>BSBK01000510.1:1722500-2922500 GCA_027943335.1 Chamaecyparis obtusa | reverse complement strand
CACTTGCAACTACAGAAGCCAAAAGGTGATATGACTGGTCTTGGATATAACAATGTTGAAAGTTCCAAAGTAGCAGAAGATAGGAAAATGCAAAATATAGATTAGATATCCACTCAGAATGAAGCCTCTAAAGAATAGATCAAGCTATTCAAGGGCAGATTCTTTGCATTTAATAAGGTTGGACACATGAATACAAATTGCAAAGGTAATGATGATTCTAAAACATTCATTGGATATTATTTCAATTTTTGGTTATATGGGAACAAATCACATGAGTGCAAATATAAATCTAATCAGAGGACAAAGGTGAGATCTAATCCTAGATCTAATGCAAGAAGACCAATTGGAGGAAATAATGTTATATATTCTAGAGTTACATGTTAAAAGTGTAAAAACTTTGGGCATATTGCAAGGGATTGCAGACTGCAGGTCAATCCAAGTGGTCCAAGGTATGGAAATTTAGTTGTTACTTGTTTCAAATTCAATAACCTAGGACATATAGCTAGATATTCTAGATTCAATGGATTTTTTGACAATAAGAGAGTACCAAATGGAGGAAGGAATATCAATAATGGAAGAGGAAATAACAGACCTAATCTATCTGAGTATAAGGACAATTTTAGTAATATATTTGTAAAGGAAAGAAAACATGCTAGTGAGAAAGTCTAGAAGGAATAAATTCAGAGTGATTCCATAGGAAAGACAAAACTAGGTAGCTTGATTAAGCCTTCACTTGGTGTTGAACCCTCAACATCAGCTTGATTGTCCAAGCATGGCCTTAGAGGAGCAACTAAGTAGAAAAATATCAAGCCCCTAGATCACAGAGTTAGGGCATGTGATAATGTATTTAACTATATCTGAATGGAGAGATTTTATATCGATGATCATATATCTTGAAGTCTTGTGCAGTATTGTCACCATTTATTTCTAGTTCACTAGCTCTTTAGCAACTTTTTGCTAACTGTGACCTAGTGCATTGAATACACTATCAGATTGATTATGTTGAGTATAACTTATGATTTTTAGCTTCATTCTTCACCATTTGATCATAGAAGAGAGATCAGCTTGAGTAGAAAAAAATATGAAGGAGATTTGTGAAGTGTTTGCAAGTTTGTGTAGTGAAACCCTAAGTGATAGAAAAGGTATTTGAATTTCTTCCTGCAAGCATTATTATTAGTTGATTTTCAGTAGTTTGATATGGATACTCCATAGATGTGTGATATTAAGGATTGAAATATGTATAACTTTAAGAAACACCCCTTTAAGTCCATGGAAGATGATCCTACAGGTTCTTTTTGCAAACCCCAGATAGAGTTCTTCACATTGATTAGGACATATATTCATTACAAATATGATTTTATTGAAAATGAAGACATTCACAATGAGTTATTAGCCATGAAAAATGATGACCTCTTATTGAAACCCAAATTCAAGCATTTGGAAAACCTAAACCTAGTTCATGTGTCACATTTTCATGAATTTGATGAATTGAAATGGATAAGGATTATACTAAGTTAGATTCATGATCAGTTCTTTTGGTTGGGTGATCAACCAGTTAAAATCACTAAAGAGTTGATTCATTTGGTTACTAGTTTAGACAATATGGGTATTATACCCTCTGCAATAAAGAATGTAAAGAAGGAGCTTGAGAGTATTATAGGATCAAAGTGGGACAAGCATGCCATGATGATCATAGATATCAAGAAATAAGATGTGAGATTAATTTCTAAGATATTGGGCTACAAGTTGCATTGTAGAAGAAAAGTTAACTCATTTTTAGTAGGTTTCATTCATGTTGTGTATGCAATGGTGAAAGAGAATGGACACTATGACATTTTTGAAATATTAAGGACACAAATTTTGGAAAACCTGAGGAGAATAAAGCATGACAAGTTGTAACCTTTCTGATTCAGGTCATTGATAATTCACATGTTCTTTCATATCATTGATAGGTCTCATGGCATGCATCTCCATGCATGGAAAAATGATGTTCCTAGAACTATTCATATCATAGAATACTACAAAATTCAAGTAAAAAGATAAATTAACAATGATTTATTTGGTCTATTGAAGGGATTTCAAAGAGAGATGAAGAAAAGGATGAGAATTCCCAAGGAGATTATTGATAAGTTTGCAAATTCTATTTGTTTCATGGTCGATACTGATTGCACATGTATAACAGTTGTAGAGCCTAGCGTTGAATTGATAACTCCTATGGGATATGAAGTTGATCCTATCATTTTCACATAACATGTTGATGCTATACTTTCTTCAGAGAAGGATCCTAATGTGCAAAGATGGGGTACTTATCAAGAAAATTTACAGAAAGTATGGGAAGAACTCGCCACGAGTTCTAGGAAGAGAGAAGTGCAAAATATTGTTGATGATGTTGCAGAGAAGGAAGGTATTTCCAAAGAACAGAAGGAAGAATTGAGGAAGAAGAGTGCAAAAGCAGAAGATCCCACCCTTGAAATGGTGGAAGATGAAGGTGCTACTGTACTCAAGCCTTTAAACATTTTAGAATCACCCTTATTAGTGGGATCTCCTACAAACATTTCTTCCACAACATAGAGAGTCACAAGGAGAACCTCTAAGAGAACATTGTTGGTCAAGGAAGAAAATGAGAAGAAGGAAGAATTTCCTAAGGAAATTCTTGAGGTTGTGAGGCCTGCGAGGATATCTGGACCCAAGGATATGGCTAAGGGTCAAGGACCAAAGGAGACAAAGAAGATTGACACATGATGTCCTGAAGTCATTGAGCCTACAAAAAAGATGTCAAAGATAAAAGAGCAAAAGACAAATGAGAAGTCCAAATGGAAACCTGATATGAAAAATCTTGTGGATAGAATTGAAAAGAAAGGTATGATTAATCAGTTGAATAATTATTATGATAAATAAAGTGATGAGGAATGGAATTTATTAAAAGATTTAGTTATAAGCCATCTTTTCAATTTCAAGAAGAACCTTATAGATATAGAAGGTAGCATTCCTCAAGAGTTATTTGATAAGTTATATGTTAGGAGATTATGTGCTTTGGAAGAGGATCAGAGGATAAGAGTGAAAACATTGCAAGATACTTGCCCTCTGATTACTTTTAAAGAGATAGATAGAATTCTTAAGAAATCCAATGTTCATATGAGATTAAAGATGAGAATTATTAGGATAATGGTCGGATTGTATGATGAGATTGGATAAGAACATAAAAATATATATCTAAAGAGTTGATGGAAGAAAATTACCAAGGGCCACATGCACCAATTTACAAGGGAATTTCAATCAAGGATCAATAAAAAAACCTCATGATATAGAATAGAGTAAGGAGGATGAGGATACAAATCAATTCTACAATATTGTGCAACAACCCAATTTCATTGTTACAAGAGTCCCCATTACACTTGATGTGCCTAAATATGAGAAAGAACTTGATCTATTTCAAGGAAATTTCATATCAAATGATGAGATTCAGGAAATTGCATTCAAAGCAAAAGAGGAGGAAAATTAGAAGGATAAGGACTCAGATATCATTATCGTTGAAGAGATCAAATAAATAATTGATGAGAAGAAGAGAGAGGAAGCCAATGAGCCTATTATTGACAAATATCTAGGATAAATGAAGGTGATAGATAAAATAGAAAGTCTTAATCAGACTTTCATGCCTTCTACCAGTGATAAATTGCTTGCACACCCATTTTTGGAAAGTGATTTGGGCAAGGCATTAGCTGGTGAAGAAGACTTGGAGACATATAATGAATATCAGTTAATGAAGCTATCATTGATGCCCTTTTCTAAGGAAAAGGAGGGATCTAAGAAGAAAACGTAGAGGAAGGAAAAGATATTAGGAAAAACACTAAAAACTTTCAATAAACTATAGGCCATTCCTTATGTGTTCTGAGGTGGCAATGCAGTAGATAACCTTGATAAAGTCCTTGATGATTTTGATATCTATTTAAAATTTATTAAGAATGCGGTAGAGGAGAAGGCGACCAAGGAATATAAGATGAAAATATTCTTTGAGGTATGCAAGTCTATTATTGAAGATGCTAAGTTATTAGATGAGAACATAAAGGATTTAAAAGATTGTATTTTTCAAGTGAAGAAGATAAATGTTCAATGTGTTAGATCAAATAAATATGTAGCAGATTGGAAAAGAGCATCAAAGAAAGTGAGGAAATCTTAGAGAAGCTAGCAATAGATTATTAGACATCTAGCCAAGCTATCTCATATTTTGACAAGGAAGTCTCAAGGCTAATTAACAAGATTAATGTTCTTCAGTATAAGAAAGGAAGGATTTAGAAAAGGTTCACTGAGTTGAGGAGTTTTATTACTCCTAAGATTGAAGTGATGTAGAAGGACCTTGAGGTGCTAGAATTTGCACAAAAGTTCTATACAATTTTTGGACCTATAGAATTGGTGGCAGTTGAGATAGTAGCATATGCGCTATGCAAAAAAATCCAAGTAGCTAAATCATTGAAGAAGACATAGGAAAATGACCTTCAAACCCTGAAGGTAAATTTTGTAGATACACTTCATTTGGTATAGCTCAATCTGTTGTGGTGTAGAACTTTTGGCCTATGTATATACACTTAGTATCTTCTTGTATTTCACCTTTTCCATTGATGTCAAAGGGGAAGAGATAGAATGAGAAATGTAGTATAAGTATATGTATATAGAGTATATTATAAGGGGAGAACTATAAAGATCATCTTTATACAGAGTTTTGTTTCTGGCATTAGACACTTAGCCATTTTTCACTAAGTGTTTCCATCAATTCCAAAGGAAGAGATTGTAGGCAACTGTGTGCCATGTGACCATACAAATGTTATCATTAATGGAAACATATCTCTCTTGTATGGGTGGTATTTTTGGTGATGAGTTTTTCTAAGATAGATAAGCGAAAAATGTCTAAGTTCAAGAAGGATTCGTAGTGTATAGTTGGATAGTTTTGGTCAGTGAGCACAAAGGTTTGATCTGATGACTAAACAGCTACAAGAATATGATACATATGATGTATATGAGCTTCTATTATGATCTCAAGTGTTGTTATGTTATATAGGTTGAGTTAGAGTATTATACAATGAGACAAGTTCTATATATATATATATATATATATATATATATATATATATATATATATATATATATGTATATATAGATATATATATATATATGTATATATATATATATATATGTATGTATATATATATATATATGTATATATATAGATATATATATATATATATATATATATATGTATATATATATATATATATATATATATATATATATATATATATATATATACATATATATATATACATATATATATATATATACATACATATATATATATATATATATACATATATATATATATATATATACATATATATATATATACATATATATATATATATATACATATATATATATATATATATACATATATATATATATATATATATATATATATATATTATTATTATTATTATTATTTCTTTAGATTATTTTGTAATTTTACTCCATGTTATTTGATTATTTTAGATAAAAAAAAATGTAGAGAAATTATTTAATTATTAATTAATATATTTTATTGATTAGTAATTAAGGGAATTGATTTTACTTTCTAAGATGAGAATTTTTATGAAATTATATTGCTTTAGTAATTATTAATTAGGAATCAATTTATTTTTTATTTCACATTATAAATTGATTTGCTTAGCATTGGAATTTAATTCAATAATGTAATTATAATTTTGTTAGTGACTATTTAATAAATTAATTTATGTAATGGTACTTTACAAATTAGTTTATTATTAATTAAATTATTATGTATGCTTTTTGGTGCAGGAGCACCTAGGCTAAATCATATACCCTATATTTTGTTGTGGCTTGTACTGACCTTAGCCAAGTCAGTTGTTTTTTTTGGCCTTAGAAGGTCTTGTTGGTTTGTTCCTAGATGGATTTGACTAGGATCAATCCACTCTAGTTATTTTTGCTTAGAGAGTGTTTAAGTGCTATAGGAACCTAAACATGGGAATTTGGGGTCAAAAGCCTAGAAGGATTAACATGGATTATATTTGTGCCTAAGAAGGCCTCTATGATGTTTTTACATCATTTGGGATAGGTTGGAGGTCATAGATTCAAGTTGAAAGCAAAAATCAAAAAGTTGTAAAAAAATGTTGCATGACAACATTTGCAACTTTGAAATGTTGCTCGACAACATTGTCAAGTTTGGATTCCATTCAATGAGTGGACAAGTTACTTATTGTAATTGGCCTAAAAACATGGAAGAGGCATATTAAACAATGAGGAGGCCCATTTACCGAGGTTATATGGCATAAACAAGACTTTGATTTTGTATGAAGTTGCTCTGTAATACTGAGTTCGTGTGCATTGTATTTGTCTTTGATTACTTGAGTTCTTTAATGTATTGAATCACTCAATCTTGAGTTGGATTCTTGTAGTTAACCTAGTTAGTGTACATTTTACTTTGATTAGAATTTTCTTAGTGTTCATTAGTATAGCTTTGTAAAATATTTTGTTAAGTTACAATTTATTGGTTTTATTGAGACAATTTTGAGGAAATGGCTCCCCCATAGATCTCTACCGTGCATTTCATCACGGCCATGGGTAATATGTTAGGGGATCCCTTGTATAGTGTAAATATGAGTGTAGGAGTCCAAATAAGAAAGCTATCTATTTTTAATGACAAGCCCTAGGCGAGTCCAGGGTACCCGGTTAGGTGCTTGTCAGTGAACTAATAGTGTATGAATGCAGGGATATGATTTGAAGAGTGAAACCAAGAGAGGTTATATGATCATTGGGATCATAAAGACACCTCATAAGGATATTAGGCCTTTTCCAATCCATATAGATACTTTATCAAGCATAAGTCACTAGACTGGTCCTGGATAGCCCAATTAGCCCTAGTTGCCCTTGATTCTAGGAATCCACTATATGGATACCTTGGAACCTCAAGACCTAAAAAATATTTTGTGTCTTTGAAAATGGTACTTGAATATCATATTTTTGGGGGGGTTATTTGGGATAGTTTTGAAAGAAGTGGGAAAAACCAGTCATATAGGGCTACTAGGAGAATTAGGCCTAAAAGCCAAGATTTCTAGAGAATTAAGAGATAGGCTATGAAAGTAATGATACCATATCACAAAAGGAACCACATGGAGTCTAAGAAGATTTTGAACATGATAAATATCCTTGAAGACACTTGTGAAGTTTTGGAGTGGAAGAAGTACTTGGAATCATCCAAGAAAGAGTGAAAGAGTAAAGTATAACTAGTGATAGTTGTCCCCTTGTGAAGCACAATAGTTACCAACTCTTAAAGTGGTATTGTAGTAGTCCTGGATTAGTTAAGAAAGGACTAGTAAGATCCTAAAAGAAAGCATAGGGTCTTGGAAAGGCTATGAATTATGGAGGTCCTTGTAGGCTTGTGCAAGCTCACTTAGGTGTACTCTATTAGAGTGGTATCAGAGCCTACACGATTAGGCTTGTGGTGAATGTTTCAACCAGAGGATTCAATAGGAGAATATTTAATGGTACCAATGCTGATTTGGCCAAGAAATTGGAAGAGAAGAAGAAGAAAATATATTTCTCAGAGATAGATTGGCTCGCTTAGAACAGAAAGTAAATGAAGTAGATGAGAAGGTCAAAGAAGTCAAAGATAGAATTGAAGAAAAACATAAAGGAGTACTCTTAGAGGATGAGGTCCCTGAAATAGACCCAATCTTAGCTAAGGAACCCTTCCTGAAAGCACTAAAGGCCTTAAGTGAAAAGGCATTAGAAGGAATTCCAATCTTTAATGGAAAATGGAGCCAGAAATAGTCCTAGATTGGATTGAAGGACTTGAGAACCATTTTGAATGTGATGGTATAACATAAGCTCAAAAATTTAAAGTGGCTAAGGGTAGACTTAGAGGTCCTATGCTCACTTGGTGTAAATTCATCCAAGATGAGAGGGAGAAAGAAGGAAAGAAGCTCATTGCCACTTGGAAGGCTATGGTGGCTAAAATCAGATATGCCTATGTACCTGAAGACTATGAAATTTAGTTACATAAGAAGAGACAAGGACTTAGGCAAAAAGAGTTGGATGTTAACTCTTACATCAATGAGTTTCAGAGGTTGTGTATGAGATCAAGATTTGTAGAAGATGAAGTGTGAAATTTGCTAGATACTTGAATGGTCTAAGATGGGCTATTCAAGATGAGTTGAGTTTACTAACCCCTACCACTATTCAAAGGTGCCACCAACTTGCAGTCAAGGTGGAAGAAAAGATGAAAAAGAAACAAGACTCAGGTAATACTACAGGTTGAGGAAGAGGAAGAGATGGAAGAGGCCAAAGAGGAGGATATGGTGGTAGAAGTTTAGAATCAAAGGCTCAAGGATAGACTAAGTTAACTAAACAACAAGAGGGAAGTTCAAGTAGAGGAAGCTTCAATAGAGGAAGATGCTCTAATAGTAATTGGAGGGGAAGGAACAATAGTCAAGGAAGGGGTTATTATTTTTCAACAATTAAGTATTACCATTGCAACCAAATGGGACACCCTGCCTATAGGTATCCAAAGAAAGGCTCTACTTCCCAAGGGAGTGATATAAGAGTCAATATTGTTCAAGAAGAACCTAGTGGTGGTAAAAAACACCTTGAGCTACCCTTAGAGTTAGAAGAGGGAGAGAAATTAATGATGAGAAGGACACTGATTAAAGAGGCAGTGAGGGAGGAACTGAGCCAAAGAAGGTCGCTTTTTAGAGTGAAATGTAAGATGATAAGTAAAGTGTGTAGAGTCATCATAGACTCAGGGTCTACTGACAACATTGTGTCAGAGGATGCAGTAAACAAATTAAAAATGAATAGGATTCCACATAGTAACCCATATAAGGTTACTTGGCTAAATAAGGGACAATATGTCCTTGTGAACGAGCAAGCATGGGTGGACTTCTCAATTGGAAAATATAAAGACAAGGTATTGTGTGACATCTTGCCTATGGATGCATGTCATCTTTTACTAGGAAGGCCATGGAAATTTGACAGATAGGCCATGCATGATGGTGCCAAAAATGCATATTCATTCAAGAAGGATGGTGTGACTTTCAAAATACAATAACTGCTAGAAGAAGGAGAAATAAAGTCCATAGTACCTAATGTCCTTATGGTTAGTGAAAAATAGTTCTTAGAAACTCTAGAAGAAGGAGAGGGAGTAGGATTTGCACTGGTGTTGAATCCTAGAGAAGAAAATGCAGATAAGACAGTCAAGAAGACAAATATTCCAATAGAAGTGCAAGAGTTGCTAAAGGAGTACAAAGACATTGTGAGTGATGGGAAACCAGCCTCCCTACCCCCTAAGAGGACTAATAGCCATCAAATAGAATTTATCCCAGGATCCACCCTTCTAAACAAAGTTGCTTACAAGATGACCCCTCACAAAATGAGGAGATTGGCAAACAAATCCAAAAACTCCTAAACCAAGGTCTCATTAGGAAAATCATAAGTCCATGTATTGTGCCCATTATCCTAGCACCCAAAAAGGGAGGAACTTGGAGATTATGCACTGATTCAAGGGCCATAAATAGGATCACCATTAGGTATAGGTTTCTCATTCCTAGAATTGAAGACCTCATGGACTATTTACGGGATGCCAAGCACTTCACAAAAATTGACCTAAAGAGTGGTTATCACCAAATTAGGATTAAAGAGGGGGATGAATGTAAGAATACCTTTAAAACTATAGTGGGCTTGTATGAATGGCGTGTAATGCCATTTGGCCTATCCAATGCCTCATCCATATTTATGAGGCTCATGAATGAAGTCTTAAAAGACTACATTGGCAAATTTATGGTAGTATACCTAGATGATATACTAATCTTTAGAAAGAATAAAGAGGAACATCTCAAGCATTTACAAGTTATTTTCAAGACATTGCATGAGGCAAAACTAATGATAAATTTTGACAAATGTGAGTTCTTGCAACAGGAACTTGTGTACCTTGGGTTTTTATTTTCTCAAGGGAGCCTCAAGATGGATTCAAGCAAGGTGGAAGCCATACTTAATTGGCCCACCCTAAAGAATGCAATTGAGGTGAGAATCTTTCATGGTTCAGCCCAATACTATAAGAAATTCATTAAGCAATTCAGTGCCATTTGTGCTCCTATTTTAGATACTATTAAAGGAGGTATGAAAACCAAATTTGTTTGGAATGAGAAAGCTAACCAAGGATTTGAATTGTTGAATAATAATGTTTCCACTCAACCCATTCTAACACTACCAAGTTTAGAGAAGTTGTTCACAGTTGAGTGTGATGCTATCAATGTTGCTATTGGTGTTGTCTTAAGCCAAGAAGGGAGACCGGTGGATTTTCACATTGAGAAGCTTAGTGATGCAAAGAAGAATTATTATTCTTATGACTTAGAGATGTATTCTCTAGTCCAAGCACTAACAAAATGGAGGCACTACTTTCTTCCCAAGGAATTTGTGGTATATTCAGACAACCAATCACTTAGTTGTTGGAGATTTTCCAGCAAGCTAGTGTTGACTGTATGTTTGTCATTGATGACAACATATGGTAAGTAGCATGCATGGAAGACTTATGTAGTAAGATTTAAGTATATGAATCATGGACATGTTATCAACATGATATCATGGATGTAGAGGTTACCTATTAGTACAGACAGTTATATTGCAGTTTGTGTCAGCAGTGTTCCTAACAGAGTAACAGGCAGTGTTTTGTGTATGGTTGTTCGTACAGTTGTCATGAAGCCTTACACCTTTGGATATATGATGGAGAAATGTTATTGATGTTACATTCATGGACTTAGAGTTTGATGATCATTATAAGTGAAGTTATGCAGTCGCTATTCACCAATAGCAGTTTCCTGTGTTTGTTCAGAAGGCCGACAGAGATTATATTGGTTATGGAGTTGCACCTATCATTTGGGTATGTGCCCTTAGATTAGAGCTTGAAGAAGAGTTAGTGATGTTTGATTAAGAGTGCCTGAAGTAATTCAGCTTGAGGAGAAAGATCCAATTATTTTGGTAGAGCTGACAGTGTGTAGCATGAGTCTTTAATTATCCTATCAGACAGGTCCTAGAATGTGTTGCGTGCTTAGTAGAGCTGACTGAATTATTATTGGATTTTGTTATGAATTATCTAATATGATTTCAAGGTGGTTCTAATAGGCCAACTTTATTATATCATTTAGAGGAAAGATATTTATAGGCAGTCATTTGTGATTGCTGAAGTGTGGTTCATGGTTGACAGAAAAAGAAGAGCAGAGTGTACGAAGTGTTGAGCCATCAGAAGAATGTCTATGTGATCAAGTAAAGTATTTGTGTTATACATTGGAATTGATCTAGATAGTAGGTCAAAGCATAGTTCACCAAGATCCATATATAGTGTGTATCTGTTAAACAAAAGGTTGTAGCCTTCACCCCTTTGAGTAGTGTGCTCTCGGATAGTGCATCCTCTCCCCTAATAGGGACTATTGTAAAAGACTCCTAACAGGGTCTGACCCTTGACTAGGTCTACTGTACTAAATATATTGTAAAGCAACTCCTAACAGGGTTAAGGATCTTCTAACAAGGATCATAATACACTAGTGCAGAATATTAGTGGGTATCAATTCCCACCAAGGTTTTTACCTATTTGGGTTTCCTCGTAACCAAAATATTGGTGTTGTGTTCAAGTGTTCTTTCATTGTGTTTATTCTTTATGTTTAAGTATATTTAATTGGATAAATAATTAAAACTTGTAGATAACTGATTCACCCCCCCCCCCCCCCCCCCTCTTAGTTATATCTTGGGACTATTCCTAACAATTGGTATCAGAGCCAAGTGCCTCAGAGAGAAATTTTAATAGCTTGAGGTTGATCAGAGGGCATTCTTCAGAAAATAAAATCCTAAGTTTGATGGAGAGAATTATCTTGATTGGAAGAACAAGATGGTGACTCATTTGAAATGCATTGCTTTTGAAGTTTTTGATGTAACTATCAAAGCAGCCAAGATCCCTACCTTAGAAGACCTTGCAAAGGATGATGCTACTAAAAAGCAAAAGGAATTGTTTCATCAAAATGCAATAGCCAAAGAAGCCCTTATCAGCGCCTTATCTGATAGTGAGTTTTCTGAAATAAAGAAAGTAGATACAACTCACAAAATATGGAAGTACCTAGAAGACATATTTGAAGGAGACAAACAAGAAAAGGATGAGCATAGAATAATATGGAAGAAAAGATACAATGCATTAGAGATGCTACCTAAAGAAAACATCAAAGCTTACAATCAAAGGATCAATGAAGCAGTTGTTGGAATCAGGAACAGTGATGGAGAGATCTCAAAGGAAGACATTATAGACAAATTGATGACTACTCTCACTCTAGAATATGAAAACAAGATCAACATCCTTGATGAGACCATGCAACTTACATCAAATTTCAAGAGAGAGACCTTGATCAGCAAAATATCAGCTTTTGAGATTTCAAGATTGAAGACAGAACCTAAAAGTGAGATAGCCTTCAAAGCAATAGTCCATGGTAAGAAATCTGCAAACACTTCTGGTAATTTTGATGATGATGATGAAGAGAAAACTCTAGATGATTTCATTGATATGATTGCTAAAAGAGAAAAGAAAGGAAAAGGAAAATATGAAGGTCGATTGCCATTCAAATGCTTTTCATGTAATAAGATTGGTCACTTTGGATCTAAGTGTCCTTCAAGAGCTAGAAAGTTCAAAAATGACTACAAGCCTAAATTGATGAAGGGTGCTCCCCTTAATACCACAAACACATAACAGAAACAAAGAAACAACAACAACAGTATGCAAGAATAGAAAATTGGCCTCTTATTATCTCCACAAATGTGGAATTACAAACTTTCAAAATTACAATATGCAAAGCCACACGAGCATTCCCTTACAATATTTTGTAGGACAAAGCCTCGAATCAATACCTAGATCTACTACCCCCAAACTCCCTAGACAACACTATGGGCCTTCTTTATATAGGCATTTTCCACCACCTGAGAAGGTTCCAAAAATTTAGCCCTAAGGGCCGACCAAACTTAGAATTATTTTATTTTTCAATTTATTACATCAAAGTCGACTCAAAATAAATTTTGAAACCCGAACAAAAATTTTGAAAAAAAAAATATTTTCTGCCATTTCAGGTGGCCCAACTTTCGGAGACCATAAGTCATCACCAGTTGACCCGATTGACTATCATAACCCCATTTCAGAAATGCCACAAAGCGCTCTACAAGCTTGACCTGCGCAAGCGCCCGTCACCCAAATTTTTGACCTCATCCGAGGCCTCTAAAGCCTTCAAAACTGAGTTCAAAGTTTCTGTACCCTACTGCCAATACCAAAAATCTTCAATATCTTCAAAACTAGACCTGATCTAGCCATGAAACTTTGCTGGCAGGCTGATGTGACTGAGATGAACCTCCACATGTAAAATCAGAACATTCCAAGATCGTAAGACCAACTTACTAAAAATAGCAAGTTTCCATAAATAGCAACTCTGCACAAGATAGCCCTTATTGAATACAAAAACATAAATATTTTTGGGTGATGCAAGATTGCTCTTACACCCAGGATGCTCCTACATCATAAATACTCTAAGGAATGTTACTATGCTAGAGATGGAGTTTTAGATGATGATTCAGCTAAAGAAGAAATTGGATTCATTATTATTATAGAGAAATTGAATAATAAGACAAATCATGAAGATGAGAAAGAGGAACAAGAGCTAGCATTGATTTCACAAGTTGATATAAGGATAGACTGGATTATAGATAGTGGTTGTTCACATCACATGACAGGTGATAAAGATAGATTTGTTCATTTGGACAAATACAATGGTGGCATGGTTAGATTTGGAGATAACACTCCTAAACCTATCATTGGTAGAGGAGCTATCAGGTTGGATAGAAAGAACAATATTGATGATGTTATTTATGTAGATGGTTTGAAACATAACCTTCTTAGTGTTGAGCAGTTACTTGAGAAAGGTTATCAGTTGGATTTTAAAGACAACAAACGCATCATTAACAACAAGGATGGTGTTATGATTGCATCAAGCTCAAAGACTAAAGGTAATGTTTTCCAACTCAATTCAGAAGCAAGTTGTTTTGTTACTAAAGTTGATGACAATTGGTTGTGGCATAAAAGACTATGTCATATCAATTTTGATAACATAGTAAAGATAAGTAATGTAAAGGTAGTAAGAGGTCTACCTAGCATAGCAAAACCAATTGATACTATATGCAGGGAATGTGTGATGGGAAAGCATGTGAGAAAATCATTCAAGAGAAAACACAATTCAATAGAGAACAAGTTGGATCTAATTCATACAGACCTATGTGGTCCAACTCAAACAAGATCATACTATGGTGAAATGTATTTCATTGTGTTTGTTGATGATTATACTAGGATGGTGTGGTTTGTGTTCTTAAAAGATATGTCAGAAGCATTTGAGAAGTTCAAAATATTTAAAGCTAAGGTTGAGAATGAATCTGGACTAAAGATAAAATATTTGAGATCGGATAGAGGAGGAGAATTCACCTCTGACAGATTCTATGAGTACTGCAAAGAACATGGCACAAAGAGGCAGTTGAGTGCACCTAGTTACCCTCAACAGAATGGGATTGCAGGAAGAAGGAAAAGGATCATCCTTGACACAGAGCGCACCATCATGATTGAAGGAAAAGTTGCACACACCTATTGGAGAGATGCAGTTAATACAACAGTCTATACTATCAATAGAATTCAATTAAGACCTGGCGCAGACAAGACACCATATGAGCTATGGTTTGGTAATGTTCCCAGAGTAAAATACTTTAGAATCTTTGGAAGTAAGTGCTACATCAAGAGGGATGAAGCAGTAGGCAAGTTTGATGCAAGAAGCGATGAAGGTATTTTCCTTGGTTACTCTACTAAAATCAAAGCTTATAGATGTTACAATTTAAAGTTAAAGAAGATCATTGAAAGTGCTCATGTTAAGATTGATGAAAATTTTATGGTTCAAGAAAGATATCATGATCACTCACCTATGATTAAAGAAGAACCCAGACCTTCCACTAGTGAGACAGTTGTTGAAAAGATGTTTGATAGCATTGATGTGTTATTCAATGACCTTGAGACAAGTGAAGTAGAAACTCCAAAGGCTAATGAGTCAGCATCACCTAAAATACCAAAGTTTACATATAGATATCACTCTAAGGATGACATCATTGGAGATTAGAGCAGCAAAGTCACTACAAGATCAAAAGCTAAGAGTTCTACAAGCAGTGAGGTGGTATGTTTACTATCTCAGATTGAATCCTTAAGTGTTGAAGATGCATGTAAAGATTTAGACTGGCATGATGCTATGAAAGAAGAACTAGATCAGATTATCAAGAATGATACTTGGGAATTGGTCCCAAGACCTAGTGATAAGAATGTGATTGGAACAAAGTGGATATTCAGAAACAAGATGAATGAAGATGGTACAGTAGTGAGGAACAAAGTAAGATTAGTATGTAAGAGATATGTGCAAAGAGAAGGTATTGACTATTTAGACACTTTTGCACCAGTAAGCAGGTTAGAAGCTATTAAGTTGTTTCTAGCTTTTTCAACATTCAAAAACTTCAAAGTCTATCAGATGGATGTTAAGTTAGCATTCTTGAATGGTGAACTAAAAGAAGTATACATTGAGCAACCAGAAGGATTCACCCTATCAGACAGACTTGATATGGTATTCAGATTGAAAAAATCCCTTCATGTACTAAAGCAAGCCCCTGGAGCATGGTATGAGAGACTTGGTGGATATCTAACAAAGATTGGATTCAAGAAAGGAGCAGCAAATTGTAACCTATTTATAAGAGAGAAATTTGAAGGACTACTACTTGTGGCTATATTTGTTGATGACATTATCTTTGAGGGTAATGACAAATTGAGTGTAGAATTTGCTGAAGAAATGTAGAGTGAATTTGAGATGAGTATGATTGGTTCTATCAAATACTTTTTGGGACTAAATGTGCAACAGACAGAAAAATAAATTTTTATTAATTAGTCCAAGTATGTGAAAGAGATACTGAAGAAATTCAAGATGGATGATTGCAAGCTATTAGGAACACCTATGATAATTGGATGCAAGCTTACAAAAGAAGATGACTCACCAATAGTGGATACGACATTGTACAAGTCTATGATTGGTAAACTTATATATCTTACTCAAACTAGACCTGATAATTCCAATGCAGTTGGCATAGTTGGAAGATTTTCAGCATAGCCTAAACAAAGTCACCTCATGGTAGTAAAGAGAATATTCAAATATTTGGAGGGAACTATAGATTATGGTCTATGGTATCCTAATTTAGAAAATGTTGAGCTTCATGTATATACTAATGTTGATTAGGCAAGATGCGTTGATGATAGAAAGAGTACATCAGGTGGAGCAGTATTTCTTGGTGATAGACTTGTCACTTGGATAAGCAAGAAGCAAAATTGTATTTCTCAGTCAACAGCAGAAGCTGAGTATGTTGCAACAACTCTGAATTGTTCTACAATTGTTTAGATCAAGCAAATCGTAAAAGATTTTGGAATTCAAATTTATTATCCTATTGTTATTCATTGTGATAACACTAGTACTATCAATATGTCTAAGAACCCTGTGATGCATGCAAAGACAAAGCACATTGAGATCAAGTATCACTTCCTAAGAGAGAAATTGGCAGAGAAAGAAGTTGGACTATGTGAGTACTAAAGATCAATTGGCAGACATATTCACAAATCCTTTTCCTAAAGATACTTTTGAGTATCTTGGGGAGAAGTTGGGAGTAATTCCCTTCCCTGATTTTGCTTAGAAGAAAGAAGAAAAGGCATCAATCCTTAGGGACTGATGGAAGGTTGACTACTCTACCTCATGAGTAGTACCAGTGCTTAAATTGATTGGTGCCCTTTGCCATTGATGTCAAAGGGGGATTAATATATAGAGTCATGAAAAAATAGAATCAAAGTAGGAGTAATATACTAAGGGGGAGTAGTATTCAGTTTTGGAAGTAGTTCAGTTGAGGAAATGGAGAATATTGAAGAATATTGCAATAGATGGAGGATTCATATTTGGGAGAGTTTTGATGAGGAAATGGAGAATGTTATAAAATAATTTCTCATTGGATTGGTGGTGGTTTTTTATTTCATATGTTTCCATCAATGCTAAAGGGGGAGATTGTTGGAGATTTGTCAACAAGCCAATGGTAACTGTATGTTGGTCATTGATGAAAACATATGGTAAGTAGCATGCGTGGAAGAATTATGTAGTAAGCTTTAAGTATATGAAGCATGGACATGTTATCAACATGATATCATGGACGCAGAGGTTAACTATTAGTATAGACAGTTATATTGCAATTTGTGTTAGCAGTGTTCCTGACAAAGTAACAGGCAGTGTTCTGTGTATGGTTGTCTGTAAAGTTGTCATGAAGCCTTGTGCCTTTGGATATATGATGGAGACATGTTAGTGATGTTACATTCATGGACCTAGAGTCTGATGATTAGTAGAAGTGAAGTTATGTAGTCGCTATTCACCAGTAGCAGTTTCCTATGTTTGTTCAGAAGAGTCGACAGAGATTATATTGGTTCTGGAGTTGCACCTATCATTTGGGTATGTGCCCTTAGATTAGAGCTTGGAGAAGAGTTAGTGATGTTTAGTTAAGAGTGCATGAAGTAATTTAGCTTGAGGAGAAAGATCTAGTTATTTTGGTACAGTCGACGGTGTGTAGCGTGCATCTACAATTATCCTATTGGATAGGCCCCAGAATGTGTTGCGTGCTTAGTAGAGCTGACTGAATTATTATTGGAGTTTGTTATAACTTCTCTAATATGATTTAAAGGTGGTTCTAATAGGATGACTTGATTATATCATTTAGAGGAAAGATATTTATAGACAGTCATTTGTGATTTTCGAAGTGTGGTTCATGGTTGACAGCAAAAGTAGAGCATAGTGTGCAAAGTGTTGAGCCATCAGAATAAGTTCTATGTGACCAAGTAAAGTATTTTTTCTATACATTGGAACTGATCCAAATAGCATGTCAAAACATAATTCAACAAGATCTAGATATAGTGTGTATCTGTTAAATAGAAGGTTGTAGCCTTCACCCCTTTGAGCAGTGTGCTCTTAGACAGTGCATCCTCTCCCCTAATAGAGACTATTATAAAAGACTCCTAACAGGGTCTGACCCTTGACCAGGTCTACTATACTAAATATATTGTAAAGCAACTCCTAACAGGGCTAAGGATCTTCTAATAAGGATCATAATACACTAGTGCAGAATATTAGTGGGTGTCAATTCCCACTGGAATTTTTACCTATTTGGGTTTCCCCGTAACCAAAATATTGGTGTTGTGTTCAAGTGTTATTTCATTGTGTTTATGCTTTATGTTTAAGTATACTTAATTGGTTGGATAAAGAATTAAAAATTGTAGTTAACTGATTCACCCCCCCCCCCCCCCCCTCCTTAGTTATCTCTTGGGACTATTCCTAACATTAGTTTTTTGAATTCCCAAGACAAATTTAGTCACAATCACATGAAATGTGTGGAATACTTACAGGCTTACACCTTTAACATAAATCATAAGAAAAGATTGTAGAACAAAATGTAATACCCCAAAAATGGACTATAAGTTCATTAATCTCTTACATCTTCAATTCAAACAAAATCGACATCAAAGTCCTAATCTAAGGCACATCTAAACATCATCGAATCCTAATTGATTATCTTAAATTTTGCATCGGGGAATATTCTTAGTAATATTCCTAATCATCATAATTATCTTTAATTTTATAATTATTTGGCAATAAATCACATTTATCCTAAAGTTTGATTAATTGAATATTTTCATATTTAATTAATTAGATTTAATATCTTGCCACTTAATTGTGTAATTAAATTTAATTCTATCTATTATTAATTGTATTATTTAATTTTGACAATAAATCCAAATATCCTATGAATAATTGATTAAATTTTTATTTAATTAATTAAAGCAAGTTGTCATTATTTAATAATATAGTTTTTAATAAAAATTTGATTAAATAATTGATTAACCCATAAATCAATTGTTTTATTTTTAAAAGCAATTAAGTTGGAAATAAATCACTTTATTATTAAATTAATTCATAAATAAAACATGCACAATCATAAAAGCAGACAACTATCAATTATCAATAAAAGCTAAACTCTATTTTGAGTTAAAGCTTAGCTTTTACATGTTTTTGTGACTTAATTATCTGTTATTATCAGATAACTCAAAAATCAAGATGAGTTAATTTGAGTGATTTATGGCTTTTTCTCATGCACCTCCAAAGCCTTGGATTTCTATAAAAACAATGCTCAGCTCTTCATAATTCATCTCTCAACATCTCGCAAATTGCAAACTTACTCTACAGGAATCATAGCATATCAGATTTGGAGAATTTGCACAATTGGAGCTTGAAAGAATCAAAGCTCTTCCGAATTCAAAGCCTTGTGAGATCAATTTCAATTGCATAGTTTTTATATCTTAGCATAGAATTTCATAGTTTTCATATCATTGTTAGAATCTTCATTGTTAGATCATTTAGCATTCATTTCATATCAGTTTTCAATAGCATTCATAGATTCATATTAGTTTTTATCATTCTTATTGTATAGAAAATATCAAAAATATAGATTAATTGCATTCAATTTCATATCCATCTTTTGCATTCAAATCCTTCATTTAGGTGTCGTCTAGGTCACTGATCTCGATTACAATCTGAGAACATCAATCTCGCACCTATTAGAAGGCAGTAAATCGCTTGGTTAGATTAGATTTCAATTTTGCACGATTTTGATTTTAGCTAACCTCTAATGTTTTACTGAGTGTTGTGTCTACAGATCAGGTACAATTTTCACACACACATTTCTGGCACCCACCGTGGGGCAACCCACCTTTGCATGCTGATTTTGATTCTTGGAGCTAAAACCCTAAAGTTTCAAAGATTTAATTTTATCTCTCAAATGGCTTGGATTTTTGGTCTAACATTTTTTTTATAGGTTGGAGACATATCAAGGAAGCTTCAAAAAAAAATTCAAAAAATTCTGAATTATTTTGAATTTTTAATAAAAAATTTTCAATTTTTCATAAAAAATTAATATCTGACGCAAATCAGCATATTTTTCTGAAATTTTTATATTTTCAGAAATCTCTTCAAATTATATAGGGGGTCTATTCTTTGTATTTTAAATTTAGATGCAATTTAGTAGCTCAAATAGTCAATTTATAAAAACTGGTCTGTTTTGATAAAATGGGTCTCTAGGGCACAAATGAAGAGATTTTTCTAAAATTTTTGAATTTTTAGAAAGCTCTCTATTTTTTAGTAGGAGTCTCTATTTTGAATTTCTATTTTTTGGGGCCAAAATCATATCAAAAAAATCAGATCTTGTTGACTAAGTCAAATGTAGTGCAAAAAAATTAAAATTTTATGATGGGTATGCACTTATTTTTCATATGATTCAATGCATGATATGAGTTGTCATTTGGATTAATTTATGGTTATTATTGCTCCTAAAAATTGATTTTTAGAGCTAACCCTATGGTTTTCATAAGTTGAATATATTTTGCATATCTTATTTGCTTGTTTGTTTGTTGGAGAGTTCGTCACTTGCTTGCATGGAAAAGCTCAACAAAAATTGCTAAAAATTAGGTAGAATCTACTAAGCACATTGTGAGGATCACGAGGTATTCTTATTGTTTTGAAAATATTTCGATTTGGACTTAAAATAAATCTCTTATGTGTCAAGCTTGTGTGCATCTTTTCATGCTTTTGATCTATTTCTACACACTTGCATAATTTGATAATAGGTTGTGATCCCTTAAGGATTCATTAAGTAGTCTTAAAATACTTGTGATTGATCTTGATTGCTATCTTGGGTTATTGGACTCGCTAATCCATCGGCCCCTCATTTCCACCCCGTGGTTGCAATCTCAGTGCCATAAAGGGGAGGGGTCAACAGGACAGAAGCGTTAAGTGTTCCACTTGGCAACCCTTTTGTGCTTTTAGGAACTCACTTGTTTTCTAAGTTCTGGACTCATTTTTAGCTTGTGTGAGGTGTTAAGTATTCCACCTTATGGACTCATCTCATATTTGCTTTAAGCGTTAAGTGTTCCTCTTTCTACTTTTTGGATGCTTTTGGTAGATTTGCTTTCGGGAATATATCTGTGCTCACATAGTAATTAGGCCCTATGAACACTATTCGTGATTCTTGAGAGATTGGATTCCTAGAAAAATCTTTCTTGACCACAGAATCCTTGTAGGTAGGGAGGATACTTAGTGCGTTTCACATTCAACTTGGTTAGTGCATCTTCTCTTATTGATCGACACATTCTCTCTCCGGAGAGGTTGATAGATCACATGGGGTTGATATCATGAGCTTTGGTGAATCAAAATTGATTAGTGCATCTTCTCTTATTGATTGATACATTCTCTCCCTAGAGAGGTTGATAGATCATGTGGAGTTGATATCACAGACCTTGGTGGAACAAAACTTTGTCTTAGCATGTCAGATTCATCTGCTTGCTTTGTTTGGGTTAAAAGTGAAGAGGTGTCAAAACCTTGAATCTAGAGCCAAGTCCCCTTGTGGTATAAATTTGTGAGTCATCTTTAGAGAGGGTTAACCGTAGCGGACAATCCCTTCACAGGGCAAATTGCATTGATGGAACCTCAAGCGGTAATAGCCATTTTTGCCATGGTAGTGACAGCCGCTATATAAATGTCCTTGTGGAAGAAATCTCCACGGGTATGGTTCATTATTGGGTTGTCGGATCTCCCTAGCAGCTCTTGAAGATTAAGTTCTCAAACTGTGTCAAAACCCTAGTGCACCGGGATTGGAGTTCACCCCTTTGAATCATAAAAGTTGCAGAGTCAAACCATTACTAAAAACCCTAGAGAGGCCAATTTTTCATTCTCAGGTATATGTGTGTTATTGCAAAACTTTTTAGAACATACACAATTAGTACTCTCAGGGATTAGCACAATTTGGTCACTTGATTGTTCATGCACAAGGTTGCTTTTGCCCTTGTTCATTATTTTTAGACGTGCTTGGAATCACTTGTTTGCTGTTCTGCGTGCTTGTTTATCTACTTGGCTATTAAAAATGATCAAATCTGGTATAACCTTCAAAATCTAGATAGTACAATTTGCAAACAATCTAAAACTGAAAACCTTAAATTTTGCAAAATCTTAAGTCAAATTCCTTTCTGGAGTCAAAAGTCATCTCAGGAGGTCAAAAAGTCATACGAGTTTTGTCAAGTGTCATTTTAGTATTGCCCATCTGTCGTACGATTGAGAACCCAGTGTCGTACGAGTTTTCAAACCAGCAAATTCAAGAAAGTCAAAACCCTGTTAGCAACTGTTGTACAAGTTTTGTCAACTGTCATTTCATTACTACCCAACTGTCGTACGAGTTTAGCAACTGTCATTTCATAGACTACCCAGTGTCGTACGAGTCTGCAGAGTGTCGTTTGAAAAAATTTGAGAGAGTTGTCAGAAATTGTCAAATTGCAAGATATCCAATGTTTCCAGCCTAGTTCCAGAATCTGTCAAAAATATCATTGTGTCAAGAACAAATCAGTAGCTATTGAAAATCAGTACACATGTCTCAAAAAATCAGTACACATGAGGAAGAAATTTTGATCGCTGCTATGATGAAGCAGCTGCAAGCTATGCAAGTCCAGCTTGACAAACTTAAGAAAGAAAAGGAACCTCTATAGTCTTTTCCATTTGATAAAGACTTGTACATGCCACCATGCCCCCAGAAAAAAATTGAGCAATATGATACCTCTTCCATGGAGAGTGACACATCTAGCTTTGGAGACTATGATGACTATGACGACAGACAATGTAATGATACCTATGACACCTCTGTTCCTAAGAGTCCTCATCGTTCATTCCTGCTTACTACAAATGGGTCGTCACATTGGATAGATCGTGATGGTGATCCATATGATTTTGATTTTGAAAGAGACTTTGATGGCTTTTGTGGACAATACCTTGATTATGATCCATCTACTACTGTTGAGGACTATAAAATACATCGTGCTATCTTGAAACGTCAATACTATAAGGATCTCTCCTCTAAGAACTCTCCAGCTAAAAATAAAGATTACACTCTCAAGCAAGATCATGTTAATGCTAAACCTTTGTCTGGTGATGGTTCCCTTCCATCCCCTACTTCCTCCGATACTCGTACATTTCTTAAAGCTTTTGAGTCTTTCAAATCTTTCATAGAACCTTCATTCGACACAAGCCCTGATACTTTTCATGTGGTTCCTTATAGTTATCCTCCAGGGCTACCTCTTAAAGAAACTCAAGCTAACCTTCACTTGGCTGCAAAGACTTTCAATAATGATAAACCTAAAGAGCCTAAGCCTTCATATGCTATAATCCCTACTTCAGCTAGTCCTCCACCATCTCTTCCAAAGTCATCCATACAATCCCAACATGCTTCCTTGTCCTTAGAAGTGGCTCCATGTCAAGAGGACTCTAAAAATGATGAAGAAAAGAACATAAAGAAAGATCAAGATCAAGAACCCTCCATGTCATCCACTCCTTTTCACGATGTCTCTTATCTGCCTCAGGGTTCTTTTGATCCTGTACCCCCTTTTTCATGCATTCCACCATGCCTTAAGTCTTCGCCTAAGCAAGATCAAGCTACTACTTACACTGTTGAGCTTATTGACAATCAAAATAACCTTACTACACTTGTGCTTTCCAAAGATGATACTTCCATTAAGGTTGGTAAAAATGGTGTTCCTTCCAATGTTAAGCCTATTGAAAAATAAGAGAAAAATTATGCGCTTATGCTATCCGAAGATCCTTGTCAAGATCAAAGTCTTCCATCTTCTTGTTTTACCACTCCATGTTTGCTTCCACTTTCTACTCTTCCTAAGTCTTTGCAAGCTTTGAACAATCCTATCAAAGAAGGTGCTCATATTCAAGATGTCCACGATTCTATTGAAAATTCTAATGCTCACTCTAAAGATGCTGATATCCTTGGTTGTCATATAGATGCTGATGAACTTATTGATTATCCTTTTGTGTCTTCCACTTCCATCCTTGGACCTCTTCCACCACTAAAAAGGGCTTCACGTCTTCCTTCCATCTTGTGTCCTTATGTCCCTTCACTTTCCCCTCCTAACTCTCCTAATTTTCCATCCATCTTGGGTCCTTACATACCTCCATCTCCCATCTTTCCTCAAGATCAACATAGATGCATACCCTTGAATCCTTTTCATCCACCCACCCATCTAAACCAGTCATATCCTCCCTCTTCCACAAATCCCAAGTCTTTTGGAAGTAACTTAAATGCTCAATACAAGAAAAAGAAGCAATACAAGAATCCATAAAAAAAAAAGATCACCATGTCTCCTCTAATCGACATGGAGGCATAAAGTCCAAAGAGATATCTAAGAAAAAAACTACAAGACAAGTATGGGTTCCAAAATCCATAATTGAAGATATTCTCTCCAAATTACCAAAAAGAAATAAAAAGCCTATGGCTATATGGATTCCAAAGTCTCTCTTGAAAGATTCTGGTGTTGAGCAACAAGTGAAGTTGACATTCAAGCTTCCAAAGACTTCCACTTCATCTTCTTCCAAAAGCATTCCTCCATTCCATGCGCCTAAACCACAACCTTTGCTATCCATTCACCATATTCCTTCACGTATTCCTTCATTCACGATTCCTCCATCCTCTCACCACCCTTCAAGGTATGTGTTGACGTTGATCTTTTCTTCCTTTCCATCTACCCTTTCACAATCCTTCCATTCATTAACCTTCTACCTTCTATCCTTTCTCCTCATTTGCCTATTCCTCCTATCTTCCAACCTCACTCGCTTTACATAAAACCCTATCCTCCATTTTTCTCTTCCATCTCCCTTTCCATATCAGCATCTTTGAGCGTATCATTTTGAATTTTTGGAATATCATGGTTTATCCTTTCAAGGAGCATTATCTAAAAAGCTTGTCTTCTTCCAAGAGAAAAATAAATAAAATAAATTGAAAATGTGCCTTGGTGAAAACCTGGAAACAGGCACCTTGGTAGCAAAAGTAAAGAGCAATAAATTTGTCCTATGGTGAAAACCACTCCCTTGTGGTGCCTTGGATAAGTACCATGATGAAAACCTGGCAATCAGGCATCATGCGTAGTTCTTCTACATATTTCATCCATTCTGTCTTCTCTCTTTGATCTTGACAATGTTGATCTATACATGAACATTTGACTATTTTATGAGCTATCTTACGATGATCTTGCTTTCATTCCTTCCATGTTTAGCCTTCATATCCATCTTCCTCCATTCATTTTCACCTATCACTATCCTTTTCTCCTTTGGTCTTGATCTAATAAAAAAAGAAAGAAAGAGTAAAACACAGTGCTATGAAGCCTCTTGACATGTCTACTCTTTTGGACTGCATCCTTTCCTGCTCTTGCATCACGCTTTTGTGACTTATCCTATGCTGGCCTTTCATTGCTTGTCCAAATGCACTTTACATGACAATTTTTCCCTAGCTTGAGTATTCTTGAGGAGTTTTCCCTTGAGGATTTCTTCCCTTCATTCTCCTTCATTCTCTTGTCTTCCATCTCTTCCACTAGCCTGCCAATCCCTCTTGTTCTCCACCTTGCTAGACATTGGGACTGCACGATATGATCTTGCTTGGGAGTTTGCAATAGAAAAATATGCTATCAAGTATACCCAGTATCAAAACAAGTATCAAAACCAGTATCAGAACAATTATTAGAATCAATATTAGAATAAGTATCAGAACCAATATCAAAACAAGTATCAGAACCAGTATCAGAACAATTATCAGAATCAGTATCAGAATCAATATTAGAACCAGTATCAGAATAATTATCAGAATCAATATCAGAATCAGTATCAGAACCAGTATCAGAACAAATATCAGAATTAGTATCAGAATCAGTATCAGAACCAGTATTAGAACCAATATCAGAACAAGTATCAGAATGGGCCTACAGAACAAGTATCAGAACACCTACTGGGGCTACACCTTTCACTTTAGTTTATGGGTCGGAAGCGGTACTGCCTATTAAGGTTGAAATCCCATCACTCAGAATCAGAATGCATGGACTTGTCACTGATGAAGACTACAGAGTGTTTAGGTTGCAAGAACTTGAACTACTAGATGAGCGCAGACAAGCAGCGTATGATCATCTCAGAGTATATTAGAAGAGAATTTCTAGAGGCTACAATAAGAAAGTCAAACACAGAGAATTTCAAGTTGGTGATCTAGTCTTGAGAGAAAATCCTAAAAATCAATCTCATCAAGAATGCAAGGGGAAGTTCGAACCCAACTGGCTGGGTCCCTTTGTCATCACCACTACTTTTAGCTCTGGTGCCTATCAACTCTCAATGACTGAAGGAGAACAGCTCTGAGAACCAATCAACATTCTCCATCTGAAGAAATTCTACGCCTAAGGCATTCAGTGCTTGGTAAATATCCTGAAAAAATTATAAAAATCAGAAAAAGTCTTGAAAAAATGAACATCTTGGTGAAAACCTAGCAATAGGCGCCTTGATGATTCACAAAAAAATGAAAAAATATCAAAAATTAAAAAAAATTTAAAAAAATTAAAAATTCAAAAAAAATGGAAAAAAATGAAAAATACAAAAAAAAAAGAAAAAGTGCCTTCGTGAAAACTTGGAAACAAGCACCTTGGTAGCAAAAATAGAATCTCTGCCAAGATGGTGAAAACTCGACAAACGGGTGCCACTTGTTCAAAATGCTCCATCTATCAGCACAATCTTGGTCTTTCCCAGCCTTCAGTCTTGCTTTAGTTTGTACATATCTCTCGGTTTGTTTCAACATTTCCAGTTTTCAATAAGTCAGTTTGTACACCAATCAGCTTGCGCGTCTGTATCCTATCAATGTTCAAACTTGGGGGCAATCAATGTCATATCCTATGGCCTCCAATGTATCTTAGACGTATCCTATCCAGTCAGAGTCCTTTGAAGCTTCAAGTTGAGTCAGTCTGTCTGTTTTGTCTCCAGAAAGGATTTTGCATCTACAACAACGCAATCAAACATCAAAACTCAACTGAAAACAATATGTGCTTCATGCTTTTATCTACTTGTATGCTTATTGATTCGCATTGAGATTTTTGCATATTGTGTCCTTTCGAGCTCTTCGATGATGTCCTTTATAGGATTTAGAGAGTGATGACTGGGGGCATAATCTTTTCTTTGTTTTCTGCTTGTATGTGAAAATCTAACAACTTTGGAAATTCTGGATTGAAATGGTGTCCAACTGTAAGAGCCTCTATCTCGAATTGGATGGCCATGCGTACCTCGACCAGTGATACCTAAAAAAATCAAGGACGTTTGATCTAACTATTATCTTTTTAAAGTAAATTCTTTCTCCTACTGTGAAACGCAATCTTGCCTAAGGAGGTGAAAAATAAAGGGTCACTACGGGTAATTCACACTAGATTTAGAATGATCTTTTGATTGTTTGATGTGTATGTTAAATGCAAGGCGTATTCAGGTCATCACGACGTTTATGTTTTGATGCTTATACAAATTGCTATATCAAAATGGACATGATATTCAGGTCATCCTAGCGTTTGTGCCTTGGTGCTTATATCTAATCCGACATTCCGAATACAAATCAATATTCATATGTCCATGGTTGTATAACCAGTGGGTGTTGTATTGATTCTTGCGCATACAAATCGATATTCATATGTCTATGGTTTCATGGCTAATGGGCATTGTATTGATTTATCCGGTTACCTAAAAGTTCAATGATGATAACAAATCGACACATGATCAGTGACTAGGTCCTAGGTCTTAGGTTGCATTTCATTTTGCATGTCTCATTTCATTTTGCATGTCTCATTGCATTTTGCATGTTTGCATGATCTCACAATGATTAAACGAACTTCAATGCTTAAATGATTCTTCAAATCACATCTTCAAGTCTAACAAGAACTGAATCTCACACGAAGGTTCCTCCAATGAAATAGCAAGTAGAATCCTTTTTCAGGATCAAAATTCAAATCTGAGATCATTCATATTATTAACTACTTGCATAATCAACCTTCAATCATCACAGAAATCTAGTATTCAACTTAATTGATTATCTTACATCAAACTATCAAAATTTCAACTTGGTCAAGTATGGTCAACTCATGGTTTAACTTAGTCAAACTTGGTCTTTTGGGACCTCCAAATGATGCAGAATGCATTCTTGAATGTGTTTCACCCCACTTCTCAAATCAATTAACATGCTTCTAAACTATCAATGCTGAATTTTCTTGTCAGATTTCAATTTTAATCCCGAAGGGGGCATGGTATTGCACATCATTCAAAGTCTATAAATCAAACTATATAGATCAAATCTATCAATATCTTTCATCAGTGATCAAGACAACAATCACGTCTAGTCGCTGATTCATCAAAAGTCCTCATCGCTCGGGGCAAATCTATCATCACTTGGGGCATATCAGATTCATCAAGATCCATATCAATCTGGTATCCTCCTAATCTTGTAATCTGTATCAGTTTTTGCAACCATCAGATCATAGTGTTCTTTCCTTGGTTCTTCGGCAACTGAAGGATTCGAATGTGATACTTGCTAGTTCTGCTAAGACAATCGAGTCTAGAACGGGTCACTCACTTCTTTGCAATCCTAAGGTTTGGGATCAGGTGTTTTGACACTTTTTCGCAATCTGCGGTTCATCGCTGTTATAGTAAACATTATCTTTGGTCACTCAGGACCTATTATCTTCATATCAATTCAATATCAATCAACTCCTATCTCAATATCTTTCAATCGGTTTCTATCTTGAGATCAGTTTATCTTTTGAATCAGTTTCATATCTTTATCAAACACAGACTATCTTTGAACCACTGCGCTTCGCACAGTAATTCAAAGAGGGGCAAAATGTAATACCCCAAAAATGGGCTATAAGTTCATTAATCTCTTACATCTTCAATTCGAAAAAAATTGATATCAAAGTCCTAATCTAAGGCACATCTAAACATCATCGAATCCTAATTGATTATCTTAAATTCTGCATCGGGGAATATTCTTAGTAATATTCCTAATCATCATAATTATCTTTAATTTTATAATTATTTGGCAATAAATCACATTTATCCTAAAGTTTGATTAATTGAATATTTTCATATTTAATTAATTAGATTTAATATTGTTAGATTAGGTGAAATACTAATCTCCCAAAAACACCTGCATGCATAACCCTGTCACATGGAAGAAGCAAAGCACAGAAGCAAGAAAAATCATGGAGGCCAAAAAGCCAGAGACATCTTATGGACATGCAAAGAGCAAATTTCTATTATGATCCAATAAGTGAAATTATCTAAAAAGAATGTACAAAGGGTTCAACCATATAGGTGAACACTAAAACCCTAAAGCTATAAAGCTAAAAATAAAGCTAGGTTGCACATTATAATTAATAAATATATTAATTATAATGCACCTAAAAGATAGCTTAAGTAAATAGAGTAATAAATGACTTAATTAATTAAACCAAAGTGATTTAATTAATAAGCATAAAGTATGATTACTCTAACACCCCCCCTTAAGCGTAGCTCAAGAGGGAAGCTAACCTAGCACAGCTATGAAAGCAGAAAATGGGTCCCGGCAATAAGGCCTGATCAGGTACCCAGTACAAGAAAATAAACTAGATGAAGGAAACAAAGCCTCCAATCTAGGGAATGTCCCAAAGAAAGGAACAAGAAAGAGCATGAAGCATCTCCGAAGCATGAAGCTGCAAACACTGTCAGAAGAATACTGCTGGAACCCCCACTGAAGTGCATGACCAGGTAGAGAAGACAAAGTCTAAAGAGTTGATCAATCAAAGAGGTGACCTCCAAAATAGGAATGAACGAGTGTCTATATAGTAGATGAACCATCTCACCGAAATGCATAGGTGCCTAGCCACTGCATCCGCCTAGTACATAGGAATAAAAACTGAATACGTAGATCACTCAACCGAACCAAGGAAGCAATAGAGCCAACAGGTGAACCCCCCCATAATGCTGAACGGGGTGACAGGAACACTGAAATGCAATGCCAGAAACATCTGCAAGAAGAAGAAACAGGAACACTGAAATACAATGCCAGAAACATCTGCAAGAAGAAGAAACAGGAACACCTATGTGCAAAAGAAGGTACAAGCACAGGATAAAGGGCGGTGTCATAGACACAGTCTACATGGGCTAATGTCGTGGAAGGTACGCTCACTTGACAAGAGTAGATGCGCCTATAGTGGCAAATGCATCAGAATCCCCCCATGGCACTTTATAACTGAGTGCGTATACAAACAAACACATAGTGTTCAAGATCCCAAAATGCAAAAGCAGGCACTTTATCTCAGTGTGTTTACAGAAAAAAGAATGCAATAGAAGAGAAGCATACAATGCTCAAAAGACAGAAAGAAGAGTGAGCTATGAACTCAGAAGAAGAGATCCCCAGACCTGTAGAACCAAGCACTCCACCAGAGGGCATAAACTGCATAACTCAGAGGAGTGAAAACCTGGAGTAGAATCTGGAAAAATAACCTCTGCCACTGAATAGCACACTGAACCAGCTTTCCGAAAATACCAAGTTTGCTGAAAACTGAGCCCGGATGTGAGAGATATAGTGTCCGGAATGCAAAAAGTACCCGTGACTTTGACTGGCAGAAAACCCCTGCAAATGGAAAAATCAAACAACCAAACTGAAAAAAATAGAAAGGTCTCGGAACCAGCTTTCCGTCGATATCTTGTTTGGCAAAAAACGCCATCGTATGCTCAAGTTACGGCAAAAACAGTGACAGGTGCTCTGGCAGGCACCTGAAAAAGAAAACCTCTGAATTCAACAGCCTGGTGCGAAAAATGGAAGAACGACCGTCTCGGAATCATCTTTTCGATGATGTCTCGTTCGCCCACTAACTCCTCCGTATGAGCAAGTTATGCCAAAAAAAGCATCAGGTGCTCCAGGAAGGCAAAAAAATAGTCCTGCCTTCGAAGGCATGGTACGAAAAACGAGGCAAAAAACTTGAAAATAAACCTCCATAATTGCGTTCGTCTCGGAAAGAGCTTTCCGATGATATAAAAAACTCCCAAATACGCCTCCAGATGAAGAAGATATGGCAAAAAAAGCCCAATTACCCTTAAAACAGAGCCCTAAAAAAACATGCAAATTTTTTTAAAAAAATTAAAAAGCATGTCCGCTGACGTCATGCTGACGTCAACAGAGGGCCTGGGGGCTGAATCAGGAAACCCCGGGTCATGTGGGGGACCAGGGGCTGGTGCTGGTGCCGGCGGTGGGCGGGCCGGCGGAGCGGAGGGCGCGGGCGCGGGCGGCGGGGGCCGACGGAGCGGAGGCCGCGGAGCGGAGGCCGACGGAGCGGAGGCCGCGAAGGGCGGCGGCGGCACGGGCGCGGGCACGGGCGGCGGCTGGGTGGGCCGCGGAGCGGGGCCGGCTGAGGAGGCCAGCGGGGCGGCGGAGGAGCCGCGGGGTGGCGCCCGGGTGGCCGCTGGGTGGCGCCCGGGAGGCCGCCCCTTAAAAAAAATTTTAATAATTTTTTTTTGAAAATCGCCGTCTCGGAGTGCGTGCCAGGGCCGTACGGCCTTGGTATGCAAAAAAATTTTGCCTCAGATACCACTGTGTCCAAAATGGACAAGTTTTATATGAATTTAGGGGTTCTTGGGCCTTCCGGACACAATGGTGGTGTCCGTTTTTGCCCAAGGTGAGTCAAATTTTGGCTCCCCCCCGGATCCACAAAAAAAACTTCTGAAACCATTGAAAACCTCCTGCTTCTGAAACACTTCAACAAAACACGAACAGCGAGCAGCAAGATGGCTCTGATACCATGTAAGATTTCACAAATGTGCAAATCCACAAAAAACCAAGATCACCTGCAAGCAAAATACCAGAAGCTGGAGCGAAAACCTGAGAGAGAGAGAGAGAGCAAGGGTTTTGAGAATCTCAGCGGAGTGAGAGCAAAATTGTATTTCCCAAAAGTATGAACAATAATTACAAAAAGCGGCTTATAAGGTGAGAAACCCTAAAGCCAGAGAAAGCTAGGTTTGTGCATTTAATAATTAATAAACATATGATTACTAAGCATAAAGTATGATTACTCTAACAAAAAAAACTTCTGAAACCCTTGAAAACCTCCTGCTTCTGAAACACTTCAACAAAACACGAACAGCGAGCAGCAAGATGGCTCTGATACCATGTTAGATTAGGTGAAATACTAATCTCCCAAAAACACCTGCATGCATAACCCTGTCACATGGAAGAAGCAAAGCACAGAAGCAAGAAAAATCATGGAGGCCAAAAAGCCAGAGACATCTTATGGACATGCAAAGAGCAAATTTCTATTATGATCCAATAAGTGAAATTATCTAAAAAGAATGTACAAAGGGTTCAACCATATAGGTGAACACTAAAACCCTAGAGCTATAAAGCTAAAAATAAAGCTAGGTTGCACATTATAATTAATAAATATATTAATTATAATGCACCTAAAAGATAGCTTAAGTAAATAGAGTAATAAATGACTTAATTAATTAAACCAAAGTGATTTAATTAATAAGCATAAAGTATGATTACTCTAACAAATATCTTGCCACTTAATTATGTAATTAAATTTAATTCTATCTATTATTAATTGTATTATTTAATTTTGACAATAAATCCAAATATCCTATGAATAATTGATTAAATTTTTATTTAATTAATTAAAGCAAGTTGTCATTATTTAATAATATAGTTTTTAATAAAAATTTGATTAAATAATTGATTAACCCATAAATCAATTGTTTTATTTTTAAAAGCAGTTAAGTTGGAAATAAATCACTTTATTATTAAATTAATTCATAAATAAAACATGCACAATTATAAAAGCAGACAACTATCAATTATCAATAAAAGCTAAACTCTATTTTGAGTTAAAGCTTAGCTTTTGCATGTTTTTGTGACTTAATTATCTGTTATTATCAGATAACTCAAAAATCAAGCTGAGTTAATTTGAGTGATTTATGGCTTTTTCTCATGCACCTCCAAAGCCTTGGATTTCTATAAAAACAATGCTCAACTCTTCATAATTCATCTCTCAACATCTCGCAAATTGCAAACTTACTCTACAGGAATCATAGCATATCAGATTTGGAGAATTTGCACAATTGGAGCTTGAAAGAATCAAAGCTCTTGCGAATTCAAAGCTTTGTGAGATCAATTTCAATTGCATAGTTTTTATATCTTAGCATAGAATTTCATAGTTTTCATATCATTGTTAGAATCTTCATTGTTAGATCATTTAGCATTCATTTCATATTAGTTTTCAATAGCATTCATAGATTCATATCAGTTTTTATCATTCTTATTGTATAGAAAATATCAAAAATATAGATTGGTTGCATTCAATTTCATATCCATCTTTTGCATTCAAATCCTTCATTTAGGTGTCGTCTAGGTCACTGATCTCGATTACAATCTGAGAACATCAATCTCGCACCTATTAGAAGGCAGTAAATCGCTTGGTTAGATTAGATTTCAATTTTGCACGATTTTGATTTTAGCTAACCTCTAATGTTTTACTGAGTGTTGTGTCTACAAATCAGGTACAATTTTCACACACACACAAGGTAGCAGATGCCTTAAGTAGAAGACTACTAACAGTACAAGAGGTACAGTTGTAGAGTATGGGTATTGAGAGTTTAAAGGACTTTTATGCTTAGGATGAAGACTTTGTAGAGATATACAAGGTATACAAAGAGTACAAGAATCAATTCCATGGTTAGTTTTTTGAATATACTATGAAAAGTGACTTATTGTTTAAAGGAATTCGATTGTGTGTGCCTGGAGGGTCAATTAGAAAAAAATTGATTCAAGAGAAGTATAATGGGGCACTTAGTGGTCATTTTGGAGTCAATAAAACCCAAGAGCTAGTGTAAAGGTTTTACTTTTGGCCAAGAATGAATTTAGACATTAGGAAGTATGTGGAGAGTTGTGTAGTGTGTTAGAAATCCAAAAGCACATCCTCTAATGCATGCCTTTAACAACCTCTCCCCATTCCAAGCAGACCATGGGAATGTTTGAGCATGGACTTTGTTGTAGGCTTGCCAAGGACAAAACAAGGATTTGACAATATATATGTCATAGTGGACAGATTTAGAGAGATGGACCATTTTGTTCCTTGCAAGACAGTTCATGATGCAAGTCAAATAGCACACCTATTATTCAAAGAGGTGGTGAGAATCCATGGGTTATCCTTAAGTATAGTTTTAGACATAGATACAAAATTTAGGAGTCACTTTTGGAAGATACTGTGGAAAAATTTGGGAACCAATCTGTCCTTTCAGTCTTCTTATCACCCTCAGATAGATGGTCAAAATGAGGTTGTGAATAGGACACTAGGTAACCTATTGAGGTGTCTCACTAAAGAATATGGTCAAGCTTGGGACCAACTATTAGGATAGGAAGAGTATGCCTACAATGACATAGTCAACATGACAACTAGAAGGAGTCCCTTTGAAATAGTTTATGGATTTCACCCTAGAGGGATATATGAGATTAGAGAGTTGAAAGATAGAGCCAAAGGGAGTGGCTATGTATAATATTTTTCACACTCAATGAAAGAGGTACATGACATAGTAAGAAAGACATTGACAGAGAACACCAAGAAGATCAAGCAAAAGGTAGATGAAAGAAAGAAGGATGTTTAATTCCAAGTGGGGGATCTTGTAATGGTCCATTTGAACAAAGAAAGGTTGTAGAAGGGAGTACCCAATAAGCCACAGATGAGGAGAATAGTACCATGCACAATACTGGCCAAGTATGGCAATAATGCATATAAAGTGGAACTGTCAGAGGAAAGTGGCTTATCTCCTATGTTTAATGTTACAAATCTGGTCTTGTACAAAGGTCCTACCCATGATCCTGATCAAATTCTTACTAAAGTCATTCAAGAGGTGGACGAACTGAAGTTAACCTCTACACAATCCAAGAAAGTAGAGAAGGTGCTTGATTCAAGGGCTTACAAACAAACTAGGAACAAGACTTACTATGAGCATCTAGTGAAGTGGCATGACCAAGGAGATGTAGAGGCTACTTGGATCAAAGATACAAAGTTTAAGAAGTTTGGAATTGATCCCAACTTACTCAATCCAAGGATGGATTGAAATCTTTTCATTTGGGGAGGATGTTGCACGAGCACCTAGGCTAAATTATATACCCTGTATTTTTTGTGTCTTTTACTGACATTAGGCAAGCTAGTTTTTTTTTTTTTGGCCTTATAAGGTCTTCTTGGTTTGCACCTAGGTGGATTTGACTAGGATCAATCCACTCTAGTTGTTTTTGCTTAGTTAGTGTTTAAGTGCTACGAGAACCTAAACATGGGAATTTGGGATCAAAAGCCTAGAAGGCTTAACATGGCTTATATTTGTGGCTAAGAAGGCCTTTATGGTGTTTATACATCATTTTGGATAGGTTAGAGGTTATAGATTCAAGTTGAAAGAAAAAATTAAAAAGTTGTCAAAAATGTTGCATGACAACATTTGCAACTTTGAAATTTTGCCTAAAAACATGGAAGAGGCATATTAAACCATGATGAGCCCCATTTCCTGAGGTTATATGGCATAAACAAGAATTTGAATTTGTTTGAAGTTGCTCTGTAATACTGAGTTTGTGTACATTGTATTTGTCTTTGATTACTTGAGTTCTTTAATGTATTGAATCACTCAATCTTGAGTTGGATTCTTGTAGTTAACCTAGTTAGTGTACATTTTACTTTGATTATAATTTTCTTAGTGTTAGTAGTATAGCTTTGTAAAATCTTTTATAAAGTTACACTTTACTGGTTTTGTTGAGACAATTTTGAGGAAATGGCTCCCCCATAGATCTCTATCATGCATTTCATCATGAACATGGGGAATATGTTAGCGAATCCCTTGTATAGTGTAAATATGAGTGTAGGAGTCTAGAGGAGAAAGCTAGCTATTTTTAATGACAAGCCCTAGGTGAGTCCAGAATACCTGGTTAAGTGCTTGTCAGTGAACTAATGGTGTATGGATGCAGGGATATGATTTGCAGAGTGAAAACAAGAGAGGTTTTATGAACATTGGGATCATACATAAACCTAATAAGGATATTATGCATTAAACAATCCATCTGGATACTTTCTCAAGCATAAGTCACTAGACTAGTCCTGAATAGCCCAATTAGCCCTAGTTGCCCTTGATTCTAGGAATCCACTATATGGAGACCTTGGAATCTCAAGACCTACAAAATATTTTATGTCTTTGAAAAGGGTACTCAAATATCATATATTTTTTTGGGGTTTTTTGGAATATTTTTGAAAGAAGTGGGAAAAACCAATTAGGTAGGGCTAGTAGGAGAAGTAGGCCTAAAAGCCAAGATTTCTAGAGAATTAAGAGATTGACTACGAAATTAATGATACTCTGTCACAAAAGGGACCACATGGAGTCTAAGAAGATTTTGAACATGAGAAATATCCTTGCAGACACTTCTGAAGCTATGGAGTGGAAGAAGTACTTGGAATCATCCAAGAAAGAGTGAAAGAGTAAAGTATAACTAGTGGTAGTTGTCTCCTTATGAAGCACAATAGTTATGAACTCTTAGAGTGGTATTGGAGTAGTCCTAAACTAGTGAATAAAGGAATAGTAAGATCCTAAAAGAAACCATAGGGTCTTGGAAAGGCTAGGAATTGTGGAGGTCCTAGTCGGCTTGTGCAAGCTCACTTGGGTGTACTCTATCACTTTTTCCTTCTACAATTATGGGTTAGGAGGGAATATTTTTATTTCATCCTTTTAGGATTGTTACCAGAGGTGGGGTTAGGGTTAATGTGTATGTTTGTTTTCCTTTCATACTTCTATGGCATTCGATTGTGTTATAACCCAACCTTATGGAAGTTTTGATTTTATCATGATGGAAGTTGTTTATGTATGTTCTTGTTATATCTTGGAACCAAATTATGATGTTATGATTCATGATGACCTATGAGTAATGTTTTTATATGTATGAACTTAGGGTAGGTTATCTAGGTTTTAAAGGGGAAGTGACTTTCTTTGGAGGTGTCAGAGCCTAGAAGTGGCTACCTGGGTATCCCTAACAGGTTACTTAAATAAGTGATAATATAATTAAATAGGGTTTTAAAATAAATTAATATGATAATAGATTCCTCACCCATGGCTTGAGTGCTAGTATAAACTAAGGATGAGAGTGGAAGAAGATTCTTTCACATCTAGTAGTGGTAGTGAGTTCTGGAATGATTAGTTATCCTTGTCTACATGAGAGGATTTTAGGTTCCGCATATGATCACAATTGGGAGTTAGATTCCAGTGAGATCATTCCAAGGGGTTGACATATAGGATGAAACTTCCTTGATTTCATCTTATGTTTCCTATGTGTGTTGGTTTCATCTAGGTTAGTATGTGTATCTATGAGTCATTGAGTTGTACCCATAATATAGGAACTTTTAGGACCCTTTCTTAGTATTACTTGATGATTGATTTTGGTACTATTATTCAAGTGGGGTCTGATGTTATCTCCTCAATATGGTAGGAGTGGAACCATAATTTTCCGCAAATGTGACATTGGTAGCTTATCTTTTTGGGGATCATTGTCATTCATGACGGTGAAATTATAGGTGCAACCATACTTTGTAAGCAACATAATAGTTTTTCTTATTCCTCTCTCCACACTTTGGGGGAAAGGGTACTATTTCAATCTCCTCTCTATTACAATGACCCATTTTCTCCCTTTTTTGAGTTGTATCTTTTATAACATGATATCCTTTCTTGCATAGAATTGTTTGTTGCACATGAGGATTTTCTCTTTTTAGAAGAATTGCATCCTTGTTTACAAACTTATCTTTTCTTGAAAGCACATATCTATTATAATTGAATTTTTCACTTGGAGTGCACAATATGTTGTCTTTTTCCTAGTATTCCCTTACAAAACAATAGGGAAGGTGTGTATACTTAATCCCACTTCCTCATTTTCTCTTCATTTCCAAAATATCAATCATACCTTTGTTGAATTGTTTCTTTTATAACATGATATCCCTTATTGCTTTGAATTGCTTGTTTCTACACAAGGATTCTTTCTCTTTTCCAAGAGGTTTATGACCTTTTATTCGCTTGAAAGTGCATAACTATTATAAAAGATCTATCACTTAGGATATATAATGTATAATCATTTCCCTTGCCTTCACCCTTGGGGGGCAAGGTTCATTTCTCAATCTCTCATTCTTTTCTATGGATCCACTTTCTCTCGGTTATGTGGTATTTTTTTTATCATATGACATCCTTTCTTTCATTGAGTTGTTTATTTTACATGATGATCTTCTCTCTTTTAGGAGATTTACATCCTTTTTTATAGGCTTCAAGTGTGTCATCCTTCATCAAGAATCACTTTTTCAACTAGAAAAATAGGGTTCAAAAGGTGAATTATTGTTCTCATCCCTCTCTTTTTATCTTGAAGATGTTATCTTTGTTGAAAAACCCCTCTTCTTGAGTAAAATTTTTATAACCAGTATCTCTTTCTTCCAAGGATCTCTTTCCACTTATTGCAAGATTTCCTTTAACAATTATATTTTCCTTATCTAACAATAGTATCCCCTCTTTTCCAAGGTTATGTCATGTTGGATTATGGAAAGGGGGGGGGGGGGGTGAATCACTAATCCCTGATCCCAAATACCTAAAATAATTTTCTCTTATTAACTTGGTAGTAGCTCGGTAACAACACAGTTCACTATTTATCAACAACAGTAAATAAACTATAGCAATCAGTAAATTGTTCACATAAATCATTCACAACATGTAACACCAGTATTTAACGTGGAAACCCAATTTTTGAAAAAAAATATTTGTGGGAATTGTCACCCACTAAGAAAATTACTCTTATGAAGTATGTCTGGTTAAGAGCCAATCTAGTTAAAGATTACAATACACATTTTTAGGTGTGACCCGGTTAAAGGATTTACCTCAGATCTATTAGGATCTTTACCTTGTTAGGAGTGGCCTTGTTAGATGGCTTAAAACACTCTTTGGATTGTCACCTTTCTCAAGGATTTTACAATAATATTGTTAAGTCCACTCTATTAAGAGATTTCTCTATTACAAATGCTAATAAGAAACAATACTAAAATTGACATGTATATTTGCAACTATCTTTTCATGTTAGATCCTTTGTTTGCTCTTTAATTCTTCATCATCCACTGGCATCAACACTTCATCAAATCTTTGTTTTCCCATATGGAATCTCTCTGTTCCTTCTTCTCTGCAATAGTTGATAACCCTTCAACTATTTAGTTTTCCAACCCTTTGTCCATACAAGATCATCCTTTATATAGACAATTTTTGCCTCTTAATCTCATCTATTAAGTTTTCCTTTAATCAATCTTAATTGTTCATTTCATTATACCTTGAAATCAGATCTTAGTAACATGTTTCCCTTTCACCTACGAACTTGAACTTTTATAGAAAATTGTTCATTCTCTCTCTCTCTCTCTCTCTCTCTCTCTCTCTCTCTCTCTCTCTCTTTTGTTGCTTAGATCTTTCCATATATATTCTTGAATTTTTATAACCGTAGATCTCTGTAACTAACTTTCCTCATCATCATGATCATCTAGCTCAATTCTATCTATATTTAATATATTTTCCTTGCTCAGTGTTCTTCACTTAGAATTTTGGTTAACTTCACTCGGTACCTAAACCTCTATTCATTGTTCTATGTCTTGAGTTACTTTCCCTTTATTGAGTTACCTTTCCTTTTTACCTTTACCTTATCGAGTGACTTTACCTTCTCGGTATCCAAAACAACTTATCTTACCGAGTTGTCAAATCTTCATCACCATGCTTTACCGACTTGACATAATCATATGTCAGGTCAAAAACAATTATATCAACATAATATAATCATTTTTTGATATGTATCAGTTGTCAATTTAAGTTCTACAACTTCACAACTTCTCATTTCTTATTCTCCTTAACTCATTCATCTTATATCATTACTAAATGATATGGAAACATAATATGAATCAGAAATCAATTTCTTGACATTAATGAAAAGACTATAACTGATCTAACCTTTCTACTATCCTCATGTATACCTATGATCTTGGTTGGTCTTCATCATCAGCTCCATCAGATAATCAATCTTCAACATTATTATCAGTTACGGTAACAATCTCCCTCTTTGGCATTGATGGCAACACTAAAAAAATTAGTGTTCAATTGATGATGGTACACTTTACTATCATTCATAAATGTTACTCCCTCTGAGTAATAACTTCTCCTTTTATGATCTCCCATCTCTAATCTTTCTCTTTCTGTCAGTAACACTTTACATTCAGATTCTATCAGTAACTACTATTCTTCCTGCTATATTCATTAGTACATCAACAACATTCTCCTTCTAGACTTCTCCCTTCGGATTCAATCATCTACCTCTTTGATATATACTAACACATCTCCCTATATCAATTGACTTAATCTCTCTAATTTTGAATACTCATTATTCTCCCTCTTTGAAAACAATGACAAAGAAACATAAACATCTCAAATATACCTCAAGTATAGATTTTCATTGCAGTCATAAACATCCTTCACAACTTTAGGCTTCACCTAAAGAGTGAAATACCAACATCAACTCATAAAATAGATATTCTAATGAGCTCTTTAATTGATGCAACATGCATTTTTCCTTAATGTACATTGGATAGGGGAAGAACCCCTAACTTACCTCAGAGATACTCAAAAGCATCCTTCTATAATGGTTTAGTAAATACATCAACTATTTTTTATTTAGAATTTGCATATTCCAATGTCACATGCTTATCTTGTACTTTCTCTCTCAAGTAGTGATACTTAATTGATATATGCTTTGTCTTGCAATGCATCATAGGATTATTAGATATGTTAATAGCATTGTGTTGATCCCTAAGTTTTGTTGTCCATTAGTGTCTAGCACTTATTCATTTTCTAGGCAATGTTGGTCGGTCATCACTATGACCAAACCATCTTGTAAAGGTTGAGTCATGGATAAAATTGTACAATTACCGAGCAGTAGTTACTATCAAGTAAGAAAGAGGTCATTGAGTACTTCAGTAATAGCTAAGAAATTTATACCAAGTTGTATGGAAGTGTCAGTGTCGAGCACTAGTATATGAAGAGTAGTTAATGTTGAGTGTGAGAGACTTCATATGTTGAGCAAGCCAATTTTGACATATGTGTTTTTAATGGCACAAACACTTAGGTAAACATTTTGGTCAAAATCTATACAATATTTAATGTTTTTTGAGGGAATCACGGAGGTGATTATGCCTTATATTTGTAATCATTAATCCCTATGTAAGCTATGTAGCCTATCAGATTAAGGGAATGCTTAAGCAACATAAGTAGAAAATCTATATCATTGATCTTGATTTAGGAGGTTGATTTGTTATCTATATAAGATGAGATATTAAACCCTAAAATATGTTATAAAGATGAATTGAATGAAGGGGATATCATATATGCAAAATAAAGAAGTATTTTGATATAGGCAGAGATCAATCAGAGTGATCGAGCTAAGCAGTGAAGAGTAGGATAAATATATATTTGATTGAGGAGATCAAACAAGTATTGGAAGAAGAAGATTTTTTATCGTCATTACAGAACAAACTGAAGGATCAAGTACTGATACATTTTAGCAGGTGAATCAGGGTAAATCTCTTAACATAGTGGTCCTCACAGGCCTATGTAAATCTCTTAATCAAGTTCTTACTTTGTTGTAATTTTTAAATCCTTTAACCAAGGTAGATTGTAGAAGTCTATAAGCTCTTAATAGGGAAGACCCCTCACAGAGTAGATCATCAGTTTATAATCATCTTTTGTAGCCCTAATAGACAAACTTTAATATTGCAGTAGTGAAGATTTGTGGGTGTCATCCCCACCCCAGTTTTACCTTTCAAGGGTTTCTAGGTAACCAAAATCTTTGCGTTATGTGTTTCAATTTTGGTGCAAAGGCACCCCATGAAATATATAATTTCCTATCATTATTGTCAAAAATTATGCAAAAAATGTAAATGTAAAAAAATATGTGATGATATGCCAAGTGGCTATTTTGTAACTAATCCAAGAAGTTGAAGAGTCTTTGTAACCACCCAAAAGAATTATAAAATGGGCTAAAAAAATGTAATCACCAAGAGAGTTGATAGAGGGAAGTTACGGGATAGAGGAGAAAGAGTGCAAAAGTGGAAAGAATCGGGCTCTTTGGCCTTCAGCTAGAGAGCCATTAATATATTATGGATTCATTGGCTTTAGAGGAAATGTTTGGAATGGAATTGAGCAATGATGTATCAGTTTATTTAGTAAAGAATGGATTTGAAATCCATTTATTAATTATGGAATGTAATTAAATTTAAAAATGGTTTTGCAAGAACCGTTACATGAAACTTAAGTTGGTGTTTGAATCATGCAGTGGTTATCGGGAGGTTGGTAAGTTAGTTAATGCCACATGGAGACCAAAGACCACACTTCGATGACCATGTTGGAAGGAGACCAAAGATCTATTTGCAATTAGAATGGTCATCCAAAAAAGATCATTATATGATGAGCTCAGTGTTAAAAATGGAGAGAAGGTGGCAGACATGAAATACACATGCAAGCTCATGCTTAGTTAGACCCGTGAGCTGATAGAGTCAACCTCAGTCCATAGAAGACCCATAGGGAATGGAAGCTCAAGAATGTAATGTGCCTATCAGTGATTTTGGTTCAACAATATGTATGGAAGATAATAGCAAGTGGATGCTATTGCTTATTGGAATATCGAGAGATGGCAGTTCCTAAATTGGTATTTATAGAGAAAGAATCCATAACATGCACCATGAGAAAATGGTTTGAGACTCTTCCAAATCGGCTATTGAGAAATGAGAGATGCAAATTTAAGGAAGACATTGAATTAGTTGAAGTTTTAAAAGGATTGATCGATACCTCTCCGCATCAAATGTAATGGATGAAGTTAGATTGTTAGATCTATTTCAGTATTGAATTTGATGTTTATGATATGCAAGTGAAATTTATTTCAAAGTGGAATTAATAGGAGATATATGATTCACCCCTCCTCTTAGTATCTCACTTTCCTATGTTAGATTTCCAACACACTAGTATTATCACAATATATTGTAATAGGATAAAAAATCTCTTCATGCATACCTTCCAGTAGTTATTCAATCCATAAAATGTTAGAACAATTCATAACTACTGCTAAATACTCAAGTTTAGTAGTAGATTATGAAATACAACTCTATTTCTTGCTTAACCATGTCACTAGCCTTTCTCCTAAAAAGAAATCTCTACCACTAGTGTTTTTCCTATCATCAATGTTTCCTACCCAATCAACATCGGTATATACCTTAAGATCAAAATTTCCTCTTCTCGTATATGGCAAACCAAAATATTCAGTCCCTTTCAAATATTTGAATATCTTCTTCACTGCAAATAGATGTGTCTCCTTTGGGTTGGTAGAAAACCTTGCAAGAATTCCAATTGAACGTGCAATATTTGGTCGGATGTGTACAATATATTGTAGTTTACCAATCATAGATCAGTAAAGAGTTTCATTCACTTCCTTTGTATCATCTTATTTTGATAATTTGCAACTAGTAGCCATTGGTGTTTCAACTGGCTTTGAGTCTTCCATAATGAATATTTTTCAGGATCTCCTTGATATATTTTTTACTGAGTTATGTAGATCTCATCCTTTACTTATTGAATTTGAAGTCCAATAATTTTTTTTTATCTCACCAATAATAGACATCTCAAATTCCTTTCTCATTTCCTCAAAAAAAGACTTAGACATTATCTCATTACCACCAAATATAATTTCATCAACAAATATCTCAACAATTAGAATTTCATCAGCACTATCATTTCAAATACAAATTGTTGTTATCACTAGTTCTTTAAAATCTAATCTTAACTAGATAAGAGTGTAGCCTTTCATACCATTCTTGGAGAGATTGCTTCAATCCATATAGAGCTTTGTGTAATTTTCAAACCATATTCTTATTGATCTTGTCAACAAATCCATCAAGTTGTTCAATGTAGACTTCCTCTTCAATAATTCCATTCAAAAATGTAGATTTAACATCCATTTGATAAGCTTTGAATCCTTTGTAGGCTTCATATGAAAGTAATATCCTTACACCTTCTAATATAGCAATTTGGGAAAATGTCTCATCATAATCAATACCTTCTTCTTGTGCAGACCCTTTACATACCAATCTTGCTTTATTTCTTATCACATCTCCTTTCTCATTGAGTTTATTCCTAAAAATCCACTTTGTTCCAATTACATTCTTGTCCTTAGGCCTCGATACCAGTGACCAAGTGTTATTCAATTCAATTTGATCAATTTCTTCTTTCATAGCATTCATCCAATATTCATTCTCTAGTGCATCTTTGACTAGTCTAGGCTCAAATTTAGAAATAAAACATGTGTTGTCTTTCAACTTACTTCTTGACACGACTCCTACATTCTTGTCTCCAATAATTTTTTTCAGTTAGTGATGTCTTCTCACATATTTTTCTAATATAGGTTTGGCATACTGATCATCATTGTTTTCATCTCCCAATGGAGGCTCATCTTGCTCATCAATTCCTTCTTGTTGTTGCCCGATTGTATCAAAGGAATTACCATCTTGCGCATAGACAAATTATTTGTAATCCTCGGGTTCCTTTTTTCTATCCTCTTCATTCCTTTTAGCAAATTCATCAATCCTCACATTTTCACTTTCAAAAATTCTATTTGAAACCTTGATTAAACATTTATATGCTTTTCTCTTTGATGAGCAACCAAGAAAAATTCCTTCATCACCTTTAGAGTCAAAATTTCCATTTCTAGAATCTTTTTAGTATATAACACCTACTTCCAAATATTTTGAAGTGACTTACATTTGGTGTGTGACCAAACCATAGTTCATAGGGTGTCTTGTTTGTACCTTTCTTTAACTGTATTTGGTTGAGAGTATAGACTGTAGTACTTATAACTTCTCTCCATAATTTATTTGCAACCTTCTTATCAATCAGAAAAGTTCTAGCATAGTCAACAATAGATTTATTCCTTCTCTCAGCTATCCCATTCTATTGTGGAGTCCTCGGTACAAACACTTGTCTCTTGATTCCATGCTCATTGAACAAGACAATAAATTCATCAGAGATAAATTCACCTCCTCTATCAAATCTTAGATACTTGATTTGTTTACTTGTTTCCTTCTCAACTCTAGCCTTATACCAATTAAACATTTGAAATTCATCATATTTTTCTTTTAGAAACATAAGATTTATCATTCTTGAATAATCATGAACAAACAAAATAAAGTATTGATCTTTATAATAGCTTTGAAATTTCATAGGTCCACATAGGTCAGTATGAACCAATTCCAAAATACCATTTGTAGAATAAGATTTACCTAGAAAACTTGAATTGGTCATCTTACCAATTTGACATTCTTTGCACATTACATTATTAGGTTTGCTCAATTTTGGTAGTCCTCTTACTCTTTTTTTCTTACTTACTTTGATCCATCAACATCAATCAAGTTATCAAAATTCACATGACACAGTCTCTTATACCATAACCATACATCTTTAGTTTTAGAAAATAAGCAACTCTTTGCATTAGTATCAAGATAAAATAAATTACCTCTTGATTGTCCTCTAGTTCCAATTAGATCTCCATCAACACTATAGATCTTCACTTTTCTATTCTGAAATTCTAGTTGTTGGCCAGTATTGTTCAGCTGTGCAACACTCAACATATTATAGTTCAATCCTCTAACCCAGTATGCATAATTGAAATTCATTTAACACAATAGATATGTTACCTTTTACAAGACATGGAGTATCATTGCCAAATCTAACAAATCCTCCATCATATTCTTCTAGGTTCTCAAATTTTTCAATATCACAAGTCATATGGTGTTAGAAACCACTATCAATAATCCAAGAGTCTAGTTTACTTACACGAGACATGAGTTCTTTCTCATCTCCAAAATTTTCTTCATCTAAGTCTTCTTTTACTGCAACAAAGACAACTTCATATTCTTTATCAGTATCATCTGATTCATCATCACTTGTACCTTCCTCAGCTAGGTAGCAAGACTTCTTTCCTTTGTCCTTAAAATCTCTTAATCTTTGGTGTCGATTGTCTCTTTTATCATTCTTAACATTTCTATCATTGTCAGGATAGTTAGATGCAATATGTCCAATCTTATTACAATTGAAATATTTCAATGGTAACTTGCCTTTATACTTTCCTTTGCCTCTAGGTAGTCGGCCAACCAACAGTGCTTCAAATTCCTCTTGTTCTTTCTCTTCAGTCAGGATACTATCATACTCATTTCCATATGAATTAATTTGCTTTTATCTTTCTCTTCTTGATTTTCCAATAATCATAGATGACTTGAAGGCGATCTCAATAGTCGATAGACTATTATCATAATTACTTAGCTCAAATGCAATCAACTTACCGATTAGGGCTTTAATAGTGACAACATTGTTTGGTATAGATATCAATTCTTGAATTGGAGATACTCTTATAACATACTTAGAAGACATAGTTGTCAAGATTTTACTTACCACTTCTTCATTATTAAAGGTTCCACCAGCACCTCTAATGGCACTAGCAACTTATTTTATTCTACTACTATATTGTGTGATGTTCTCTTCATCTTTCATCCTCATCTCATCATATTTTCCTCTCAAACTGTCAACCTTAGCTTTTTGAACATGTTGATCTTCTCCATAGATAAGTGTAAGCATGTCCCACATCTCTTTTGAATTAAAACAATCCTTAATATCATTAAATTCAACATTGGAGAGTGAAGAAGCAATCTCTATCATAACCGAGTTGTGTTCCTATTTTTCTTTCATCTGATCAATTATCAAGGGTCCAATAGGCAGTGGAGTGTAATCATTTTCCAACAAATAGATGGAATATTCTCCAATCATAGATAGATATAATTTCATTCTTCTTTTCCATGTTGAGAAACTTTCCTTGTTCAACTTAGGCACTTCTTTCCTATACATCTTTGGATCTTTTACTCAAGTCTTTTAAACTTATCATTTTTAGAGTACTCAGCTCTGATACCAATTGTTGGATTATGGAGATGAGGGGTGAATCAATAATCCATGATCCCAAATACCTAAAATAATTTTCTTTGATTACATCAATAGTAGCTCGGTAACAATACAATTCACTATTTACCAACAACAATAAATAAACTATAGCAATCAGTAAATCATTCACAACATGTTACATGGGTATTTAATGTGGAAACCCAACTTTGGGAAAAACCACTGTGAGAATTGTCACCCACTAAGAAAAATACTCTTTTGAAGTATGCTCAGTTAAGAGCCAATCCAGTTAAAGATTACAATACACACTATTAGGTGTGACCCGGTTAAGGGATTTACCTTAGATCTATTAGGATCTTCACCCTATTAGGAGTGACCTTGTTAGAGGACTTAAAACACTCTTTGGAGTGTCACCTTTCTCAAGGATTTTACAATAAGACTGTTAAGTCCACTATGTTAAGCTATTTCTCTGTTACAAATTCTAATAAGCAATAATAATAAAATTGACATGTAGATTTGCAACTAGCTTTGCATATCAGATCCTTTGTTCGGTTTTCAATCTTCTCTTCAATTCTTCATCATCCATTGGCATCAACACTTCATCAAATATTTGTTTTCCCACTTGGAATCTCTCGGTTCCTTCTTCTCTGTAATAGTCAATAAACCTTCAACTATTCAGTTTGCTAGCCATTTGTCCATACAAGATCATCCTTTATATAGATAATTTTTTCCTCTTAATATCATCTATTATGTTTTTCTTTAATCAATCTTAACTATTCATTTCATTATACGTTGAAATTGTTGGCAAGTTGAATATACTATTGTATATGACTATAATTAAGTGTTGTCATTATGAAAACAAAGTCATATGGAGTTTTGGAGTGAGTGCACTTACTCATAAGATCAGAATTTGGTTAAGTATGGAAGACTCGACGGTCAATAGAGCACCAGATGAACAAAGCATCAGCGCACGTGTGTATGACTAAGTTATGGCATGCACCCTTGAAGATAAGATTCTAAATATGTAATCATGCTAAGTCTAAGAGTGCATGATCAAATGAGTTAGTATGATGAAGATAAAACAAGTTGAAGCGTCACAGACAATGAGCGGCAAGACAGTACAAAGCATAGAGCCAACTGTTGGTATTTTGGTTAGCATGTATAATATTGTTTTGTAAAGGCTATGCACCTATTGTATTTAGGTTATAGACATGTTAATATCATTGTATGTAAACACGCTTGATCCAATTCATTTGGAATCATTGTATGTAATAGGTTGAAGGCCGACCTAGTGAATAGTTTTATTTGCACATATAAATAAGACATGCACCTTTGTATTTGAGTATGGAATGAGATATAGAGTTGATAGTAGAAAAGTAGAAGTATGTGAATAGCAGTTAGAATGTTGTAGAGATTTACAAGAGGTTAAAGCATCAGCGCACAAAAGGAACTGATCATAAAAGAAGTGTTAAAGAAACAGTTCACCATTGACAGATATAGTGTGTATCTGATATCCAGAAGGTTGTAGCCTTCTCTATTGAGCAGTGAGCTCCAGTAGTGAGCCAACCACCCCTAACAGGGTTTGTTACTAAAGACTCCTAACAGGGTTTGACCCTTAACAAGGTCTATGTACTTAATGCATTGTAATGACAACTCCTAACAGGGCTAAGGAACATTAATAGGTTCATAATACACAAGTACATTTATTAGTGGGTATTAATTCCCACTAGGGTTTTTCCTTTAACTAGGTTTCCCCATAATCATATCTGGTGCTATGTGTTGTGTTGATTACTTTACATGCTTTAATATTCAGTTCAATAATTTATTTATTCATTTAGAGGATCAAAAAGTAATTATATAGAACACTGATTCACCCCCCCCCCCCTAGTGTTCCCATTCCTAACAATTGGTATCGGAGCTTTGGTCCTCTGAAGATAAGTTTAACCAATTGAGGAGATCACGAGTTTGGAAGAAGTAAAATATCTGAAGAAGAATCTTGAGGCAGCCCTTGAAGACCTTGACAGATTTGAGAAAGAGATTGAAGAACTATAAAAGTTAGTGATTCTCAAGTATTCATCAAGAAACTGAGAAAAGATTTGAAAGACTCTTCAACAAGTGAGTTAGGGATAATGATCAAAAAGATAAATGAGGAAAACACATATCTAAAAGATCAGATTGAAGAGTTGGATGAAAAGCTATGTAACAATTAGGAAGCCTACGAAGAACAAGTCAAAGAAAACAAGCAATTAGATGAAGAACTGAGGCAAGAAAACAAAAAAATCTTGGACCTAGAGAACAACAAGAAGCAGATGTAATCTGAATTGACTAAAGTGAAGAATAATATTGACAAGTTGTACACAAGAAATGATTTAATAGAGTCATAGTTGTATGCTCGAAATATAAAAGGAGATACCACCGGTATTGGATACAATGAAGCCCAAATTCAGATTGATGCTATGCAAGGAAGAATGAAAGCACCGGAAGGATCTACATAAGCCAAGAAAACTGAAGATCATTCTGAAGCTAAAGCAGAACTATCTAAAGATGACCGCAAGACTGTAAACAAAACCTGTTATGCCTGTAACAAGCATAGACACATAGAAAGAGATTGTAAAGAGATAAGACCTTTCAATGGTTATTGTTATTCATGCAATAAATTTGGACATAGAGCTATGAATTGTAGATCAAATAAAAGAAATTAGAATCAAAGAAATCATTCGCAGTAGAATGCTAGAGGCCCTCACAACATTACATGTCAAATTTGCAATTATAATGATCATACAGCTAGACAATGCAAAATGGTAACTCACATCAATGTGTCGAGGAATACAAGGCCTCCAATTATTAGTCACTCTTGTAACAAAGTTGGACACATCTCAAAGTTTTGTAGATCAAAAGAACAAAGACAAGAAAGCCCTAATAAGTCACAAAAGTCAATTCTAGATGAATCTGGAGAAGTCAAGTTTGTGAAAGCTACAGAAGATGCGAGCATGATTTGGAAGGAAGAAAAGATAGATGATGTTGGTGAAATAGTTGAGGATGCATCTGCAATGGACGCACCTCCTATTTATGGTTAAATGACCTTCATGGTCATAGGGGGAGCTAGATTATCTCTAGACCCCTGTGCGGCTAGTATACTCACCCTCTGAGTATGCACATTTGGTTATAGCAATTTGGTTACTATGTGATGTAGTATGCAAGAACACACTGCCTGATTGATAGCAAAAATGGAGATTAAAATTCTCTACTGCACTCTATGTTTACATGACAAACATTAATGGTATAAAGTTATTTTAAAGTCATTGAAAATCCATTATTCACACATTTGCATTCAAGTTTGAACCTTTGGAGAGCACAGGAGATCAAGCAGTTAAGAGTTGAAAGATTGCAATTGGTTTATCAGCGAAGAAGTTTGAAAGTTGGTTGCAATGCCCTAGTTCGGTCGCGATGGTTCAAAAACCCTTGGAAACTTATTTGAAGTGATTAAACAAGTAATTTATGGCTACTCCAGTTGTGTTTGATGTTGCTAAAAGAAATAGGTACATTTTAAAGAAGCATCCATTCAAGTCTATCCTATATGATTTGGAAGGAGTGTTTTCTAAAACCCTAATAGGAGTAATGCACGTAGAGGATATATGCGCATTTATCTACTATAAAAAGGAACTAGTAGGATTGGATAGAATCAGGTCGCACATGGAAACCATGATGAATTCAAAAAAAAATTCACTGATGAGTTTGTGCACTTGGAAGACAACCCTATTATCAAGTATGCCACAACACATGAATTTTATGAATCCGAATGGATTAAGATTCTTTTGAGCAGAATTCATGATGACTTATTCTAGATTGGTGAAGTCCCTATTAGAATAACTACTGATCTCATTCATGAGATGACTGGATTACCTAAGACCGATGCCATCCTTTCCACTAGCAAGGATGTAAGAAAACAAGTAGAACAAGCCTGCAAATCTCGGAGTGATAAGCACGGGATGAAAGTTGAGCCAATTGAAGAAAAAGATATCAAGCTCATGTCTATGATACTTGGATATAGATTCCAGCATGAAAATGAGGTAAATAGTGTGTCCATAGCCACTATTTTAGCAACCATCAGAATTGTAAAGGAAAATGGAAACTTCAACTTGTGTGAGATCTTGCACGTACAGTTGATGGACAATATCAAGGCAACCAAGCATGACAAAAGCAAGATATTTAGATTTGGATCACTAATAATCTATATTTACTTCCATATAGTTGGAAAAATATTAGATCTTTATCTAGATAGGAGCTTTCCTACAATGTCTCAAATTTCATTCAAGGCATCATCTGAGATTACCTTGAGAGATTTCATGGATTTGGAAATCAAAACATTCAGAATAAAGATGCAGAGGAGGTATAGGATACCTGAGAGTATTATGGAGAAGTATAAGGATAGTATTTGCTTCATGGTAGAGACAAACATCACATACATGGAAGCAGTGGAACCTAGAACTAAGTGGATTCATCCACTTGGTTATGAAGTGGAGGAACATATCCTAGAAGCATATGCACAAGTCCTCCTATCAAAACTAAAGGATCCCAATGAACCAAGATGGGGTACCTATGAGGAAAAGACAAGACAAATAGATGTAGTCTCGAACAGTGCTACGACCAAGAGGAAAGCTTCTAAAATCACCTCTGAGACACTGAAGATTCATGGTGTCACTCAAGTTGACTTGGACAAGGCAAGGGAAGCCAAGATTGCAATGAAACTTGAGAGCGCACCCTCTTCAAAAGTGAAAATAGAGAAAATTGATGACCCTAAGGAGAAGAAAGTAAAAATAGAAAAAATAGATGTTCCCAAGGAAAAGACTGTTGATAGCACTTCAATGCCCATTCCTACTATTGATCTGGAGTCCACTAAAGCATCTCCTGAGACAAGTAAGATACCTAAGAGGAAAAAGTAGATTGTCAAAAGCCATCCATCAGCAAGAGCCGCAAGAAGTTGAGGCAAAAACATTCAACCACCTCTTGAGGTAGGATTCCTACCAAATCTACAAGTATTGAGAACAAGAATAGTAGATAAGGGAAGAATTGATCAAATAGCTAAGTTTTATGACAAATATCATGAGATAGACAAATTTGAGATTCATGATATGTTAATCAAGCATATGATCAAGTTTAAGAAGATTGTTCTGGAACTCAAGATAGCCATTCCAGATCAAGTTTGGGACATTTTGGATACATTGAAAAGACAAGCTATTGAAGAAGATTTTAGAATAATAAAGAAGACACTGGCTGATAACCTACTAGTATGTTCAGTTGAAGAAAAATCTCATTTTTTGAATTTGGTAAAGCCACACCTCAGAACCAAGATGAGAACTCTGCACATCATGAACAAGGACTATGATTTGATTGCAAAGGAGACTAAGAAAGCCTTTGAGAAGGTATTTTTGGAACAATGCATGCATCCATCATCTGTGCCCACAAATCAAGTACCCTCTGAGAAAGAAAAAGCATTTGATGTCCCTAATGCACCTACAACAGGTTTGCAAGATTCAATGCCCATAGTGACAATGTCTACTGATGCAATGGAGTCTGCGCCCATGACAGGAACAAAAGATGATACAATTATGATTGATAATGTGGAGATATCAATGGCAGCCACATATAAGGACTTGGATAATTTTGAGGAAGCCTTTGTAAGTACATAAGAGGTTGAAATTCTATGTGGTGATAATTCATCTATGCAGCAAGAAGAAGTTCAGATTGAGGATCTAACAAGACATGAATAAGAAGAGGATAAATAAAAAGAAAAGGAGAAAGAGGATGAAGAGAACAAAGAAGAACCGACAGATGAGCCCTCTATTGAAACACTAGTGATTGTAAAGATTGAGGTAATGGATGTTAGTCAAAGTTCACTTCTTACCCCTAAGCCCTCAATGTCATTGTTGTCAAGTTTGACCCCTGACACAACAAGCTTAGATTCTTGGGGAGAAGAAGACCTGATCAAGATCAATGTACTAGCAATGGAAAAGGCAAAAGAGAAATACGTTATAAGGAATCCATTATTTATTGAATCAATCAACATCCTGAATAGCTTACTGCCTGAGAATAAGAAAGTGTCTAGTGTACACTCAGTGGAGGATGTCAGCTCCATCCTATCAAGTTTCAAAACAAACTTCTCTAGCCTAGAAGAATCTGCATCCAAGGTTGCAGAATAAAAATATCTTAAAAAGAGGCTACATGAATTGATTAGTAACTTTTCACTTGACCTCAGTTCACTAAAAGTTAGTCAAGTGTTGCTGAAAGATTTTGTAGCTAAGGGAAGAAAGATAATACCAGATAGTATGAACCAAGACAAACTGATTGTAGACCTTTACAAGAAAATTCAAGAAGCATAAGCTATGATAGATGTAGTAAGGAAATTAGTGGAAAACCCCTCCACAGATATAAATATGTGTAATAATGTCTATCAGGGACAGTTAGACAAAATAGAGAAAATAGAAAAAGAAATAGCTAAGATAAGGGCAAGGCAAACTCAACTAAGAAATGCTCTTGTGCCCTCTTTAGATGTGCTAAATCAGAATATCAAAGAGATTGATGCCACGATGGTGACATATGATCAAGGACCGAGTTTAGAATTGGAGAAGATGGAGAAGTTGACTTATGCTTTGTGCACCCATCTTTAGACTGTAAATGCACTGAAAGCATTTTGGCAACAAGAGATCTAGAACTTGAAGATTGCATATCCAGATGTACTCACTTTGTAAGTACTTGTAGACACTTTTTTTTAGCACCTTTGTCATTAATGCCAAAGGGGGAGTAGAGTATATATTAAGGGAGAATATGGAGTAGTATATATGATGTAAAAAGGGAGTAAAGTATACAGCATAAGGGAGATATAGATAGAGTATATGTTAGAAATTTTTTGTAAGATATAGTTAGTAACTTCGCCATATTCCTTTGTTGCCATTAATGAAAAAGGGGGAGATTGCTGGCAAGTTGACTATATTATTGTATATGACTATAATTAAGTGTTTTAAGTATGGCAACAAAGTCATATGGAGTTTTGGAGTCAGCACACTTACTCATAAGATCAAAATTTGGTTAAGTATGGAAGACTGGACAGTCAACAGAGCACCAGATGAATAGAGCATCAACACACATGCGTATGACTGAGTTATGGCATGCACCCTTGAAGATAAGCTTCTAAGTATGTAATCATACTAAGCCTAAGAATGCATGATTAGATGAGTTAGTATGATGAAGATACAACGAGTTGAAGCGTCACAGACAGTGAGCGACATAGCAGAATAGAGCATAGAACCGACTGTTGTTATTTTGGTTGGCGTGTATAATATTGTTTTGTAAAGGCTATGCACCTATTGTATTTAGGTTATAGAGATGTTAATGTCATTGCATGTCAACACTCTTGAGCTAATTCATTTGGAAGTGTTATATGTAATAGGTTGAAGGCCGACCTAGTGAATAGTTTTATTTGCGCATATAAATAAGATACGTGCCTTTGTATTTGAGTATGGAATGAGATATAGAGTTGATAGTAGCAGAGTAGAAGTATGTGAAGAGAAGTTAGAATGTTGTAGAGCTTTACAAGAGGTTAAGAATCAACGCATAAAAGGAATTGATCAAATAAGCAGTGCCAAAGCAACGGTTCACCATTGGCAGATATACTGTGTATCTGATATCCAGAAGGTTGTAGCCTTCTCTATTGAGCAGTGATCTCTGGCAGTGAGCCAACCACCCCTAACAGGGTTTTTTACTGAAGACTCCTAACATGGTCCAACCCTTAACAAGGTCTATGTACTTAATGCATTGTAATGACTGCTCCTAACAGGGCTAAGGAACATTAATAGTTTCATAATACACAAGTACATTTATTAGTGGGTATTAATTCCCACCGAGTTTTCCCTTGAACCAGGTTTCCCTGTAATCATATCTGGTGTTATGTGATGATTACTTTACAAGATTTAATATTCAGTTCAACAATTAAGTTATTAAGTTAAAGGATCAAAAAGTAATTATATAGAACATTGATTCACCCCCCCCCCCCCCCCTCTCAGTGTTCCCATTCCTAATAGAAATTAGATCTCGGTAATACATTCCATTTTCACCTACGAACTTTAACTTTTATAGAAACTTGTTCCCTCTTTTTTGCCACTTAGATCTTTCCATAGATCTTCTTCTTGAATTTTCATAACTGTAGATCTCTATAACTAACTTTCCTCATCATCATGATCATCCAACTCATCATAGCTAATCATTAAATGTTGATTCCATCCATATTTAATCTCTTTTCCTTGCTCGGTGTTCTTCACTTAGAGTTTGGTTAATTTCGTTCGGTACCTAAACCTTTCTTTGTTGTTTGATGTCTTGAGTTCCTTTCTCTTTACCAAGTGACATTTCATTTTACCTTTACCTTACCGAGTGACTTTACCTTCTTGGTAGCAAAAACAACTTATCTTACTGAGTTGTCAAATCTTCATCACCATGCTTTACCGACTTGACATAATCATATGTCGGGTAGAAAACAATTATATCGACATAATCTAATCATTGTACAATCTGTATCAGTTGAACATTTAAGCTCTACAACTTCACAACTTTTCATTTCTTATTCTCCTTAACTCATTCATCTTATATCATTATCGAATGATATGAAAACGTAATATAAATCAGAAATAAATTGCTTGACATCAATGACAAGTCTTAAATGATATAAAATTTCTACTCTCCTCATGTATACCTATGATCTTGGTCGGTCTTCATCATCAGATAATCAATCTTCAACATTATTATCAGTTATGGTAACAATGACATACATTAGTACTTTAGGGACATCTCCTCATCGTTAGATGTGGGTATCCTTGTTCTCTTCTCCTTATGATGTTACCATAGTCTTATGATGCCATTCTAAGGAGGGGGAATGCATGCGGTCTCCTTGTACATTTTTTAATGGATCCCTATGGAGATAATGATTTCCTTAGGACCAATCCCCCTTTAGCGGATTTCCTTGTGGACAATACTTCAATTGGTTATCCTTTTTGATGTGTTGACTAGCATAAAAAAACTTGATAGACTATCAATTCCATATTTTTGTGCCATGTGCATTATTTTGCATTTTCCTTAGATTTTTTTATAGGTGCCTTTAGAGACAAGGCTTTCCTTAGGACTAATCTCTTTCAGAAAGTTTCCTTGAAGATAATACTTTGCTTGATTATCCTTAGGTACAATTAACTAGCATAACATAAATTCTAGACCATAAATTCCACTTTCTCTCTCTCTTTGGGATCAACAGAACTAGCATAATGCAACTTGCTAGCCTCTCTACTCTTTACTCATTTTTCTTCCATGGATCACTTAGCATAACACAACTTTATAGACTGTTGGATTCATGGCCCCTCTCTCTTCTCTCCATGATCTCATAGCATTTGCTTATGGGTTAGACCATGAAGTTTTGTCTTGTCTTTGACAATGCTCTTTCCCTTTCCATCTGACCACTTTTTCTTGTGCAATAATTTTATTGAATAGGGAAGGTGAACACACACACAATAAGACAAAGGGATATCTAACACCAAAAGGAAAGAGAGTAAGCTAGTTGGGTTCACCAAAATGAATAGGATAAAATAGTATTCATACCAAAATGAATAGGTGTAAATTGTGTCCACCTTAGAATGTATGGGGGAAATATGAGATCTACTTCTAAATCCAAATTCCCAAAGGAGAGATCCAAATCGATCAACCAAAAGGTTAATGCACAATTGAATCAATCTAAGGAGAATATGAATAAATGAGAAAACCATATATTTCCCTATAAAGAAGATGTGCTTAAAATCTAAAATAATTGAAAGGCAAGTACTAACCTCAAAATAGGGCAAATCTGGAAAAGGTTGATTTCTGATGTCTGTGTGCAGTTTCAGGTAATTCTGCAAATTGTTTCAGACTGGACATGCCGAGATGAAGAAAACCCATAAAACTTTTATCTTTCTAACAACAGGTAGACTTTGACCTCGATAAAAGGTCAAAGGCTACATTAATATTTTGAAGGTCGACTTTGACTTTGTTCGCAGATCTCGAAAGTTCATCGAAAAGGGTATCCAAATCCAAGCTCAGATCCGCATTTCCATATCTGTACCTACAAGAAAAAGAAGGTTTTTATTGTTTGTATGGGGGGTTTGCCTTGGTCAAACCCCAATTTAGTAATTAACATTGAAATTGAATTAAAATTGTATTGTGCACAAACAAAGTAAATGAAACAATTTACCTTGCTTATGTTGAAGTCCTTGTAGAGGATTCAAATCCTCAAATCCACAAGTAGGGACGCTCCAATGGATGTAGAATGAATGTAGGATGTCTCAAATCAATGAAATTTGATCTTCAACACCAATCTTGAATGGATCTTTGCATATGAGGAGGCTTGGATGAATATGGAAGGATAGATCTTCAAGGGGGCTCCAAAGAGATTGAATCCTTCAATGGCTAACAATGGATCTCCTTGACGAATGCTTGAATGGATGCTAGGCTTAAGGATGAATGAATGCTTGCTTGCTTTCCTTCTCCTTATTGTTTTCTTGAATTCACTTGAGAGCTTGCACTTGATAATGGATTGTAAAACTTGATGATGAAAATGAGAGAGGAAGGCCTCCTTTTATAGTGAACTAGGGCACAATCTTCTAGAGGGGCCACCTTGGAGAATTAAATCCCAATTAGGTCCCAACCTTTATAAATATACCTAGATTAAATGCAATTAAGGATTTACCATCCCAAAACCCGAAATGGTTGACCTAGAGGTGGGAAAAATAATCTTTTCGAAACCCGATACCCGGAAATCACAAAATCCTAAAATTTGAAATCTAGGTCAAGGATGAGGTAGACCCCACCCTAGGTCAGGGTTGAGGTCAACTTTGACCGTGAGGTCAAAAACCTCAGGACCTCAGTCCATAATGCCAGGAAATGCAAAAATTAGGTGAAATTAGGTGCAGAGAGAAGCAAAATGGGGGGGAAAAGCCAAATACATGCAAAGACCCGATCAAGGCGCTTAACATGACCCCAGACCACTTACTCGAAGGGATAAATGCTCTTATCATGGAAGTGCTTCCATTTTAAGATGATACATTTATGAGCATGTGATAATAATGGTTGAGACATTTATTTCATCGAGGTCTCCTCAACTAGTTGACTTGGAACCTTACTAAGATTTAGTCTTTTATATTTGTTTTGTGTGTCCTTGCACATGGTTGTATGAATTAAGATCCATGTTTTAGAGGCTTATGTCCTTAAGCTCGGTGATTTCTTATCTCTTTGTGTGACATCCCTTCATTTTAAAATCAAGAGCAAAAAGTAAATAATAAAGTTAAGGAAATAAAACATATCTTGTCATGTATATATAACTCCTTTATAATAGTTATCTCGTCATTGCATTTGAATTATTAGAAATATTTCTATAGTATACTCATTCATGATGCATCATCACATACATGAGCATCTATATATGCACCTATACACCCATGCATCTATATACCTATATGCATGTATACTCATACACACACACACACACATATGCATGTATGCATACATACATGAGCATACACATGCATGCATACATTCTCATCTACATGGCTACATCATGAATCAACATACCAGGATGGGATCACTTATATATATCTATGATGGCATTCATGTGGCACCATTGATATATGAATATATGCACACATGCTACAATGATCTATCCTCTAACCATTCTAACATATATGGATGTATCCATACACGAACAAGCTCAATATCATATTCAAAGATGGTATTATTGATCCATAATCAGGTGTCATTGTCAATTTATGTACAAATGAGTAAATCATGATTACTCATAATAATCAACATGATTATTATGAGTAATTAACCACAACAATGGATACTTATCAACACTTGATTATTTTACCATTTCATATGATTATTATTAAATTATATTACATTATTGGTTCATGATAATTGATCCACTTAATGTGATGTTAATCAATCAAATCGGGAGACATGACAATGGAGTGTGATGGTTCATCATGCCCATTCAAATAATATATATTCCATGTCGATTGGTTATGAAGGATATTGATTGAAGAATAAATATTAAACTTGTTCCCTTGTGGACTTATCATTCTCATTGAGCAGTTATCAGTTGCTAACACAACCTTTTATATTTAAAGTACAAGCATCATAACAGTTATATCAAAGATGACACCATATGGAGCATACTCATATATCTATATCAGAGACGACTCAAGGAAGTAAACTAATTTCATATACACTATTGAGATTAATAGAGATGACATACTACCTGTGATTATCCCTATAACAATAGCATATAATTTATTGTTCATTAGAGATGACTAGCAAGGAATGTGCGTGAGATAGATTGGCATATTAGAGATAACCATAGAATCACACTGAAGATTTGACGTGTTGCAGACATATCCTTGTAAGCTTGTATTCCATAGTGCCATTGGAATTACAATTGTAAATACAAACTTATTGTTCAAATCTATTTATAGTCATTACATTATCCATTTATTACATCATAATAAATTGCATTTATTACATACATTAATACTTGTCACTGCATAATATATTACATATTGTTGCATATTATATCACAATCATTAGTTCTCTTAATTCATTATAGCATTTGGAATTACCACTAATATAGATTGCATCATCATAGCATTTAGAATTCTCAGTCAAGTGCCATTTCACATTACATTTACACATGTACTTAGTAAATCTATAATGTCTTAATTAATATAAAAAGGGGACATTACACTTTGGAATTTTACCCACGATCTTTTTATCTCTCTCTCTTTATTCTACTTTACTACAACATGAGATGGACTCATACTCCTGCTAAAGTGGGGCCTAAGTGCACTATCCCAAATTGTAAGAACCTATAACTAGATGCTAAATTGGGCCCTTTCAACATGTATTATCTCCCACATTGATTTTTGATACTTCAACCCCGCTTCACTTTTCATTACAACATCTTCTCTGCAATCTTGATTCCTAAACCAAATTCAGAGGCTTTTTTAGGGGAATACACTGACCATATCAGTTCCTATTCTAGGGAATAGGTTTTCCCAATTGACCTATTCCTAGATGTTTTCCCCGAAATTCAAATTTTGGGCCCATCTCAATAGTTAAGCGAGAATTCTTAAATCCAGTTGGCTTCCTTTAAATTTTGAGCTTTGAAATATTGCAAGGGATATTTAAACAATCTATATATCCTCATATTTGGTAACCATACTCAAGAAGTCATATCCAAAATAAAGATTTCAAAATCTCTTATCAAGATCCAAGTTGACATTCAAGCATTCTAAGGTATTTTCAAGATTATCTTCTCCATGGATCAAGCTTCTTTCCCTCATTAAAGGTCAACAAAAGGAGCCTATCATCAAGGAAGAATATCACAAGCATCCATACATCCAAGCATTCAAGTCTACATCACTTTAAGTCATTCCTCTCTCTCTCTCTCTCAAGCATTGTGGCAAAATTACAACAATCAATATTTGCAAAGTTGTCTTTTCATGATATCCTTCTAGGTTTTTGAGTGGAGTCAAATATATTGCATCAAAATTCTTGATCACATTAAAAGAAGCACTTACATTTCCAAGGTATAATACACTTCATGATTTAGATCTAGCCTATGCTCTATGTTAGCACATTTTCATTTATTTCATTTCATTTAAGGGTTGGTTCCAAATTGGGGTTTGATTGGGGCAAATCCATCTCTACACAAAAATTCCTTCTTTTTTGTGTGTAGGAATGGGTGGTGTGAGCACCAGATCAAATATAGGATGTTCATGACCTCCCTAACAACTGACCTCACTAATAACTAACAAATAACAACTAAAAATAATCATAAGTGCAAGGAACAAGTCGACCTAGTTGATGTAGTTTGAGAGCAGGTCAACTGAGCCCCTCTAAATCCTCTTCAAATTGATTTTACAAGTCAGTTTCCCCCTATAGTTTCTATCTCTAGTATCTATGTATCATGTTGTCTACTTTTTGTTAGTTTGTGCATCTCAAAACTTACCTTTTCCTTCTTTCGAGCCCTCTATTTTACATTCTTAAATCCCACTTGCCTAAACAACCCTCAATTACAATGAAGGATTACTGTACTCGCTTAGTGCTAAAGTATACGTGGGCCTAATGAGTCACCTTCCTTCCAAATGTGCCATAAGAAGTGATTATTCCCCCTTGATCCCATTTTCTTATTGTACACTCTCGAAGGATATTGAATCTTACAACTAATTTTGACCCTTTCCTCAATCTTCCTACTTATCTATATCATTTTTCTTATTACCATTAACACTATTAAAGGGATGTAACTTATCACCTATACTTAATTGAAGTTCAGTTAGCATTTCCTCATCTTGCCTTAGCATAAGATTACCTGCCAATCCCCACTGTTGAATCCTCATCAAAGGAAAAGATGCATTAGTAAGATTCACTGTTTGAACTTAAGTTCAACATCCATCTTCATCTCTTATTCAATTACAATCACTTATTATATAATATCGATTGCAATTAATTTTTAGCGACCAAATATTACATTCCAAGCTTAATTGATCCAAATATGACAATCTACAATAAATTCCATCAAATTTTCATACCAAGTATGAAAAATTGATGAGTCTAGTAGTTAACAATTTGGATAAAATCGTCATTAGAACATTAAAAATGTATTCTAGTAATATCTCAAAAAAAAAAAAATGATTTTCCTAACAAAAGCACTTATGCTTCCAACATGTTATTTAAGGAGAGAGAATGAATTAGTCCATACAATTCATCACATGATTGTTGTTACAATACATCCAAACAAGGTAGTATAAATAATCACCAAGAATAATAAACACCTTATGGGGTTGTAATAGTCACATGTAAGGTTAGGCCCTACAGGTTTTAATTTCAAGGGCATCCAAAATAAGAAATTGTTAGGACCTAGTATTCCCCCTGAGAGCCATAGGCAAAATTCTAAAACAATTTCATAGGATCCACATATAAACCTTTATCTTTATACTATTAAATGAAAATGATGTGAATTAAAAAATGTATCATTACATAGGAAAAGTGGATGACAACTTCATTTACTTGTGTGGCGTATCATTCTTCCTGCCTCATTCCTAAACACAAATAAATCACTAAAAAATAATCTCTAGAAGCTTGGGAAAGCCCATACCTTTATAGTTTAAATGACAACACTTTACCATAAATTTAAATCATAACAAGACAAAAGAAAAGTAGAAAGAAGTAGCATTTAAGTGTCTCCTATATCATTCTTAGAACATGCTACCATTCACTTTAACCTTATCGCACTACATTTTAAGTTTGTGGTAAAGAATTTCATATGCTATCAAGGGTTTATTGTATTCTATTGTCTCTATTTGCAATAATTTTAAACATAAATTTCTAAATGAATGAAACAAAGATTTTAATAATGTTAGTGATGTCGAAGCATCCCATGCGACCCCCTAAAATTGCACACACCCCCAAAATAGGGTGCAAGAACCTTAAACAATTTGTAACTTCCTCTTTAAATTTTCTCTTTGACAATGAATTTTGATTACTAGGTTTGTTGTAGTGTCTAGTTGTCTAAGTTTGTTGGGCAATCCATGATATATTGTCACTCTCTCTCTACCACTCTTATGTTACAAAATAGACATATTCTCTCTTTCCATTCTTCCTTAGGTATCATCCATTTGCCTATTTCACACATCAAATGGTGGAAACTAGTTCTAAGTTGCTCTATACCTGAATTTTGTTTAGATAGCTTAATAACCCAAGCAAGCCCCTACAAAAGAATATTTTAAAATTAGAAACACAAACACAAACATTAACATATAAATTGATTGGATTCTTTTCAAGCGAAAGCTCCCGCCATTCAACTTCCCGTTTACATGTGGGGAAAAACAGCGCGAACAGCCATTTTGAAAAGAACATGTGAAAATCCCATCTTATACCCTCACCCCCACCCCAATCAAATTCGTATCAGTTCAAATCCTCAATATCTGGAACTATCACAGCCAGGACAAATAAAACTCTTGTCGATTTGAGGAAATATACAACAACCAAAACAATGGCGAGGGGCAAGAAGGACATGGAAATGGCGAAACAAGGTTACAGGGAAGCCAAAAACAGGGGAGACCACGAAGAAGAAGCCCGCTGGGCCAATCAAATTGGCCATCTTCTCAAAGAACGAGGAGAATATGTAGAAGCTCTCAGATGGTTTCAAATCGATTACGAGCTTTCTCTCAAGCATCTGCCTCAGAAGCAGCTTATGCCCACGTGCCAATCCATTGGGGAAATGTACTTGCGCCTCGAACGATTTGATGATGCACTGATTTACCAGGTAATTTGTGATACCTATTTCATTTTAGTTATACACATTCGACACAATAAATATCCATTGCTTTTTATTAACATTCATTTATCTTATAAAACTCATCTAACTTTATCATCAAACCCCAAGATGGTTGCTGTTGCTTTGAGAAGTCGCAGACGGCATGCGACCTTGAAAGTTCGATTAGGTCTCATGGATTGGCTCCCGTCAATTATTTAAATATTAAACTGTAAACTCTAAATGTTAAATCCTAAACCACAAATTTTATTATCTTAACTCTAAATTTTAATATTATATCCTAAATTCAACGATCTGAGCTTCAAATTTTAAGTTCTACATTTTAGCCCCTAAAAAAGAAGCTCAGTGACAGTATTAATCTCTCTCCTTTTCTTTCTAAATTTGGAATCTCCCAGACTGACATCAAGAAAGACTGCACCAAACATTACGTTTTAAGATATTTTACTTGTTAATTATCTGGAGTCACCAGAGAGATAGCTTCACATCACGCCATTCTGCTTTGGTTTTGAATGTGCCTACCTGGACATACTGCGCCCAGATAAGCAAATGCCAAATCCCTTAAGACATAAGCAAAACCGCATCAACTTACAGATCACTTAGCACCGGGACTTGGGAGCATCAACTATTGGGTTTGAATCCAATGCATAAGAGTGCTTGAAAATGTTACTTTGGGAATTTCCTGTCTGCGTGGGGTCAAAAAAATGAACTTGGTTAGCAGTGGTAATCCCACCGACTTACTGCTAGATCACAATCTATCTTATAATTTCCATTTCGTTTTCTTCTTAAAGAGCTGGGAGCTCATTGGGATGAACCCCTTGAGAAGCTTCAATACACAGATGATATAAATTCCCATATGGGTCATGGGTGATATGCTTCTTGATAACTGGGGCTGTATATACTATATACTATATACTATATACTATACATATAGTACTTAAAATGTTAGTTATGAAAAGATCTATAAGACTGTGATATTGCTATCAGGATTCAACTGTGTAGTTTTTTGAGTCAAACTTATCAATGTATAAGACTGTTAAGAAGTAAAATAGCAAAATCCCAAATGTCAAATACTAAATAGTAAATACTTAAACAGTCAACAATGAACATTGAAGTTTTGAATATCGAATTACTAATTAGAAAATAGAATACTCAATACTAAATAAAATTTTAAATTATCAAATCAGAAAATGGAAGATTTCTACAACATCAAAAACATTATAAAGATGATTACAATGAGTAGCATGATGCTATGATATCAAAATAAGTCCAAAATATCAAAATGTAGTGAAGGGAGGCCTCTAATCATCCCTCTAGGCAAACTTTTCATCACTGGAACTATTGGACTCCTCATGGTCAAGATTTTCCAAACGAACACTAACCAATCCTACATCTGAAGCTGCTGCATTCTCATCCTCATCAATCTGTGATGGCTCCTCTGGCTCTACATCCCATCGTGCTGCTCGGCTCTATATACCACGAGCTTCTCTGCTCTCCTAGAGGTAAGTTTGTTTCTCTTAAGAGAGTGGATGAAGCTATAAGTAGACCAGTTCTTCTTTGGAGTTGAAGAACTAGAAACCTGAGATAGTAGACAAATGGCTAGTGTGGTAGTTGCTGATTTTTGTCCATGACAAGTCCTACCACAAAATTGGGTCCTCTTGTGCCATAGTTCTTATATCCGTCTTTGTTGCAGCCTTATAACCCCTAAGAGTGGAAAATTTTATCTACTTAATGCGAATCTTGCCAGTAGTTTCCCCATCATACATCCTATCAATGCGCTTGAAGAACCCTTCCTTCACCTCATCATCTTGAATCAGTGTAACTCTACCAGACCTAGGCATGTACGACTTTAGATTGAATGCATAAGAAACCATGTGCAAGGGAGTGTTTAGGCTGTCCCATCTACAATGAATGATTGGCTGAATGAGCTCATTGTAGAATGCTAAAGTGGATTCCTTCTCTAGCACTACTGCCCTCATCTGGTTAAAGCATAGAATCAATGCACTCATACAACTCTCCAAGGGTAGGTGCATCCCCATCCTCATATTTGATGACCTAGAATACTGAAGCAATGAGAGAGACTATGTATTTTGCATCACTCCAAAATGCATCACTCTTTACTATCTCCTTCACCCTCCTCCCTTGCTTTGCCCTCATCTTTTAAGTTTACTTAGCGATCACATTACACTTTAGGAGCATCTCCACTTTCAGTGGTTATATCAAGTTATCACTTATCCATCTCAAGTGGATCTTCCACCTTTAGTGGTCTTACCACACTCACATCTCCATGTTATGTGGTTGATAGGTTGTGCATTGCATAGTATTGTGACATTTGTTACCATCTTGTTTATTCACCTTGCCTGTATATGCAAGGTTCATCATGTACATTTACATGTCCATTAGCAACATCACCATTCTTGCATTGTGATGCAATCCTCTTGCCATTTTCTTGTGGAAGCTATCTTGGTCTTTCTTTGATCTCGGGGGTGTTGTAGAGCCACTGAAAACTCTAACAAAAACTTAGTAAATTAATTACCTAAGATTATTATTTCATAATTGGTAGACATGGTGTGTACTCACCATTTTTTGCCTTGCCATGTATTTCACATGAATAATACCCATTGTGACCCATCAAGCTTTTGGCAAGTTCTTGCCAAAAACTTGGCGAGTTTGACAAAAAAACTTGCTAGATGCATTAAAAATGTGAAATGAGAAAAAATGTGAAAAATAGTAAAAAATTTGCATTTTTGCCTTATAAATGCATAAATGGCCCTCACACTTCCTCACACAACACTTGAGCAAATATCTTCACAAAAATGTGTCAAATACCTAATTTCAAAGACCTTAGTTTGGGCTTGGTGGTAGGGGCTTTGTGTTTACCACTTGGATTGAATGCATACTACTAAAGGAAATTATAACAGATAACAAGTGCAACAAGATATCAGAGAACTGCCAGATATTTCATTAATCATAACCAAGGTACATCCAATGCCAGCATAACATAATATGATATCAGTTCCCCCTTCTCTTCCATTCGAGAGAGTACATATATCACCCAAAGGGGTGCAACTGAACTGTCGCGACATAACCGCTTACCCTTCAGCCACTAACAACCCAAACTAACAACTTAATTAACATAACACTCGTACAATACAAGTTTACCGACAACATCATACCCCCCAAAAAACAAGTCGTCCTCGATGACATACACAAAATGGGGATGAGGACAAAACATGATTGTACAATAGAAAATACTACTCAAGAAGTAGGTGGGGGTGTAGGAAGCGTCCTTGAAGAAGATGGTGCTAATAGTGGTGCCAAGGGAGCTACCTGAGCCCGCAACTCATACACTTGGTCAGTCCTCATCTATAAGTCGCGCTCTTCTACCATCTTCATTTCCAGAGCAATCTTCACCATCCCTACCGCCTCTAATACCACCTTCTCCTTTGTATCCGTTACTGCTGCCACACTCATATTCTCATATCCTGAAGAGATGTGCTTAGTGTGCCGAAGGGTGAAGTATCCCTCGTGGAATGCCTGCTCCACCTCGCGCAGTAAGACACCAATCCTACTCTCCCCTGCCCTCGCCCGAAGGGCCCAATCCTCCAGCATAGCAAGAGTTTCTGTGGTTGGCCATCCTTTGGACTCAAAACAATTAGTAAAGGCAAGAGGACAACCCACTTGAACAAAAGTTATGACACGCTCCAACTCTTGGGCAACCTCTTCCTAGGCTTGTGACCTTGTTGAGGCTGTCACCTGTTGTGCTCTTGCAGCTACATCCGCCAAGTACTACTCTAAAACACCATTCTGAGACCCTCTTGTCGACTCCTCACTAGGCTCCCTTTTTGGCCCTGGCATCTCCTCGTCAATAAACTCTTGCTGCGGCTCATGCATCAAAGCCTGCCTCTTCGATGCATCCTCTACCCCCAACTCCTGTCTCATAGGTGAGGTCATGGAGTCGAGATCCACCATCTCCGGAGGGACAGTCAACTCTCGCTATGGGGAAAGAAGGTTGGTCGCTACTCGTGCCAATTGGAACTGACTGAGCCAAGTCATCATCGCCGACAAAGCCTCTGTTGACGGACCACTACTCTCCACTGGTCGTGCTTCACTTGGTGGCTCCTCCAACACCCCTAGGCCCAACCTCACAATGGCCTCTGTCCCGACTACCTTGAGAGTAACTTGAGGCTCACTCGCTGTCTATGTTTGCAACTCCAACTCCTCCCTCCAAGGCACTATTCTGGCCTCAACAATCTCATCTGTGGATTGGTCCACCGCCAACCCGACTGCTACTGTCATTGCTACTGCCCGGTCCATACTCGGCGGTGTCATGGATATTGGGACCCTCAACTGGCCAAACTTTGGTATCGGAACTGCGTCCATAATGGTACTGGAGGGTGCCAATGGTGTGAAGGAAGTTGTGATTGAGGTGACAGACGGGCTAAACAAAACCTATCCTGAAGCAACTTCTAACTGGGTGGGTACATCCATACCTCCTATGCTCGAATTTGCAGTGACCCCTTTTGTTGTTGCACTCTCACTCGCCCTTGAGTCATCACTGGTATCCTCTCGGCCACTGTTTGCATTGTCTCCCTCAGACTTAGAGAGCACTTGGCGCTTCCTCTTCGACCCTGTCTATACCGCACTCGTATCCAAATGGCGCCAATGAAAGATAGGGGGTTTTTCAGCTGCCAGGCTACCTAGCTTCGTCTTCAATCTATCATGTGGAATTTGCTCTCTGGTAGCATTGAGGAACAAACCAATTGCATAATGAGGCATGTAGAAGGTCTTGTGCAGAAGAGTCATAAATTCATACATCCTCTCGGCCATGATGGATGCCCACTCATAAACTACGATGTTCTTGAGCCCATTCATAAAAAGAATGTGTGCAAGGGCAATGTCAGAAGCCCTACTCGAGCCTGTGAGCCTACTTTTAATGACGTCCATAAGACAACGCCATTCACCTGGAGCCACAAACGACTTCTTGGTTCCAATTTTTTAAAGATGCACCTGTGATGGACTCAGACTCGCTCGGAGTTAGTTTCCTAGAAACCAACTTGATGAATGTTTCTTTCTCCTCTCGAGACATCTTCCTGGGCTTCAAATCTATTTTCCTCCCTTGTCGGCTTGGTATACCAAAAACTTGTGTAAATTCCGCGGCTATAAATGTAACATGGAGATCCGTACCTAAATACTTGAGAGTGTTGGTACAGTTGAACCTGTCGAATGTGTCTATCATTCTGCGCAAGGTTCCCTCAAAATCTTTGATGGAAAAAATAGGCATTTGGATTGCCCAGTGCACTTGTGCCTTTCGTAGTTGCCCTTTCAAAAACTCTGTGTCTGGTGTCTCCTCCCACCATGTTCGACATTCATACCCGTTCAACCCTTCGAATGTGACATTCTTCCATTTAACTGCCTCCTTCTGTTGCTGTGTTTGTGTTTGCACCTTGGGACAAACTTTCTTCTTACCCGCTGTCCATACTTCTAGCAATCTTGACTCCTGATGGCAAAACCCTTGTGCCCTTGTCTCTGGCAATACTACTACTTCCTGGCGTTGATGCCTGCAATTGCTTCTTCCTGTCTTTCTTTTGTTGCTGGGATCCCATGCCGAGAAAGAAAAAACTCTTGCTGTCAATAATTGCCTGTGTTATGGTTTTGAATTTCTTCCCGCGTCCGTCAATAACCCTTTATCTGTGACTGTCCGTATACTCTCACCTTTTTATTTCCTGCTGTCCTCCCACTTGTATGGATTTCCCAGCTGTACGGTGTACGAACAATCGCTTCTTTATTTTATTTTCTATCTCTTCATTAAGAATACTTTTCTACTATCGGTTGTACGGTCCTACTGCAATTAAATCGTGTGGCTCTCTTTGATTGTCGTACGGTCTTCTCATGGCCTTTGTATACTGTACGACCGTACGGTTCAAGTTGCACCCTTCCTTTTTGTATTTTTTCCCTCTACGACATGTCTTTTATGCCATACGACCATGCACTGTATGACCTTTTAATGCTGTACGACCATGTACTATACGATCGTTGGCATTTGTTCCATGTGGCCATGTGTTGTACGGTCTTTGGCTTTTACACTGTACGACCATGTGCCGTATGGTGTTCTTTTTTTTTATTGTTGTCTGGCGGCGTCGTGCCAAATCTTGTGCCTGTCTCTTTGCTGCTCATGGTAGAGTTTTAACTTCGACCCGTTGACAGGGTCTGCCACTTCCTTTTCGTCCAATGTCCATAATTTGATCGCGTCGTTATCTGAAACCTCTCACACTTTGTATGGTCCAAGCCATTTTACTTTGAACTTGCCAGGCATTATCTCAGTTCGCTCGTTGTACTTTAAGACAAGCTGCCTCGGCGTAAACCTCATTCGTTTGAGGTGTTTGTCGTGCCATACCTTTCTCCATTGCTGGGCGATGTTCGTGGATCATTGTGCCATCATTCGGCGTTCATCTAGTTTATTGAGATTGTGTAATCTTTCTCGTAGACTTTCCATGTCTCCTAGCTTGTTTTCAATGGCTATTCTTAGACTTGGCACCATGAATTTAGTCGGTACAACAACTTCTTGTCCGTACATTAGTTGAATGGGGGTTTGTCCGGTAGTGACTTTATAGGTTGTGTGATAGGCCCATAATACTGATGGGAGCCTCTCTTCCTAGTCTTCTCCTTCAACTCCGCATGATTTGTAGATTGCAGATACCAATGTCTTATTAGTAGCCTTTGCCTGGCCGTTCACCCTCAAGTAGTAAGGGCTCAAGGGTGAGTGAAAAATCTTAAATTCAGTGGTAAGCAACTTTATGATGTGATTGACAAAGTGTCCCCCTTTGTCACTAGTGATCTGAATGGGTATGCCATACCCTGTAATTATCTGCTCATAGATGAATCTTACAGTGCTCAAGGCAAGGTTATCAGGTAGGGCTTTGGCCTCAACCCATTTGGTCAGATATTTTGTCGCCACGATGATATACCTACACCTGCGTGCTCTACTTGCCTTAAGTGGTCTGACAAAATCTAGTCCCCATCTTTCAAACAATTCTTGCACGTTGGAGGGGTTTAATGGCGTGAAGTCTCTTTTTAAAGGTTTCTTGGCCCTCTAACATGTGTCACAACTTACCACCCATTCTCTTGCATCATTGTATAACGCCGACCACCATAACCTTGCAAGTAAGACTTTTTGAGCCGTTGTGTCCGGTCCCATATGCCCTTTGGCAGGACCCTTGTGAGCCTTCCTCAGAACACTTGGGATGTCCTCCTCCATCACACACCGTCAGAGTACTTGATCTGGTCCCATCTTGTAAAGTAACCCATTGATGAGTTGGAAGGTTTTGCTTTTGAGGACAAGTTTCCTTCTTTCCTTTGGTGGCATCTCTTGAGGGAACTGTCCTGTGGAAAGGTACTCTCTAATACTTGTATACCAAGGGGGTAAGACCGCAATTTGAAAAAGGTGTGCATCGGGGAAGTTGTCGTTCACTCCTTTTGGCGGTTCCCCAGATTTGATGCGGGAAAGGTGATCTGCACTCACGTGGCTTTTCTCGAGTCAGGCTATAATGGTAAATGTGAATTCTTGTAATAAAAAGTAACCATTTACTTACTCTGCCTTGGATAATTGGCATATTCACTAGGTACATTAAGGCTTGATGATCCACATAAAATGTAAATGGAGTAGCCAACAGATAGTGCCGGAATTTATGTACGGTGTACACCATTCGCAAGGCTTCTCTCTCTGTCGTGCTATAGTTCTCTGCCTTTGATAGAAGCCTGCTGGCGAAATATATTGGGTGGTCCAACCTATGGTCACCTGTCTGTGCCAATGTAGCTCCAATTGCAAAATTGGATGCATCTACATGCACATGGAATTCTTTATCCCAGTTGGGGTACGCCAAAATGGGTGCAGCTACTAACCATGCCTTCAGTCCCTCATATGCTTCTCCTTGTTTAGTTCCCCAAGTGTAGGGTTTTCCCTTCCGAGTCAACCTATCCATCGAATAGGACAAATGGGCAAAGTTTTTAATGAATCTTTGGTAATATCTGATGTGTCCAAGAAACGATTTAACCCCTGTGACGTCTGTGGGTGGCTCCATCTCGAGGATCACCCGTATTTTGTCCGGATCCGTCTTGAGTCCAACCTTACAAACAATGTGTTTGAGTAGCTTCCCTTGTGGTACCATGAACCTGCGCTTCTTGGGGTTGAGTGCAAGTCTTGCCCGTTTGCATCTCTCCATGCATTCTCGAAGGGCTACCAGGTGAGTGTCCTCCGCACTAAAGATAGACCAATCATCCAAAAAAGCTTTAAAGTTCCCTACTCACATTTTTATCAAAGATATGTAAAATTATCCTCTGAAATGTTGTGGGAGCATTCCAGAGTCCGAACGACATCCAATTGTACACATATACCCCATCTTCCACTACAAAGGTCATCTTTAGTTTGTCCTCCTCGGTGATGGATATCTAGTTGTATCGAGAGAATCCATCCATAAAGGAGTAGATCTTGTATCTTGCGACCTCTTCCAGGATACTGTCAGTGAACAGTATCGGGAATGGGTCTTTTATGGTGACTGCGTTCAAGCATATGAAGTTTACGCATATTCGAATCTGGGTTGTCTCCTTTAATGAGATAACAATGGGCGATACCCATTCGCTTGTTTGTACTTTGAATATGATCTCGACCTCCAACATACGTTCAATTTCATCATTAACTCGTGCAGCGTAATTCTTGTTCATCTTGTACAGTCGCTTTCGTACGGGCGCTGCTTTTGGTACCATCAGGATTTGGTGGACACATAACTTTGGCGGGACCCCTTTCAAATCTTTGTACGTCCAAGCAAAGATGTCCTTATATTCCATGAATATTTTAAATGCTGTTGTCTTCAGGACTGGATTCTAGTCATCTCCTACGAGGATGTTTTTGGGATTAGCCTCGTCTCCTAAGTTTGTGACTTTCAGGGAGGGCTCCTTATACTTGATTGGTTTTTCTTTATCGAACTTGTGTGTTGGCGTTTCACTTACCCGAGCCTCCCCTTCCTTGTACTCACTGTACTCGGGTGGGAATGAGCCTTTCTCGACCCCCTCGTCTACCTGGAGCATGTTATAGTGGAATAACTCATAGTCTTTGAGTTGCCAATGGAAGAGTCCGTTCAATGAGTCCAGGTCATCTTCCGAGCACCCTTCTAATTCAAGGACTCCTTCATCATTCGGCTCCATGCGCCGTCTCCTTTGTCTTCTTCTTCTTTCGCTTCTGACTCTGATGAAGATGCTAAGTCTTCACTGACCAATTGGGTTCTCAAGTCAATTGTAAATTTTGACCATTTCTTTCCATGGACAAGGTGTTTCTCTTCCAATCATGGTTAACTCTAGCTTGTACTAGCCAACCCCTACCAAGGATGATGTCATATCCCTTCCTCTTTAGTGGGATGAGCACCAAATCCGACACGAAGGGTTGAGTATTGATCATTACCTTTTGTGCCATCAATGTGCCGATGGGTTTGATCCCGTGCTGGTCTGTGCCTACAAGTTGGGAAGTTGGCGGCCATAGTGTAGGTCGCCCTATTCTCTTCCATGTCTCTGTAGGTAAGACATTGACACTTGACCCTCCGTCGATGATGGTGTTTGTCAGAATGGTGCCAAGAATGCCCATCTCGACCATTGCTGGATGTCTACTTGTGTTCACTACTAGCAACATCGGATCCTCTATGAGGAAATTTTCTTTTCTGAGGGAGTTTTGCTTTCCGAGGGAGTTTTCCTTCCCGAGGGAGTTTTCCTTCCTAAGAGTATCTTCCTTCCCGAGGGAATTTTCCTTTGGTTCCACCCTTGGAGGTGGTATCATATGTAATAGAGTGGTTCTTAGTTGTGGTATGGCTACAAGGAGGTCCTTTAATTGTATTGGAATTTTTGTTTGCATCACTTGCCGTAGTATGTTTTGTTCCGCTTGGCCTCTCAGCGAGGTACTCGCAGTGTCATGTGTGTCTCTCCATTCGGCTGCCATTTCCTTCTCAATGTCTGCCTTTGCTTCATGCATCCTCTTTTTCTCGATTTTTGGATCTGGTGTTACAAAACGTAATTGGTAGAATACTTTATGATTTATTAATAGAGATCAAACGATCTATATATACAAGAGAATAAACAATGTTTCCTTAGGAAACGATCGTCTAGACTAGAAACATTCTATTCTAGCTACAATTAAATAAATATTAGAAACATTCTAATATTTACACTAAGATACAATATTGAGCATTAATAAAATATGATTCTAAAATATTCTAATACCCCCCCTTAATGCTCAATCTATTAACTACACCAACAGACCCCCTGAATTTTACAAACTTGTCAGGACCAAGGGGTTTGGTAAAAATATCTGCTGGCTGCTTCGAGGTAGGAACATTTAGCAACTAAACAGATCCGTCTTCTACCAACTGCCGAATGTAATGACAATGAAGTTCAATGTGTTTGGTGCGTTCATGGAAGACTGGATTCTTGTCAAGTTTGAGTACACCCCGATTGTCTGAAAACAAAGGAGTCGGACCTGCTTGAGGTAGTTGCATATCTGCAAGCATCTGACGAAGCCAAATTGCCTCACAAGCTGCCTTCACAGCTCCTCTATATTCTGCTTCTGTCGAAGAGAAAGCCCTTGTCTGTTGCTTCTTATTGGTCCAGGTGACCACACTAGATCCTAAATTGAACACATATCCAGAGGTAGATTTTCTGTCATCAACGGAGCCAGCCCAATCAGAATATGTGAACCCACTGAGTTGAGGAGCAGCTCTCCTAGTGTAAAGAAGTCCATAATCCGAGGTACCTTGTACATAGCGCAGAACACGCTTCGCTGCAACCCAATGATCAACCTTGGGGTTTGTCATGAATCGGGAGATGTAGCTGATTGCAAAGTTGAGGTTAGGTCTAGTAGCAGTAAGATAGATGAGCCTACTCACTAGTTTCCTGAAGAGTGTTTCATCTGCAGGATGAGAATCAGATTGTGCAGACAATTTCAGACTAGTCTCCATAGGAGTGGAGGCTGGTTTGCAATCTTGCATTCGAAACTTGTCAAGTAAGCTTCTGGCATACTTAGACTAAGAAAGAAAAATGCTACTATCAGTCTGCCAAACCTCAATACCCAAACGATAATGAAGTAGTCCGAGATCTGTCATATCAAAAGTGCTGCACAAATCCTGTTTGATTTCGGAAATCAAATGTTTTGAACTCCCAGTAATGATTAAGTCATCCACATAGACAACAAGAAAGAGAATATCATTACCAGAGTGTTTGATAAACAAATTACTGTCTGAAGGACTACGTTGAAATCCACGAGCAACCAAGTATTGATCAATTTTTATGTACCATGCCCAAGGGGCTTGTTTGAGACCATAGAGGGCTTTCTAGAGTCTACACACTTTGGGTTCTGAACCGGCAATCTTGAAATCAGGAGGCTGCGTCATGTAGATTTCTTCCTATAATTCACCATTTAGAAAGGCACTCTTCACATCCTTCTGGTGGACTTTCCAACCATACTGAGCTGCAATTGCAAGGAGAAGACGAATAGTACTCATCTTAGCCGTAGGAGGAAAAGTCTCCTCATAGTCAATGCCTTCTTGCTGGGTGAATCCTCAAGCAACTAATCTGGCTTTATATTTGTCTAAGGTACCATCTGCATGATACTTGACCTTATAGATCCATTTATAGCTAATGGGTTTCTTCCTTGGAGGAAGATTTGAAAGAACCCAGGTGTGATTCTTTTGAAGACTTTGGAACTCAGCATTCATTGCCTGTTCCCATTTTGGAATTCCCTTGGCCTCTGCATATGTCTGAGGCTCAGAGATATTGTGTATGTTAGCCATAAGAGCAACATTAACTGTGTTATGCTGAATGCTCTTATTTCTGGAGGTTTTACCCTCAATGAGTTCATTTGGATGAAGATCATTGATTGTCTTAGTCCACCATTTAGGCCGAAGAGTAGAGGAGTCAATATCAGATGCAGAAGGAATAGATGGATGAGGAAGTGGATTAGGATCAGGAACAGGAGCAAGAGTTGCATTGTCCGAAGGGAGCTCGAGCGGTGCATCAACATCATCTCGCTCATCAGGTGAATCACATGAAAAAGGAAGACCCAAGTCAGAGGTCTCTAAAGACTGAGTCTCAGAATGCGGCGGGGAGGAAGAGAGCTGAAATGGTCGTAGTTCCTCATCAAACACAACATCACGATTGAAGATTAAACGATTAGTGTTTACATCAATTAGTTTGTAGGCCTTATGAGTGTCACTGTACCTTGCGAACATGAGCTTCTGACTCTTGGAATCCAACTTAGTGCGCTTGGCATCAGGAATCCATACATATGATAAAGAGCCAAAAACTTTCAAATGGTTGATCCTAGGTTTGCGACCAGACCATGCTTCCTTAGGAGTCTTATGTTTAATTGCATGAGTGGGTGACCGATTAAGAAGATAGACTGTTGTGAATACTGCTTTTGCCCAATATTTTTTAGGAATGTTTCTATGTTCCATCATAGCCCTAGCCATTTCTGTAATGGTACGATTTCAACGCTCTACAACACCGTTTTGCTAAGGGGTGTGTGATGTGGTAAATTGACGTTTGATGGCATGAGTAGCACAAAAGGTAGAAAAAGTAGAAGAACAGAACTCCCCTCCATTATCAGACTTGAGAGGAAGAATAGAAGAACCAAACTCTTTTTCTACTAAGTCCTTAAATTGCTGAAATACAGGAAATGCATCTGATTTTTTCTTAAGAAAATATACCCACATTTTACGAGTGAAATCATCAACAAAGAGTAAGAAGTACCTGTACCCAGTAACAGAAGTAGTATTCATAGGACCACATATATCAGTGTGAATCAGTTGGAGTACCTTAGAGGCTTGCCATGAGTTACCATCTTTGAACGGTGTCTTGTGTTGCTTCCTCGCCTGGCAAGATCCGCAAACTCGATGATTTTGGGTCTGAATATCAAGGAGACCATGTACTCAATCGTCCCGAACAAGCTGTGCAAGATATTGAATATTCAGGTGACCATATCACTGATGATAGAGATTGCTGGTAGTAGAAGAGTTTGCTATGAAAGCATGCTCAAGAGAATCGCTTGAGTCCACAAGCCTATAAAGACCATGATCCTCAACGGCAACAACAATAGTAGTGCGAGAAGCACGATCAACAATCGAGCACTTATGTGTACTGAAAACAACATCCAGCTGAGGAGAGTGCCTCATAATTTGATTAACTGAAAGAAGATTATGTTTCATGCCAGGAATATAACACACATTGGGGAACATGAGATTTCTCCCTCCAGACTGTATCTGAACATTGCCCTTGTTGACAACATTGTACTCTTCACCACCTCCAAAAATAACTGAGTTAGTGTAGGGAGAGAACTCAACAAACCAGTCACGCCTGTGAGTGAAATGCCGAGAAGCACCAGAAGCTATGTACCAGGCCGAAGATTGCACATGATCTGCAAGTCTTTTGGCCATAAAGGCATGAAAGGGAGATTCTTTCTGCTCTGAGTGCTTAGCAGCATTAGCTTGCTTTTTAATTGAGTCTGACTTCGGAAGTTGCGAACCAGATTGATTTCTCTTGAGCAATATGTTTGTCAATGATGCCATAGAATGTTTTCCAAAAAACATGAATATCTGAGATGGCATGAACTTCGAGGCCAAAAATCGGAAGACCTAGAAAAAATAAAGAAGCACCCAAAAGATAGCTCGAAAAACCCAAAAGAAATATGCTGTCGAAAATTGGATCCGCTGGCTTGAAAATCGAGGCACTCAAAAAAATTTGATGACAACCCATTTGAGATCTCGAAAAACCCATGAGGAATCTGAAATCAAATTTATTTTCCGAGCCCAAAACATTAGGGTTTCGAAAAAAATGGCCATGGCTAAAAAATGGTAGAAAAACTTGTGGATTCTTGTGCAAAGGGGTCGTTTTTACAAAAAAGATGCAGGAAATGGCAAAGAGAAGCCGCAGACGTGGGCAGATGCAAATAAATCACGCCAGATATGAGGGGAAAAAACACGATCGACCATAGGAAAACTAGAAAAAAAACTGCGCCAGAAAGAAGTCCAAATCCGCCCCAGAAAGCTTAGGAAAATCACGTTTTTGCAGATTGCAGGAACGAATAGACTAAAAAAAAATGCAGATTGTAGATCTGACTGTCGCAAGCAAGCACAAATAGACGTGATTTTCAATCACGAGCAAGTAAGAGCATGAAAATAAATTGCATAAGATTAGCCGAAACCCTAGTCGGGTTTTTGAGGAAATAATAGATGCAATTTTTTTTTAACACACTCAGGCAAGGAGGGCTTCAAAAATTTTAAACAAATAATTTCAGAAATAAATTAAATTTTTTTGAGAGGCCAATTTTTTTTGTTTTGATACCATGTTATGAAAAGTAATTGGTAGAATACTTTATGATTTATTAACAAAGATCAAACGATCTATACATGCAAGAGAATAAACGATGTTTCCTTAGGAAACAATCGTCTAGAATAGAAACATTCTATTCTAGCTACAGCTAAATAAATATTAGAAACATTCTAATATTTACACTAAGATACAATATTGAGCATTAATAAAATATGATTCTAAAATATTCTAATAGTTAGGTGGCCTTCTTGGCTTGCCCACTAGTGACTGCCAACACCCCCTCCTCATTGTATTCAATGTTTAGCAATTCACCCTAGCCTTTGGACATTTGGAGTTGTCGTGGTCTCCTGGACCGCACCACCTACAGAGGAATTGTGGTGCTTCCCCTCTCGGGCAGTCCCTAGCAAATTGCCCCCATTGGTTGCATGAATGACATTGTATCATTGGCCGCCCACTAGTATCATACTAAATACGACTTCAGCCCCTGTTGTTGTTGTTGTTATTTGTATTGTTGTTACCATTACCTCTTCCTCCCCATCGGTTGTTCTGATAGCTGCCAGATGATGTCGTGGTGTTCTGTGTAGTCCCCGTTGTTGTTGAGGCGGACGGTTCTTGTGTCAACAAGACTTGTTGATGGCTTCGTCTCTTCATATTATACGGGCATTCCTTGGTGGAATGACCCGCTATTTGGAAAATGTCACAGAACAGTTTCTTCGAGCATGCTCCCTTGGCATGGCCTTCCTCTTTGCAGTTTGCGCACCATAGGTCTTGCTCTTCATTTCGGGTGGTGCTCCCCTTCATTATTGTCTTAAATTTCCTCATCATACGTAGCATATCTTTCTGGAGGACTTGGACTTTCTTGTTTGATTCTTCACTACTACCCTCCCCATCCGAAGAATCCTTGTCATCGTTTGACGATTTGCTCTTCTTTTTCTTTGCCATTTTGTTTTCGCTTGCTAGGTCCTTTGCCCGGTTGTACGCCTCTGCGTACGACGATGGGGGAACAATTTTCATTTTATTTTTTAATGAGGGTTTCAGTCCTTCAATGAATCATCGTTTTTAAGTCTGTCGATCGGTTGACTGTCCATCTTGCCTAGCAATTCCTTCAATCTCCGATCGTAGGCTTTGATGGTCTCATCCTTGGCTTGCTTGCTGTTATAAATTTCGGCCACTATTTTGTTATCATCTCACAGTAATTTGAACTCTGTCTTGAATTCCTTCTTCAACTGTGTCCATGTGGCCACTTTAGCTTTATTGATGTTTGAATACTAGTCGATTGCTACTCCCCTTAGTGTGTTTGGAAATTGCTTTGCCCACTCATCCTGGTCTGTCACCCCATTGGCAAACCAGATGGTTTCACATGTTTTAGAATGGTGTGCGGGTCTTCCTTCTTGTCGCCTATGAACTTGGGTAATTTTTGCTTCTGTGCCATTGTAACTTTTGTGTTTACTGGTTGTATTGGTACTCTCAAGCTTGGTATCCCTGAACTCGATGTGTTTGGTGCTACCGAACTGCTAGAAGTGTTAAGCTTGGTAGGCTGCTTTGCTTCCCGTGCCACTCTGTCCCTCCGACACTTGTGGCGACACTGGTATCCTTGGCTCCTCTACCCTTGGCCTCTTCCCTTTCCTTCTTTCAGGCCTCCCTTGCTTTTGTTCGCGGGGTTAAGGTTAAGTTCCCAAACAGACTTCTTGTTTCCTAAATAAAAGCTTCCACTCTATTAACCTCCAGGTGAGGATCACCGTCCCTTCCTTCACAAAACTCTTCGTTACTGTCGACGGCCTTGCCTTCACCGACCAACTCTTCGGTTAGTCCTTCCGCGAGTCTCCTCAACTGTCGTCTTCTTTCTACTTGTTGTTGTAACACTAGTGCTTTCTGTACAGCCTCAGACCCTTCTACTTGTTCTTTCAAATTCCTATTTTTATTTAACTGGTTTGGCATAAATATGTTCCGTATACATCCACAAGAAAACAACACATGATAAAATCCAGAACACTTTATTAATTTATATTTCGTGTACAATGTATGTCATCCTTCGGACATAATCATATCACTTCGTGTTCTTCTTTATTCATATTTTGCTCTCGAACTTTAGTTCATGCTTCCTTTACGACGATTTTCATCTCTTTCTTCTTCCTCCCTTTGACGATGGTAGTCCGCTAGGATTTGTTGTCTTCGATTGTCCTGCTTCACCTCCTCTCGTTGGTTTTGGAGAGCGAGAAATGTTTGTGCCAACAACCGAGGTAGACGACATATTAACTGACCCACTGCGGGACTAATTCCGAGGGCAGCCCACACGAGACTCCTCGGTACTTCCTCGCTTGCAGCCTCCCTTTGGACGTGCGTTTCGATGGTTGCCTGAAGTAACGAGACAAAATCTGTTGTCAGTGTCCGTTTGCCTTGGAATAGTTTTGTATTCTCTTATTCCTCACTGGTCCTTCCACCATTATCTATTGGTTGCCCCATTGCTTTTTGTGTGTCATCCGCTCCTCGTCACTTCCCGAGATCGTACAAGCAATGGCGCCAAGTGTTTATCACCTACGATAAATTGGATTTAATGCATACTACTGAAGGAAATTATAATGGATAATAAGTGCAACAAGATATTAGAGAACTGCCAGATATTCCATTAATCATAACCAAGGTACATCCAATGCCAGCATAACATAATATGATGTTAGTTCCCCCTTCTCTTCCATTTGAGAGAGTACATATATCGCCTAAAGGGGTGCGACTGAACCGTCGTGACATAACCGCTTACCCTTTGACCACTAATGATCCAGATTAACAACTTAATTAATATAACACTTCCGTACAATACAAGTTTACTGACAACACTTTGCTCCTTGACCTTGCCCTATGTCACAATAGGGAATGCGCTAAGGGTGTGGCCCTTGTACCTTGCAAGGGGCATTGCCCCTCACTCAACCATATTGACATTGCCCCTAGACCCCCATGAGGGGTGTTGCTCCTTGATCTTGTTAGGGATGTTGCCCCCAAACCCCCATGAGGAGCATTGCCCTTCGACCTTGATGGGGGTGTTGCCTTTAGACCACTAGAAAGATACTATCCCTTAAACATATTGGGATCTCTTGTCATATAATAAATTTGATTACAATGAGAGGGTTTGAGAGTGGAGGCTAGAATGGACACCTTAAAAAATTATGTTTATCACTATTGAAATATCATTGAGCAATGATGAATTATCATACGCTCAATATCAAAATTTCAAATGCCATTGTTATTATAAAATACAATACAACCTTCAACTTTTCACAAGACATGCATAGGACAAATCAAAGGAGGTCATTGATTTGGATGAAATTGATCTTTATAGCAATTGCACAAGGCAAGATGAGGAGATCCCACAATTTATTGCATACAAGATTCTTGATTTTGAGAGGTAGTGTTAGGTCTCTAACATTCTATTTTAATTTTAAGAGCCTATTATCATATGTTCCTAAGTGTATATTATATATTCCTCTCTAACATTCTATTTTAAATTTTAAGACCCTATTATCATATGTTCCTAAGTATATATTATATATTCCTAAGTATAATAAGTTAAGAACTTGTGACATGCCTAATCTTAAGTGAGTACCTTAAATACTCTTAATTAGGATGAAGTGGTATATGCTTACATAGTTAAGCTAATAAATAAAGGTAGGGATGTTTCTCCTAAATCATTATATCATCAAATGTTGAATTCATACACTATTATTTGATTATTGGATGGCAACCCTCTCAAAGTGGTTATCATCAAATTTTTGTAATTATTTGCACGAAATATCATAACGAGTGGTATTAGAGTTACGATTTGGGCTAACATTTTTAGTTCCACCATACCTTACAAAGTAGTGCGAACTTGAACCTGATTTTTTTAGGTTTTAAGGTATGCATTAGATAAGTACTCGGGAAATAAAATCATAGTTTGAAGTACATTTTAAAAAGTTACTGATATTGTTCTTTTAATTAATTTTCTTTAAACAATGCAAACTTCTATTTTTGTTTAAATTTCATTTTTGAAAGTATATAAAAAATTAAATGGGGCTAATTCTTTGTAAGTTATTGTTAGAAATAAAATAAGTTATTTAATTTAGTGGTCAAATTTTAGTCAAAATTTTCCTTAATTTTCACTTATATGATGGAATTTTTTGATTTTTGTTTTAAAATTTACATTTTTGGAAAGCTTATAAAAAATAGATAGATTAGTTCTTTGTAATTTAATATTAGACACAAAATAAGTTTTTTCAATTTGGTGGTCAAAATTTAGCAAAAACATAAATATCAAAACTTGTCATAGTACTTGTTATAAATCTTTATGGTTGCCACTTGCAATAGTTACTGTCCTCCCTTATTAAAGTGGAATATATAGTTCAGAATAAAATCACGCTTGAAGCCATGTCATCTTTAAGACTAAAGAACTCTTTTATGAATGTGGAAACTAATGACCCTCTCTATTGTCAACCTCGTAACATTAATGGAATAATTCTATTGGATTGTTAAAAGGTGGTATATTTTATTAATGATAAGTTATTTGACCCATTTGCAGCATCTATAAATGAGGTTTTATATAAGTTTCAAAATGTAATATTATAAATTTATCATAATTGGGGCCCACAAAGCCACCAATGTGGGTACAACCCTAATAAACAAAATTAAAGGATATGACAATCTTTTCAAGGTCCAAAATTACACTTACCCAAAATAGATATACAAAAGTTTGATGGTACAAATGTAATTGTAATATTCCCTTTGGGATATGCTTAAATCTTGTATCACAAGTTCAATTGAAATAAGAGATATTTAATTAAAATACAAACTCACCAATTAACAATTGTCTTTCCAACATAGACTTTGGTTTAAACCCTATAATAACGTCAGTCAACATCTGAAATGGAATGCATAAGATCAATTATTTCCATAAGGATTAAGGCTCCACTAACTTATAAATGCATATAAATCAAATAATTAAATGGTATTTGATGGTCCCAACTGGTGCTGAGAGGGGAGGGGTTAATCAACACCCACTAAAACTTGAAAACAATCTGATATAATCTAATTATAACTGCATGTAGAGCAGATCCTATGAGAGAAATAACTATCACAAGATCAAAGCAGTAGAGAACACCAGATGTATCATGTGGAAACCCAAAGTGGGAGAAAACCACGGTGTGAGTAGAACTCACAAATTTTGCACTCTTTTGAAGTGCGCCCTGTTAAGAGCCTTTCCACGGAGTGAGTAGAACTCAAAAATTTTGTACTCTTTTGAAGTGCGCCTTTTTAAGAGCCTTCTCTGTTAAAGGATTACAAACGCATTGTCAGATGTGACCTAGTTAAGGGATTTAAGAAATAAGGCTTGTTAAATCTTGCCTTGTTAGAGGACTTTAGAACATCTACTCGATGTCACCCGGTTAAGGGATTTAATACAAGGGACCTGTTAATGTCCACCCAAATACTGAGATTTTTGCTATTGCAATTGTCAGAGAGCTATAGAGGGTTTGATTTTTTTGAGATGGCTTTGCTGAGCTTGATAAGATCGCTGTTTTCATCAATTGAGAGTCATCACTAGGCACCACAGGTATGCTCTCTTTAGGTTGTTGCGCTTCCTTGCACACTCTTCTCTTCTTTTCTTCACCTTTTCTTCTCCTTTTCCCTTATCGTAGCTTTGCTCAGCGTACAGGTTCACTCTTTCTCTTTGGCAGAATGAGGACAAACGATATTCTTTACTGATTGAAGAATAAATAGACTTCTTGCCCTTCCTGCTTTTTGCATGTTGCATCCTTCGCAAAGGTCTCCTTTGGATCCATCATCCAGTTGAGTTCCAGTTCTGAGAGGAAACATTAGATGCATGCCATACGCTTTTTCTATTTTATAAAGGAAACAACATATGCGTGTCGCATTCTTCCCTTTTCTTGAGATTCCGCCATGTTTTAATGCCTTAACTTTCGGCATTAAATCCTTCATCTATGCCTTGCACTGATCTCTCCCGTAACACAAAGTCCTCTGTGATTTGTGCAACAAATCTCAGTAGAAGAGTCACTTAAGTATTTGTCAACTGTGACTTTCACCAGTTCAACGGTCTCAATGATATTTCACCTTTGGTAGTGTACAGGTCTTTGTCTTCACCTGTCACACTTCTTTCCTCTGTCTATACCGGTTCGGTTTCTTGGTTCGGCTCCTTGGTTCCGGTCATATACTTACCGGTCACTGCTCCAATTAGTGACTTCATCGGTCACAGTACTTCTTCTTGCTCAATATGTGTTACCGGTTTCCTAACCAGTCTCTCTCGTTGACTGTACCTGTTTACTATTATTGTCACATGTTCATTGTTTGACCAATGTTAGCTTTGGACATTAATGACAACACCGCTTTGCCATATACCGGTCACTTCCTTACTAATGGTTAATGCCAACAGTATTCTATATCCAAATCATGTAATATCATAACAATTAACCATGCTATGGATTGAGGAAAACAGGATAGAGTGCCTAGAGATTGTTTGCCACAATTAAGCCCAAGGGCGCGAAACATCCAACCAAGACAATTCGACCCATTGGCCTCACGAGTGGTAGAACATCCAACCAAGAGAATTCCATCCAACTCCAGGGGATGTGCTTACATTGTGGGAATTGGTTTGCTACACAACTAAGCTTAAGGGCACAAAACATCCAACCAAGACAATTTGACCCCTTGGCCTCACGAGTTGTAGGACAAGGTCCATGTTAGCTTTGTGGTCACAAATGGTCCAAGGACCATAAATGTGGTAATAATGAGAAAAAATCCACGATTATTGAGAATGAGGCTGAAGAAGAGGAAGAAGTATCTATAGAAGAACCAAATATGGAACAAAAGCATGAAAATTTAGAGGAAGAAGATAGAACTGCAATCCTTTACATGCGTTGAATAGAACAGGAACACAACAAACACTTTAAGTGTTTGGTTATCTAAAAAAGAGAAAGGTGACTGTGTTGATTGATACAGGTAGTACACATAATTTTATTGATAAAAGATTAGTTCATGAGCTTAATTGCTTTGTCCATCCACTCTTTAACTTCCAAGTCATGGCAATTGATGGACAACAACTCAATTGTGGTGGTAAGTGCCATCATATAAAACTTTCAATTGGAAATCACCACCTAGAGTCAAAACTTTTTGCTATTCCAATAGGAGCAGATGTATTTTTAGGAGTACATTGGCTTAAGTTGGGAATGGTGTCCTTCAATTTCAAAGAATTATTTATGACTTTAAATTCTAATGAACAAAATTATAAACTTATAGGAGTACAATGACCACCAAGTCAAATCATTAGCTCCCATAGGATAGAAAAATTACTTAAGAAGGGTTCTTATGGTCCAGTGGGAATGTCATGTCCCCTTTCTAGAGACATGCTCTTTCATGATGGGTTTGCCTATCATCGACTCTCGTAGGCAAATAGCTTGGAGAGAGAGTCATTGTGTAGATCATTTGATTGCTTATTGCTGACAGAGCCTACATCCGGCAGAGCTTACATCCAGTTTGAGGCCTACATGCAGTTGTAGTGGAGCCTACGTCCAGAAGTGAGCCTACATCCAGTTTGAGCCTACATTCAGTCTAGTTGGGCCTACATTCGATTATGAGACATCTTGGCCTACATTGTTATATTTTTGAGTTGAGAAATGTACTTTATTATTATAATGTTATTTTATTATAAAGTACATTATAATTAGATGTATCTAGAAGTTCTAGTAACTTCTCAAGAAAAAGAATAAATAGAGGGCTTGGGCTATCATTTTTACATGCTTGGATTTGGGATTTCTTCTACTTCTTCATTGTGAAGCAATTTGTAGCCTTGTGGTCTGCAAATACTATTCGATCTTTGGGAACGATCACTCCCCTAGATTGGCATAACTGAGGTAGTGAAATATCTACTGAAGGGTTGCAAGTTTGGAGTTGGTACTTAGCCATCTCATTGGTACTTCATTGAGAATTTATTGTAAGGGTTTGTTTTTGGTTGGAATAAGGGTTTGAATTCACCTATTGCATTGGTGAAGCATTTTGGTGATAGTTGAAGATCATTTTGGCACATTTTCAGACTTTCCATATCAGGGCCTGGAATCAGACTTTTGCTCATATCTCCTAATCTACTTGGAGATAATTTTTATGCTTTTGGGAGGGCAATAATATATCCTTGGCGGTGACATTCATAGCAATTTGGGGTGTCAAAACCCTTTCCTGATTTTTCTACAGGGGCCGTACATGTACGGCCTGGTACGGCAGTCATAGCTGGGACAGCTGCAGATTTTGGTGAGGCAGTTTGGGGTCTTCTTTGCAACAATCTGCATCAACAATTTAAGCAGGGTATTAGGAGCGGTTTCTAGGTGCACTTCATGAATTATTTGTTTATGTGTTGAATGCCAAAAATATGCATAAGGGTTGTATGTAACAGTCATTGATATACAGGTCTGAAACAGTACTGTTCTTACATCATTTTGCTATTGTAATCAGTCATTGTTATAGTCTTAGAGTCATTGTATTGAAAGATGCATTGTTAGACCTGGTCTTTATCAAGTCTCTTGCTATGTAACAGTCCATATAGATATTCAGAAAACAGTTATAGTTATCAGACATTGCTATTGGTTCAGTACAGCAGAAAGCGCATTGATAGGACTTAATTTATGGTTCATATGTTCATGTCCTAGTTCGTATTTTGTAAACAGTCCATAAAAACAGTGCTCTTATGTAATAGATGTAACAATCATATATTGCAATCAGAATTGGAAAGGTTCAGGATATGATAGCATTGAGTGATATTTAGAATTGCATTGTTGTTCATTTTGCTACTTTCCTTTATTGGTATTGTTATCTCAATTGCAATTTGATGCCCAAAACAATTATCACATTGAGACACAACATTGGAAACAAAAAAATTCAGTGCATGCCAAGTGTTTGACGATTTGCCACAGTTCAGATTTGAGGGTTTTAGTGATCCTACTGGTGAGGGTCATTATAGGGAAAACTAAATTTTGAAGAAGCATAAAATATTAAAACTCAAGATCCACTAGAAATTCAAAAGATCATTCAAAACCAGCAATACATATTTCAAGAACCCAAGGGTCTACCCCCAATTAGAGACCATGATCATGTCAATGAATTGATACCTACAAACATCCCTCCTAACTTTAGACCTTATTGTTATCCTTATGAAAAAAATGGTCAGAAATTGAAAGATTAGTCAAGGAAATATTGGATTCAAGAACAATTCATCCCAGTGAAAGTTTCTATTCATCTCCAGTGGTTATGGTTAAAAAGAAAGACAAGTCATGGAATTTTTGTCTTGATTATAAAGGACTCAATAAGCTCACTCGTAAGGATAAGTTTTGTATTCCCATGATTGGTGAATTACTAGATGGACTACATGGTGTAATTACTAATTTTCTTTACTAAGTTATATTTATGTTCTCACATCATCAAATTTGTATAACAGAAGGTAATATATGTAAACTGGCTTTGGAACACATGAGGGATATTATGAATTCTTTGTAATGCCCTTTGGTCTAACTTATGGCTCATCAAATTTTCAAAGCCTCATGAACTCAGTGTTTTGTCTGTTTATTTGCAAATTTGTGTTGGTATTCTTTGATGATGTCCTTATCTATAATAAATCATGGGAAGAACATTTGAAACTTGTAGAGAAGATATTACAAGTATTGGAAGATAATCAACTCTATGCCAAACAATCCAAATGTGTCTTTGGGGTGAAAGTAGTAGAATGCTTTGGACATGTGTCTTTGGTCCTAGATCATTCTTTTTATTTGGATGTCATATGAATGGATGGATCATAGTTAGATTGGAATCATAGAAGGTGGTTTGTATATTTCACATGATATTTATTTTCCAGTCATATTTTATTTTTGAATGTTTTTTCAAATGATGGGTGCAACTGCTTCGTAAACATCATAAATTAGTGCTGTTTTGCATTATATTTATCTTCCATTCACTAGCATTTATTGTTTTTTCATGCAATTTCTTTGCAAATCTTGCATTTATTAATGTTGCATGCATTTATATTTATTAATGTGCCATTTTGCATTTAGATGGCAAATAGTGATTTTCAAGCCTACACATTGCTAAAATTGTTGTTAATTGAGTACAGTTTGATAATTATTGTATTCTTTGTTAGATATTTTTCTTCTGTTAGGAAACTTCTTGAGAGTTACATAAGATATGTAATTCCTTTTAGCTTAGATGCCGGGTCTAAGAAATATTTGGTCCCAGATCATTCTTTTTATTTCCATGTCATATGGATAGGATGGATCACAGGCAGACTGAAATCATAGAAAGAGGCTTGAATATTTCACTATTGCATGATATTTATATTCAACTCTCTCTCATTCTAGTTTGAACCTTTTTTGAAGTGACGGGTGCAAGTATGCAGGAAAAAAATCTTATAGAAAGCAATTGATATTTTATGTCCTTCTCTTCCCCCTTTTAATTTGAATGTTTTGCTGTGTACTTGATAACCAAATATGCAGAAAAATGCTAAATATTATCTGCCCACGCTTGCACAACAGCCATATGATTCCCTTTCATATTTAGATTTAATATTTTATGAAGGAATGCTGTGCAAATATGTAGAGTATGTTACCTGTATAGTAGGTATTGATTTAAGTATTGGTGAAACTCTTTGCTCCTCTCTCCCTCCTTTCTTATATCAAATGTTTCTTAAAACTCTTTTCTCCTCTCTCCCTTCTTTCTAATATCAATTGTTTAACTGAATAACTGGTATGCATTTGTGCAGAAAAAACATCTGCAATTTGCTCAAAAGGTGGATGAGCTTGTGGAGCAGCAGCGGGCTAGCACACAACTTGGTAGGACTTACTTTGACATATATGAAAAAAAAGAAGATAATTACTTTGCACTCAAAAAGGCAAAGAAATATGTGAAGATGTCCCTGGAATTAGCTCGCACTTTAAAGGAGAATCCACCAAATAGAAATTCCCCATCCTTTGTCAAGGAGCTTGTGGATGCATATAATAATATGGGTTTGCTTAAAATTTATTTGGAAGATTACATTGAGGCAGAAAGGGTTTTGCAAGATGGTTTAAGGATTTGTGACAATGAAGAGGTTGCAGACAATGACGATGGGAGGACAAGGCTTCATCATAATCTAGGTCGAATTTACATGGAGATGAAAGAGTGGGAAAAGGCAAAGGAACACATTAATATTGATATCCAAATATGTCAAAATATCCCCCATCCTCAAGGGGAGGCAAATGGTCTCATCAACCTCGGTTTAATTCATTATAAATTGCAGAAGTATGATGATGCCCTTTTATGCTATAAAAGAGCTCTGAGGATTGCAAGTAAATTGGAGGATGAAGATGCTCTAGTGAAAAGTATTACATTGAACATTGAAAGCACTGAAGAAGCTCAGAAGATAAAGAGCGAACTGGTTCAGGAAGAGCAGCAGCTGAAAAAGCTTGCTCGTAATGCTAGCCTAGCGTTAGGCACTGTATCTCAGAGAAAGCATCAGATTCAACTACACAAATTTCTGAAACGATTAATTGAGCTTGCAATAAATATTGGAGCATGGCCCAAGGTATGTCTGTTGTTTGTCTGATTTTTCACTTCTGGTTTATAGGGTGTACAGTGACACACTTAACAAACTACAGTATGATGATGTTGCATAAAACATTATGATGTATTTGATTGTCCAATATATTCTATTCTCATATTTCTTCTTTTACTATCAGCATGGATTGATGGTATCTTATTGCTTCTGTGCCAGTATCTTGAATATGCCAAAAAAGCAAAAAATGTGGTCAAAGGGCTAAGGGACATGGAGAAACTAAGTGATGCATTTCTAGATATTGGTGAGGCTTACTATAACCTCCGCAAGTTTGATAAGGCAAAGAAATGGCACATGAAAAGTTGGAAGGCCAGCAAGGCCATTCACAATCTTGAAGTAGGTGTTTCATTTCTCTTGTTTTTTAATGCTTGATTTATATACGCTCTTTTAGTTTTAAAAGGTTTGCCTATGTGAAAATATGAAGCTACCAATATGTGAAGTTAAAGTTAAAGCTAAAATTCCACAGTTCATTAAGATATATAGATTTCTGGATTAAATGTTTCAGATCATACCACACGATCCATCATCATCAATGTTTTTTTATGAATACTGAAGTCAATGCATGATGCACTAATACAAGATCAAAGTGGATTTGTGAGCTGTGAATTGTTAATATAAGATATTCACATTACAAACTTGATTCTTTTAGTGATGTCTTACCTTGATTTTATGCTGATTCTGGGTTACTGGCTGGAAGATTATCAGATTATGCATATTGGTGATGCAAACTCCATGATTAGACAATGAAATGTTGCTTACTAGTATGTTGATTATTGAATCGTCAATTCAGTTCTAGTGTTTCATAAATCGTTATATAGCAAATATTGTGAATCCCTGTACCATATAAATATTTGAACATTCTCTAAAATTTTAAAGTTCCTTTTTTTTAATTGCCATCTCCTAAGAAAAGGCCTCTTTTGCCCTGCCATTCTGGAAGTGTATCTCCCGATTTCCTGCTGTTCTTGCCCCAAAATCTTAGTGGAACATTGGTGTTGGAGGACAAATGATGACAAGTTGTAATAACAACAGTCTTGAAAGTATCTTATTTATCTAAGGAAAAATAACTAAGTTACTGATTTGGGTGCGGATGCGGGATGCGTGAATTTTTTTTTAGGGGGTGCGGATGCGTTTGGATACGTGTATATATATATAATCTAATATATGATATATATTACTCCAAAAAATATGATTAAAAATATTACTCCAAAAAAAAACTATTCACCTGCATAATTGATTTACTTTCTTTGTAGATCATTGAAAACATCCAGAAATATCAATTGAAAACACAATACCAATGTACTGAAATTTCTGGGTGTGTAAATACAGAGAACTGAAAGATTGTATGTATTGTTAACTTGGGAAGGGTGTAAATTTTAGTGTATGCCGTTTGTGGTGAGTTGGGCTGGATAGATTTCATTTCATTTCAACATTTTTCATGCTGTGCCCCGACAAACATTGTGAATGTGGTTTGCTTTTTGATTTTTCATGCCGTGCCCCAACAAACATTGTGAATGTGGTTTGTTTTTTAGATTTTTCATGCCATGCCCCGACAGACATTTTTCATGATTTTGTGGGTGGAGGAAAATAAAAGTATGTATGGGGATTCATTTCAACGACAGAAATCCTGGAAGCCATGTGGGTGCCACCGGGTGCCCTGTGGGTGCCACCACAGGCGCCCGGATGTGGGTGGATGCCTGTCGCAGGCATCCACCCGCATCCGGGCGCCTGTGGTGGCACCCACAGGGCACCCGGACCGGCACCAGCACCAGCTCGCACCCGCACCCGCATCCAGCCTCAGACTGGACGCACCGGTATCTTAGAAAAATAACAATAAGCAAACTCTTATAAAGGCCAATGCCTTGGTAACTTCAACATTTAATATCCTATTGAATTTTCAAATCTTCAAACTGCCAAGTATCCTTTCTGTTTATAAGTGGTGATCCTCATTTCTTGCTTACGCATATGGTAATTTTCCTGAGCAAGAGAGATGGAATGGTTCTTAAGTTATTTTGGGCTGAATGTATGCACTACTTTGCCCATAGACAAACATTATTGGCCTAGAAAGAAAAGAATTTTTCTATTGTTAAATTATAAGTCTTATTGAATAATAATTTGTCTATAAGTTGTTAAGCTACTTGTTTGAGGAAGGATGCATTCCCAAATTTTTAGGATCTATAAAAGCTTGAAATGACATGACCTTGTCAAATATTTGTATTGACAGGGACATTATCCCATTATCTGCAATAGAGATACACCTGTTAAACTTGTGCTTATTGCTTCCTAAATGAAGTCTGCTGTCTCCTTTAGCTGATTCTTTGGAATTCCAAGCTGATATTGACGAATTTTACATATGTACATACATTTTCGAGTCCTTTTTGCCCTTGCTAAGCCAGAAAGAACTAATCCCTACAAGAATAATGGATATGACAATTGACGTTGGCATTTCCACTATTCCCAAAGTCTGCACATACTCTCTTTTTAGAACACAAATTTGTTATAAGATGAATCTCTCAAATGCATTTTTTAGTCTCCAACACTTTTTTACTAACCCTTAAAGAATTAATTTCTACTCTCATCCTGGACATGACCATGACTAGAGGGTTGACATTTCCATTTCCAAATTTTCAAATGATTGCAGGGAATTTAATGAGAGATCTAAGTCATGATGTCGCCACCTTTGCTAAGTTAAATGGATTGGAGCTTACTCCAAAGGTCTCTTCATTCATAATTATTCAATGTTATAGGGTGATGCAACCCCAGGGAAATCTTGCTGCTCCTGTCCCTGGGATGTGGGGATTGTTAGGAAATGTCTGTGGAGCTGCCCATGGTTTGGAAAAGTACAGGAAATGTTTTGGGGATGCCTTAAAATGAAAGACACAACAGGGGATGGTTGGACATCCTTGGAAAGGTTGGTGGACATCTTCCCTACTGTCTATCCCTGGGATGGTTGGGGCACATCCTGACGTTCCCTGGCTGTCATGCTATGGTCCGGCAGTCCAAAAAACATAAAATTAGAAAAAAAGAAACAAAAAGAATAAGAAAAACAGTAAAACATGCTTTATCAAATGTTTCATAATTTTCCTGAATTCCATAACCAAACTCCCATGTTTTGTTTGAAGATCAAGTGAGAAACTTTCTATTGCCTAGCTGCTAGTAAAGTGATTGCTATCTTGTCATGGAAGAGCAAACATGATTTAAATTGAGGTTGTTGCCTGCAGGGATATTTCTCCAACTTGCTTCTAGTGTCTTGTTTTCTTCTTTGTGTGTTTGCAGCTTTATTGTATTCTCAAACGTTTCTGGCTTGTTTGCCCTGCTCTCACATGGTGGGAAGAAACTTTATTCACTATTCAGTTCCCCGAGTTCCAAAGTTGGGAAAGCTAAATCTTGTAAGCCCTCTTCTAAATGCCCTGAAAAGTAATATATTAAAACAAACAAAAAATCTAGACAAAGACTCTGATTTGATGCAGTGTTACCAGATGAGATTAGGATTAATGGCAGGTTTTCAATGTTCTTTTCATTTTATTGTTCTAGCTTCTAGCCTTTCGCAATGTTGTTGTAATTGTTTTGTAGCATATATGCCATAGAAATGAGATTCAGACTCATCGCAGACTCGACAAGGGTGAACTGACTCAGGTTTTGGCAAAAACTTGACAAGACTCGGCAAAATGAAAAAACCAAGAAATTTAGAGATTTTTAAGGACTTAAAACTTGTTTCATGCACCTTTTATTAAATAAACCTTAAAGACACCACAACATCATCAAATAGAAGCTAATTTAATCACGTACACAAGTATACATTGATCACATAAGTATAAACACAAATTGTAGCTGAAGGAAATAACAAACTTAGACATAAATATTGTCAAATGTATACAAAACTCATGGAATATGAAATACATGACATCAAATGTTCCAAACATATATCGCAACAAAAACTACAAGTCTATGCCTCAGAGGAGCCTGCATCACTCCTACGAAGGTGTCTAAGGCAGGTCTTGGATGATTCAACAACCATAGTCTCTATCTATGACTCCATGCCACACTCACCAACATCAGCTCTGCTATGTGTTGACTAAAAATACATATTGCAAAATACATGTATTTGGCTTAGAAAAAGCCACTTTTCCACTAAAGTTATAAAATATAATATGTAAATTAAACAAACACATTTACACATGTTTTATAACTTAAATATATGCAATCACATATAAAAAGTCCGTCATTGTGACTATGGGACTTAAATTTATAGAAAGTGGGTTTTGAAAAATGACTTGCATATGGATGATATGCAATGAATGATAAAAACTCCACTTTTATGCACTTAAGTGATTGAATTTAATTAAATTTAATATATAACTATAGTTTTTAATAAAGTAACATGAACATAGACAAGAAAGAGCCAATTTTCATGAAATCATTAAAAATTATGGTTAAATCAACTCAAAATGAGTTGAAATTTAAAAATGGATATCAAAATCTACTTTATATATTAAAAATAATTTTATTTCGTGCAATTGACCATAAAAAGCCCACTTTTGGAGGATTTTTAATAAAATATACAGTTCCTTCATAACTTGAGCTAGACAACTCCGTTTGAGGCCTAAGATAGCTTGAAACAAGCGGAATTCTAAGGGCTATTAAACCTAGGATGGCAGAATTGGGGATTCCTATGCATCTCAGAGCTGCTGATCATAGGATGTATGAAGAGGTGAAACTCAAAATCAGAACCTCAGCTGGCATTTCAGAATGTTTCAGGAGTGATATTGGGGTCAAACAAGGTTGTCCTTTATCCCCTACTTTGTTTGGCTTATATATAGATAAACTTGAAGAGCGGTTAAACATGCAAAATGGTGAGGGTATTCAGTTAGGCGAATTTATAATACAACTGTTCCTATATGCAGACGATCTCATTTTGATTGCTAAATCTGCCTGTGGGTTGCAAGAACATTTATTTTCTCTTGAGCGCTTTTGTAGAAGGGTGGGGATGCAGGTCAATATCAGCAAGACTAAAGTTATGGTTTTCTCTAATAATAAAAAACAGCATCAACGTGAGTTTTATTTTGGTGGCAGTGTTCTTGAGGAAGTTGTGGAGTATAAATATCTTGGCATTGATTTCAACAAACATCTAAGTTGGGTAGGTTGCAGAAATAAAAGGACATTAGGTGGATGGAAGGCATTTTATGCTCTTCAAAACAGGTGTCGTGAAGCGGAGTTTTGAGATTGGAAAACTATTCAAACCTTGTTTGGTCTTCTTGTGTTGCCGGTTGTTCTTTATGGGTGTGAATTATGGGCCAGCAGCACTTCAATAGCACAATGGAAGCAAATTGAAAGAATCAAAAAGTGTTTGATCACAAGCAAATTTAAAATCAAAAGCACCATCCCTTATGATATCATGCTAAACGAAATGGGAGCTGTCCCTATCGAGGCACTTGCTATGGTTCGCCTAATAAGCTATCTAAAAAGAATCGAAAAAATGGAAGGAGATAGATGGCCTAACATTGTCTTTAATGATACATTGTGCAAACGAAAAAAGATGTGGATGCAACAAAACATCAAGTGGATGAGGAAATGGAATATCCAATTCAACTTGTGCCCCACAAATAACAAATAAATAAAGGTCTTCGCTATGGAGAAATTTTACAAGAAAAATTGGGGAAATGGGATTGGAAGGAAGAAAATATATTATATCAATGAGTTCAACCTCACATGTGATCAACTCCAAAAAGTGTACATAGGTGCCAACATTTCTTGGAGAGCTAAAATTCTTATTGTCCAGTTAAGAACCAACTCCCATCAACTCTGTTGTGAGACCGGGCGTTGGAAGAGGCCAAAGGAGGCTTGTGAAGAGAGAATTTGCATGTTTTGCAACTCTGGGAAAGTGAAGACCGAACATCACTTTATTTTAGAATGTGAAGCCTACAAGAACAACAGGGATAAATTTGTGGATACTATATCGGATAGTTCTTGGCATAAGCTATTCAGCGAGTACATTGAGAAGTTAGGTGGGCTCATCATCAACTTGCACAAGAAACAAACCGAGTTATTGAAGTCAACTTAAGATGCCTTGCTGTCCCATAGGCTATGTTTAGCCTCATGGACGTAATTTTTTTATTTTATCTATCTTATCGAACAAGAAAGATATAAACGAAGAATAAACTTGAAGATTGCCAGAAATCAAGTGCTTGCAGTTGGAGAAGAAAAACTCGTTCTAACAAGCATCAGGTGGATTAACTTAACAAAAATCTTCAAAAAGAACACATAAATAATGCTACATAAAGTGCAATTCATGGATGACAAACTACCTTCATGCCACCTTATCAATGCGTTAAAACATAGAGGATGTGCCTACGAATCCATGAGAAAATTGCATAGGGTTGCCTCAATTTTGTGATGTCAAAATTGAAGACAACACTATGTTTTCTCTTTCTCTATCCTCCTCCTTTGTCAGGGCGATAGCCTTAACCTCTCTATCTGCTCGGTCAATCTAATCAAGGTCTTTGTCACTAAAGACAGGATCCATAGCTTCAGTGAAGTGAGATTTTGGATTGACCTCCTCTAGCGTGATCAGGGTGGAGTCATGGTCCAAAACTTGTCTTTGTCTAAGACGAAGGTTGTAATGAACAAAGACTAGATCATTTGATCACTCCACAAACAACCTATTGCGCCTCATGGAGTGTATTTAGTCAAACATACTCCAATTGCGTTGGCAACTGGAAGCACTGCATGGCTGACTCAATGTAAATGGCTATCTGTTGATGTGAGTTTTATTCCACTGCAACATGAAGAACTGAATACTTGATATCCTGAGTGGAATTTAAATCGTCAACCCTCTCTTGAACAAATACACCTTATATGCTAAAGATTGCAAAGAAAGATCATTAAGGCAACTCCAAGGTTCTTTATAATGATGGATACTCACATCAATGTAATGATGTGATATGATGGTTATCACAAAGGGATTTACACTATTCATTCAATGGATATCAACTTGACTTCAACTTTTTCCAACCAAACAAACTGCTAAGGGATAAAGGGCTTAGAAAGTTAATCTAACTCTAACAATGCAAGACAATGTTGATGATGAGGTGAGCCTCTAACTAGTCCTTGCTTCACCGTGTCAACTAGGCATAGGAGGTTACTATCTTTTAAGGATGCGGGAATAGTTCATTGTCAATACTAATCCAAATACCCTATGAAGGCACAATCTAAATGAACATTTCCAATAGAAGTTAAACACTTGGAATTTAGGGCTAGACTAACCTTGTATTGTTACCTACAATCGACAAGTACCAAAAGGTACGAACACTAGCTCCACCATTAATCACCATTCAACAATGTCTTCTATCCATTTACTTCTACCTCTACTCAACATGAAATGAAATCTAATATAAGTGAGAAAATGAAGAAACCATGCGATACTCCAAAACAACACAAGTAATCCACCATGAAGACCAACAATGAATTAGTAGTTACTTTGTTAGCATTATGACAACAATTTCTCCAAGTTTCTCTCTACTCTACCCTATTTCTAATGAGTTACAAATGAGAGGGCCTTGGCCTTTTATAGTTGTTCAATTACAATGAGTGATCAAGATCAATTCAAGATCAAGGGCCAAGATCTAGCCAATAAAGCCCTAATTTAACTACCCCTTACAATCATTAAATACCCACCCAATTACATTTATGACACCACCATTCGAGCCAATAGAGTAATTCCATTGCTTTTATGGGTGTTGCCCCATTTTTCCTTTCCAAGTAAAAATGCTAAGGGTTGGTTTATCTTTCCCCAAATTGCAAGTTTTTAACATGTTTCTTTTAGCTAGTCAGAACCCAGACATAGTTCTAGAATGACCGTTGAAGTCCGATATTGTAACTAGAACTTTGTCTTTTCTTTCTACGTCCCCATGTTTATTCTTCAGTCTATTTTGTTGTGCAAATGCCGAAGAACTTCCCTCAAAATGTTGTTAAGTTGGCGTCTTCTCATGTTTAAGGCTAAGCAGCGAAGCCATAGTTGGTGTCGGAAGTGTACTCTGGACCCGACAAGGAAAGTAGAACTAATAAACGACGGAAGAAAAGTCCTCTATATGAAGCTTCAATTTACGACTTTAAATAAGGAAGAGATAAAGCTTAGTTCCAAAACACTTGCCAGATTCTGACAAGTTAAATGAAACACTTAAATTTAAAGGAAAGAGACCTACACAAGGTTGGGATACCGTGATGTCCACAAAAGGAAGCAAGTTGGTTCCAGAGCCCTCATTGGAATTGAAATAGGAAGCGGGAACAAATAAAACATCTTTTGAAAGAAGCCTGCTCAAGTTTTGGGAGTGAAGAAGATAAGGTGGAGATGAATATTAGTTTTGGAAAAGCCATTGGAAGCCAAAGTTCAAAGTGGAAAAGCAAAAGTTGAAATAGTAGCCATTATTTAAGATTGTTGGGAATGTGATGCTTACGAGAAAGGTAAAGTGGGAGTAAACTTCAGTTCTAGAACTCTTGCCGGTATCCGACACTAGGAGTGGAACTTTCGAGGCTAAAGGGAAAAGACATGAACGCGATGTCATAAAGATAGGAAGGAGTTCCATTTCCGATGCTCGAGCTCAACAACGCAAACAAGAACACTTATTTTTCAAATATGGAATGCTGATGTGTCCTCAATGACGACAAAGCAATGTGAACATTTATTTCATGAAATGACTTGCATATAAGGACTAGAGAATGGAATTAAGGAGATCTTAATAAGAGATTTGAAAGGTAGAATTTGATCATTTTTCAAGATTGAATTGGGGATAACTGAGAAGGCTAGGGCATCAAGCGAGTTCAACCTGCAAACAATGACTGTTCATACCATTGAGTTCAATTCTGTTCCTGCCATTATTTGTTTAAAGTTTGATCTAGTCTGAGGTGGAATAGTCGTTATTGTAGTTAATTTTAAAAGAAAAAAACAAAAGGGGGAAATATTAGGTTTAAACACCAAGGCTACGATCATTTGAATGGGTTAGAATGTGCTTTGTCGAAGATAGGAGACACTAAATTGGGACATGTAAATTTGAGGGAGTTCTAGGATAGAGTCAATTGACCAAACAAACATCCAATTACCCATAAATTAGTGGAAAGTGGGTTGCTAGAGGCTGCCGGATTTCCTGTTGCTGTGTAGAGTGTTGGTTTGATCATGGAGTGTATGAACATATATAATCCAGACACAAGGGAGATTAAAACCCAAGATTATAGGGTGCTCATCAATACAAAACTTCGTTTGGTTGCCAATGAGAGGAGAGTATGCACAATGGGGTTTTACTTCTTCCCAGAGTCAATTTAGCTTGAAGAAAGGTGTCTACAGGACAAAAATTGCAAAAAATTGGTTTTTCCCATCAAGGAAGGGTCAGTTGAAGCTACCTAAGACGATCCTCCAGATGTCTAGTAAGGCTGAAATTGCAGACATTATAGTGCTCTTGCATAGGCTTAAAGGAGATGAGGATGCTATCTGCTTTGATGAATGGATGTTTTTCTTCGTTCAGATGATTTGCACTTGATCGGGATACTTAGATTGGGCAGATTGATTAGTGACCGAATTCATCATCAGATCATTGTGTTTCCATTAAACCAATTCTTTTACATGTCTTCATATCTAGTGTATGCCCTAGCTTTTACTCAATATTGGCTTGGACTGGACCATGTGCAAGAATTTGAGGAAAATATCCAAATTTATGATTTTTACCCCAGCCTACAATTGCATAACAGTTATGCGAATTTTCGTAGGGGGAATGACACTTTCATTATGAAATTGGTTTGTAAATTATAGTGATGCCTAGAAAGAAGGATCTCCCCTAAAGCCGCTACATTAATTCAGATTTATGGCAGCTACTTTTGACATATATAAGTTGTCATTGGTTAAGTTAGATGCAAACATCATTCCCACCGGTAAACTGGTAGACCACTCATACTCCTAAATAGGCACCGGTAGACCAAATAGAGTATGTGTACCGGTAGACCAAATAGAGTGTCTACAATCGGTCTTTGAGAACATGCAGGGAATGTATGAACAACTGGGTATAAGGTTGATACCGGTCGACTACATGTTGATCCAAACCGGATTATACAGAGCTGTCTGAGTTAAAACCGGATTATATAGAGCATTCACCGTTTAGAACAGGAGTTAGCTTTTTAACAGGAGTTAGTTTTATTTCTACGCAGATGTTTCAAGGTAAACTCAAGATCATCTCGCAAAGCTTTTTTTGCTGCATGATTTATGGGTGAGTTTACAGCTTGGCGGTACTATGAGTTGAGTTTTCATTAAGATCAATTTCTTATAAATACAGGTCATAGGACACAAAAGAAGTGTTGTTGAATATACAGAGTAGGAGAAAGATATTTTTTGAGAGAAGCTACGGTCACAAGAGGTGAAAGGTGTCATGTCCCCATTCTGGCTGACATTGTTTAGCGTGCCGGATCAGTCTATCACAGGCTCTCGTAGACTGGTGGCGATGTGGAGAGAGTCATTTTGTAGATCAGTGGTCGTATTTGCTCTTGGAGAAGTGATTTAGAGCTTATTTTTATTATTATGAGTTATGCGGGCCCCACATGTTATAATTTTAAGTTGAGTTGCACTTTTTATTTTATAAAGTTATATTATTATAAAAGTGCATTATAATGGGATTTTATAATGGATGCTTCTAGAAGTTCTTAGCAAGTTCTCAAAAAGTGAATAAATGGGGGGCTTGGGCATTCATTTGGACAAGCTGATTTGAGGATTCTTCTACTTTTCCATATTGGAGCAATTTGTAGTCATTTGATCTGCAAATTTTCATTAGATCTTTGGGAACGATAACTCTCTTGGATTTGCATAACTGAGGAAGTGAGATATCTTCTGAAGGGTTGCACATTGGAAGTGGTATTCAGCCATTTGATGTTGAGCTTATTTGGAATCCTCAGATTTACCTGAGGGTTTGAGTTTTGGTTGTAAGAGGAAGAAAAAGCAGGTCCGAAAAAGCAAAACGAAAAAGCGGATCCGAAAAAGCAATCCGAAAAAGCAAAACAAAAAAGCGGATCCGAAAAAGCAGTCCGAAAAAGCAGACCGAAAAAGCAGTCCGAAAAAGCAGACCCGAAAAAGCAGTCCGAAAAAGCAGACCCGAAAAAGCAAAGTGAAAAAAGCAGTCTGAAAAATTATTGCAGCCATCTACAATCAGCTGTAAATTGGGATCAGTTCGGGTGCAATTGGAGGTGTCTACATCAGCATACTTCATCATCGATTTGATCAACATTTGGTGCAGCATTTCCAGGTTTTTATACATTGTTTGATATTGATGTTTTGGGTACCAAAATGGTAAAAATCTGCATAAGTACAGTCACTATATAGCAGTCCAGAATTCCTTTGAACAGTCACTGTTATTTCTCATTGTAATTGGATTGATTTAGTGAAGTGCATTCTATGGTTTGGTCATTACCATAGTTCATTGTTGAAATCTGAATTTGACATAGTTGTCACAGCCCATTATACTCTCAGAATTTAGTCATAGTAATCAGTCTTGGGAAAATTGATCATTGCATTAATAGCAGAGTTTCTCTTTGTTGATATAGTCATTGTAAGGTGCCAAGTGATTGGAATCTCTGAATGTTATTATTAGTGCTGTTAATGTTCATTTCAATATTGGTATTGTTATCTCAATTGTACTTGATGCTCAAAACAATTACAACCTTGAAACACATTATTGCAAACAAACAATTCAGTGCATGTCAACTGTTTGATAAAATTCCTAAGTTCAGTTTGAGGGTTTTAGTGGCCTATTGGTAAGGGTCATTACAAAAGGCATAGAGGTTCAACAACCAAGCAGAGTGAAAAGAGTATCAAGTATGATCTAATCAGACAGAATGTGTCATAAGAGATCATTGCTTTCATATTGTTAAATCCATCCAAGTAACTTCATAAAAGATAAATTGCATTTGGGATCATCATACCATTACATCTCTACATTGGAGAATTTATGGGTGAATTGTGTAGATGAATACGAGGCACATAAAAGGTCTTGTTCCAGATTAACCATTGAGCAAATCTGAGAATATCACCTTCCATTCAATGTCCTTGGAGTTACAGATGACGCTTCAAATATAGTGGATTCTCGATATTATGCAAAGAAATAGGACAACCCACTAGAACCAATCAATTGGAAAGCTCTAGAATTGGATGATCTAGATGCAAGGAAAATACCCATCCTCAAAAGAACCAAAGCATGGTTGATGAGGAAAAGAGGAGAAGGGAAAGATAGTGCAACATCAAGCACTCCTACTTCTCCTAGTCAAAAACCAACGCCCCTACCAGTTCAAAATCTTTCAGTCCCAAGCACACTAGCAGTGATTCCATCAGGTGCTACTAGAGGAGGTGACAGACAACCACCAGAGAAGGGTTTGGGAATTACCCCCACTTGTGGAGCAGGTCCCCTACTTGATGTTAATTTGACTATGGATAGTGAAGTCTCTGACCAAGGAAAACAAGGAGACCAAGAAAAGAGAAAAGAAGCACCCCAGAAGAAAGAAAAAAAGGGGAAAGAGCCGGCTTGAGATTCTCAACAATCTGGTCCAATGTGGGTAAGTTAGTAACAACATTTCCTTTTTCCACGCAAGTCTCAAGTACCACCACTCCACCAGTAAAAAGAACTTTATTTTTGTCACCTGATGTTCTAAAGGCCTCCTCCCAAGTGTTAGCAGCCCCTTCATGGTTACATGCTACCTTAGACAAGAATAGACAAAGATAAGCTAATAAATGTTAGCAATATAAGTTGTCATTAGTGTATCTCATCAAAACCATTCACACCGGTCAAAGATCACCGGTCCCTCCAATTACCCAGTTGACACCGGTAGATAAAGCACATAGTATATGCACCGGTCAACCGAGTAGTTAGATACACCGGTAGATTGAAGTAAGTACTCAGTATCGGTATTGATCAAAATCTAAACGACCAACCGGTACCGATCTAATTGAGAGACGACAAATCGGTACCGATCTAATTGATAGAAAAATTCGGTCCAGTCTTTGAGTTACAGTTTGAGTTAAGAGCTTGATTATGCGAGACATCCATTACTCTGATGCGATGTTGACCTTTCAAACAGGGAGTTAGCTTTAAGTTCTGCGGATGATCTCAAGATAAACTCTAGATCACAACGCACAACTTTCTTGCGTTGCATAATTTATGGTCAAGTTTATTCCCCGACGGTTCTATGAGTCAAGAGGATCACTCTTGTATAAATATTATACAAGAAGTGGAAATCGCAAAGAGCAGAGGATAGATATCTTTTGAGAAGTGCTACAGGCACAAAGGTGAAGGAAGGAAAGAAGATCAACAACCAGGCAAACAGGGGAAGAAATCTACAGGTATGATCTAATCAGACAATCAGTGTCATGATAGATCACTACTTTTGAAAAGCATTACATCATATACAAATCCCTTTAGAAGGGTGAACCTAATCGGTTCATTGTAAAAATTCATTAATAGGGTTGTAATGACCCTTACTATAAAGGCCACTAAAACCCCCAAAACTGAACTGTGACAATTCGTCAAACACTTGGCAAGCAACTGAATTGTTTGTTTGAGATGTAGTGTTCAAAGGTTATAGTTGTTGAGCAACAAATCCACAATGTTCAAATGATATAACAGTGCCAATATTGAAATGAAATGCAATCAATACAAGTGCTGACTTCTATGACAATTTTTGGAATATCAATGATTTGGCCTTAAAACAATACAATGAACTATTGCCAAACAAGATAATGCAATGACCAATAATAGAGCTCTAATAATAATGCAATGAAGTCAATGCCAAATGAATTATGAAATTCCCAAGGTCTGATGACAATGTTCTAAGTATGATAATGACTGATTCAGTAGACTGATTTTCTGAATACGTATGACTGTTACACATCCCACACATGAACATTGAACTATGACAAGACCTTGCAATGCACCTCCAATTACTATGACAATCTTATTACAAAGGATGAGTAATCAATGACTGATTATGACAAAATTCTGGACTGATTATAACAGTGACTGTACCTATGCAATTTTTGTACAATTTTGGCATTCAATGACAACAACCAAATCACATAAAGAACTTGGAAAATGATGCACCAATTTCTGACCAAATTGATGATGAAGAACGCTGATGTAGACACCTCCTAATGCACCTGAACTGATCCCAATTTGCATCTGTTGTACTTGTCTGGTGCAGGGCCGTACCTAGGCCGTACAGTACGGCAGCTGTACAAAAAAACTCCTTTTTTATTGACTGCCGAAAATGGTCCAAACAGGGGCGCCTAGGGTTATAGAATCAATTCCCAAAAGCATAAAATTTATCTCCAGCTGGTTATGGAGTTATGAGTGAAAATGTGTGTCCAGGCCTTGGTATGGACTTCTCAGAAAATGCACCAAAATGATCTCCAAACTCAATCAAAGTGATTCACCAATAAGATGATGAATCCCAAACCCTTATTCCATCAATTTCAATCCTTCAAATCAAACCTCAGATGAAATCCAACATGAAATGGCTAAGTACCATCTCCAATGGCAACCCTTCAGAAGATATTTCACTTCCTCAGTTATGCTAATCTAAGGGAGTTATCGTTCCCAAAGATCAAATGATATTTGCAGACCAAATGACTACAAATTGCTCTACAATGGAAGAAGTAGAAGAAATTCCCAAAATCAGCTTGTCCAAATGAATGCCCAAGCCCTCTATTTATTCACTTTTCTAAGAAGTTACTAAGAACTTCTAAAAGCATCCATTATAAAATCCCATTATAATGCACTTTTATAATAAAGTAACTTTATAAAATAAAAAGTGCAATCTCAACTTAAAATTATAACATATGGGCCTTGCTAACACATAATAATAAAATATAAGTTCAACTTCACTTTTCCAAGAGCAAGTATGACCAACTGATCTCCAAAAATGACTCTCTCTCCAAATCATTTGCCTACGAGAGCCGATGATAGGCAAATCCAATATGAAAAATCATGTCGCTAGAAAGGGGACATGACAAAGGTAACATCTTGTTGATGTTCAAAGTCTTGTAACTAGGTAGCTCCTAATAGGGCTTAGATCCTAAACGATCTTTTGTAAAAATCCCTTAACCGGGTAGCACCTTAGCCTGTGCTTTGTATGCTACTAACAGGGCACCTTCATTTAGAACTAGTGAAGTTGCAAGCTCTGTCTCACCGTGGTTTTTTTCTCTCTAACCGAAGGTTTCCACGTACAAATATGTGTAGATCTGTGTGATTCAGTTTAGGCTTGTGTATGACTGTTGACTTTCTACTTTGCATTCAAGAATCTGTTGTACAAGTTTTAAACAATAAGATTTAGTATTTTTTGATTCATCCCCCCCCTCTCAGTAACCAGTAAGGTAATAACAATAAATGCCCTTCGAAAGATGCTATTTCTCATATATTGCAAGCTTCCTTTGCTCTTAAGGCAAAGAAATTGAAAACCACCTCTTGCCTTGTGGAAGATGATCAATCTGGTCATGTGTTCTTAGAAATTACTCCCCCCATTGTCCAAAAAGATCCTAGCATAGCTACCCCTGCTGATTTCAATGTTACTAGGATAGACACAGGTGACCTAGACTTTGATGTAGACATGGCTATCTGGCAGTTCTCGAACAACAAGGTGAAGAAGAGGATTGAGAAAAAGAAAATGGATAAGGATCAATTGAAGGTCATGGTGGAATTACTCTTAGAGAGCTTGAGGTCATTGTTAACACCCTTGCCCACCGAAATGTCAAGCTCTTCTAATACCATCTTGGATCCCACCTTGGACAAGAACAAAGAACTAATTTCTCAATTACAAACAGATTGCCAATTTGGGAGAGTGACCAGGGAATAGGTCGGAGATCTAAAAGTTAGAGGTCTACTCTTCATTGACAGGTTGAGAAAATCTTACAATGCTCTGATGCTGGTTAGAAACGCCTTAATCTCAGAGATTAGAGTGGCCGAAATGGAGGGGGTAACACATAAGCAAATCATGAAGCAGATAAAGGAAGTGCTGGATATGGGGACTACAACACATGTAAACCTTGGCCTCATATAGTCACATGACGAACCCCTCCAAAAATGGATGCTTAGTTTGGGCTACAAATGTGAGTGTATTCAAAAAAGTGTGGCAAATTTAATAAACTCATAAAAGAAGCCAAAGAAATAATAGAGCAAATAGTTGAATATTTAAAAGACATTGGCTGTGAGCTACAAAAGAAAGACAATTCTGAAATTGCCATGGTAGATGATTTGAAGAAAGAATACCAACATAATATTGATATCATTACACACCCTCTTGTATTTTGCAAGGAGTATAAGAAATTGACAAGGATTGATGCTATCTTGATGTGGTGTGGTAATCATCACCAAACATTTATTGCTAAAGCTAAAGAGATTAAGGAACAGATGGCATTCTAGGCCATCAGAAATACAAATGTTATATCTGAATAGGATATTATTGCAACAATCGTGAATTCCCTATAGGTGTACAAGGAGAAACATGCAACTCAAAGATCACTCGCGAAGGAAGGCGAAGGGGGAGCACCGTGACAAGTACCAGTTAATTGCTATTTTTAGTTTTTCTCTTATGCTTTAATGCCATGTGTTTAAAGACTTTAATTTATATTGTATTAAAAAGACATCAATTAAGAGGGATTTGAACAGTTTCTTTGGAAAGTTGAAAAGACTATTTATATTGGAATGAATGACAATGCAAAGGATCGACAATTTATTTCAGAATTTCCTTTGTTGCTTTGACAATTGAGTGAGACTCAAATTTTGACTACTGTTGTTCATAATATGAAATTTCTCTTTCTTTGCCGAATGGTGATTAATGAATGCTAATGAGTGAATGAATGTTATTGAGGAAGAACTTTGTTTTTGCTTGACAAGTCATGGTGTTCTTTGCGATGCTTATACATTAAAAACATTAAAAACATTAAAAACAAGTCAAAACAAAGTCATGGTGTCCTGTGGCCCAAAAAACATGAAAAACACATTTTTTTATTGTTTTTTTCTTTCTAACCTTGAAACAGCCCCATATCAATAATCAAGCATCATAGATTCATACTATGAAATGATTTAGTTTTACAATTATGTATATTTCTCTTATTTTTTTGTATATATAATGCATACACACACACACACACACACACACATGAACCCTTACGAATCATAATGGATTTTTTTTTTCACGAATCCACGAACCCAATTCTCGTACCTGAACCCGTCCCTGAACCTGAACTGGTAACTTAGTGTTGATGTTTTGTAGCTTTAGTCGCATAAACACTAAGTCAATACTAGTGAAGATATGTATATATATATTTATTATATATGAGATGTATATATATAAATATTATTATTATGTAAATATTAGAGAAATTAATATAATACTGAAGAGAGATATATATATATATATATATATATATATATATATATATATATATATATATATATGTATATATATAATCATAATTATCATTATATTAATTACATACTAATGAATAGACATGTCCCATGAAGGGACATGTCTCTTCTTGGCTCATTCTCGATATAAATGGAAGGGATTGTTGAATTTGGAAAACACATACAATTAGGAGTGCTATTACATTTGCAATGATCCTAAAACCTTAACATGGTATTAAAGCCAAGTTGCAAATGTAAGAGATTAGTTTGTTGATGGTGAATTTATCAGAAAATACAATCTCAGTACGAGGACCATATCTCACAAATGCACCGTTGGATTTCGCTGACTTTTGGATATGTTGGTGATAAACAAATTTAGAAGAATCTCACCGGAGCGATTGGAGAAAAAATATCAGGTTCAAAAGTTATGACCGATTGTGTACAGGTCTGCAAATTTTTGAACAAAGAGAGTTCTTTGATTAAAAGCTACAAACACTTTTTATAGTGCAAATAAGAAAAGGATCATTACATTAATCTGTTGGAATCATTTGCCGTTGCACCAAAAGCTCGAACTGTCAATGCCCGATACAAATGCCAGATTTAACCGGATCCACGGGCGGTGGTTAAGCCATATCACGAATCTCCAAGGAGGTGCTGACCACCAAGTCAACAATCTCCCTCTTAACACCGATTGAGCCTTCAACACCCATTGAAGGGAGACTTGAACCCGTGACCCAAGGCTCTGATACCAATTGAAAAACGAACAATATTGAGAGGGGGAGGGGGTGAATCAGTATTTAAAAAATTATTAATGAAAACTTGAAAGCACATACACATAGGAAGACATGACACAAACATTTCTCACGTGGAAACCCAAGACGGGTAAAAACCATGGCTGCTCTAATCACTTGGGCAACAACCCTTTTACACTGAGAGCTACAACTCTCCTTATCACTTGGCTAATCAGGCTACAATCCGACCTTGAAGGCTACAACCTTCACTTTAGAGAATTACAAATTAGACCAAAGATTTTTACAATGTCTTCACAACAGCATGAAGACCCTTTGACTGTAAGTGATCTCACGAAATTTTAGATATCTAGGCTTGCTCAAATTGTGTCTTTTTTGCAGTCACTGCTATCGGTTGATATACAGTCCACTCTAGCGGCTCACACTATCCAACTTTATACACAGAGAAAGTGTGCTTTCTATGACTCCCGTATGCCTGTTTTTAAAGACAAACAAACCCGCATACACTATGTTTCAAAAGCTTGATTCCTGTCTGCACAGATTCACGTATTGATGAATCTCCCTCAAACTTCAACAACTGCACAGTCACTGTAATTGCCAGCCACACATTATTGTTCTTACGCACCCTCTTTAATATTTGTGTATATCATTTGAAAATGGAATAACGTTCTTTTTCAGGTTCGACACATATCCACTAACTGTAGCAATGCTACCCGCTGTTCGATTCTTCACACCACTACCTCAATACCTATTCTTCTTGTCTTCACGCGATGGATTTTTCTTTTTAAAAAAAATATTTGTAGATTGTATATTGCGCTATTACCTCAGAGCAGTGTTCTCATTGCTTTTCTAAATCTGCACATCCCACAGGGAATCGAGAACATTAACTGTACACAGAATGGTTGTTTTTATTGATTCGTTCTTCTTTTAGAATCTTGTGCTCACGAAAACTAGCAAAGTCCCGTATCACTTACGAGAGTTGGCTCACATACGTTTTTATTTTTTTGTTCTTTGCATAACTCCAAATGCTCCTTCATCATTTTATAGCTCCCGTAAACTAAAAAAACGTTAACTCAAAAGTCAGAATATGCGTTTTATATTTGAGACTGTATGTGCGTTTTTATATGTATATATCTGCAATACGCGCCACGTATTATGAGTTGTTCGATCCTTTTTATACAAAAAGAAGAGCTAGTATCTTCCACGACCATTGCTCTTCCCATCGCATTTTGCCTTACCAAAATGGCAGTTGCGCGACACCTCACTGCAGACGGCTTGACACCTAATAAAAAGAACTCACTAAACTTAGGGAGCCCGACCCCTATTTTGGCTTGTAACGCTCACCAAGTGTCTTCCACGTGTTCACATTTCAGTTAGTTGATAAATACATTTTGAGCTTCTATCATGCTATCGATGAAGCCACACGCTCATGTTGCCTACGTCAGACTGCCTGCGAATCCCTTCCACCAACTTCCAGCTCGTTGTCAAATTCTCCAAAGAGTCTCAACGAGATTGCAGTTTGTGCAGTTACGAACATGCTCTGCAAAACGCAGAGAAGAAGATGGAGTCCACACAGAGACGTGTCACTCCAGTAAGACTTAGTGACAAGGGACGACATTGCAGCACCGCAAGAGAATGACAACACAGTGATACTGCAGCAGGCGACAGGATGCACTCAACCGGAAACCTCTAGAAACACTAGTGACATCAATGACAGAAAATGCAACAATCTCCCCCTTTTTGTCATTGATGGCAACTCCACCAATTCGCAAAGCTGAAACAACTCCACTTGAATAGCTGAACCAAACTGAAACCATTCTTAACAAATTCCAAATCTGAACGAACTCTCAAAACTGAACCAACTCCCCCTGAATGTCTACTCCCCCTTTGACATCAATGACCACTAGACTGAAATTCAACTGTAGTCCTAAAGATATAACAATGAAGAACATTTGCTGAAAATTGACCTTTCACTAAGGTGGAATAACACCAAGCTTGCTTCAAAGATACTTGAAGCGATCTCGGGGTAGAGGTTTAGTGAACACATCTGCAACTTGTTCCTTCGAACAAACATAGTTCAGCTTTACAGTATTATTAGCAACCTGCTCCTTCAGATAGTGATATTTGATTGGAATGTGCTTGGTTCGAGAGTGCATCACTGGATTCTTCGAGATATCAATGATGCTTGTGTTGTCACAAAAAATGGAGATAGGATTAGTAAACTCAAGCTTATAGTCACATAAAGTGTTCTTCATCCAAATTACCTGAGTGCAGCATGAAATTGCTGCAACATATTCAACTTCAGCGGTGGATAAAGAAGTGCAAGATTGTTTCTTGCTAAGCCATGAGACCAAACAACTACCTAAAAAGAAAGCACATCCATTGGTACTTTTTTTGTCATCCACGGAGCCACCCCAATTTGCATCTGTATAGGTTGTAAGAGAAAAATCAGAACTCTTTGGAAACCAAAGACCAAGATCAACTGTGCCTTTCAGATATTTAAAAATTCTCTTAACAACGTGAACATTTGTTTGTTTTGGAGAAGCTTGAAATCTGGCAACATATCCCACAACTTGCATAATATCCGGTCTAGTGGCTGTCACAAACAACAAACTCCCTACCATAGATCTATAAAAAGACTGATCAACTGAAGGAGACACATCCTCCTTACTTAGGTTGCATCCGGTTTCCATAGGAGTGCTCACTGGATTGCAATCTTCTATCTTAAATCTCTTAAGTAACTCTCTAACATACTTGGCTTGGGAAATGAAAATACTTTTAGAAGATTGATTAATTTGCAGCCCAAGAAAGTACGTTAACTCACCCATCATAGACATCTCGAACTCATTTTTCATACAAGCAGCAAATGTGTTAGACATTTTGACACTGTCACTACCAAAAATCAGATCATCAACATAAACAACAACAATGAGAATGCTGTTACCTTTCTTTTTGACATACAAGTTGTTGTCTACATATCCTTTTTTGAAGCCCTGCTGCTGCAAATAGTTATCCAGCTTGTCATACCAAGCTCTAGGAGCTTGTTTGAGTCTGTATAGTGCCTTTTTCAACTTGCACACAGTCTATATTGTTAGAAATCAGGCCTTCCGATTGTTCAACGTAAATTTCTTCAACTAAATCTCCATTTAGGAAGGCAAATTTAACATCCATTTGGAAAACTTTAAAGCCTTTGAAGGAAGCAAATGCAAGAAAAATTCTGATTGCTTCTAATCTTGCAACCGGTGCAAAAGTCTCACTAAAATCCACACCTTCTATTTGAGAATAACCTTTGCAAACTAGATGAGCCTTGTTTTGAATTATCTTACCATCTTCATTTACCTTGTTTCGGAATACCTATTTTGTACCTATCACATTCTTGTTGATTGGTCTTGGCACGAGCTCCCAAGTATTACTCTTCTTAATTTGTTCTAACTCTTCTTTCATAGCTGCCACCCAATGTTCATCTACAACTGCCTCTTCAAAACACTTAGGCTCAATTATGGAAATAAGTGAGAAGTCTTCATCCTCAAAATAATTAACATTTTTTCTAGCATTTCTAGTCTTTCTTTCAGTTATAACCTGATCAATGGGATGATTCTTTTGAACAAACTTTGAAGGAGTTTTGAAATCTGAAGCATCATGATCATCTTGAGAATCATTTCTAGAATTATCATGTAAATTTTCAGCATCATTAGAAGTAGGAATTGTTTCTTCATGAGAAGATTGTACTTTACCTTCGTTATTCTCAACACTCTTGCTAGTTGTTACAACTTGAATATGTGGAGGAGAAGAGGGTACAACGGTGCTGGTTTGAATTTTAGAAGATACCACAGTGCTGGTTTGAGTTTTATCTTCTTCAGGGCTGTCATCATTCTCAACAAATTGATTATTAATCTTATGAATCTTAACATTTGCACTCTCTACTAATTTATGCAGCCTTTTATTGTAACATTTGAAAGCTTTACTTTTAGAAGAATAGCCAAGAAAAATTATCTCATCAGCTGTAGATTCAAAGTTACCCAAATTATTTTCATCTCTCCTAATGTAGCATGGACTCCCAAAAATTTTAAAGTAATTAACAATGGCTAGTTTACCTTTCCAAAGTTCATATGGAGTCTTTTTGAGCTTGGGTCTCAACAATGTTCTATTCTGAATATAAACTGCTGTGTGGACAACCTCTCTCCAAAATATATCTTTTACCTTTCTTTCATTCATCATGCAACATGCCATTTTTTGAACGGTTCTATTTTTTCTCTCCACAACACCATTTTGTTATGGTGTTCTGGGGGCTGAAACCTGTTTCTTGATACCATGTTGCTCACAAAACTTGACAAACTTATTAGAAGTGAATTCTCCCCCATTATCAGAACGCCTGCATTTGATTTTCATATCCATTTCATTTTCAACCAAACTTTTAAAAATCTTAAACTTCTCTAAAGCTTCTGATTTTTATTTTAGAAAAGTGACCCATGTCATACGAGTAAAGTCATCAATAAGGAGCATAAAGTATTTCTCACCTTGAAGACTTGCTGTCCTTGTTGGTCCACAAAGATCCATGTGAACAAGCTCAAGTGGCTTACTGCTGAATGTTGTCGGTATATTTTGTATGTACGGGTGTTGTGTAATAAACTTATGTTAATCTCGGCAGTTAGTACCGAGAGTGTGAACCGTTACGACGTGACGTTTCGGTGGTGTCTCTTCGGAGGTTATATGTACACATTGCTCTGAGTGTGAATGACATGATTTGGTTTTCTGAGTACTTTATGTTTACCGAATTGCAATACTTTCCTGTGTTCATGTTTATCAGTTAATGTGTGTTTATGCAACTATTCTTGTTGACCTGAGAGGGAAAACATCTGGCGCCATTGCCTAGACATACCCGGTGGCGAGTAGGCATAATGGCATTACCTGTTAGTGCGATAAACCCAGAAGCTGAGGAAGCCCATACCGAGTTGTACGACGGAGAGGATAATCTGGCACGTGACTTCTGAATTTTGTTTCAAGTAGCTCTTGAAACTCACGTCCGAAGGGAGGCAACGAACGGAGACGTCCCTGCAGGCGTAGTGTGGGACGCGATTGGGGCGAACCCTGTAGCGAATCGGTTGTTGAACCAACTTCCACGGTTGTTGGCACAAGCAACACTCGCACGACGTATTCGGCAAGAGGAAATTGACCGTGAGGACCGCCGCCAAGAGATCCTCCGTGCATTCCACGCCCGAGAGCATCTTCGTCGCCGTCGGGAGGAAGGAAATGACAAACAGTAAAGTTGTTGAAGTTTGAAACGAAGGGGAACGGAACACAAAAATTCAATTGTACTTCAATTGAGAATGTTGTAAAGCAACATGAATTAATAAAAAATAAGTGTTCTTTTTGATTGAGCAATGTGTATAGTTTGTCTTGATGCCCAATAATTTAAATAAAGATCGAACTAAGAAAGTGATAGATGACGAAGGGGAAGCCGCACAGAAGGTTTTGATATCCGCGCAGCAATGTGAACGACGGTGTAGGCTCAGACAACTTGCCAAAGACCAGCTTGTCGGAGGGTTGCCCGAAGGGGACCTCGGAAGTGGTACGGAGGGTGCAAAAGCCGAAGAAGAGTTCACTTCTCCGGAACGGAGAGTGCGGAGTCGGGAAGAGTTACTTGAGGAGACACGGGCGAGAAGAGCCTTTCTCCAAGAGGAGAGAGTACGGTTTGAGGTGGGTCTCCGTACACCAAGCGCGGAGAACCAAACCGGCGGAGAGGGTGATACTGCAGAGGGTGGCACGAGCACACCAGCAGACCCTCCGTTGGAACCGAGAACCCCGCACGGTACGGTGCCAGGAGAAGGGCAAGTACCACCAGCCCAGCAACTACCGCAAGGAGAAGTACCACAAGTCCAGACTACCCACAACACTCAGGGAGGTGTGGGCACGAGTGGTATCGGTGCATCGCCTCCACCGCGGCCAACCATGGCGGTGAATAAGCAGAAGTTACCGAAATTTACGGGGCAATCCAAGGAGGATCCAGTTCGGCACTGTCGAACGTGTGAAACAATATGGACTGCACACGGGGTAACTGACGAGAACGAATGGATCCGTCAGTTCCCTGCAACACTGCGGGAGGGTGCCATTGATTGGTACTCGGACGTTGACAAGACAAGGCTCACGACATGGGACGATGTCAAAAAGGCCTTCCAAATAGAGTTCCAATTGTTACGGGATGATAATGAAATATTGGCGGAGATCTACAACACGAAGCAAGCCAAGAATGAGTCTGTCCGTGCGTATGGCCGACGACTCAAAGAACTCATTGGAAAAATGGAGTCGGCCCCAGCGGATGAATTGAAAAAGAGATGGTTCGTGGAGGGACTCAAAACATCCCTCCGAAAGAAAATGAAGATAGTATCGCCTACTTTGTATAGTAATGCATACAACCGAGCAATGGATCTCGAGAGCGAATGTAAGATCTCGAAGAAGACAAGGTCATCTTCTGATGATGATTCAGAGACGGAAAGTAGTGAGGACGGGTTGAGCAAGAAAGTGCTCGCATTGCAAAAAGACCTTGAGAGGATGGTGCGAGAACTTAAAATCGCCAAAGGAAGTACTAGCAAAGCCGAAGAAGATACAGTGTGGTGTACGGACTGGAAGGAGGCAAGCCACACAAAAGGGTCTTGTCCGAAAAAAGCTTTTTGTGATATCTGCCAAATCGCAGGACATCCCCTTAAAGAATGTCCCTATAACTTGAGGGCAAGAGGCCAACAAGTACTCTATGCACAGGAGCAACCTTCCACGCCTGGTATGGGTGGACAACAGAATGCTGCATCATTTGGCGGATATAAAAATAACCGCCGGGGTGGCCGAGGCAACAATGAGAATAAGCCCCGGATCCAATATGATGCCAAGGGAAGACCCATGATACAATGTTGGAGTTGTAATCAGTGGGGTCACTATGCTCGTGATTGTCAGACGGAGGCTGCGACTCCGCAGAAGTTGTGTCGGTGGTGCGGACCGGGCGACCATGAGGACGCTAATTGTCCGAAGCCCGGCTGTAACATCCTGGAGTTGGAACGTAGAGGTACTGAGAAGGTCCTGACAGTCACCCGTGCCCAAGCCAAAAAGGCCACGTACCCACACCCTCCGACGGAGAAACAGAGGGTATTGCAAGCGAGGGCCGAGATCAAAAAAGAGATACAGGACCGGAAGGAACCTGTCGACGCCGGCACTTCTCACCGAGAATTGGCGGAGCAAAGTATACTACGGCAGATACTGCAAATGGAAATACCCGTGAAGGTCAAGGACCTGTTGGAGACCATGCCACACCTAAAAACAGCTCTATTCCTAGGGCCTAACACGCCACCTACGACGGTGGAACGAACGGAGATCCAAGGCGGCTGTGCAGCCAACCCGATGACGTTGTCAATAAACCATGGACGGAATTCGGCAGTAGTAGAAATGGGTATCCTGGGTAAAATCCTCACGAACACCATCGTTGACAGAGGGTCAGGCGTCAATGTCCTTCCAGAGGAAACTTGGAAGAGTTTGGGGAAACCGACGCTGTGGCCACCAACCTTTAATCTGTTAGGGGCCGACCAGCACGGTATTAAACCACTCGGTACGCTGATGGCACAACAGGTGACTATCAGAACCCAGCCTTTCACCTTAGACTTTGTCGTAATCCCTCTCAAGTAGAAGGGGTATGACGCTATATTGGGTAGAGGGTGGTTGGTGACAGCCCGAGCCAATCACAACTGGAAGAACACTCGCATTCGAGAAAGGGGGGAGGAAATTTGTGGTAGACCTCGCCACACAAATGGTTGGAGAGGAAATGGCGTCTGACTCAGACTCCGATGGTGGCGGGATGGACGGAGAGGAAGAAACTATGGAACCGAACGATGAAGAGGTACTCGAGATAGAAGGAGATACGGATTCACTAGATGGTCTCTTTCACTGGCAAATGCGTGACTACGAGGTATTTCAACCATCGTGCAATATATTGGAGATTGGGAATGAGTTCCCTACGGAAGAGAACACGAACGAGTTCCCTCCAGAGTACACAAAATATACAGAGGGGGAAGCCCAGATGAGAGTAAGTTCGGCCCACGTGTTCTCGGAGGGAGAACCTATCCAATACAAAGAGGCAAAACTGGAAACAATAAATCTTGGGGACGAGCAGAATCCCAAGACTATCTTGGTGGGAGATGACTGGGATCCAGTGTTAAAAACGGCAGCCTTCAAAATATTCATAGAGTATAAGGACGTGTTTGCCTGGAATTATAAAGACCTGAAGGGCGTACCTCTGGAGCTCTGCGTGCACCGCATCCCTTTGGTTCTTGGAGCCCAACCTGTGCGGAAGAGGCCGTACAGGATGAACAAAAACTATGCTGCAAGGGTGGAGACCGAGATTGCGCGGATGCTGGACGCGGGGATAATTTTCCGAGTAGACACAAGTGAGTGGGTGTCACCAATCGTGATATCTCAGAAGAAAGAGGCTAACCAAATCCGCATCTGCGTAGACTTTAGGTGTCTCAATGCGGTGACCATTAAGGATCCCTTCCCGATACCCTTCACAGACAGCATACTCGAGGAGGTGGCGGGCCATGAGATCTATTCCTTCATGGACGGGTTTTCAGGATATAACCAGATATACATTGCAGAGGAGGACAAGCTAAAAACCACCTTTGTAGTGGAAGATGGTGTGTACGCCTACAACCGGATGCCCTTCGGCCTGTGTAATGCACCTGCAACTTTTCAGACCTTCGGCCTGTGTAATGCACCTGCAACTTTTCAGAGAATCATCCTGCACATCTTTGACAAGATGTCGAGAGGGAATTTTAAAGCATTTCTGGATGACTGGTCCATTTTCAGTAGCCAAGACAAACACGTTGTAGCACTCGGAGAATGCATGGAGCGGTGCCGGAAGGCACGTCTGACACTCAACCCGAAGAAGTGTCGTTTCATGGTACCGTAGGGGAAGCTTCTCGGACACATCGTTTGTAAGGAAGGGTTGAAGACGGACCTCGACAAGGTCCGGGTGATAATTGAAATGGAGGCTCCCAGTGACGTAACCGGTGTCAAGTCATTCCTGGGCCATATCGGGTACTACCGACGGTTCAGAAAGAATTTTTCTCGGATTTCATACGCGATGGATAAACTTATGAAGAAAGGGGAGCCGTTCGTCTGGGCGAAGGAGCAAGGGGAGGCATTCGATGACTTAAAAATGAGACTGTTGGCAGCCCCCATCTTGACATTTCCGGACTGGGACAGAGAGTTCCATGTTCATGTGGATGCGTCAAACTATGCCATCGGGGCCACCCTGGCACAAGAAGGCGAACATGGGCTAGATCACCCAATCTATTTTGCAAGTCGGTTACTCTCGAGGGCGGAGAGGAACTACAACACTACAGAGCGAGAGGCTCTCGGAATGGTTTACTCGGTTCAGAAGTTTCGGCACTACCTATTGGCGACGCCGTTTACTTTTTTCGTGGACCACCAGGCTTTGATGTACCTGGTTAACAAGCCCATCATTCAGGGAAGGGTGAGCAGGTGGTTGCTACTCCTTCAAGAATTCACCTTCAGAATTGTTGTACGGCCAGGACGCAGTCATGTGATTGCGGACCAATTGTCCCGAATTAAGTCCGGCGAGCCTCCAGTAGGAATAAACAATGACTTTCCAGATACTCCCCTGTTTCACATCGCCGTACTACCGAAGTGGTACACAAGTATCGGTGAGTACTTGTCCACGACCCAATTTCCAGAAGGAATGCTCCTCAGAGAGCGTAGAAAATTGGTTCTGAGGAGCAGAACCTTCCAGCTTATCAACGGACTGCTGTACAAAATGGGTCCAAATCAAATATTGAGGGGTTGCGTAATGGAGGAAGAGGTTCCGAGAGTGTTGAAAGAAGCTCATGAGGGACCTGCCGGAGGGCATATGGGCTCCGACACCACCGCCAGAAAAGTCTTGTTGGCAGGCTTATGGTGGCCGACGGTGTACAACGATGCCAGGGAGTGGGTCGTCGGCTGTGACACATGCCAGCGGGCAGGGAGACCTCTCAAACGAGACTACATGCCACTTAACCCCTCTCATGCACAAGAATTGTTTGAACGGTGGGGACTGGATTTTGTGGGGCCTTTGAAGCCCAGCCGCGCTTGACGCTGTTGGTACATTGTTGTGGCAATAGAGTATCTGACCAAGTGGGTGGAAGCACGAGCACTAACGGATAACTTTGCTCTAAGTACAGCGAAGTTTATTTATGAGCAGATAATAACGCAGTACGACATTCCACTGCAGTTGACGAGTGATAGAGGTGGACATTTCGTCAACCATGTGATCAAGCTACTGACGACAGAGTTCAAAATTTTTCACACACTCTCGAGCCCGTACTACCCTCGAGCGAATGGTCAGGCAGAGGCGACTAATAAGATTCGGATTGGAGTCATTTACAAATCCTGCGGCGTTGAGGGCGAGGATTGGGAAGAAAGGCTACCCTTGGTACTATGGGCCTATTGAACATCTTACAAAGTGACCACCGGGCAGACACCGTTCCAACTCATGTACGGACAGGAGGCCGTGGTACCGGTAGAATTCATGGTTCCTAGCCTGCAGATTGCAATTGACAATAAATTGGGAGATATGGAGAGTCTGAGGGAACGACTCTATCTCTTAAATAAGTTGGACGAAAAACGGGCTTTGGCACAATGGGCCACTGAAGCGATGCAACAATGGAGGAAGGTCTGGCACGATAAGCATCTCCGACGAATGCAATTTACACCGGGCCAGTTGGTTCTAAAATACAACGGCCGAAATGAAATCAAGCCTGGGAAGTTTAAAGTAAAATGGATAGGCCCTTACAAAGTTCGAGAGGTGGCTACAAACGGGTCTGTAAAGCTGTGGACCCTCGATGGACGGGAAATACCGGACGTGGTGAATGGCTCGAAGCTGAAAGTGTATCACGAACGGCTGACAATGTCACCGTGAGGGCCAGATAGTTAGAGAAGAAAAAAAAAAAGAAAAAAGAAAAAAAAAAGAAAAATTGAAAAAGCAAAAAAAAATAAAAAAATAATAATAAAATAAAATAAAAGTGAGAGCAAAATGTCCGTACGATACCGTGCGGTACCGTGCGGCACATATGTTCAAACATTTTAAAAGACCGTACGGTATAGGAAGTCCGTACACAGAACCGAGAAATGTTAGAAACGAGGACGTCCGTACGGTAGTCAAATTGCAAAGGAGGTTTGACCGTACGCCAAGGGGGTGGTAATATTATGATCGTACGGCACCGTACGACCCATATAATTAAGCCTTGAACATGCCGTACGCTGCATAACGTCCGTACAAAGGAAAAAAATATATGAGTTTTTTGACATGACCGTATAGCATTATTAGTCCGTATAGCATATGGATTGGAAGACCGTACATTCGCATTGAGTCCGTACAAAGCACAAAAATGTTTGCACAGTGAAGACCGTACGGCTGTACAGGGACGAAAAAGAGCAAGTGAATGTAGCCATACATTATATTGGGGTGTTTCTGAATCCGGTACGGCAATCACATAAGGAGGTATGTGTTAAAAGCATTTTGTTTTATAGCGTGTACGGCAGGTGAAGGGTGTTTGTGTGCGGTTGCATATTTGGGGATTGAAAAAAAAAACAAAAAAAAAAACGACGACAAAACAAAGTAGTTCACAGTGAAGAACGAATGGTACCGAAGGGAAGGGCATGAGCAGGAAGTAAGGGAAACATAAGCGGTTTGCGGAAAAGAGCATGGGAGCAGACGAAATTCACAAAAATAGGGTGTTTCATAGACTTTGAAGGTTCTAAATTTGCCTTGGCGGCAGGGGTGCTGCCTCTCGACCCCGCCATGTACCGCGACAGGGAGCGCGCCTGGGGCTCTGCCCCAGGACCCCGCGGGGGCGTTGCCCCCTAGACCCCCAGTCGGTTTATTTATCAACCCTTGGAGAGTGTGACCAGTTGATGAGACCCGGAGCTACTACATATTTGCATATTGGAAAAAGCACATTGGCTGAAGAAAGTTGATTTGTACGGTAAGAGGAAGACTTTAAAAAAAAAACAAAAAAAACGGTTAAGACCGTTATTGTTGGACACTGCACAGTAGTATGGGATCACGACAGCATAGTACTTGGAGACAGAAATTACAGGTTTCAAAACCAGCCAGTAGCAGCAGAGGACCGAGGGTTTCACAGTCTGGAGTTCGCATTGCTGGTAGCATGGATACTGCCAGAAAGCACCGTCCACGCGTACAACAGCCACAAGCACAAAAGGAAGAGATTATTTGGAAGACTGTGACATTTGAGGGTTTGAGCGGAGTGGAGTGCCGAACATGGTGGGATAACACTCCAGACGCACATTTTTTGAAGGGACAGCTTCGAAGAGCAAGAGTACACTGGGCAATTCAGATGCCTTTGCCCTCCATTAGAGAGTACGAGGGACCTCTCTGAGGCATGATTGATACATTCGATCGGGATAGCCGGCGTAGCACTCTGAAGTATTGTGGCACTGAGATACAGATTTCATTTTCTGCCCAGGAGATATTGAGGGTTTTTGGCATACCTGGCACGCATGGGAAGAAAATAGATTTAAAGCCCAGGAAACTGTCCCGCGAAGAAAAGGAAAAGTACATTAAGCTGATTTCCAGAAACCTGTCTGAGAGTGAGTTGGAGTCATTGGCTGGCGCTTCTTCAAAGAATCGGGGAATCAAGAAATCATTTGTGGCTCCCGGAGAGTGGTGGTGTCTGATGGACATCGTGAAGAGCAGGTTGACCGGGGCTAGTAGGGCCTCCGACATTGCCCTTACACATCTCATTTTCATGAACGGGATCCGTAATGGTATGGTGTACGATTGGGCTTCAGTTATGGCGGAGAGGCTGTATGAGTTCATGACTCTGTAGCATCAGACATTTTACATGTCCCATATTGCCATCGGGTTGTTCCTGAATGCTGCCCGAGAGCAGATTCCAGCAGAGAAGTTGAGGCCACAGCCAGTTGATATTGCTACGGGAGAGCCTCTTATCTTTCATTGGCGTCACTTGGATGCTGGCGGAGTACAGACAGGGTCAAAGAGGAAGCGCCAAGTCTTCTCAGAGTCGGAAGGGGAGAATGTGGACAGTGGCCGAGAGGAGTTGAGTGAGGACTTGGAAGAGGAGGAGGAGGAAGGCAGCAAGAGTGTTGCAGTGGGAGACTCTGACACTCTCGATACAGAGGTACCATTTGAAAGTGCATTAGCTCCAACTCCACCGTCTGAGAGTGCACCACCTCTTGTACTATTCACACCACCAGTACCCTCGGCGACTGTTGCAGCGGGGCCCTCTGTACCGTTCAGTACCACATTGGAGGCTGTACTCGTGCCACGGTTCGGAGAGCTCCGTCCCCTTGTTGTGCTACACTCGGTGGGTCAGGCTTCCGAGCCACCTACAGCTCAGCCAACCGACCCAGGACAGACTAGCAAAGATGGTGTTGGAGGTTTAGAGCAGGAGCAGACACAACCGCGAGAGCAGGTTACATTGGATGTTGTTGGTACTGAGGCCATTGTGCGAGTTGGGCCAGGGGTATTGGAGGAGCTGGCTCGAGCGTTGCCAACGGGGGACGAGGACTCTTTAGTGCTGTCATGGTTGGAGCAGTTCACATTACCCCCAATAGTAGTGGCAGCTCCCATTTCACTTTCCCCTGCCAGAGTAGTGTTAGAGAGGCCTTCAGAAGTTATTGACCTGGATGTAGTGATGTCGCCACCAAGAGAAGAGCCAGTAGCCCAGGAGAGAGAGATATCCGAGAGACCAGTTCCTATGGAGGGACAGAGATCGCAAGCTGAGGCTAGTGCGGAGCCACCAGCCCTGACAGGGTCACGAAGGGCGGTGCCAGCGAGGGAGTCCGCGCAGAAAGTATTGGAGCAGTACTTGGCGGATGTAGCCGCAGTAGCTGCTGGAGCCCAGCGGGTCATAGCCTCAGCAGAGCTTCAGGCTCAGGAGGGGGTTGCTGAAGAGTTGGAGCGCTTCTTGACCTTTGTGCGGGTTGGCTGTCCACAGGCATTTGCAGAGTGCTTTGAGGCTAGGGGATGGCCTACTCAGCAGTCTCTTACGATGTTGGAGGATTGGGCTCTTAGTGCGACGGTGGGCGAAAGCCGGATTCACAGTCTTATCCGAGAGTTAGAACAGGCCTTTCGAGAGGAGTATTTCACTCTCAGGCGGTTAGAGCATGCTTCCTCAGTACATCAGGCTACGGGATTGGCAGCAGAGGTAGCTCGGGAGAAGGCAGCTTCCCGTCTTACAGCTTTGGTCTTTTGGTTTGAAGGAAGCTCTAGTTTGTTTGCCCTCTTGACAATTTTTGCAAACAACATCTACTGGTTTTTCCAACATTGGCATATCTCTAACATTCTCCTTTTTTCTGATCTTGATAAGATTGTCAAAATTTACATGCCCAAAACGTTTGTGCCAAAGCCAAACATCCTCTACCTTGCTTAAACAACATGTCTCATCATTAGAATCATCAAGAATGTAGAGATTATTTGTTGTTCTAGTAGCATTAGCTATGACATCAATCCCCTTTTTAATAGTGCAAGCATTTGAGTTAAAATTAAGATCATACCCTTGATCACACAGCTAGCTTACATTTAGCAGATTGTGTTTCAATCCTTCTACATAGAGAACATTCTCAACAATAGTTTCATCATTATTAATTAAAACTGTACTTATACCAGCAACCTTTGCAGAAGAGCTACCACCAAATCTAACTTTACCACCTTTCATTTTCTTGAGAGAATGATACTTACTCAAGTCACCTGTCATATGTCGGGAGCAACCACTGTCAACATAGCATATATCCTTTTCACTGCTAGCTAGAAGAGCTGTTTGAACAACAAGAGCTTTAAGAGGAGTCTCTTGAACTTTTCTTCTCCAAACCTTGGTCACTTTAGTTCTTCTTTTAGGTTCAACATTGTAGTACAAATTTGCACTATAGCTGTTGCAAAATCTTGAGGTATGGCCAAACTTATTACAGCTGTAGCAAATCAAGTTGTACTTCCTAAAAATATTTCTCTTATGCTGAAAATAATTCTTATAGGGAGCAACTCTACAATCAGCAGCTCTATGTCCAAAGTAATTACATGCAAAACAATACCCATAGAAAAAATGTTTCTTTACCTCGTTAGGAGTAGGCTGACTACTTCCCGGTGGTGAAGAAAGAGTTTAGATCAGATTGCATGCCAACTCCTCTTTTATCTTTGGTGGGTCTTTGAGAGCTAAGAACGTCATCTAATGTGACTTTACCACTGCTGAAAGACAGTTCCTCACTTGAGAGCATAGAGGTTTTACCAATGTTTCTAAGAGAAACAATTTCAACTTCTAGCTTGGCAATGTTATCTTTATTTGAATCTGATTTTCCAAATCGTCACGAATCTTTTTTGCCTCCTCATTCAAAATTTTAGAATCAGCAAGCTGAGTTTCAGCCTCTCTAAGAGATGTAGCAATCTTTAGCTTTTCAACACTCTCAACTTGTAGAAGGTCCACGAGACTTAGATTTTTTTTTTAGTTTCTTAATCTCAGAAAGAGCTGAAATCAATTCAAATTCAAGGTCTACTTCATCATCTTCATCATCTCCAATTTCTTCAGAACTCACATCATCAATAGCCATGAACATGAGTTCACTTATCCTAGAATCGCTTTCGCTGCTTGAAGAATCATTGCTGTCATTTTTTGAAAACAACACCTTCTTGCCTTTTCAGATTTTCGGTGTTTGAATTCTTTTTCATCATTGCTGTCCTCTTCTTTATCAAACAGACACTTAGAGGCAAAGTGACCAAGTTTTCCGCAGTTGAAGCATTTCAGACCAGACTTGCCTTTGTTTTTGTTAAAGCCTTTTTTCAGCCTTCTAATGAGGTAAGCTATTTCCTCATTGGAGTCCTCATCCGAGCCTTCACTTGGATTGTTCTCTTTGTCCTTGCTTCTTTTAGAAGCCTTGAATGCAGATTCAGTTTTAGAAGGCCCTTCAACTGTAGTCCTCATCTCATAGACAGTCAAGATACTATGTAATTTGTCAACAGTTAGAGTGTCCAAATTTGACATTTCTTCAACAGCAGAGACTTTAGCATCAAGTCTCATGGGAAGAGAACGAAGAATTTTCTGAACCATAGTTTTCTCTTCAACCTTTTCACCTAGACCTCTTAAAGCGTTGACAACTTCATCAACACGAAGAAAATATGCAGCAGTGTTCTCACTATCCTTCATGTGAAAACCTTCAAAGACAGCCTGGTGAGTTTGAACTTTAGCCTTTTTGACTTTGTCATCACCTTGATATGCATTGTGCAATTTATCCCAAATCTCTTTTGCGGTAGCGCAGTGCATGACCTTTACAAATTCAGCTTCAGTTAGACCACACAAAATTGCATTCATGGCCTTGGCATTATTCTCAAATTCCTTTTTACCATCTGTAATGACCCTCACTAGTAGGATCACTAAAATCTCTGATTTTGTGCTTATGGAATTTCGTCAAACAGTTGGCATGCACTGAAATGTTTTGCTTGTAATGATGTGTTTCAATGTGTTTATTGTTTTGGCATCCAATTACAATCAATATAGGAGTGGAATACAATTGAGCAACAATGAATTTCTAAACAATGTAAGGACTCAAACTAATATATCAAGAACACCTCTAATTCTGATTTCAATTCCCAGAATATATGACTGTGACAATAATATTCAGAATACAATGCTATGTTCTATGACAATGTGATAACACCCTTGCTATGCACTCTAGATATCATACCACCCAATACAACATATGACCAAGTCGGAATTTAGAGGACTGGTTATATGACTGTTACAACTTCAGATTTATAACACAGTAATATATGAACTAGTCAATGTCCTTACAAGGTACTGTCCTTACAATTATAACTAATAGGCAATATCAGATTACTAAAACAATGTAACAGTGACAATATTCTGCCTACATACAATGACTGTTACACAGTGCACATTAATTGGCAACAAATAACATAATGGAACCTGGTTATAACGCTGCCTGGGAGTGTTGATAAATGCCAATGCAATGAAGACTGCAATCGACTAAAATTGCCCCTTGAAACTCTGTCCAACAATCCACCTGTACCTGCTGTACCAGGCAGTACATGTACAGCACCTGCAGAAAATAAATGGCAGGGTTTTGTGCCTCCAAAAATGGTATGAATCTGATCACCAGGGATGTATTGTTGTTCTCACCAAGTCATAAAAATCATTTCCAAGTATCCAAGGAGATATGAGTAAAACTCTGATTCCAGGCCCTGATATAGAAAGTCTGAAAATGTGCATAAATGTCTTCAATCCTTTGCCAAATCAATTCACCAAAATGATTCACCAATTAAGTGATGAATTCCAAACCCTTATTCAACCAGTTACAAACCCTCAATATCAATTTTCCAGGTCTGCTTTTTCGGGTCTGCTTTTTCGGACTGCTTTTTTCGGATTTGCTTTTTCGGACTGCTTTTTCGGATCTGCTTTTTCGGATTGCTTTTTCGGATCCGCTTTTTCGTTTTGCTTTTTCGGATTGCTTTTTCGGACCTGCTTTTTCTTCCTCTTACAACCAAAACTCAAACCCTCAGGTAAATCTGAGGATTCCAAATAAGCTCAACATGAAATGGCTGAATACCACTTCCAATGTGCAACCCTTCAGAAGATATCTCACTTCCTCAGTTATGCAAATCCAAGGGAGTTTTCGTTCCCAAAGATCTAATGAAAATTTGTAGACCAAATGACTACAAATTGCTCCAATATGGAAAAGTAGAAGAATCCTCAAATCAGCTTGTTCAAATGAGAGGCCCAGCCCTCTATTTATTCACTTTTTGGAGAAGTTGCTAAGAACTTCTAGAAACATCCTTTATAAAATCATATTATAATGCACTTTATAATAAAGTAACTTTATAATATAAAAAGTGCAATCTCAACTTAAAATTATAACAATGTAGGCCCCAAAAGTCTCATAACTGAATGTAGGCTCCACTACAACTGTATGTAGGCCTCAAACTGGATGTAGGCTCTGTCAGCAATATGCAATCAAATGATCAGCACAATGACTCTCTCTCCAAATCATTTGCCTACGAGAGTCGATAATAGGCAAATTCGGCACGCAAAATGATGTCAGCCAAAATGGGGACATGACACCATCAACATCTGTAGGAGTAGAAGGAATAGTGTAGCCCATTTACAAGACTGAGATAGACATCATAGCCAAGAGACATGATATAAGTTTTCATGCGAACACTCCAGAAGGCAAAGTTGTTTCCATCAAAGAGAGGGGCACGGTTTGTAGCAAGACCTTCTAAGGCACTCATGATGGGCACAAGGATCGAACTCTCAAGCTTTTAAGCACAAGAAGAGAGTGACCAGCTCTGATACCAATTGTTGGAATCATTTGCCGTTGCACCAAAAGCTCGAACTGTCAACGCCCGATACAAATGCTAGATTTAACCCGATCCACGGGAGGTGGTTAAGCCATGTCATGAATCTCCAAGGAGGTGCTGACCACCAAGTCAACATAATCAAGAGATAAGTATTCCATATTGATTAATGTTCATAAATTTTTTATGTAGTTATTAATTCATACTATAACATTGGGATAGAAAATCTTGTATGCTTTTATCATTAATATTTCTTTGGGATAATTTAGTTTTATGAACTATTTGTAATCTCTATCTGAAATACTTTCAGGATGAATCAAGAGACATATGTAATTGCATTCAAGAGAGAAAGAGCTTGATGCATGCAGTCATGGGATTGAGTTGATGGCTGAAACATTTCTTCAAAGAAAGAAAATATCATTTAGAGGGACAAACCTACAGAAGCAACCTTGGATGAGAAGGTCAGAAGGTTGATATCACGTTCAGAAGAAGTTTGACGAACCATCAAAGGAAACCTTGGACGAGAAGGTCAAAAGGTTGATATCACATTCAAAAGAAGTCCGACGAACCATCAGAGGAAACCTTGGACGAGAAGGTTAAATGTTAATGTTAGTACTCAAAGCTTTAGAGGGAGTCAATACAACATCTAGAGGATTTGCCTTATTTGATTTCCAAGGATCTTGGTCATATTGATTCAGAGAGTAAACCATATCGAGATGGTTTCCCTAGTGACTAGGAATTTATAAAAGGAAAAAGAATTGCGATTCAAATGATGTAGTTCCATGTATGTGAGCTAGAAGGCTTTTATGCAGATATCTAGGTCATGATATTCTTAGATAGATGGTTGGGCATTCAAGAAAAGAGCTTAATGCAGACTAAAGAACAAAGACAGGACTTGCTTGCAGAAGGTTGATATTAGATTCAAGGGGAGTATGATAGTTCATCTAAAAACAACCTTGGATGAGGAGGTGAGGAGGTTGTTACAAGACCTTAAAGGAAGCATCTAGAGGCCTATGATCATGAGATTGAGTCTCATGTGTGTTGGCTAAAATGCCTTTATGCTAACTCCTACATAACTTGGGGTTCACTTAGAGTGATGCAAACTATATAAGAGATATAATGCATAAGTTTGCTATTCAAGGTACATTATCGCTATAGAACATATGGCTGATATTCTCACCAAGTCTCTTGCTAGAGAGAAGGTTGTATACTTTGGAGACAAACTTGGTATGATGGAGAATGAAGCCTTAGATGAAAAGGAGGGTTAATATCTGTGATCTATTATCTTGTATGTTATTGCATTCTTCTCTTCGAGAGAGAAGTCTAAGGTGAAAGCCGTTGTTTCCACCCTTTGGGATGAGCCATGATGGATCCACCCTTTGAGATGAGTCAAGGTGGATTTCATGTGTGTGACTCTAGGACTTATGGGCCCTCCTGTGAACATTGGAGAAAGGTGACGACTTTTCGACAATGAACACTTGTATTTGATTGATGTTGTGAGGTGACGACTTTGCAACATCTCCATCATGATGGATATCATGTGACTTGATATCCGTAGACATGTCATGATGGTTAGGATCTCTTAGAAATCATGGTAGATATCATAAGGCTGATATCATTAAATAAACCATAGATGACTTAGAGATCTTCATGGTGGATATTATGTGACGTAATATTTGTAAACATGCCATGATCAGTCTATATATTATCATGTCTATATGGTAAGTATCACATATGTGATACTAGTGCACATCATACAAGACACATTGAGTACTTGGTGAATATCATGGACTTGATTTTTGGAGACCATTACTCCGAGTACTTGGGTGAGTATCATGGATTTGATACTTGGAGACCATTACTCATGATAATCATTTTGAGCACTTGGTGAATATCTTGTGAGTTGATATTGGAGACCATTTCTCTGAGTACTTGGTGAGTATCATGGATTTGATACTTGAAGACCATTGCTCGTGATGCAGTCAAGGTCGGAGAATCCAATGAAGGACTGTCCAAACTTGCAGCCAAACAACAACACAACGGAATAACACAACACCAAACAAGATCTGAAAAAAAAAAAGTATCTTTATTCATCAACTAACTGATTACATGCAATGTGCCGGGCTGTAAGGCCTTCCCGGTTATGGCCAATTACAAAGCAAGTAATAGTTCTTCAAGATCACAAAGGATCCAACAGACTTCTCCTCAACAGGATCAGCTCTGAAAGCTATAAAAAATCAATCTGATCTGCAAGATCATGCAAGATTTTTTCCACAACTTCACCAACTCCAGCTAGCCCAGGTCTGCAACACAACAGGACATTGGTAGGCACTCCAAGAAGAATCTGAACTTGTACCTGCAGGTCACCAAGCAATCTTCTGCTACCTAAGCTCGCAAGCTACTAACTCTGCTACTAGATTTACTTTTCATATCTACTCTATTTGAGATCCGTACTCTTCTAATCTGCCCATAAACAACTACCCAAACACCCCTTAAATACTAATCCAAGCCACAAGTCGGCTGGATCAAACAATTAACTCCTACAAACAAATATTAAATGCCAAAACATCAGTCGGCTTACAAATAACCTTACAATAAATAAATTCTCCAAGATGGCCCTAAATGGTCATCACACGTCCAATGCTCAATCCATAACTCGAGGAGCGCGACCCAAATTAAATGTACCAGTTGGTCGAGCCGATCCATCCAAACAACCACGTCGGTAAGCAAGAACACCGAGCAACAGAGAAATGACCGAGCACCAGTAAACCGACCACACCAAGCATGACTGAGCAACACAGTTATCACTGAGCGCCAGAAAAGCTGAGTCTCCTTCCATGATCAAGCTCCCTTTAGTGACCGAGTCCTCCAGCGACCGAACCACTTCAGCGATCGAGCAACAGACATAAACACCGAGACCCCATCGGTAACCGAGCATTGAGCAACAAAAAAACCTAGTCACCGAGTGACCAACATCCACCGAGATCCACCAGAACTTCCAGCTGAGAATCATCATCAAGACCGAGAAACTCCAGCCTTCTACTGAAATCACTGGCCAAGTAACCAAACTCCACCAGACAGTTACCGAGACTGCCAGAACCTTCAGGCACCGAGCAATGAGCCAGGATGCCACAGCATCAGCTCGTGACATCAGTAAAATGATATAAATTTAAAATGATTATCTATACTCACATTGAGTACTTGGTGAATATCATGTATTTGATATTTGGAGACCATCACTTTGAGTACTTGGGTGAGTATCATGGATTTGATACTTGAAGACCATTACTCATGATAATCATTTTGAGCACTTGGTGAATATCTTGTGAGTTGATAGTTGGAGACCATTGCTCTGAGTACTTGGTGAGTATCATGGATTTGATACTTGAAGACCATTGCTTGCGATATCAGTAAAATGATATGAATTTTAAAATGATTATCTATACTCACATATTACATTGATGTAATATATTTATCCTCCTTAGCTAAGAGGGAGTGTTAATGATTATAGCAGTTTTGTGTAGCTATGGTGAGGATCATAACTGTTGACATTGGATTGATTTATCCTCCCTGGCCAAGAGGGAGTGTTGATGTTTTGTAGCTTCAGTTGGATAAACACTATGAGTCAATACTAGTGAAGATATGTATATATATATATATTTATTATATATGAGATGTATATATACTTAAATATTATTATTATGTAAAGATTAGATCAATTAATATAATACTCAAGAGATATATGTATATATAATCATAATTATCATTATATTAATTACATACTAATGAATAGACAATTCCCATGAAGGGACATGTCTCTTCTTGGCTCATTCTCAATATAAATGCAAGAGATTGTTGCATTTGGAAAACACATACAATTAAGAGTGCTATTACATTTCCAATGATCCTAAAACCATAACACTTAGACTATTACAGTTCACTCAACTTTTGATTGATGGATTGACTTTAGGGGTAAAGAGTCAAGAAATTTTGTTAAGCCCAATCTGTCAGCCAACAATGGGCCAATAAGAAAATAGATTAGGTAGAAGCTTGCAAGAGAAGACACCCATTAAAGGGCCAATGAGAAAATTACATGGCCTTTATCGACCAATCAGAAAAGAGTGTAGGTAGAAGCTTGTAGAAGAAGGAAACTTATAGAAGAAGCCACTACTTAATGAACCAATAAGATGACACCACTTGTATTTATGCCAAGTCCTCCTTATGAATATTCTTTCCTTTATTCTTTTCTTCTTTGACATATTCAATGAATCTAGAGGTCATATGATGAAGCTCTTCCACTAGGATACTTGGTGCGTTCCAATTGGTTAAAGGGGAATGGGCACCACCTCAACATGTTTACCTCATAGTCTTGATAAATACCCCTTTGTCCTCTTCATAAACTTCTATACTTGGAAATATTCTCATTGCATTTGTTTGAACTCGCGCTTGTACTTGAAATCTTGATGATGTCTTGATCTTAGTCTTGTACTTGTTGAAATGATACAAGTGTGGCATGGAGTTGGGCTATCCAATTTTGGATTTCCTTGGGAAATCCAAGTTTGTATAATTTGCTCTATCCTTGACTTGTAAACTTGATTCTTTCTTTTCCACAACTTGTTCCTTGAATTCATTTCTTTGGATTCCATTTTGAATTTGATTTGCATCTTGTTGACTTGATCTTCAATCCGTAGCTTGCTGGCGCATGAAGTTTTCATGTTGAAATCCTCGCCATAGTCTTTCCATGTTCTTGAACAACCCCATCTTGTACTTCACCTCGAGCCTTTCACCTTGCGAACAACATCCTTTTGTCAAATATTTGCATTTCATATTTTTCAAACAAAAGGCTGTTACTTAAATATCCAAGCTCTTTATAAAGATATTCTCCTAGATAGTTGTTATGATCATTCCATGAATTCAAAATGCAAAACTTCTATCATTGAGATCTGATTTTACCTAAACAAATGAAGATTTCAAACCTAAACAATTCAGTTATAACCATACTCTTCATTCAAAATGCTTGTCAAAAAATGCAAACACATACCCTCTACTATCCATGGATTGCCATAAGAAACCAGATTTACCTTGCTGTGTATGATGAATTCTGAGTTTTGATACATAAATTTGGAAGTGTTTTGAATCCAAGAAGGCCTGATTTATTTTCAGATTAATGGATTTTCAATATATCTCTGCCATTCAATCGTCTGGGCCTGATTTTTTATGATAAAATCTGAATTTGCGTTAGTGGTTGGCCTTGAATTTCAACATTCTCCAAGCCTGAATTTTATCTGCTGTTAAATTACTTCACAAACTTGGTTTATTCCACATAAATCTTGCTGTTGCTCGAATTTGGCCTGCTGTGCCATAGTTCGATCTGCTCCTTGAAGAAATTAATTTTGTGTTGGGTGTTGAAGTGACTCCAACACCCAACTTATATAGCTGTTGGTGTGAAACGGTGTGTCTTCTCAATGTAGGCCATCCTGGCCTTTAGAAACAAAATTAAATTAATACACACATTTCAATCAATTTGTGGCTTTTCATTTAATTGACAATTAAATGTATTCGATCATCATTAAACACTTGCTTGCTATACGATATTTATCGTATAGTATATAATATATAATAATATATTATATATTTCGTTCAGTTTTGTTTTTTTATATAAATCGTATAATATTATAATATATATATTATGTACTATACATTTACTTATGTGTAGTATATAATATATCATTATTATATTATAATTTTACAGAATATTAAACAGAGATATAGTGTTAATATTTTAAGCCCTTTTTGATAAGTTTAGTATATTTTTTTATATATCTTATATTATACAAATTTGTTTGTATAATATAATATATATAAAAGTATAAATACATATTAATAGTTAATTTCCAGATTGTAACATATAAGTAGAACAGATTTTTTTTTTATTGCATTTGCTGTTTTTAGAAATGAAATCGCAAAGTATTGGGTTCAAAACCCCTTAGGGCCGAGCCCTTATCTCTCCCTCATGCCCCGTGCGCAGAGCTGCCGCAACCCTAATTCACGGCAGTGCCAATGCACTACCGTGGCTTAGAGCCTCGGCAGACCCTGCCATGACAGTAGGCACGACAGAGACCAAGGTCTCTGTCGTGGCTACTGTCACGGCAGAGACTCTCTCTCTGGCACGGCTAAGCCTCAACTGGAAAACAGAGGTCGGGTCCTCTTAAAAACAAAACCCTATGAAAAAATATATAATAAAATATACGCAATGTACAGTGTAATGCGTTTTTAAAATAAATTAGCGCCAGATTAAAATATGGCAAAACAATGAAATATATCGCCCTCATAATATTTAAATAAGGAGATCTATAACACAGAGAAATGAATGTAAACTTTTTTATTTGCAGGAGATCTGTGGTCCAGATCTATAGATAAAAATGTATAGTAATTCATAACCAGATATTTCGCCATTTTTATGGCATGTACATCAAGACTACATAAACATTTGTTTGTCAGATGGGTTCAAACAAAAGTAATCCCACAAAATCAAACAGACAAATGATTGCGATCTATATACAGATCTGATGAGCTTTCATCATAAACAGATTCTAATCCACTAAAACAAATTTACCCACTTCTTGAAATCTGCTATGGGAGTTGTTCTGGTATAGAAGAGAGAAACCCTTATGGATTAAGGGCTCTCTTGCTGCAAAACATTCTTTTACACTTAAGAGAATTTCATCAGAGCAAGACTTCTGTATCCTCCTTCAACCTAGCTCTGACACTAGAATGTAATGGCCAAATTTTTTTTAAGATGAAGTTAAAAACAAATCAACAGTTAATATATATATATATATATATATATATATATATATATATATATATTGTATTATACTATATATATGGATATATTTATATGATTCAGTATACTAATGGGTATTTATATTGATTAAAATTTGCATCTTCATAGGTTTGAACCCCATCAAAAGATTGATTGTGTGCATTAATTGCTTATTTTTCCTCTAAGGCTGACCCAGCCTCATATTAATGAATAGATGCCAGATCACATTAAATATATGTTCATTCAACAGCCATACACTTGAAATTTAAAGCCTGCAAGTTCGAATTTGAGCCTCTACAATTGGGTTCAAGGCCCAGACATTGGAGATGAGGCCAGATTTGAGGCCACACTTGATATTAGGGCCTGATTAGTTGCATTTATGTGTAGATTTTGGCCTGTCTCATCGAACTTAAGGTCTGTTTTAAGGAATTTTGAATCCACATGTTTCATTTAATCTTTTAGAAGCCCGCACATTTGATTTTTAGGGTCAGGCCTCTAATTTTCAGTTCCCACATCAGAGATTTAGGGCCATACGTTTCAGATTTGGGCCTTATCATTGGTATCAAAGCCACACAATACACATTATAGACCTGCACGTGGGACTTTTGGGCCAGGTGGTTAGATATAAGGCTGCGAGCTGGGAATTAAGCCCATATGTTTCATTTTAGGACCTGATTTTGCTAAACTTGAAACCATTCAAGCAGATTTAGGCCCCCACGTTTGGAATAAGGCCACACGTTTCACTTTATAAAGCCTATGTACTTGGATAATGCCATAACTGTTCAAATATTGAGGCCATAGTTATTGAATATGAAGCCACACACTAGAAATAGAGGCCCACATGTTTGGATTAGGGGCCATGTCATTGAATTTGAGGCTCATACATTAAGCATTATAGTTCTCCACATTAGGAATTAAGGCTTTCTTTAGGTCTGCTTTACGGAATTTGAGTCCACACGTTGAAGATCAAGAGGGAAGCGTTTGATGTAGGGCCTGCCTTGTTGATTGCACACCCAAATTTAGGTCCAGGCCTAATGAATTTGAGGCCATATGTTTGGGATTGTGGCCCTTTCAATTGGATTTAGCCCACACGTTACACCTACAGGGCTGCATTTACTTGCATTTGGATTGAAGACTCATACGCATGAATTAAGGCCTTGGCTGCTTGAAATGGGGCCACACCTTAGAGCTTTGGGTCCACACGTTACAGCTGTAAGGCAGCAATTTCGAACTTAAGCTCAGGTTTTGGAATCTTGGAGCCCATACGTTGGAGTTTTGGGGCCCATGTGTTTGATATAAGGCCTGATTTACATCTGCATTTAATTCAAGGCTATACATTTGGGTTTATGAGGCCTCATCCTTTGGATTTGGGGCTTTAGGCATTGGAAACAAGGCCACACGTTGAGATAAAGGGCCCATTGTATTGAGTTCAAGCTTATATGCCATGTTTATAGGTCCCATATTTGAGCTTTGAGCCATTATTGTCCCTTTCGAGCCCCATACGTTTTGACTTGGGCCTAAGGTGGTTGGATCCTAGGCCATTCGATCATCTTTAAGGCTTTCATGATTGGCTTAAAATCTCCCCCTATTTCAATTTGCTTCTTTATTTCATAATCTCCATGCTCCAATCAATCTCATTGGTTTCATTGCCCATAAATATCATTTCATTTCATTGCCACTTAAGGTGGTGGATTCCATTTTCTTATTTGTCAAGTTGCCACTTACGGTGGCAGATTCCACTTTCTTATTTGTCAAATGTACTTAGGGTGGCGGATTCTACTTTTTGACCACTTAATGTGGAGGATTCCACTTTCTTATCTGCTAAGTTGCCACTTAAGTTGGTGGATTCCACTTTCTTATCTAACCAAGCAATTTCTTAACAAAGTCTCAATCGTTTAAATGCCTTTGGCTAACTTAACCTAAACACTTGACTATTGCCTTCTTGCTCTCACACAGCTAATTCTGCCATTTTCCATTTTTTAAACATTTCAATTTTGAGGGGCTTGCAAAATGATGCCAATCTACTCTACCACCTAAACCTATGAAAGCAAAAGAGGGGGTCCCCGTTTGCAATGGGGCGATGGTGTGAAAACCTCACAACACTATCGTCAGAAGATTTGGTGTTTTAGGACCAAACATTTGTCACCATCTATTTGAGATAAAAAAAGAAAAAAAATCAGTCTCATTTCCAACTTTAAGACTGGAAGTTATAAAATCAAAATATACACTTAAAGTATATTTTTACCTAGTTGCAATCTTGTCCTACCATCTTTGCAAATTTGACGAGAAAAGACCTCCCCTTGTGCATTAGAAAAGGCCTCTATCCCCTGGATGATAGTGCTGGTAGCACCAGTAGACATATGCTCTATCACTGAGTAGAGCCCATCAGGGACCTCCTCATCTTCCTTGAAATCGAGGCAGAAATGGAATGCCAGATTGAGGTAATAAGTGGCTGCATGGATGGGCTTGTGAAATTGGAGGTGCCATCTTCTATCAATTATCTCCTAAATGGATGGGCTTGTGAAGTTGGATGGGTTTGTGAAGTTAAGCGATATCAAAAGAAAAATATGAATAAAAATTAAAAGTAAAACATAATGTAGAATTTATAAAAATTTTACCTTCACAATCTCTGCATAAGTGACCCAAAATCCAGGCTCATAAAATTTGCAATCAGCCACATCAATCCGTGCACTGGTCATAGCATAGGATGAGGAAGTCCACTCCTCATCAACAAACATGCGGCTTAAAGTTGCCTTTGACCGAATCAAGGATTGTAATGTGATGAAATTGGTGGCAAATCTAGTGATTCTAGGACGAGCCAAATCCTTCTGTCTTGTATATTGCCTCATTAGGCTAAGGACCCATGCGTGATTGTACACAAATCTGCAAATGTTTTTGGCCTTATCTACGCATGTCTTGAATCGTGGAAGCTTGCCAATATCCTCCAATATGAGGTCAAGGCAATGGGTGGTGCATAAAGACTAAAATATACTTGGGTGTCTCTCTATCAAAAGTTTATCCGTAGCAATATAATTCGCTGCATTGTCAGTCACCACTTGAACTATGTTTTCCTCACCCACCTCACGTATGACTTCACCCACCTTACGTATGATTTCCTCTACAGCCTCATATATGTATGTTGCATTTTTGGTATGTGTGGAAGTATCAGCAGACTTGAGAAACATGGTGGCATCTGAAAATAAAGCAAAATCAGCGATCAATCAATAAATCATAAATTAAAACTTTTATCAGTAAATCAAATTCAAATCATTCAATGCATTTAGGGAAGTAGAATGATTAATCATTCTGGAATAAACAAGAAAATTTAGGACTGTTCTATTCCTTCTATCCGTCTAACCATCGGTCATGATGGTGCAATCCTTTTTGCTTCATAACTCATGCTGGTCCTATAATATGGCTTTTACATCATCCACTGTTTTTGTCATAATTGGGCCACTTAACTCAGAATTAGTAGTGGCTTTGAATGTTGCCTCACAAATGGTTATGGCATCTACCATGCTTTGCTAATAAGGAGACCTGTCCCAAATAGGTTAAATAAATATGTCTAATAATAATTCATTAGACAAAGCAAACTATAAATTTTAAAACAATCAAATGTCTAATGAAAATTTATTAGACAAAGCACACTATAAATTTTAAAAACAATCAAATAAGAAAGAATTACTTGACTACAAAAAATGGAATGGTGCAATAGTACCAAAACTTGCCCATTGCACATCTAGCCGCATCATGTACCTCCTCGTTCTAAGCCGTGCTCTAAAGCGAGGGTTGGGAACCAAGAGTAGTGCATGGCTCAAAATATGATTCCATCCTAGATTTACGATCTCTAGGACCAATGCTAATAGTGCCACTGCAACTAGCACTAGGAGAAATAGAAGTAGAAGCACTGGGACGGAATGGAGGCTTGGAAGAAGCCTTTCCAAAACAACCCGAACCAATACTTGCCAATCCCTCCCTTTTCCTCTTTTTCATTTCCTTTTGTGCTGCAAATGTTTCTAATTGCACTTGGCATTCACGAATAGCCTTGAGAGGTGCTTTTGTACATGGATCAACATCATGCCTGCGTATTCCAACAATATGGTATTTCAATCTATTGATGCCACCATGGAAAACTGTTTTGCAATATTTACATTTAGCCTCTCCTTTTTTTCGCCAAAATTAACATGTGTGCATTGTCATTTATAAACTACTACAAAAGAAGTGGGGTTTGTTCCAAAAAATAATATAGGGTTTGCAACTTTCTTCAAAAAAATTTAGGGTTTGCTAATTGTTCTTTCTTTGAAATTTGAAAGGAAAAGAGCTGAAATGTTTTTTAAAAAAAGTATGAAGTTTTTGCTTTAAAAATACAAAAAAAAAACCAAAAAAACTTAATCTTACCTCTTAGAACAAAGTTGAAATGAGATGCAACCTCTTTGCAATTGTTGCTATGGAGCTTTTGATGCACTAAATGAGAGTATTAAACTGCACCAATGTGATTTGTTGACAATTTTTTGGTCTTCCTCCTTGCTGGTTGCCCTTTTATGCACTCTTATTTTTCCTCACAACTCACTCTTCTCCTTTTTTGCCAATATAGTGAAATAAACCCACTTTCAGGGTTGTAGAGGCCAAATTGATGAAAAAATGCAACCTAAAACAATGTTTTTTTTATTTTTATTTTTTTTACTGTTCTCTCATTGACTCAGTCTGAGTCTGGGTATCGGGACTCACTGGGTCTGGGCCAAGTCTGCGAGTCCTGAGACTCGGCGAGCCTCACCCAGGATTTGAACAAGCCCAAGTTAGGGCCCTTTGGACTTGCCTAGGGTCACCCAGGTCAGGACTCACCGAGTTCTGGCGAGTTTGGGTGAGTCCCAGATCTTTGATATATGCACTTTGAGAATAAAAGCCATGAAATTATGTTATTGGTGTGTTGGCTCTGATGTGAATTCACAATACGGTTCTAATGTCATGTAACATGGTCCCATGATATATATGATGGATTTTTTGTATTTAAAAAAAATGAAAATTCCTATTTATTAAAAAATTTCCCTTTTCTTTTGATTGCTGTTCCTTGCTGTCCCCTAAAAAGGGTCTCTTATTCTCTGCTGTCTGAAAAATGAATCCTACTGCCTCTTGCTATCCTCGTTCTGGAAATTCCATGGAACATAGAAAATCTATAGTAAGATGTTTCTCCAGAAGGCAGGTCCTTTTCATATACTTGTTTTGTTATCTTTCCTTTAGTATTGCTACAAATAATAGGATGGACTCTGTGACATCTTTTGTTTGTTGATATTTTTATTTCCTTGCTGTATAGTCTGAATATGATATGCACATTCATGATGCATTGCACATTTTGCTCATGTGAATTCCATCTTTCTTCACTTCATACTTTATAGTTTATTAATGTTTTTTTGAATTTTAACAACAGATATTCTCCAAATGAGGCCAGTTTGATGCCTAGTGATTGATTTAGTGGGTTTGAACTTTGAACTGTTTTTCAACTTGCCATACTGACTTCTTTTATGCCTACATTTGAACTTGCCATGGGTCCCCTTTACTTCAGAGAGCTTGGGATGTTGCTCTTAGAAGCTTTTGTGTACTCTATCTCCAATTAGTTATTTAGATTGCATCTTAAATTATAAAAAATGTGGTTTCATTTCTGAAACTTGATAGATGCATATTGACAGGGTCAAGCTGTAGCAAAAATCAATATTGGTAATGCACTTGACTCAGCTGGTGAATGGACTGAAGCACTGGAAGCATATCAAGAGGGTTATGAGTAGGTTTATTTGCTAAAAGTCTTTATTGCTATATACATGAAAATTATAAACACTTGTCTTTGGGACTTGATGAAAGTACTATGGAAAGGAGGCATTTGTTTTCAAATTAATAAGATATTTGACTTCTTGTTTATTCACCTTCTTAACAGTATAGCCATTCGGGGGAAGGTAATATCCTCACAGTTAACAGCACTGCAGAATATGCATTATAGCTACATGCTACGATTTGACAATCTTGAAGAGGCAAGGTTTGTTAACACCTTATCTTTGGATGCTTTGTATGATTCACTCTACTAATGCTGTTATCGAGATTCATATTTTGGATAGTTTCATGGTGTTGTAGGAAATTGGAACCTGATATTGAACGGCTAAAAGAAATCATTGCTGAAAGGGGAGATGAAAAAGGTTCTGATGATGAACGGCTGTCTGAAACTGAGAGTGAACCAGATGATTCTAGAAACCTATCAGATGAAAGAATGACTAAACAACATTCACCAGTTCGCCTTTTTGAGAGAACAGCAGATAGTGATCATCTCTTTGGGCATGATACTGGCAACACATCAGGTCAAGGAGCCAAGCCTCATGCATTTGATGAGGATGACCTTCCTTTGTCTCAATATTTGCATTCTTGCAAGAAGGGATTTAAGAAGGAAAAAGTTACTAAGGAAATGCAAGGGAAAAGAAAATGTCAGGATACAGGCAGTCTTGAAGCAAATAATAAATCTCAGGAGAAAATTGACAATGGTTTTCTTCCAAAGGTTGTTACTAGAGAACAGTTAGTTGGATGCAAACGGTCCCGTATATTTATATCTGATGACGAGTCAAGTGATAATTCCAAAAAGAGCCATGTCAATCTACATATGGAGAAAGACAAAGACTCAAAAACTTCCCATTTAGAGCTTAGAGATAACATGTCTGCATATTCTTCTGAAAGGATATCATCAAAGGTACCTTCATACTTCTAATTTTTATGCTTATGAGAGGTTCATGCATTTCTGTGTTGGATCAAGCTTATAATAGAGATTAACTGGTAAATTTTACATATTAAACTCTTACAGTAGTTTGCAATTTACCAAACTGTAATGAAACAGTCAACTTTGTTGAGTAGATTCAATTGCAATGTAGTTTGGGGGAGAGTACATATGTCTAAATTTGATGATTTATCCATAAATGTATTACAAGACTATATTGTCAAATAGTAGTTTCTCTGGTAAATTAAGGGGTTATTTAATTTAAAATAATTCATCCTTGACAGTTTTGAGTATGAACCAGTAAATGGGTTTCTCAGGGAGAATTGTTTATTTATCATAATGCAATGAGCACAGTATATAACTACAGCAATATACCAAAGAAATCAATATCAATGCAGTTTTGAATATGAACCTGTAAATAGTTTTCTCAGGGAGAATTGTTTATTTATCATAATGCAATGGGCACAGTATATAACTACAGCAAAATACCAAAGAAATCAATATCAATGCAAGCTTTAGTTTTTGTTTTTTCTCCTTGTATGTGCGAGTTACATGTACTCATGTTAACATTTGTCAAAATTTAATATGTTATCAAGAATGTCTTGAACTTCAGTTAATACTATGTCAGTGAATATTGCGTTTTAAGGTTTTTCTTAGTAGCTCTAGGGGCTTACTACCAATGCTTCTTGTTTATTGTTATTAGAATATAACTATTTTTCAAGAAGGCCTCTAACTTGGTTTATTATAGGCCAGAGGAACACGCATCTCTCCTCATGTGCTGGGACAGACTTCAGCCGATGCTAATTCTGGAAACAGTAAGGGAGTAATGGAATTATCAACCTCTGTCCAGAATGGAGTTGACTTTTCAACTGGGTTGGTGTCAACGAGAAGTTTAGATGTATGATTGCACTCTGTTCCATTTACACTTTGCTTCATCTTTTATGGAAATTAGTAAGAGTTTTTATGCTTATAAAAATGTACTTCGTACTTTTTCTTTGAATTCTTTAAATATTGAGAGACTTATATATTATCAAAGGTTGAGCAGGACTGAACTAAAACCATTCAATATGCAGAGTTTAATCTCAGTTAGGATTGGTGAAACCATCGTTACAGTGGATATAGGGGGATCACATCAGTATGATTTAAAGACAATTGGTTGGCTGAAGTTAGAGGTGGCACAACAATATTGTGTACAAGTTTATAGCAAGGATAAATCTTTAGGTAATTTATGCACAAGTAATTCTGATGCGTGTATGCTTTGAATAAGACTTGTTTTAGTTTACTTTGAATGATTTTTCCTTGCCACTTCATATATTTTGAATAAATTACTTTTGACATTTCTAGTAACTAGTGCTTTTAGCAGGTTTGAAGCCTGTTGTACAAGGACTAATATACAATGGTAGTACTCATAAGTCAGATGAGTTGGTGAAAGATCTTATATCTAGCCTTAGTCCTGGAGATACAATTGATGCTGTCATTAATGGTATTTCCTTCAAGCTTTAAGTTATTGCACTCTTTGAAATTGCTGGGAGCCTTAAGTTATCATATTGTGGAATAGTTAAATGTATAAATAATATCATCATTTTTTTAATGGAAAGCTTCTGTTCTAGTAACATGTTTGCTTAATTGGTAATTGTTGAATTCACAATTAACTTACTCTTTGAATTAGAATTTTAATTTGTAGGATTTGACTTGTACTTTATAGTCATCGTAAGTGTCTTAGTAATCATCACATTGATGGCCTTTTACTAATGTGTGATGGCAATAATTGATGGGATGGAGTAGATCATGAATTTGATGCAATCCTTAATCATTTCATGCTCTAGCCCTTGTAATCATTATCAAGTTTGTGCTGTGACGATTCTCACCAATGCAGGGCTAAGCGAAGGAACTTTAATCATTCATATTAATTCAAATTTTATTTTTTGTGGGTTCTGGCCCTTATATGTTCTGTATCTATGAACTTGGGGAGGTGTCACCTGTGTTTCAGACCTTATGTCCTATAGGTGGCATTTCAGTCCTTAGGGATTGGTTGAAAATGCAGCTGTATAATGTCACCCCAGTAGCTCATGATATGGACAAACTTTCTTGTAGCGCTCAAAAGTTAATGAAATTTTCCTATCAACATGGTCAATGCCCAGTATTCAGCAGCCACAAGCTACAGTAACAATTTCTATGTAAGATTTTTTAAAAGTAATGATTGCCAATCAACCTGCCACAATTCTTAATTCAAGTAAATCATGATTTCTTTGAGAACACCAGTTGATTCAGCCAAGGAGAGTTATCAACAATGTAATAGTAACTACCATTTCAGTGAAACATTGGTTATCAAATCATTAGACTTGCACTATGTACTTGGGAAATTTTAGTGTCCAATCCATATGCTTGACACCTATCCCATGCTTATAATAGTTTGTAAATCTTTTTTAAGTACCATCTATGTAAATTTGTTATAGGCTAGTGTGGTGGAGAAAACATTTTCCATTTCCAGTCCATTTTTTGTATTACATTTGCCTCAAGTCTAAGTGAAATCAGATAAGATGATTGGTAAGGCAGAACATGTCCAATGAAATTTTATCTCAATTGGGTGAACATTTAAACAACAAGAGCACTGCAAATTCTTGAGGTATTTATATAAAATTTAATTATAAATCTTTCCTTGAGTATGAATGAATAAACATTTGATTGTACCAAATAATGAGCACATTCAACTTTATAAAATTTGGAATAATCAAGCAGGGAGGAACATTTGACTTTTCCAAGCTATTCAATTTAATATATATAGATGTTAGTTATTAATAGGGGCTTATTATATTTGAACATTGACAATGAAAACAATGAAGTTTTATTAATTTGTGTATCAACTCATGTGATTTCTCAATTTGGCTCTAAACTTATGTATTAAGGTTCTATTTTGTGTATATAATGTGTGACTTATCAATGTCATTTTTTTAGACTGCAAGCATCGGGTATAGCACCTCCCTATAAACTGCAGTGCACCAGGTAAACTTTTTAATGTGACTGGTGATGCTGGTGCGACACATCCTCCACGTGTGCTGGGGGGAGACTGGACCTCGTGACCTCGTGCTTCATAACAGGAAGCTCTCGCCAATCAAGCCCCCGGCCCAATTTATCAATGTCATGATATGATATTTGAAATTTCAAATTAACTATATTTTGAAAATTTTCATATTCTTTAATAGCTATCCCCTTAAATGGCCTCCAAAAAATATTTCCCCTTGTCCCCTGCTGTTTCCATTTTGGAAATTTGGTGTAACATAGCCTTTTAGTCATCTCGAAATGACCTCCACAAGTAATCATTATAGTAATTTTGCACTTCCAAACTTTGTAATTTTTTTGAGCATTATTTAATGGATTATTAGATTGCTGTTTTCCACTTTAAATTATTTTTATTTAATATTTTAAATATTTTGTTTCAATATAATTTAAAGTTGTCCACAAGATCAAAGAAAATTCTCACTAGCCTGTAAACACTATCCCCCTTTCTATGAATCTTGGAGAATGATTGGTTAGACTTGGTCACTATAACAACAAATAGGTGAAGGAAAAATCCGTGATAGATTGCCATAGATCACATACCAAGTCATGATAAAATGAACCTAGAATTCAACACCATTTCTTGTTCACTCAATTGTTGCAATGGCTACTTATCCATGCATTTTGGTGCAATGAAATAGTAACCGTAGCAACACTTGAAGGTGATTGTTGCATTTGCAGCAGGATTTCACTTTGATAGACTTTATGCTTAAACTTAATTGGGCTACCAAGCATTGTACACCATGGCTTTTGATTCTCTATAGGAGCAATCTAGTGATCTAATGACTTAGTCATTTAGTTATATTTAATTTAGTCATCAAGCATGGTGTGAGATATTTTAATGTTGTTAGGAGGTTGCACTTATATTGCAAATGATAGCTTTTTTGGGACATTGTTGTTAATGTCGCATGGATGATCATGTTGGCATGATCGGAAAAGCGTTCTGTTAGTTGTCATTGATGTCAGCTAGGAGTGCATTGTCAAAGGGGGAGTTAGTTGCTATAGGATACAAAATATATTCACAATATCGTGGAGTCAATTGAAGCTTGCAATCAGGGACTTGCAACATATCATCTTGGGGACAAGAACTTTAATGATAACACAAATAGGCATGATGATTTGTGTCTTTGAATATCAACGGTTATTTAAGATTGACAGGTAAGAAGAGGAGTTGGTAGTTATATTATAATTAATTGAAATGGCATATTGATTTTTGTGGTTGAAGATAATTATGCCATTGTTTAAAGTGTTTGGAAGGTATGAAGTCTATGGTTTTATTTATTTATTTATGAGGATAAAGGTTTTCATTATAATAACCTTGATAAGAGTAAAGGTTGAAAAAGACCATTTAAGTGGCTTTTAATAAAATACTTATTATTATTATCCTTAAAAAAATAATAGTTCTTCAACTTTGCAAGAAGCGTTTAGACAATGTAATTTTTGAATATATTTTTTATGGTGGAAGTTAGAAGGTTGGCGGGCAAGTTTTTGGTTATGAGCAGACTTTTAAAGAGAAGATTGAGAGATAGTTTGTTGTTGTTGGGGTGTGAAAACTGCTGAAAACTACTTCTGTGAAATACTTTTGATGAGTAATGAAAAAAAAATGAGGCGTGGATTCATTCAATGGAGATTCTGCTGCAAACTATAATCTTTGTGACAGAAATATTACTGCAATACACTGAGAATATCTACAGAGAAAAAGAAGTGTGTTTTGTCCAGGTATGTATGCTACAGCAGAAATAAATATTTTTTGGAGACATGAGAATCCAGTCTTTAAAAGATGGGCAGATTGAAAAGATATTGTGTGCGCTGATATGAATAAGTGACATTCAGAGAGATATCATGCTGATTGGGGCTAGAAGATGCAGTTCACGAAAGGTAGTTTCTCCTGTAGATGATCTTTGAAAAAGAGAGGCAGAATATTAACACTAAATTTGTAGACTTGGAAATAATGTTTGATATTGTTCTATTTATCATTACAGATGAGAAAAATTGATATGGGTTTTTTACAGAAACAAAGTAACCATCTGTATTTGTTTTGATTTGTATTTCTTTACTTGGAGTTGACTTGGTGCTCTTAACATTGTAAAGGGGTTGGTGCTCTTACGGTTGGTGCCCTGAATGTAGTAAGTGAGACTTTTGTATTACCAGTGAGGCTTGGAGTTGGTGTTCCTAAATTGTAACCAGTGAGGTTGCTAGTGAGGCTTAATGAAGATTGTTTTCAGAGTTTTTTTTTTCCCTTAAAAGGGTTTTCCACTTGTAAATCTATGTTGTGTTGTGTGCATATTGTTCTTCGTTCTTAAGCATTGGTTTATATTTTCATGCTGATAATCCTCCTACTATAAAGAGAAATATGATGAGGGCCACTGATTGTTAAGTTTTTAAATAATAAATTTCTTGTACCACTGATTCACCCCCCCTCTCAGTGGTCTGGTTTTCCAACAGATCATATATATACAAACATTAATGAAATGTGATACATACTTTAATAAATAAATCTAATAGATAACTTGTGAAATTGTGAAATATATATAAATATTCCTGAAATATGATAACTTGTGAAACTGTGGCTAGAAATCATAGTTGAAAAATACAAATTTTTAAAGTGAATTTCAAAATTACTTAGTATGTATATATTAATGTTTAAAGGGTAAAAAATTTAACTTATGTACCTTGATCAAACTGTTTGGTGTTTGAGTAGGATTTAACTATGTAGTTTCTTAGAGTCAATCTCTTTAACCCAAGTTTCATGAGTAGTTTTAGCTTGGATAGGAACTTCTGCATAGGTGATACTCATTGCATCTAGGTGATACTCATAGGCGTGAAGCATTGGGAGTTCTTGGGAGATGGCCCATGTAAGTAGTTCTCTGACTCAAAAATGTGTGTTAAAGTTAAATTCTGATTTAAAGACTACATAATTTGATGTATTGCAGAAAACCACCTACTTAATAATTGATTAAACTACATCAGTCATGATATTGGATCTGAACATTATTTTTTTCTATCATGTTTTTGACCTTAAAAAACTACATATTTGAACTTTTGCTAGAACATAAAACATCACATACTTGGCCACACTGTGAAAAACTACCTGCTTGATAATTGATTAATCTACATAAGTCAGATGCATCTGAGATTCTTATTCAAAATATAACATAAACTAGTAGTTTTAACTTTTGCATCTTTGTTGTTTTTGATATTCTTTTGCATTTCCTCTTTTCTAGGATCACCCATACTTTATTGTGTCATTAACCTCAAGATATACTACCACTAGGTTAGAAATTTGTGTACGTTGGAATCTCTCTAGTGGGTGATTCATCCTTAAATGTATTGCCTATGAGATAACTTCCAAGTGCACAATTGCAGGTTGGGTTCGGTTAACTTTGGCAGAGCAATATCTAATCTCTTGCAAGGAATGCAGTCAAACTCCTAATCAAATACTTTTGACTAAACTATATAACATGAAGGTAGATGCTATATCTTTTCTTTTTTTTGCTTCCTCCCGATGTAGAATATGTACTTTCCGCTTCCAAAAATGCCTATTTAACAATGTAATCTAGTTTTCTTTATTTTCTTAATAGCAGGTATCAGAAGATGAAGTGGTGGTGTCTAATTGTGAGCTGGATGATGTGTCTGTGTTGCCTTTGATAAAGGCACTTGGAAAGTCTGGGATATTCTCACTTTTGGATTTGTCTCACAATTCCCTAGGTGATGTCTTCTCATCTTTTTGAATAAATTATAAACATAGCATATAATGTGTACACTTAGACTAGAAAATTGCCTTTGGCTATTATGTTCTTTCAGACAAGGAGGTTCTCACTTGTGCTGTTTATATCGCTTGCAGATATGTCTCGTGAGTTGTTCAATGCATAGTTTTAGCCTAGAATGATGATCATGATTAGAATCCTTATTATTTATTTTCATTTCTAAGAAAATGTAAGCACTTTAGAGGATCTAATTTTCATTATTATGATTTATAATTGGATGGATTTCTAAGGATGATTTATGTGTCTTGATGGAATATTTTGGAATATTTGATTTCAATTTGACCTCAGACACCTTAGGACATGAAACTGCGTTAAATTTGTCAAGATCTCTTATAGTTTGATTTTTTGCAATCAATTTTTGTGCAATTTCGTTGTGCCAAAGATTGAACCTTTCTTACATGCGTTAATGTTTTTTATGTGATATTTATTTTTTTGATTTATGACTGCAAAGTCAGGCTAGGGTAAAGCTCAGTAACCTTGTATATTCTTATTAGTGATGGCTGCTCTATTATGAGTATGATATGCATACAGGCACGTGTATGTAAATTTACTAAATTACTGGAAGCATGCGTCATTTATTGATTCATACAATGCAAAATGTTGACTAAGAAGTTTGGTTCTTGAGAGGTCCTCTCCCCATGAAAGCAAGGTTTGCAAGTGATCATAAATTTCAACCAGTAAATCATTCTATAACAAATACAAGAACTATGTCAAGTACATTTCTATTTCTGATGTTTTGGTATGTTGTTGGTATGGGTTTTGATGGTTTGCCAAAATTTTCCCCCTGAATTTGGTATGATTAAGTTCGACCATACAATATATATAAAATACTAGAAACATATAAAAATATTCATAATAACAATATAAATATATTATAATTAATTAAATATAACTATATTTGTCATAATTGATATAAAATATAATGCACATTAAGTATAAATAATTATGGTATAGTCTAGATCAGGTGGTCTAATGAAATTTTTTCCAAGATAGCAGCCCAACACACACAAAACTCCATCCACACAAATGGGAGCAATGGATTTGAATTTACAATAACTTCTCTTAATTGTCTGTAATGGCATTAGAACTTGCATTACAAAAGTACATTATGCTATTGGGAACCACAACAGTTCCGTCAGCTTAAAGAGTTCTTGCAAAAATAAACTCAAGACTTGCTGTCCCTGTCACTCACAATGCTCTTGGGTAACCCATGTAGCCTTAACACCTCCTTGAAGAACAAGCCAACCACTTGTGCTGCTGTATAGGTGGCTACAATAGCAAAAAGTGTGCAAATTTGGTTAACCTATCAACCACCACATACATGCAATTCATACGCTGAACCTTGGGCAATCCTGTAATGAAATCCATCAGTATGCTCTCCCACTTTTTCTCTGGAATTGGTATGGGCTGAAGTAAACCAGATGGGAAGGTATGTTCATTCTTATTTTGTTGGCAAACTGGAGACTCCCTAACATATTTGAAGACTTCATTCTTGAGCCCTTTCCATGTGAACCTCTCCCGGATTTGCCTAAAGTGTTGAAGAATCCCAAGTGAATGGCCAGTGGTGTGTTATGGAATGTTCTCAGGATCAACTTCTTGAGGTATGGGGAAGGCACTAAATAAATTCTATTTTTATAAAAAATCAACTCATCAATTACCAAATGCCTGTCATCTTGAGTACTGACCTCTATCAGTTCTGCTGGCCACGGATCTTTGGCATGCTTTGTTGCAATCCTTTCCTTCCAATTAGCTGGTATCCCCACTAAGGAACATATATGTGGTCTCTGAGAGAGTGCATTTGCTACCACATTTTTCTTCCCTTTGACATATTCAATGTCAAAGTCATAGGCTTGTAACTTAGTGATCCATTTCTGCTGCCTATTGTTAAGATCCCTCTAGTTCATAGAGTACTTTATGTTATTATGACCTATTTTAATCACAAATCTGCCTCCCACTAGATAAGATCTGAATTTGGCCAATGCATGCATGATGGCCAACATCTCTCGATCATAGGAGTAGCACTTCTCCACCCCCCTCAATTTCCTACTCTCATATGCTATGGGTTGCTTCTCCTGCATCCCTTGAAGCATCACATTGTAGCTCAAATGGTTTGGTGAAGTCCGAAAGAGCTAACATTGGGCATGATGACATCACTTGCTTGAAATGCTCGAAACATTGCTGTGCTGATTCTGACCACTCAAAGGCTCCCTTTTTCGTAAGATTTGTTAATTGAGTTGCTGTCTATGAAAACCCCTTCACAAACCTCTTGTAGAAGCCACACAATCCAAGGAATCCCTATAGCCACGTGAGGTTAGTTGGAGTTGGCCATTCAATGATGGCTCTAATCTTCTCCATATCCATCCTCACCTCATCTGCACTAATAATTTGTCCAAGGCATAGAATGTCTATCGCGTTGAAGTCACACTTCGATTCCTTGGAAAACAATGATTCACTCTCCAAGATACTCATTGTTAAATTTAGAACCAGAAGATTATAAATTGAATCATCAGAAACTTTAAAAACACAAGACAAAATCAACACAACATATTTATCTTGGGAAAACCCTCTAGCTTGAGGGTAAAAACCCAGCCACACTAAAAATATTCCTTTATTGAAAAATCAAGAGATTTAATACAAAGCTTCACAAACTTACATGGAAAAATGACTTCTTCAACACACAATAATAACAATCACTAGTAGTATGTCCTTATAGGATTAGACATCTACAACATATATACTTTTGCCTTTTAATCACATACCACATTTACAAAATTGATCACACGATAATAACATACCAGAATGCTATATCATTGAGCAATACTATTCAAACTATCTTTGACCTGCAAATCAAATAGAATCACAATAATCATGAAGACAATATATCAATCGCTTGTCACAATAATATGCTACCAAATCGCTTCAGACCTTACACTCAAAGTCTCTCGCACTTACTAGACACAACTCGATGCTACATCAAGGGTTGACGATAGTTACCCATGCCGTTTTGTATTCCGCCAAACATAAGAACCATGCGATCACTATGTAATTGACGACGCTTGAAATTATCATCGTGAATTGTGATGGTGGCGGTAAAGAATGGAAAATCGGACCATCTTCAAAAACCTTTGAAATATTTATGTCGGGGATAATACATTGAAGAGAGAGGACACAATGACATGTAAGCAGGCAACTGTTACACAACCACTTTATCGTCACTAACACAACGACAACAATTATCCAACCAATCCAACGATACAACCACAAATGCATCATAAGCAACTGAGAATACGATCCAAGAGTGGGAATCAATCACGTTGTCATGCCTTGAATAAAGAACACACAAAATTGAATGTTGAGCAGAGAAGACCTGATCAACACATCATCGTGAATAACATAGAGAGATGAAACTTGACCAAAACAATCTTCACAAGTAGCAGAGAAATGTAAGCACAGTCCAACAATGAACATGTACGAATGATAGCTTCTGTCGCTACCAAAACATTAACACTCACAAGCTCCTCCAAGTGCTCCCAAGTTAGTCTAAATATCAGGATGTCATGAAATAAGACTAACACAAACTTCCACAATTGCCTCCTGAACACTTGATTCATACAATTTTGAAATATTGAAGGAGCATTGGTAAGCCCAAATGGCATGACCAAGAACTTGAAGTGGCCATAATGACATCTGAATGCTGTCTTCTCAATATCCTAGGCTCTCATCCTGATTTGGTGGTAACTTGATTGCAAGTCTATCTTGGTGGAATAACAAGCTCTATGCAACTCATCTATATGCTCATCTATTTGTGGTATGGTGTACGTACCTATTCTTGATATTCTTTTTGTTCAAAGCCCTATAGTTGATGCACATCCACATAGTCTCATCTTTCTTCTTCAATAATACCACTGTTGAAATAAACTTACTGGGGCTAATATGACCCATCTCTAACAACTCCTTAATTGCTTTCTCGATCTCATTCTTGCATTTGTTCAAATGTCTTTATGGAGTAGTAATCAATAGTTTTAATCCATTCTTCATTTCTATCACATGCTCAATACCCCTCTCATGAGGAACTCCATGAGGAATACCATCAAACCCTTTAGTGTGCCTAGATATTACCTTTTGCACATCTTGATGGTAATACTTAACCCGCTACTTAGAAATTGTAGGGATAACAAGACATTTTGCTGCCTGCTTCACCTCATCATGCCTAAACAAATGTACCATTATCCCTAGTGAAACTACCCTAAGTCCACCAGCTGACAATCCTTTGAGTACCACTTTCCATCCTTGATGCTCGAACCTCATCTCCAATTTCTCCAGGTTAAAAGTGAACTCGACTAAAGATTTCATCCATGTCATACTAAGGAAAACGTCATAATCACCCATGTCTATAACATAGAAGTTATCCACTATCTCATAGTCACACATCTGCATATGAAGATCAAAGATCATACGAGTGTTGTGAAGCTTATGCCTACTAGATACTATTACCTTGAACCCATCATGTTCTTTTGTTTGATACCCTTCTTCTTAACAAAGCTCTCATAAATGAAATTATGAGCAGCTCCCATGTCTATTAATGAGATCACTTGATGTCCTTGTATTACACCTCTAACTTTGAAGGTTATTGTCTTCTCTGTACCAGTGATTTGTGCAATGGTCTTATCATCATTAGACTCTCTCCTTGATGTGTTTTCCTCATCACTGCTCCTTGAATCCACTGAGACCGATTCCTTAGCTGAAAAGTATTCAATTTGCTTAGCATTCACTTTAACGGTGCACTTATGCGAAGGGTCCTATGGTTCATTACAATGGAAACATAATTTCTTTCTCCTGAGGTCATTTAACTACTCACTATCCACCTGACTTGAATATTTCCTCTGCTGGTGGAAATCCTTCTAGAAATGTTTGTTGTCTTTATCTTTCTTTGAGAGGTAGGTAACCCATGTTTTGAAATTCTCTTTGAGGATGTGGGTTCCATTTCCCTTGTCTTCTTGTAAGCTTCATGTAATGTAGAAGTACTGAGGCCTTTGATCCACCCTATCAATGGATCTCCTAACCCATCCATGAATAAAATGGAGTCTTTCTCTGTGAGATGTCTGTCACTAAAATGAAAAGCCTCTGAAATTCAGCTATGCATGTCTTAACTGACTCCCATTGTCTGAGTTGGGCTAACTCCTTGAAATGCAGTTCAGGATCCTTTTTATCAAATCTGTCAATCAATCTTTTTGTAAACTCCACATACAAATTAATCTGGTCATGCCCCATAGTGAACATATCGTGATGCCACCACTTGTGCAAGGCCATCTAAATGTATCGCTGCGAATTTAATAGCTTCCTCCTTTGGCATGGGGTTTAATTAAAAATAGGTCTCCACCTTTTGTACCCACGCTTTTGGTTGTGGTCTTCCCGGATCCATCATAGTAAGGTAATGTAAGGTTTCTTACTTTCTTTTATAGGTCATGATGTTGTGCCCTACCACCAGTGCAAGGCAAATGCTCCAGTTTGACATCCATATATTCCCCTGAAAGTCATGGTTGATCGAAAGTCTTCTCCTTCATTCTCCCAATCTTGTTGAAACTATTCTTGTAAGTCTGTAATCTGAGGCTCGTTCTCTAGTTGTGCTGGAACACTAGAAAAAAATGTGGGTATAAGTGGTCCCGAACTTATTGTTCTTGTAGGCCAAGCTACACGTCCAAAGTTATCTACATTTCTCCCTTCATTGCCACCATTCTGACCATGATTTCCACTATTGTTCCTGTTGGTGTGTGTCTTATGACACATACAACACAAATAAAATACCAGAGGTACTCTATCCTCTCTTGGTCAAAATATTCTATGCGCTAAACAGATGAACCGTGTTATTGCTTACCGGTTACTGAGAGTGGGGGTGAATCAGTAAATACTATCTTAGATGAAGCTTCAAACTTGTAAACAGATTCTCAGCTGTAAAACATAATGTAAACATTCATTCACAAGCATAAATAGAGTCACACAGATCAACACAAGTATTTATACGTGGAAACCCTCAGTTAGAAGGGAAAAAAACCACGGTGAGATAGAGCTCACAACTTCACTAGTACCAAATGAAGGTGCCCTGTTAGCAGCTTACAAAGCATTGGTTAAGGTGCTACCTGGTGAAGGGATTTTACAAGAGATCTGTTAAGATCTAAACCCTGATAGGAGTTGCCTAGTTACAGGACTTTGAACATCAAAAAGATGTTACCCTGTTAGGGGATTTTTACAACGAACCGATTAGGTCCACCCTAATATAGGGATTTGAATATACTCTCACTACTGATAAAAGTAATGATCTGTTATGACAATGAATGTCTGATTAGATCATACCTCTTTCTTTGGTTGCCTGGCTTTTGATCTCTGCTACCTGTGTGTCTGTAGCTCTTCTCTCAGAAGATGTCTCTCCTCTGCTCTATGCAATCACCCACACTCAACAACAACTTTCTTGCATCCTATGACTTGTATTTATGCAAGAGTTCATCGTAATGAAACCCTTAACTCATAGAATCGCCAGACTATAAACTCACCAATAAATCATGCAATTAGCAAAAAGCTATGCGTTATGATCTGGAGTTTACCATGAGATTATCCCAAAAAATAAAGCTAACTTCTGTTAAAAAGATAACTCCACTTCTCAGCGGTGGATATCCCGTATAATCCGGTTTTAATTCAAACTGCTTCCGCAGAATTCGGTGCGGATCTTTAGGCAGTTGACCGGTGTATCTTGTACCCGGTTCCAACTCTGTATGAACTCTGAGACCGGTACTCGATCGGTCTACCGATGTATACCATTCATTGCATCAACCGGTGCATGCACTCTGTTTATAGTCTACCGGTGAGTAACGCGAGTGACTGATGAACTTTTACTGGTGCATGGGGTTTGTAGATTTACAGTAATGACAACTTAAATTGCTAACAATCTTCCCCTTTGTCATTGGTGGCAAAACTATACACAAAACCATACTCACTTGTCTTTCCTGTAGAACACTTCCCCTGTCTAAGTGCTCCGGTCGTAGATTGCTGGATCCTCTTTTTTTGTTCTTCTCTTCCTCTCTCCTCTGTTCTCTCCTTTGTTTCTGTTCACTCTCTGTCTTGCTACTTTCTTCCCCTTTTTGCCTCCAGAAGACAAAGGGTTATGCTTCACTTTACATGTGGAGTTTGGTGAAGATATCCTTGTAAATTGTTTTGGCTGAGTGAAGGAATGGTGCCCATTGACCGGTTACATGTTCAATATTCTTGAGGGCTGCTGTGAGGGAAACAGTTACGTTTTCCATATCTTCAACAATTTTGTAATCCAGTTCATTTATCAGAGCTTCTGTTGTAGTGGCAATGCGTTGCATGGAGTCAAATGTTGGGGCTAGAAACATCTGAAATCCAATAATATCTTGGATTCTCTTACTTTCCTCTTCTGCAGTCTTCCTTTTGACAAGAGCCAGACTTGTCATTTGTTTGCTATAATGTATTGCAGATTTATTTTGTACATCAAACTGGGAAGATAAAGCTTTGATGTCCTCTGTGGTCTTAGCAGACTTCTCTGTTAGATCATGCAAAAATAATTCAAAGTTTGAAGTTCTGCTCATCAAACTTCCTGCCACTTGTGTCTGCTATTGAAGAACTTTTAAGTTGTTTGTCAGAATAGCCTTTATCTCTGCAGCCTGTTTATGAAGAATCTCCACTCTTTTCTTTGCATAGTGGTCAATTGCTACTGTCTCTAGATCTGTTAGATCCTCACCTATTGTTTGAGCTAACACTTCCAGCTGGTCGATGACCGGTTCATCTTCATCTATATTGGCATTCGGTACGAAATTGTAGAGGATATCTTTTACTTTGATCAGAACCATATCTTGTTTTCTTTTAGTAAGCTCTTTCAGTTGTTTTGTTGACATTTTGTTGATGTCAATTATTGTATCGGTTGTCTTACTTCGTTTTTCTTCAGATTCTTCAGAGGATGAGGGCTTTCTTTTAGAGGAGCTAGCAAGAGTTTCCTATGCCTTCTCTTTTCTTTGTTCTTGTGCCTTTGGAGCTTGCTCATGTTCACCTTTATCCTGTTCGTCTGGCTTGTTTCCTTCTTCCGGTTGTTGAACTTGTGTTTCAGGTATAGCATCATCTTCTTGATGCAAGGGCTCTTCTGGTGGGGCTTAGGCGTTTTGCTGCTCTTTAGCTATATAAAGATCACTTGCAGCGATTCCTTCATCTTCTTTAGCTGGACTTTCAGTAGTAATATTGATAGAAGTTTGTCCCAATGTGACCTGTTCACCAGAGGTGAACATTTCTGTAAGAACTTCCTGTTCTTTAGTTATTGGAATTTGAGTTGCAGTAAATTGAACAGGTGGATCATTAATTGTTGCGGTGTGATCTTGAGGACCTGTTGCTTCAAGAGTATTGAAGTCATACTGCTGCCAGAAGTCTAAAGTCTCCTTGAAGACTTTATTCTTGTACCCATTGAGAATCTTGGCAACTCTGTGATTTGTATCCAAATTCATAGATGCTTCCTCTAATAGGAGTTTTACTCTCTTGTCACTTAGACCAGGTCTAGCTTTTCTAGTGCTTTCCTATTGATCTTGGAATTTATTTCTAGACCGGTTCTCCATTTTGTTTGAAGCTTACTGTTTAACTCAGGAGGAAACTTGCCCCTATAATCCCTAGGAGTCTTGATGAAATCTAGTAGACTTTCAACAAGAGCTTTTTCAATTTCCTGTTTGTCCTCCTCAGCTAATACACTATACTATTTGGCTGCATTATCTATCTCTCCAAAATTTGTAATTTCAGCTACAATATCATTTACAGTCATAGTGCGAGCCTTACCTTTTTCTGGAGATACTAGGAGTGTTGGATTTGTAGGTTCATCAGTTATGTCAACAATAACTGGTTTATCTACTCCGAGTACACCTTTTCCTTTCTCAGTGTCATGGACCGGTGAAGCTGTTGCCTTTCGGTGTGCTTCCTCTGCTTGTTGCTGAGTCTGAAGAAGATTGGTCCGGATGGCCACTCCTTCATCATGTACTTTGTCGGTTTCTCCAATTAGCAAAAGACTTATCTTTCTCTTCGTCAAGAAATTTTGCTGATGTAGTTCAGCTTGTTGAGTTACTTCTTCTAGAGTGAGATGATTCTGGACTTCTAATAGAGCACGAATCCTGAACTCCTTTTCTCTGTTCATTGAGGCATTCCACCTATCTTGAAGAATGTCCAAGAGATCCTTAGGTAATACTGTCTGAAGTTCCGTAGGATGTAAATGAAACTTATGAAGGCATACAACTACAACATCTTCAATTTTTCTTCGATCCTCATCACTTGCCAGAATGTATCTTTGACATTAGCCATTCCTCCATGTTCTTTCAATCTTGACACAAATTCATCAATTGTTGGCTTGCCTCTTCTTGCTGGATCCTTCTTTGCTGGTATACCGGTTTTCTTCTTTCTTTCGATGACTGGAACTGTGTCTTCAGAATTAGTTTCTTCAGCTTCTTCCTCCTGTGTGCTTTCCACCAGTTGAGCTTTCTTATTTTGTGCTTTTGGTTGTACATTTCCTGGTTTCTTCTTTGGTGTGGGCGTTCTTTTCACATACACGTTCTTGATTGGTCCCCTTTTCAGATTTTGCTCTATTTCCTCACAGTTTCCAAACCGTTGAGCACTGTGATCTAGGTGTGCTTCATCCAAGGCCTCTACATACGCCTTTGCGGTCTTTGCATTGATTTTGTAACCAAGCTCTGGTGCATACTCATCTCTCGGTTCTACTACTTGAATAATGCAGAAGTCAGTTGATACCAGAAAACATACCTCCTTTTTATACAGGTCAACAATAGTTGATGGAATTCTTTGTCTGGCATGCATTTTCAGCTGAAGGGCCTTGAAATGATTGGTCATAGCTCTGTCAAACTGGTCTCCTAGTTGGTTGGCATAATCACTAATTTGCATCATGACCAGTCGATTTGTTGTCCATGTCACTTTTCCTATTCTAGGGAAGGAATTAGAATAGTAAAAGTAGAGACAAACCAGAAGTGTGCCAAATTTTAGTGATTTCTTTTTGACGATCCCTAGCTTCTTCATGTTCTCAAAGATTTGTCCTCTTAGCATTTCGCACATATCATATTGTGCATTATCATGTATAATTTTGAAGGCTGCATGTATGCCTCCACCCGGTATGCTGTTTAGGTTACTGGATTGATATACTTTGTAACCGATCACAGCGGATGTGAACCGAACAACTAGATCTTCAATATCAGTTACGGTCATCAATCACTTGTAGGATTTTGATTTAGTTAGATTGGCCACCACAGTATTGGATATGGTTCTCAGGGTTAGGGCTTCCCCTTGATTGCAGAATCCGGTTACCCTATGGAGATCGTCTTTCGTGATCGGAGTGCAGACTCCTTTCGTGACCCAAAATCTTGGTTCATGCACTCGACTCACCACCATTCGAATCCATTTTGGTTTGAATATGGTGGGATAGGAGACTCCATTGATGATCCCAAATGATACCAGTTTTGCGTAACAATTGGGATATTTTCCATCTTTGCATAGCAAACAATACTTGCTTTTTATGTACGCCTCACCCAACTCTCCTTGCTTTGCATGGATGAATGCAGTTACATCCTCTGTCAGGAGCACTCCTTTAGGTTGTAATGACCCTTACTATAAAGGCCACTAAAACCCCCAAATCTGAACTGTGGCAATTCGTCAAACACTTGTCATGCACTGATTTGTTTTGGTCTGAGATGAGGTGTTTTCAATGTGTTTGTTGTTTTTGAGCATCAAGTACAATTGAGATAACAATACCAATACATAAAATGTGTTGAACACTAAACATCAAACTTCAATGCCAAATTTGATTACTATTTACTGATATGTATGAAGGACTGTTACCACTTGTAATTCAGATTCCAGTACATAATCTACTGTCCCATATGACAATGCAATGACTCATAATAACACTGAACTATGAGACCACTGAAAACTGATTGTATTACAGCAATGTCTGAATACTATAGACTGTTCTCTGAATACATGTATGGACTGTTACTTAACAAGGAACTTTGAAATAATGACAAGTCCTAATAAGGTATTAACAGTACAATGACTCCATGACCATAATAATGACTGTTTTCAATTGCAAAGATAGAAGAACAGTGAATAATATCTACCAGATTCTGGACTGCAATGTTCAGTAACTGATTTTCTAGGCACATATAGACTGTTATATTGGACATACAAAACACTTCTTACTCCATAAAATGAACTATCATACTATGACCGTCAATGCTCCTTTTCTTGCTATGTCAAAGATGTTAACAAGTTTGATTTCAATGATAGATTGTATAGACTGTTAAAACTACTGAAGTATGGCATGGAATGTATGAACAGTCACACATAAACAGTGACCTTACAATGCACCCTCTCAACTATAACAATCCGACTACAATATAGCAATATCAGATTACAATAGCAATGGTAACAGAGACTATTCTCTGAATACAATTATGACTGTTACAGCAGAGCACTCTATCACATAAATTGACAACAAAATGATATAATGGAACCTGGTTAAAATGCTGCCTGGTGTGTTGATGAATGCTAATGCATTGAAGACCGAAACCAATCCAAACTGCCCTTCCAAACTCTGTCAAACTGTCCTCCTGTACCTGCCGTACCAGGGCTGTACAGTACGGCACTGTTATAAAATAATGGGCAGGGTTTTGTGCCCTCAAAAATATATGTTCTGAATCGCCAATGATGTATTATGATTCCCCCAAAAGCATAGAATTAATCTCCAGGTAGTTTAGGAGATATGAACAAAAAGCTGATTCCAGGCCCTGATATGGAAAGTCTGAAAATGTGCCAAAATGATCTTCAACTATCACCAAAATGATTCACCAATGCAAGAGGTGAATTCAAACCCTTATTCAACCAGTTACAAACCCTCAATATCAATTTTTCAGGTCCGCTTTTTCGGACTGCTTTTTCGGGTCTACTAAAAACGGCCGCCTATAATTTCGGACCTGCTAAAAATTGCCTCCTATAATTTCGACCCTACTAAAAATGCCTCTTGAAATGTTGTTTCAATCACAAACAAAACCCTTACATCAAATTCTCAATGATGTACCAATGAGATGGCTGAGTACCAACTCCAAATTTGCAACCCTTCAGTAGATATTTCACTACCTTAGTTATGCCAATCCAAGGGAGTGATTCGTTCCCAAAGATCGAATAGAATTTGCAGACCAAAGACTACAAATTGCTTCACAATGAAGAAGTAGAAGAAAATCCAAATCCAAGCATGTAGAAATGAAGCCCCAAACCCTCTATTTATTCTTTTCTTTGAAAAGTTGCTAGAACTTCTAGAAACATCCAATTTTAATGTACTTTATAATAAAATAACATTATAATAATAAAGTACATATCTCAACTTAAAATTATAACAATGTAGGCCCATTTGTCTCACAACTGAAAGTAGGCCCAACTACGCTGAATGTAGGCTCAAGACTGAACGTAGGCTCTACTACAACTGGATGTAGGCTCAAACTGGATGTAGGCTCACTCTGGATGTAGGCTCCACTACAACTGCATGTAGGCCCAAACTGGGTGTAGGCTCTACCGAATGTAGGCTCTGTCAGCAATATGCAATCAAATGATCAACATAATGACCCTCTCTCCAAACCATTTGCCTACGAGAGTCGATGATAGGCAAATCCGTCATGCCAAACGATGTCAGCCAAAATGGGGACATGACATAGGTATTGAAGAGAGCGCACTATCCATGTCGATCTCCCTATTCTGATTTGCCAAGATATCATACGGAGGATGATCGGCTTGGTTTGCTGGAACTAGCTTAGTTTCATACGACGAAGATGCCATTGCTCTTAATCGATTGTACGGAGAGAAGATTGATCGGTTTTCACAGACAATCTCGCTCGATGATCTATTCACAAGAATATTGCTCAACCCCCCAAAAAAGGTAAACACAAGATCGCAAGGTAAAAGCAAATGAGTAGTCCTTCTTTGCTTTTATAGAATTAGGGCATAACGATAATTACCAAACGGTAACTATTGTTAAACGGCTACAACATTAAATGCCTTACCTAACCTTTCTTGCTGCCTCTGCTAACCGGTAGTCCAACCTTTTTGATTAGTCATGCCCCAGTTGATTACCTCATGCTTCTTCGGTCTGACCTGTGGATTGAGTGAGAGTGAAATTCACCAGTTCCACCGGGAATGACAGTTGCACTACCGGTTCCCCCTAAGCCTTGAAGGCTCAATTTGTAGAAGAAATATCACCATCTTGTGATGATGATCTTGCCTTTGTTTTCTCCTCGGCGGAGTTCTTTGATTCCTTAACAAATCATATCTTCTTCACCTCTTTCTTGGTCTCCTTATTTTTGTTGTTCTTCTTATCAGAAGTCAAGGTCTTCATCACTGGTTTGTCTGATTCTTTGCCTTTGTTCCTAATCCGGTTCTAGCAATCCTTAGCTAGGTGACCGACTTTGTTGCAGCAATGGCAGACTATACCGGTTGCTTTCCATGGGTTCATCCCTCTTGCATTAGGGGATTTGCCCCATGATTGACTGTTGCAATGCATCCCTTTGTTTGTATGAATAGTTGCGTTTTGGTTTTTGCTTTTCTTGGAGAATACCGGTCTTGGTGATCTGAATGCCATTGTCTTTGATCTGCATTCTTTAGCCTTGTGTCCAAACTTATTACAGGCATAACAGTATCCCTTGAAGCTTCCTCCGCTTCCACTGGACACAGATAAGGGGCTGGACAAGCACTCATTGGTCTTGTGGTTACCGGTGCATTTCTGCAGTCATTAGTGTTATGACCCAGTTTTCCACAATGCTTACAAGAAATGTTAAAGGTGTTCTTACCCTTTTGTGCTAGTGTCTTCCTCTTGTTCTTCTTGCTTGACTTTGCACCAGCTGACTCACCCTTCCTTTTGGTGACTGCATCGGTGAATCCAAGACCGGTGTGATCGTTGTGCTTTCTTTGAGCTTTGAGTTGCTCATCAAGCTTGACCGAGCTTTCATTGTATTTTCTTAGCATTTCATTCCTTTTTTCAAGGACTTTCTTTTGTTCCTTGAGTTCATATATCTCGATCGCCAGCTTCTTGCATGCTTCGTCCCTAGACTACCATGCTTTGTGCATATTGGCATTTTCTTGGGTGACAATCAACATATCTTCTTGAAGTTGCATAATAAGAAGTTCATTTTCCCTTACAGCTTCTTCTACCCGGTTCATTGCTTTTTCAGAGGCTGTTGATGTCTTGACTGCTGTGTTTCTTTCACTTTCAGTTTTCCGTTTCTGCTCAATCAGTTCAGTCATCCTCAGGGCATTTACCTTTTGCTCCCTTTTGAGATCAGTAATCAGACCGGTTAGGATCTAATTCTTTTCCGTAAGCTCAGAGACTGCCTCCTCAGCCTCATCAGATCCACTTTGCCCAGAGAGTTCATCGAGGGTTTCATTGCTCTCGTTTAGTTGCAAAGCCAACTCCTTCCTTTTTGCAAGTGATTTCCTCAGTCTACTCTCCAGCGAGACAATGATGTTGTTGGCTTCCTCTAGCTGTTTCTGATACCGGTAATCCTCCATGATCTTTTTCTCAAGCTGTTAGACTTTGTTGTATAGAGAACCAAGGCTGTGATATGAATTGTTATTGCTTACCGGTTATTGAGAGGGGGGGTGAATCAGTAAATACTATCTTAGATGAAGCTTCAAACTTGTAAACAGATTCTCAGTTGTAAAACATAATGTAAACATTCATTCACAAGCATAAACAAAGTCACACAGATCAACACAAGTATTTATACGTGGAAACTCTCGGTTAGAAGGGAAAAAAACCACGGTGAGATAGAGCTCACAACTTCACTAGTACCAAATGAAGGCACCCTGTTAGGAGCTTACAAAGCACTGGTTAAGGTGCTACCCGGTTAAGGGATTTTACAAGAGATCTGTTAAGATCTAAACCCTGATAGGAGCTGCTTGGTTACAGGACTTTGAACATCAACAAGATGTTACCCTGTTAGGGGATTTTTACAACGAACCAATTAGGTCCACTCTAATATGGGGATTTGAATATACTGTCACTATTGATAAAAGTAATGATCTGTTATGACACTGAATGTTTGATTAGATCATACCTCTTTCTCTGGTTGCTTGGTTGTTGATCTTTGCTACCTGTGTGTCTGCAGCTCTTGTCTCAGAAGATGTCTCTCCTCTACTCTATGCAATCACCCACACTCAACAACAACTTTCTTGTGTCCTATGACCTGTATTTATGCAAGAGTTCACCGTAATGAAACCCTTAACTCATAGAACCGCTAGACTGTAAACTCACCAATAAATCATGCAATTAGCAAAAAGCTATGCATTATGATCTGGAGTTTACCATGAGATTATCCCAAGAAATAAAGCTAACTTCTGTTAAAAAGCTAACTCCACTTCTTAGCGGTGGATATCCCTTATAATCCGGTTTTAACTCAAACTGCTTCCATAGAATCCGGTGTAGATCTTTAGGCAGTTTGACCTGTGTATCTTGTACTCGGTTCCAACTCTGTATGAACTCTGAGATCGGTACTGGATCGGTCTACCGATGTATACCATTCATTGCATCAACCGGTGCATGCACTCTGTTTACAGTCTATCGGTGAGTAACGTGAGTGACCAGTGAACTTTTACCCGTGCATGGGGTTTGTAGATTTACACTAATGACAACTTAAATTGCTAACAAACCGTGTGATCACAAAGACAACTCCAAGGTTCCAAATGTGTGTGATTTTGTTGTTCTTTGGATAGACTCTTGTGGTAAGATGATTTGTTAAAAACCTCCAAGGGGACTTACGTTGTTACTCAAGACTTTGTCAACTTTTGGATGATGAATTTGCTTTTCAATTTTTCTATTGTCTTGTATTATCTGGTTGTAACAAAGACTTTAAAAAATAAAGTGAAAAAGAGGAGGGTTGAGGAAGATAATTCTAACCCTAACCTAATTCTATGAAGTAATCCTATTAAAATTGGAGACAAGGCTACAAAAAGTGGAATATGAAATCTATCCTTGTTTCGTCTAAGTCAACAACTCCACAAGAATGGTGCAATCTTCTAAGGTATTCTAAAGATTTTCACATCACATATATTTACCAACATTCGAACAATGAATATAGTAATGGAAGTTAAGTTTTTCTATCACAAGTTCAGACTAACTTTGTACAATAGTTGAAAATCATCCAACTATAAAAAATATGAACATATTGATTCACTAGGGACATAGCAAAACTTACTAAAAATAGACTTACGAAAAATAGCAAGTTCATTAAACCACTTAAAACTTCATTGGGAGGCCTTTCGAAAGAATTTCCCTTTTCTACAGTCAAATTTCATTATCCCTTTAATCACAAAACTTCCTCTCTTAGAGTTAGCAAGACAAATATCGAAGGCAAATGACATTTGATTCCAAACACTTGGAACTTTGAGAAACTATGCCAAACTACTCGGAACTCGAAGCAAATGACAAAGTGGGCAAAAATGTAGGGGTTCCCAATTTGCGATTGGGTGATGTGTAAAAAGGTCACAATAGGTTGGTGCCTACAAAGATTAGCGGGGATTGGTGTCTCTAGTAGGTTGGTGCCAACAAAGTTTTAAATAGAATTTTATACAAGTAGTCTATAGCAGTGGTTTTTTCCCCAAAAGGGTTTCCGCGTAAATCTTGTATCTAAGTTATTGGTTCGGGTTTGGGTTCGGGGACAGGTGCAGGTACGCGAACTCGGTATGCGGATGCATGAAATTGTTTTAGGGGTTAGGGTGCTTATAGGTACGTGTGTATATATATGCATTATGTATACAAAAAAGAAGAGAAATATACAAAATTGTAAAACTAAATCATTTCAATGATTTCATAGTATGATACTTCATCATTGCTCAATGCCAAATGCCAAAGATAAATATTAAATGCCAATTGATAGTTGAAAAATATTCAAATAAGAAGCCATATTAATGATGTCATATATGTCTATGTTCACAATTCCACTGAAATTTCATTACAATTACTAAATTACAAAATGTAGTTCATGACATGATTCAATGTTCATCAATCATCAAACGGATTGTCAAAAAAAAACATTGTTTATTTGATTTTCAGTGGCTGCAGGTTCAAGATCATCATCATCATTTGAACCGAAAGTGGTTCCAGTTCCACTCGCACTAGATGCGCCATGTGGTATGTCATCATCATTATCCCCATCAACCATAGTGGGTCTAGCAAGATCTTGAATGGTTGCATCCAATTCAGTAGACTTAGATGCTACATTCCTATGCTTCGCTGCCCCTTGTTTGTATTGGGGATCCTTACGTGACACAAGATGCAAATTGGAATGAATAAACACCAAGTCTTCAACTCTTTTTGCAGACAACCGGTAAGTGGATAAAGGATTATGTACTCGAATTCCGTTCAACAGCAGAAGAGTTTGCAACTTGGAGAGAAAACTAACAAAATACAAATTAAAAAATGCAAGATAAATAAATTCAAGAATGTTTAAGTGTTAAATTCTACAATACAAGTGGCAAAAAAACAAAAACAAAAAACCTTACTTGTGAGAGGATCTTGATTGTAAGAGGTTGGAGGTTCATATAATCTTGACCATGGACATACCACCATGTAGTAGCATCCATTTTGGATTGGCCTTTTGACAACACTAGGGGTCTAATTTTTTCTCGAGACAAACAATCCAAATTTTTGCCTAATATTTGACTCCGTTTCTAGATATTTGAGGAGTCTACTAAATGCTCGCTTATACCCAATAGCAAGTTTAGAATCTCTATATGGTGGTACTCTCCCAGGGATAGAAATTACAAAATTGCTATAATACCTCGACGATAGGGCATATGCAAGGAGGTGCAATGGAGTGGTCATCTTGTTCCAACGATGAAGAACAATTGCTTCCACCCTTTTGTAAAATGCATCTTTAGGATCGTTCTCTTTCCTTTGTATTATCATTTTTATTTTCTCCAACATTGTGTCCATGCTATCATAGACATCTCCCAAGCATGATGCACCTATATCAACAAACCAAAGCATAAACTTGCTAGATTCGGTGAATTCCAATACATATTCCACACGAACCCACTGATCATCATCCAAGATCAATGCCTTGACCTTTTGGACCCTCTCTGAATTTGTTTGCTTCCATATACCCCATTGGTTGCTAATAACCTTTTGAACCAATGCCTCTTTAACCTTCACAAGTCGTTTTAGAACAATTGTGTGAGATACAAACCAGGTCTTAGGAGCCTTAGAGTATGTTAATAGTAAGTTAATAAAACATTTCAAATATGTAAATAATGAAAAAATATATTTTATTCAATTATGTAAAACATGACATAAATGAAACTAAATAAATTAAATTTATCTTCAATAATTCCAAGCTTGAAAGATTTCTAAAAAATGCTTGTGACATATGGTGGTTTGTCACAAACATTTGGATCTCCTTAGCCTCCTGGTATATTTCTTTCACCCACTCTATTGAGGGATTGTGTGGTGCGCGGTGTCCAACATATGTGCTCATAATGTTGGAATCATTTGCCGTTGTACCAAAAGCTCAAACTATCAATACCCATTACAAATGCCAGATTTAACTTGATCCACGGGAGGCGGTTAAGCCATGTCACGAATGTTCAAGGAGGTGCTGACCACCAAGTCAACAATCTCCCCCTTAGCACCGACTGAGCCTTCAACACCCACTGAAGGGTGACTCTAACCTGTGACCCAAGGCGTTGATGCCAATTGTTGGAATCATTTTCCGTTGCACCAAAAGCTCGAACTGTCAATGCCCAATACAAATGCCAGATTTAACCCGATCTACGAGAGGCAGTTAAGCCATGTCACGAATCTTCAAGGAGGTGTTGACCACCAAGTCAACACATATCTTGCCTCTACCAAAACACTTGCAGCTCTGCAAACTTTTGCAGTGCTTGCAATTACTTGGACAACATTTTCATTGCCCACCATCTCTATGGAGTCAATGAGAATCCTTGCAATGAACTTTGCATCTTTCACTTCTTGTTCACATTCAATTGCCTTCAAAAACATTGTCCCTTTGGGGGACATTGCAATAACATTGATCAATGGATGTTTTTTGCTATCTTTCCATCCATCGGAAACAATAGATACACATGTTTCACTCCAAGAATCTCTAATTGGTTTTAGTTGGGCCTCTATAGATTTCCTATCTTTTTGCAATAAGGTGGTACGCACCTTTTCATACTTAGGACTTGTGAAACTAGGAGGTGCATTATTTATTGTTGTCACCATGTCCCACCAATATGGTGATCGCAACAAACTAAATTGAAGACCACTGGCATAGAGGCAACGTGAAATGTTTTCTTCAGCAATATCTCTTGCCTCCATTTTAAATGCCCTCTCCAATGGACCTCTCTTGCGGGTGGGGATTTGTAGTTCTTCATCTTTATCTTACATAGAAGGCGTAGGCAAGAAGGGATGCTTGGAGGCCGCAATAATCTGAGAGGGTAATGTCGTTTTTTTCTTTCCAGAACTATAACCACTTTGTTTTCTTTTTGCAATCAATTTGTCAACATCTTCTTGTTCTTTTATAAATGCCACTCTTTGTACGATAGTCAACCCCTTCTTATTTGGGCCCTAACACATATTAATCCCCTTACTACTAGGGCCCATAAAATGAAGCTTCACTCGGTAATAAGAGCTATTATGTTTTACATTACAAAAAATACACTTCCAAATGTATATCCCCCACCTCTAGAAAGTTGTGAAATTCTTGTGGTATGTCTCCATAAGGTAGATGTTTTATCAATTTTGAATTTTTGACTTCCCTCTCCAGCCACTGAACTTTGACTACTAGCCATTTTTCAACCTACAAAAAAAATGGAATAAAAAACATACTTGAAAAAATTCTTCACAAACTTAAAAGAATCCATCAAAAACTTGAAAAAAATTCATTAAAAGACTAAAGAATAGGGTTTAAATGCATACTTTCAACACTTAAATCTTCTTTGTGGAAGCTATTTGGCACTCCACAATCGATCTTCTTTGAATACAATCATTTCCCTTCAAACTGCCAAGATGGGGAGAAAATATTGTGAGAGCAAAACGAAAGGTAAAAATGAAATGCATGTGTGTTTGAAGGCCACATATTGGGCCATTTTAGGATTAGTGCAAAAAAAAAATAATTTTTTTGTAATGTCCCCATTTTTCGAACTTTTGGGATTAGCTTGGTTTGGCGACCCTCGTAGGCTAATCAGGTGATCAGAGGGGGTCAATTGGTGGAGCCAGTGTTGGGATTCCATTCTGGAGGTTCAGATTACCAGGTCTGCTCTTTGTTCGGGTCAATTTGGTCAACTTACTATTTTTAGTAAGTGGTATTTTTGGGTATGGCCATATTTAGCAGGGCGTCTGCATAGGGTGTCAGATGTTTCAAGACTGAGTTTCAGGGAATCTCCAGTTTGAGGGACTTACTATTTTTAGTAAGTCTATTTTTGGCAGTTGGTTATTTTTGGCAGGGCAGTTGAAGTTTGAGGCTCTGATGTCAGAAATGTGTTTGTTGCAGTCATTGGGCTTCAGTGGCTTTTTATTTTAAAGTTATCGTTATTAAATTAAATTATTTTAATTTAATAACTGTATTACTTTATAACTTTAATGTTATAAAATGAAGTTGTGATTAAAAAGCCTTTTAAGTGAAAAAAGTGAAATTGAAGTTTTTTCCAAAAAAGCTATATATTCAATTCGAAAAAGCACTTTCATCATTCATGGTTGATTTGATAAAATTTATGAAGCTTCTTGGTTGTGAGAAATGGCTAAGGTTTTGAGGATTGATTCCTCTTCTGCAATTTGAATCATCACTGATTGATGATGAATTTTGCCACTGAAATTCTGAGAATTATATTCTGATTTTATTTGAGGAAATACAAATTGGTGCTGTTGTATACCGGTTTGTAGAACATTATTCAAGTTGCTGGCTGAAGGTATTCATCACAGGAAATCAAATTTGGAGATACAAGGGTTTGGTGGTTTGGTTTTCATATTTGGAGAGAGCTGCAAAGTGCTAGCTGGAATTGGGTAAAGTTTGATTGAATTCTGAAAGTTAATGGCTGGAGTGTGTTCATTTCACTAATTTTGAGCATTCAAGCTGCCGTACGGAATTCTTCATGCTGCCATACAAAATTCTTCTGCTGCTGTACAGATATGTCTGGCCGTACAGATTTATGCATTGTGGTTATCGAAATGGAAGCTCAGTATTGGTTGGAGCTATTGTGTGTGGACCGAAACTTCTCCTTTGATTAGTTTGTAGTGTCCAAGTTGCAAAGGAGAGTAATTTAATGGCTGGCACAAAATTTTCATGAAGTTGCGTGTAATTCTACAGCAGTTACATTTTGTCCAAGTTGCCATTTTTTTGAATTGTTAATTTGTTATGGTTTTGTTAATGAAAGTCTAGTTGAATTTTCAGTATTAATAAGCAATCAAGTTGGTGTAAAATGCTAGTGTTCTTCTTGCTTGTGTTGAGAAATCCAGTGAATTATTGTCTATGTTCTAATTGAAAATTTGCAAATAGGCTATAAATTTTTTGTATCTCTGTAAAGTGGCAAATAAAACTGAGAAAAGAGTTAGTTCTTAGTTGAGAGCTAGTTGGGTTCTTTACATTTTTGATTAAGTTTGGGCCCACCTTTTTAAGGCTGGCGTGTGGCTATGCTTGGGTCTTTGCTGGGTGCTCATAGGGTGCTCACCCAGCACGTACCCACAAACACACTAGTACCCGGTTCAGGGCCTATGGGTACGAACCTTGCAACTTAGTCTTGTATTCTTAGTCATTGATATTGTGCAATTGATATTATTGTGGTTATTAAGATTTGCAAAGAGTAAAATGTTGTCTTATACCCCCCCACTATTAAAAGCATGTGTTCATCAGTGTCTTTAAATCTAGGTAAGGGGTTGTCCAAGGATGAAACCCACAACATATGTGTTTAAATCCACTGTGTCCTTGAAAGTCATAAATATTCTTCCATGTGAGCTGCATGTTTATATCTACTTTTGAATATCAGTACGAGTTATGTGTTTTTGCAATCATAGACAGTTGTTATTGCTTGAAATTGTAAATAATTATATGCAAGTGAATTAAAGTAGTTTTGTTTTATCACATAACTTACAAATACATGTTTTCATACTTAGTCCACTCCATATTTTTTTTGGCATGCATAACATGCTATATTATTTTTCTATTTTCAGGAAACCAAACTGTGCACAGCATACAAGAAATGATTTCAGCATCAAGCAATAGAAATCTGGGATTGACACTAGATCTTCATGACAATCAACTGGGGGCTAGTGCGTTGCTACAGGTTTGTAATCTTCTTCATGATTTTGAGTCTTTATCTGAACTATACGGACCATAGTCCTTACACTAGATTCAGGATTTGTGATGGAAATTGCATGCCTAAAGTCTAATTCCTGTTGCGACCCCAGTCAAGTACCAGAAGAAACAAAATTTTATGTCCATATAATCAGTATTGTTGGTTGAGCTTGTAATTTAACATCTCACATTGATTACTTGGATCCTACCAAAACGAGAAATTCAAAACCAACAAAAGGAAGCATAATCACAACTAAGGTTTAATTGAACATAATGGAAAAGTAAAGTATAACAATAATAAAAGCATCAGTGCAGCATTGAAACATCCTTTCAGGGTGGAAAAATGCAGGAATAGTATCGTGTCCACAAATTTAGAATATACTGCTAGTATAATACAATTTATGTATCCATGTACAAGAATGTCAAATAATAACATATATAAAAGGATGTGGGAACATAACTCAACCTCACTGACTGAAAATAAATATATGTGAGCTACCTCAGCTATGCGTAGCCAAATACAACTGTTCATAGAATTTTACAGCTATAATTCCAAAACAAGCTTTTAGTGTAGATTGAAGAAGTGTAATCCAAGCATAATTTATTGTCCTTGCTACATAATTCCAGTTTATATCAACATACTAGATAGAAGAGGGAAAACATCATTGAAGTGTTTTTCCTCTGAACACAGAGCCTTATGGTTTCTCTACACATCTCCCAAATTGGACTGACCCTACCTTTAAATGATGGCAGAAGATGAGAGTAGCCATTCTACAAGAGACCGAGAGAACTGTGTGCAAAGTAAAGTATAGTCACCAGTATATGTGCAGCCAAATCATGCAAAATCAGACAACACAAAAATTATCTTGTCTATAGGCAAACATGGACAAGCATTATGAACCTAATACTATGATGAATAGGAACAAATGTTTATGTAAATCATGCTTTTGCTAAAGTCTTAATTGGATGGTCGCTTCAATATCCCTGCATCTCTACCCAACAATAAGTGAGTTTAATATTGTTTGTTAAACAGATTTGTCTTTTTATAACTTATCCCTAGAACTGACTTTTCTTGCGCAATTGAAAAACAAATACTGAACCGACAGTTGGAAAGTTATGAAATTAATTTGTCTCTGAGTTCAAATGATACTGCTCCCCCACACGATCAAGATTTTAGTTGTTTTAGTATAGTTTAGTTGTATTAGATAGTTTTTATTTCAGACTTCTGTTTACAATTGTTTCTTTTAGAAACATTGTTTTGTAATTGCCTAAGTTACCAAATGCGTCCTAGGGCCCTTTGCATCTCATGCGGATGCAGATGCACGCACTGGTGTGCTTGGATGCATACTAGTAAACATAAAAAACCCTAGGTTGCAGAAAAATCTGAAAATCACGACAATAAAAGTGGTTTTTTTTTCTTGTCACCACACCGTCAACAAAAGAAACGACGGGACAAAAACACTGCCACCAATTAGATTCCTGCACAGAGAAATGAAGAGCCATGTCAAGAACTAGACAAATTCTATGAAAAGTATATTGCGATTTTCAAAAGATTGCAATTTTTGAAGGCGCGGATCTGAATACATAGGTCTGCCAGCGATAAATATATTAATTTATTTCTTTGATTTCTTTGTATATATAATAGATATTTATATATATAAACATACACATGCACCTAAACGCATCCAACCCCCCCCCCAAAAAAAAAAAAATAAAAAAATAAAAAAATTCCCATGATCTGTGTACCTAGTTCTTGTTCGTATCTCTTGTTGTAAGGTTTACACACCATCGCTCCATTGCAAATGGGAACCCCCTCTTTTTGCTTTGGCAGTAGAAGTAGTGGTCTTAGGTGGTCTTGGTAGTAGTTTTCAAGTCTCCAAGTCTGAGAGATGATTTTTGGCAATTTGGTCTGCTGGGAAGTCAAGTCTGTCTGGGATGTGGGCAAGAGATGGGCTAAGCAAGCTAGGAAGGGGGAGTTGAAACCAAGTGATTTGTGATGAAATGAGTTAGAATCTTTTAGAAAATCCTTGTTCCAGCTTCAATTTGATCTTAGAAAGTCCAAAAAGGTTTTGGGAGGTAACACTGCTGAAGGCAAGCTTAATCCTCAAATTTGGCTAAGTTTGGAATTTTTTAGAAACTCCCGAAATCTAGAATCTTAATTACAACTCCTATGAAGCTGAAACCTATGTCAAACATCTTGAAAGTACTTATATAAAATATAACTTAAAGTATAAGAAAGGAAATACTTATACTTAATTGTTATATTTTATATAAATCATCCTGCCCTTTGAGTTGAGAAAATGACTAAGTGTAGACAACAAGCTGCAAAGAGGAAATTCCTCTAGGCATGGCGGATTCCACTTGCCCTAGAGGAATCCACATTCCTTTGACCCCTCAAAATTCCGCCCCTTGCAAATCTGAGTTCTAAGTCTAAATTGGTGAGAAAAAGTGAAAGACAATGCAAAATACTGATTTTTGAGGTGAAGTTGTGCATAAAGTAAATTCCTCTGAGCATGGCCGATTTTGACTACCCCAGAGGAATCCAAACTGCTCTGACATGCTTGATTTCCGCCCACCTTTTGTTGCTTAAATTCCTTTCTTCCCCCTCAATTCCGCCTTTGGGTAAATTATTGAGGCAATTGGGTGAACGAATGACATTGCTTGGAGGTCGAAACATTAGTGACAAAGTGAAAATCAGATTGAGCATGAGTGAAGAAAAGCATAAAATCAGGCCTGATTTAACTGATCGATTCATTCCAAGAGGTGGGGGGCCTTGCATTGAATGAAGAGGCTTAATTGCATTTGAAGAAATGGGAAAACACTAAGGAAAAGGGAGTCTAAGGAGTAAAGGGAGGAAATTTGTAGTTGTAAAGAAAAATGAGGAAAAGGCATGTCCAAAAGGAAAATTCCTTCAAGCATTGCGGATTCCGCCAATTCTAGAGGAATCAAAATTCCTCTCCAACCCCAATTTTCCGTCCTCAAGTCTAACTTAGAAAAGGGCATTGTAACATGAGACAAACCTATCCCCCCTCCAAGTTGGAATAAATGATGCGAGTTTGAAGTAGAATCAAGGTGGTTGGGCAAATTTGAAGTGTTTGAACTATGAATGAGACAAAATTCCTCTCCACCACCTGATTTCCGCCACCTTATTAAAGGCAAAAATGAAGGCATGATGAAGGAGAAATCACTAAGGAAAAGAGCCAGCAGTTTGGAGAGTTTGAAAAATGACAAAGGGAGACGATTGAGAAGACAAGGAAATTCCTCAAGGCAGGGCGAAATCTGCCTGCCCTTGAGGAATCTTAATTCCTCTCAACACCTCTATTTCCGCCTTGGGCAAAAAGAGGAAAAAGCATCTATTAAGACCCCAATCTGCACTATGAATGAGGAAATGAAGGTTAGGATGGAGAATCCAAGAGAAAGTTGAGGTGAAAAGTTGAGACACAAGTGCAAGAGATGATTCCTCTAGGCATGGCAGAATCTGCCATCCTTAGAAGAATCCAAACTCCTCTCCAAGGCTCAAATCCCGCCCCAGAAGAAGTGGAGAAATGCAAATTCGAGGCCCTCAAATGTGAACAAAACACACTTTAAGAGTGATCTGATCCTAAGAATGAGAAATTAAGACTAATTGGGCTGAGTTTCTTGAGGTGGAGATTGAGTTGAGGAGAGGAATCCAAAATTCCTCTCTACCCCTTGATTTCCGCTTTGCATTTATTGCATGAAAACATGATTTGAGGCCACCAAAATTGAGTGATAATCAACAAAATGAAGGCTAAGTGATTGGGCAAGTTCGATAAAGAAATATTGAGTTTGAGGAATTGAAAAGAGAGAGAACACAATTCCTCAAGGCAATCCACAAGCCTTTGAGGAATCCATATTCCTCTTTCCCCCCCTTATTTCTGCCTTGGATTTATGGTAGCAAACTTGAAACAAAAGCCTTCAAGTTGCACATGAAATGAAAAGAAGGATGATAGGAGATGAGATGCTATCTGAAGAGGCAATGAAACCAAATATGAGGAGTGGAAGTAAAAGATTAAAATCTTCTCTATCCTCTAGTTTCCGCCTTGAGGATGATAATGAAAATATGGACAAGGCCCCTCAACTTGCTTAGTAATAGTGAAAATGAAGAGGTAAAAAGGTATAAGGGATGAACAATGAATTTGGCAAAATGAAAGAGAGGATTCAAAATCCTCTAAGGGGTAGAATGTCTGCCTTCTAATTCCCATACATGCTTGATAGGGGAGAAGAAGATGAAAGAAAAGGAGAGGTTGTCATGAGGAATGAGAATGCAGTTTGAAAGCAATAAAAGAAAAATTCCTTGAGGGATGGCGGAATCCACCATCCCCCCAAGGATGCATTATCCTCTTGAGTGCATAAATCCCACCTAGCATTATGGATGCTATAAGGCCAATCTTTAGTCTCCAAGTGTGAGTTCATTGAGGAAGTAAAGTGAAATGGACAAAAGGTGAAAGTCAATTTGTATGATGAGATGTGAATTTGAGAAGGTGAAATTCCTTAAGCTCTCAAGCAATAAAAGAAAAATTCCTTGAGGGATGGCGGAATCCACCATCCCCCAAGGATGCATTATCCTCTTGGGTGCATAGATTCCGCCTAGCATTATGGATGCTATAAGGCCAATCTTTAGTCTCCAAGTGTGAGTTCAGTGAGGAAGTCAAGTGAAATGGACAAAAGGTGAAAGTCAATTTTTATGATGAGATGTGAATTTGAGAAGGTGAAATTCCTTAAGCTCTCATTATTTTTGCCTTGTTCTCATAAGGATTGGATCTTCAAAATTTACAATGAGAGAGGCAACATGAAACAATAACATCGAGATAAGAGGGCTGAGATGTGATTGATAGTTTATAATTAAAATTCGCATCTACTGCTCCCTTAGCATGTCGGCCTGCATTAGGGCAAAAGAAAAGTGAAATAAGTGCAGTGAATGGTTTCCATTGTGGGCAGCAATCTGTCATAAGGGGAAGTGAAGAGGAAGTGAATTTGCTTGAAGGAGCAGTAATTTTTTTTCAAAAATTTGAGATTAAAAGAGAAATTAAAATTTGGGCATGCTATGTTGCAAAACTCTTTTGTTTTCCATATTTTAACATGATTTCAGAATTTCCAAGGAGAAAGACCTTGAACTTAAAGAAGATCCGTTTTGCCTCCTTGTTTTGATATTGATGCAATTTTACTTTATGAAAGCATTCTGATTTCTTTCATTCTATTATTTCATGAGTTTAATGCATTTTTCATCCTTAGTTTTGCAAGGTAAACTTCAAAGAGGGAGAAGCTTGGAGAGCAAGGAGATGGTGGCAGGTCAAGCTCAAAACTTCAAGCAAGAGGATGCTCGAGGACCTCAAATGAGGAGGGTCAAATCAGATTATCAAAAGTGCAAACTCGAAGATCAAGATCAAGATGGAATCCATGAAAGCAAAGATACAAGTGAAAGAAGAAATTTTTATCGACTTGAATTTTCTTCGGAAATCCAAGTTCATTTTGAAAGATCCAAGCTACATGAAGACTTCATCACTTCAAGGCATTGAAAGAGATATCAAGTTTGCAAGAACAATCAAGTTCAAAACCATGGCAATGAGAAAATTTCCAAGAATGAAGATGGAGAAAATTTGAGAAGATGAAGCAATTTGGGAATATGCCATCACAATTGAAAGCTTGATAATGTTGAATATCAAGAGATATTTTCTCATCGTCAAAAGATTGATCGAGTCTACAAGATAAGGATGCTGAGATGGTGCCTACCTTTCTTCTACCGATCAAAAAATTCCAGTTACACATGCTCAAGCACATTCAATCATTTTATGCCAATTGTACAATTTTCTCATTGGCTCTCAAAAGCATTGTAATTTTCTTGTTGACCCATTGGGTGGTACCTTCATGAAATTGGTTGATAGGGTGGCAACCCTAATTAGGGTTTGTAATGGGTTAATATTGACCCTTCATTTTGAATTGATCTTGGTCCTTCATTGTAATTGAACAACTATAAAAGGCCATGGTCTTCTTGTTGAAATATAGTAAGAGATGTTAAGTAAACTAATCATATCAGTTAAGAGATGTTAAGTAAACTAATCATATTAGTTATAATTAATGGACATCATGAAGAGTCATGATCCTCCAAGTTGCTAACCCTTTGTATAATATATATGCTTGATTGGAATGAGGAATCAATCAATCACAAAGGCCATTGCATTCCTCAGTCCATCAACAAGAGCAGATTATTCACTTACCTATTCATCCTATATTCCTAACATGGTATCAGAGCCAAGTTCCTTTTGTAAAGCCTAATCGCTTGAAGGAAGATCTTATGAGCACACATAGAGGACGGATACTTCTGACACTCACATTACCAGTCTGGCTACAAAACTTATTTTATCGAGTGTGAGCCTTATAATTGAAGTACTGGGAAATACACTGCGTGAACACCTTAATCGCAAAAGTCAAATAAGACTCGGTTGGCATCACCGATTTAGAGAGGTGAAAGAAATAAATTAAACAACTTGGGGGAGTACTGTAGGAAATAGAGACACCTATTGATGGAAGGTGGATACAATTAATAATAACACCCACTTAAGATTTTAGTACATGAATGGGAGATTCTATTGGTTGCTGTCGAGCATTACACTGATGAAAGGTTGTTCTTTGTCGTTTGCAATGTATTCATTGCAGTATGGAGGAATAATTTGCAGTGAAATTTAGTATTAGGTTCGATCATTGGCATCATGAATAAATAATTGACAGATGATTCAGTCAACTTGGACAAACTCAATCATATTGATTGAGAGGGAGTTCACTATTGAAGATCATTGAGATAAACATCATACCAGAGGTCTTTATTATCTTCCCTCAAGTCCAAGAGGGAGTGTTAATGTTGTGGCCTTGGAAAAGATCAAAATGCATCTTATGCTAGCCGATGTAACCTTATGACTATTCAGATTATTCCTATTGTTTCTCTTAGGAAGGAAAGTATGAAGTGACATCCTGCAATGACACTGAGTTGAGTATATAAACAAGGTATGCCTTCGTGATAGAGGGAGAAGCTAAAAGGATTTGCATTAGTGGACATTCGAGGATCTTGATTCAGAGGGAGTAGACCATGTTTTGTTGGTTCTTTAGTAATCAAGAAATTGTAGCAGAGAATTATGATTATTACCATGTGAGAAGGCTATATGTCAGAGGGAGAAGCTAGAAGATCAAATTAAGTTGGCACCCAGGATCTTGGTCATACAAATTCAGAGGGAGTGTACTATGTCAAGATGGTGTATACTTTGTAAGCTTAGAACTCACCAAGACTATGAGACAGTACAAACAAATGCAATTCAATGGAGAACCTATGAAAGACATTCTTACCAAACCCTTTGCTAGAAAGAAGATTGTGTACTTTCAGATAACCTTGGTATGTTGAGGAGTAAAGCCTTAGCTGAAAAGAAGGTTTCAGCTTCAGTGATCCATCATTTTGTATCTTAAATGATTCTTGTCTTTGATAGACAAGTCTAAGGTGGAAGTCTTGGTTTCCATTCTCTGGGATGAGCCATGGTGGATCTACCCTCTGAGAAGAGTCAAGGTGACTTTATGGGTCCATTCATTTTGTGTTCATAGAAGATGACGATCTTCTGTGTAAATAATTGGGGTTACTATTTCAAGGTGACGATCTTGACAATAGTTAACCAAGCTTCAAGATTGACACCCGAACAGGGTTGTCCTGGATTGCGCCAGATATCTTGAACACCATGGTATTACTTGTTGTGTAATAACCATATCATGGCAAGACAACATTAAGTTGTTGGTTTCAAATTGTCATGATGTGTTCCGGACTGTATTATGTTCATGGCTAGACAACATTAAGTTGTTGGTTTCAAATTGTCATGATGTGTTCTGGACTGTATTATGTTCATGGCTAGACAACATTAGGTTGTTGGTTTCAAATTGTCATGATGTGTTCTGGATTGTATCAAATATTATGTTCATGGCTAGACAACATTGAGTTGTTGGTTTTAAATTGTCATGACTGATAGTTTGACTTAAATCTTCTTTACTAAGAGGGAGTGTTGAAATATAGTAAGAGATGTTAAGTAAACTAATCATATCAGTTAAGAGATGTTAAGTAAACTAATCATATTAGTTAGTAGTTAATGGACATCATGAAGAGTCATGATCCTCCAAGTTGCTAACCTTTTGTATAATATATATGCTTGATTGGAATGAGGAATCAATCAATCACAAAGGCCATTGCATTCCTCAGTCCATCAACAAGAGTAGATTATTCACTTACCTATTCATCCTATATTCCTAACACTTCTCATTTGTAACAGTTAGATTGTAGATTCATTAAAGAGGAGATTAGTAGAAGTAGAGTAGGAGAGGAGACTTGATGAAATTGTTGCCATAATGCTATCAAAGTAATTGATGATTCATTGTTGGTCTTCATGGTGGATTACTTAATGTTGCTTTGAAGTGTTGCATGGTTTCTTCAATTCCATATTTAGGATTTCATTTCATTTTAAGTAGAGGTAGAAGTTGATGAATGGAAGATTTTGTTGAATGATGATTAATGGTGAAGCTAGTGTCCATACCTTTTGGTACTTGTTGATTGTAAGTAATAGTGCAAGGTTAGTTTGGGCTTAAATTGCAAGTGTTTAACTTATATTGGAGATGTTCATTTAGATTGCGCCTTCATAGGGTATTTGGATAAATGTGGACAATGTGAAAATCATACCTGCATCCATAGAAGATAGCACCCTCCTATGCCTAGTTGATACGACGAAGCAAAGATTGGTTAAAGGCTCACCCCATCATCAACATTATCTTACATTCTTAGAGTTAGCTTTTATCCCTTTGCAAATTAATTAGTTGGAAGTGATTGAAGAAGCAAAAATCAAGTTGGTATCCATTGAATGAATAGGGTAAGTCCCTTTGTGATAACCAACATATCACACCATTATAACTGAGTGAAGTCCACGATTTAGAAGGAACCTTGAGGTTGTCTCAATTGATCACGCAATCCAAATACATTGTTTAGCATATGAGCAGCCTTATTCAAGAGAGGACTGAGTATTTAGTGTTTCATCTTGAAACATTGAGTGTTTGTTTCTGTATGTTGTAGTGGAACAAAACTCACATCAACACATTCGAACCAGTAACTTAGGTAATTGCCTATATGTACAACTTTGTTTTCATTATTCAATCAAGCAATTACCATTTCATTGTACCAGAGCAATATTATTATTTTTTTGCAAAATTTTCACAAAAGTCATGGTAATCCTAAATATTTTAAAATTTTTTTAGAAGTATTTTCAGTCAATTTTTTTTAAAAAATAAAAAATTGAAAGCTCAATCTTTATGCAAAATTGAAAGGTTTTTTGTGAAATCATGTGTTTTTTCCGCATTTCAAAATTGCACATTTGCTTTGCTTGAGGCTGTGGTTGTTTTTCTGCAAGTTGAGCCCCTGCACAACATTCTTTGTCACATTAAGCAATTACCATTTCAATTAAGAACAATTTTTTTAAAATAAGTGTTACCATTGAGGAAGCCAAAAGAAGAGCATGGACAACAAAATCCAAGGAGACACGAGATTTGTAAGGGGGAAAAGCAAAGAAAAATCTCCAATATTATGTATGTGGTGAAAGGCTAGAGGAAGTACAATGAGAGAAAGAGAGAGGAAGAGCAAGCATAGAAACACTACAACTAGAAGAAATGATAGAGGCACCTCAAATATATAGAGGTGCGAGAGACTCCTAAGTCTAAGGATGCCATCTAGCATGCTATGCATGTGCAGTGTGTCAAAATCCTCATAAGGAGGAAATCTAATATTCCGAATATTTGGAATAAAGAAAATGAATTGTGAGAACTCAAAAGAGGACAAAGAACTTATAGGGATTCCTTAGAAATATTCCTACAAGAGACAAAAAGAGGAAATTAAATTTACCAAGTAAAGATTAACTCCTATAAAAAATCTTAATTAATACGCCTTTGACATCAATGACAATATCTCCCCCATTTATATGGGGTAAGGTGCTCCTTGTTTCCTTGACATGTAGAACTTTCTTTGGGTTTCAACAATTGTGGTACACAAAGACAACATATGGGTTACTATTTTCTTGCCATTTACTTAGGTGATGAAAAGGAAGTCTCCTCTAGGGATACCTTCGGAGACTAAGCAATAGTTCTAAAAAGAGACTCACCAATGTTGCAAACCTGTTTACTAAGCACCGTTTTATGATATTATGGCTCTTTAGAAAAACAACAAATAAGCGTTTGTGAATTTTCTATAGAATGAAATGTAGACTCCAAGGTTTTTTCCGTATACCTTACCATTTTCTCTAGCTCCAGATGGGATCTTCTCTTCTATTTGTTCTCCATCTCCACCCTGTCCTTTGATTTCCACCTCGAACTTGGCTGCCTCTAGTGCCTTCTCTACATCATTGACATTCAAGATATCCTATATTTCCCCCCTTCCCTAGACTTCTCCATTTTCTTGCCTTAGTAATCAATTGAATGACCTGTTACCCTGTAGGTTAGGCCTTAATTTCGTATGTGGCGAACCAACTCCATGCGGTACTCAAGCATTGTTTCTTGCTTAGGCTTAGAATTATTGCAGGCAGCCAAATCAATAGGCATTAATTCAGAAAATTCACAATTAAAACAAGCGCCAAGCTAAACCACACCTTAACAATCAATCAAACCACCATGAATTATTAAAATAACAAAATTTACTCACTGAATTCTCAAATTATCTAGAAAAAATGATCCAAGCTTTGAGGAGAAAAATGACAAATTCAACCATCAATAGCAAAGGGAAGTAATTGGAGTTGATTCCAACAAGAGATGCTTCAACTAGGTTTTTATTGGAGGGTGACTATTCAGCTCCCTTACCAACCTCCATGCTCTTCCCTTTCTTGTTAATTCCTTGGATTCTCCCTTGGAAACATAAGAGACATCAAACTGTTGGCATTAACAGTAAGGATGCAACCGGTGAAGAGACCACTGGTAATAATTAGTGGTGTTGTCATTGATGTCTATGCTAACTATGTCCAAATGCTAGGAAAACGGTGACATAGTGATGAGTTGGTAACTGGTGAAGACTCGGTGAAGAAAATGACCGGAGCAGTGACCGATGTAGAAAGAGAGCAGAGAAGTGACTGGTGAAGACAGAGACCAAAACACTGAATAATGAAAGGTGTAAACCGGTCTACAGTGATCATTAAGATATCATTGAGACTGATGTATGTCTACTATTTGTTGAGATCGGTGAAAGGCACAGATTGACGGATACTAAGGTGATCGAGATTTGTTGCATAGATCACACAAGATCTCTGTTAAGGAAAAGACAGGTGAAAGGCATAGATTGATGGATTCTGAGGAGACCGAGATTTGTTGCACAGATCACGCAGGATCTTCTGTTAAGGAAAAGACCGGTGAAAGGCACAGTTGATGACTACTGGATAGATCCTTTTACTGTGATTTATTGCACAAATCATGGAGGATTTTCTATTAAGGGAAAGTTCATGTCATGCATCTGATGTTTCCTTTTAAGACTGAAACACGACTAGATGGCAGATCAATAGGAGATCTTCCTAGGGAGCACAATGGCAAAGAGTGGGAATATCTGATGTCTCTTTCTCTCAACTGTACAATTGTCCTACGCTCTGCAAGAAGTGTATATATTGTTCCGATAGCAAAGATAATTTTTTGCCTTCATTCTGCCAAGAAGAAAGAGTGAAACTGTACGTTGATCAAAGCTACTGTAAGGGAAAAGAAGAAGAGAAGAAAAAGAGGAGAGTGTGCAAGGAAGCATAGTAACCTAAAGAGAGCATACCTGTAGTGCTCAGTGATGACTCTCAGTGAATGAAATAGTGATCTTATTAGGCTCTGCAAAGCCATTTCAAAGGATCAACCCCTCTATTGCTCTCTGACAACTGCAATAGTCAAATCCTAGTATCTGGGTGGACATTAACAGGTCCCTTATAACAAATCCCTTAACTGGGTGACATCTAGTAGATGTTTTAAAGTCCTCTGACAAGGCAAGCTTTAACAGGCTTTATTCTAAATCCCTTAACCGGGTCACACCTAACAATGCATTTGTAATCCCTTGATAGGGAATGCTTTTCACAGGGTACACTCTAGAAGAGTGCAAAATTTGTGAGTTCCTACTCACACTGTGTTTTTCTCCCATTTTGGGTTTCTACGCGATATATCTAGTGTTCTATGTTGCTGTGATTTTGTGTTGATTATTTCTTTTATAGGATCTATTTTGCATGCAGTAATAGTTAGTAGATTTAAGAGTGTCTTCTTTTAGTGGGTGTTGATTCACCCCTCCTCTCACCACCGGTTGGGACCATCACAAACTTGGTGCCCACAATGACTTTTCTTTCAAAACTAACATTCACATTCATAAATACCAATAGACACTCCTTTCCAATTGCACCCATTTGAGGAGTTCTTAATATTAGTTACAAATAATTCAACTTCTACTATCAGTGAATCCCTTCGTTTGTTATAAATACGTTTTCCATAAGTGGAACAATAAGTGAGAGGATTTACAAGGTTGATAACACCTTACTCCTAGCAATTTGACTCATAAAACATGTTGGACCTTCAAGCGGCCTCAGAATGAGCCATTTCATACAAATATATGCATGCTAGAATTATGGCGACTCCAAAAGTGATTGGAGCCTAGCCACTCAATATTGACTAAAATTAAATTCTATTGTGCTTTCACATTCAAATCAGACAAAGCAGGTATTGGTTGGCTAGTCAAAAGATACTGAAGAAAAATGAATAGTTGCCTGTTAAAATTTCTCTGGCAAGCAAACTAATTACATGCTTGTTAATAAATGATAAAATAATGAAAGAATATAATTAGTACTATAATATATTAAATAATAATAATACTAATTTAATATTATTATATAATAATGATATTAAAATATAAAGATAGATAAATAAATAAATAATATAATATAATAGTTGAATAAAATATAATTATAATATGATTACAATGTAAAGAAATTATAATATTACAATATAAATAAATAATAACACAATTAAATTATAGAAGCTCTAAAAGACTAATATATAATAAAAATATATATAATTATATATATTTTAATAGTTATGACTTGCCTTAAAATAATATTTCAATACTTGAAAATAACTAAATTAATAATCACTTTCAGTATTTAATAATATTTAAACCTATAACCAACCATATCATATACATACATACATACATACATATATATCATACGAAGGACTAAATGGAGAGGAGAAAACTAGCATATGATAATGATTTCTACCAAGAGAGGTCTGGATTAAGGATGTCGATGGGATATAGGACTTGGGAACCAAAATTTCTTCAGTGGGTTTTATGTGATTGTAACCCATCACACCATAACCGTTGGCTGCATTTGTATAACCATCATAAGCATAGACGTATTTTGATATGTTCTCGTCCAAAGCCAGATGGGAAACACTATTGATCGTTTGGATAATGAATACACAATATTGATGTCTCATAAGTAATCGATTGTTATTCATCATACCCAGAGCCCACTCATCATTTAGATTGTGAAATTGCTAGTCGATCATATTAGAAAACTGGTCATGTATGTGAACTATAGGCTTACATATGTGTTGCAAGACTGTGGGAGTTGGCTATAACTAGTAAGTGGAAGAGCTCAACATATATGTATCTGTAACCAGCAACATCAGAGTGACGCAACCACAACAGGAGGGTCGTTAATGAGAACAATCTGAACCATGCAACAAGAGTCACACAACAGAAGCAACAAGGAGTAGAGAGAATGCAAGATCAGATGTTTGAATTGTCATAAATTCAAGTACAATTAGCCAACAACATGCAGGCTTATAGAACAAGAATACAAGCCTGATTACAAATATCATCCAGATTATCCTTTTATGTGGATTTATAGAATTCTTATTCTTGAAAAGCTACTAACTTAAGAGACAAATACAACAATATATAGACATTCGCAAAGCATCCAAGTCGACCAAGAGCGATCACAATCCCCAAGGCAGAAAACGTAACGTGTACATAGGTCAAGACCTAAATCATGAAGAACTCCTCCACCAATGATTAGAATAAAGCACAAACAAAAAGGGAGGTTGGCCAAGAGTCTAGGAACATTGAACGGTGGGCCAAGAAGGATCGCAAACCAAGGAAAAGGTTCGCAAGATTGGATACTCCAACTAGTCGAGAGCATGATGAAGAAATAGGTCGAACCCGAAAGATCAAAGATAACTCCACCTAGAAGAATTAGATTGAAGTGCGAACCCAAAGGAAGATTAAACACGAGCCAAGGAACATGCCAAATAAGTTCGTAAGAGAAAATAAGCCAACACAGAAGGATGCCGAACAAAACACAACACATAATTGAACAAGAAAAGGAATGAAACTGAAAGCAATTATTTTTGGTTGATGCAAGATTGCCAAGAACCCAAGGATTCTCCTGGATTAGCCATTTGGGGTTGATTGTAAAGTGAACCTCTCACTTTGATGGGACTAGAGGAAAACCAAGACGGTCTACCTCAACTTGAGATATCGAAGAAGAATCCTCAACTGGTGTGTCCTTCCACTTCACTAGGTATGCATAGTATTGTGTTCCATGCGTGCTCCTACCGACTTTCCTATCCAAAATGTCTTCAATCTCATGTAATTTCTTCTTTGGAAACTGCTGCTCCAAATCAGGTCCCTTGTCATCACTTAATTCTACCTCATGATATTGATATAGATCTGCAATGTTGAATATATGTAATATACCCAAAGTGTTTGGTCACTCAACTTCATATGCATTACTTGAATCAAACTTCTTCAAGATCTTACAAGGTCCAAACTTCCTCATCTTCAATTTATCGTAGGTTCCAATTGGAAATCTGCCTTTTCTCAAATACACCATTAGCTCATGTCCAACTTGAAATTCCTTATGTCTCCTCTTCTCATTCGCCTTCTCCTTATACTTATGGTTCATGTCTTCCAAATGTTGCTTCACTTGATTGTGTAATAATTTCATGTGTTCTGCAAAGTTCTCCACTTCTGCACTTCTATCCTCATGACTGATATCACTTAATTTTGTTACACCTTTAGGATTTGCGCCTGTAAGAATCTCAAATGGTGTCTTCCCTGTACTTCGGTTTATTGAATTGTTATATGCAAACTCTTCTTGTGCAAGTATCAAATCCCAACTTCTTGCCTTTTCTCCAACCAAACATCTCAACAATTTTTGCAAACTTCTATTCACTACCTTTGTTTGTCCATCTGTCTGTGGGTAATACGTAGAACTAAACTTCAAGTTTGTCTTCATCTTCCTCCAAAGTGTCCTCCAAAAGTAACAAACAAACTTAATATCTCTATCTGAAACAATGCTTCTAGGTAATCCATGCTACCTCACAACTCCCTTGAAAAATAGGTTTGCTACTTGTACTACATCCATTGTCTTCTTATAAGGTATGAAATGTGTCATCTTAGAAAATCTATCCACAACCACAAATATGGAATCATTCCCTCTTTGTGTTTTAGGCAATCCAAGTATGAAATCCATGCTTATATCTTCCCAAGGCCTCTCTGGTACTGTCAACGATTTATGCAATCCAATATTCTGACTACATCCTTTTGCAACTTGACAAATTCTACAACTCTGAACAAATTTCCTTCAATCCTTATGAATTTGGGGCCAAAGTAATTCTCACTTACCAAAGCCATTGCCTTGCCAATACCAAAATATCTTGCTAATCCACCATTGTGCTTTTCTTTTATCAGATTGTTTCTCATAGAACTCCTAGGCACACATAATTGATTTCCTTTAAATAACATCTCATCTTGAGTGAAATAATCTAACCATTTGGTTCGGTTTGGTACAACAGGTTCTTTACAAGCTTTCCAAGGTTCGACAAAATCAGGGTGTTCCTCATACATGGTCTTCAATTCATCAAATCCTAGCACTTCATTTCTCATCTCTGTCAGCAAATTCCTTCTCCTACTCAAAACATCAACAACTCTATTTGACTTTCCACTCTTATGCTTCAGAACAAAAGTATAACTTTGCAAGAATTCTACCCATCTCATGTGTCTCTGATTCAACTTAGCTTGACTATTCAAATATTACAATGCTTGATGATCCGTATAAAACACAAACTCCTTAGGCAACAAGTAATGTCTCCACTTCTTCAAGGCTTGAACTTTGGCATAGAACTCTTGATCATACACTAAATATATTCTCTTTGCATCTTTCAACTTCTCACTGAAATAAGAATAGGCTTTTCATCTTGACTTAACATTGCTCTAATTGCATTCCCACTTGCATCACAATCAACTTGAAATACTTAACTGAAATTTGGTAGGGCTAACATAGGTTGTTCAGTCACCTTTTGTTTCAACAACTCAAAACTTCTATTTGCTCCGGATGTCCACATGAAATCCTTCCCATCTCCTCTCATTGTCTCAGTCATAGGGCTGCAAACTGAATTGAAATTCCTGATGAGCTTTTGGTAGAAACTAGCCAATCCATGAAATGATTTTACCTCTCCAATGCTTTCTAGTGTAGGCTATTGATCCATCTTCAATCCATCCGTAGATATCACAAATCCCAAGGACACAAGTTCTTCCTTTATGAAACTACATTTCTTAATGTTTATCAGCAACTTCACTTCTCTTAACCTCTGCAATACTTGTCTCAAATGCAACAAATGCTCCTGTTTTGTCTTACTGAAAACCAAAATGTCATCCAGATACACAATCACAAACCTTCCCAAGAATTTCTTCAATGCCTCATTCATTAATCTCATGAAAGTACTCAGTGCATTAGTCAGTCCAAAAAGCATCACCAACCATTCATACAATCCCTCATCTGTCTTGAATGCGGTCTTCCACCCATCTTCTTCTTTGCTCCTGATCTAATGATATCCACTCTTCAAGTCTATCTTTGTAAAATATCTAGCTCCTCTCGAGCAGTCCATTATGTCATCCATCCTAAGTAAAGGAAACCTATATTTCACTATGATTTGTCTTATAGCTCTAGAATCAGTACACATTCTCCACTCTCCATTCTTTTTAGGTGCTAATACCGCAGGCACTGCCCAAGGACTCAAACATTCTTTGATCAAACATTTCTTTAACAATTATTGCATTTGTCTATTAAATTCTTCATTCTCTACAAGTGTCATCTGGTGTGCAACTTTATTAGGCAAACTAGCTCCAAGAATCAGATCCATACAATGACTGATACTTCTTACAGATGGTAATCAATCAGGCACATTATTTGAGATTATACCCTCAAATTTTGTTAGTAACTCCTTTATCTCCTCTGGTTGCTCATCTTTTGACTCCAAATCAAACTTCTTAGGATTCAAAACATTGCACATACTCTCATTTCTCAAACCATCCAGAAATTTCCTTCCTTCAACCAAACAAACTCTCACTCTTGTACAAATCTCACTCTTAGGAGTCTCTTGTAAAGGCAACAAAACTTGTTTCATCCCATTTGCTACAATAGTATAAATGTTCTTTCTTCCATCATGCAATGCTTTTCTATCATACTGCCATGGTCTACCCAACAAGATATGACCTACATCAATAGGCATAATATCACACAAATTTTCATCGTGATAAGATCCAATCTTAAATTTCACCAAACATTGTTCACTTGCTAGTACCTTATGATCATCTCGAATTCATGTTATCTGATAGGGTTTAGGGTGCTTCAATCTTTGCAACTTTAGCTTGTTCAACGACTCTTCTGAGGCTAGATTATCCAAACTACCACTGTCAATGATAACTTTGCAACATTTACCTTCAATCTTACATCTTGTTCAGAACAATCTTTTCTTCTGTGATGGTTCTTGATCCATCTCATTCTGACTAGGGTTCTCCTTATCATCAAAGCTTCTCCATCTTTAGGTTGGTTTAGGGATTTGGTAGGTTCTTCCTCAACAAAAGAAGCTCTTCCATTGTTCTTTGTCCTCTTACATGAATTTCCTTGACTACATTCAAAAGCTCGGTGTCCTCCACACTTGAAGCAAGTTCCTCTAAACATATTCTTATCATCTCTCTTATAGCCGTTCTATCCTCCATTCCTATGAAAGTTCTTGTCTCTTTACCTTTTACCTTACCTTTGTTCTGCTCTGCAAAAGATTTTTCTCCAGTAAATGTTTAGCTTCTCTAAAACCTCCCTCCTCTTCCTCTCTGTCTCTGCTCATGTCTCTTGTTCAACTTTTCCTTAGTCTTCAAGGCATATTGATAAGCTTCTTCCACATTATGCAACTTGATTAAATTGATCTCATCTTGTATAGACATCCTCAAACCATTTCGATACCTTGCAAGTTGCTCAACATCATCCTCAGTATGTCCAGATTTGATATCCAACTTGTAAAATTCCTCAGTATACTCCTTCACACTAGATTCCTTCTACTTCAAATTTTACAACTTTCGGAATAAATACACTTGATAAACTGCAAGTAAAAGTTTCGCCTTCAACTTATTCACCATCCTATTCAAATTTTACAACTTTCGGAATAAATACACTTGATAATCTGCAAGTAAAAATTTTGCCTTCAACTTATTCACCATCCTATCCCCAGATTTAATTTTCTCTTTGCCTCTTCTTTGTCTATCGGTTTGCAAATGTTCCCACCACGGTGATGCATGACCTCTCAACTTTGTGCAAGCATACTTCACCTTCTTGTCCTCACTTGTACCCTAAAAATCGAAGTACTTTTCCATCTCCGTGATCCAATCAAGCAATTCATCTGAATCCAATTTGCCACCATAGTCTGGTGGGTTAAAATGTGGTCTGGTATTTACGCTAGTTAGGGCTCTCAACAACCTATCGTCTCCCTGATCAACCTCAGGTTCTTCTTCCATTATTTCTTCTTCTCCTTCTTCATCACTCACATCCTCAACATGTTGACCTCTTCTCTGGGCCGTTTCAACAACTTCTAACTGTGCTACAATCTTTCTTAGCATGTCCATCACAACTGGATCTGCATCTCTCCCCACTCCACCTCTAGCATTTCTTCTCTAAGCCATCTTCGTGCAAGTTGTTGTTGGGGGATTAATGGAAGCAGGCAAAAGAGGAGAAGAGGATTTGTTAATTAGCGAGGAAGTAGAACTGAACGGCGTTCATGTGACCGTGTCTCTGTTCAGGGAGGGGCTTATATGCTGGAGCGGCGGTTCCAGCAAAGGTTGCCTTTTGGTAGAGAATGATCTTGTAGGGTTTAGGAGGGAAAATGAAAGCCTTAAGCTTCATGGATTTATGAAGCATGAGGCCACCGGCTTGTGCTGGGTGAGTCGCCTTGGACATAGGGTGTTGAAGGAGTTGTGCTTAAAGCCGAATGGTGAAGAATCTTTGAACAATTGGTGTTCATGTATACAGAGAGGCCTGGATGCTCTAGATCGGCCAAAGTGATTGTTAGTGCTTTTGAATCCTTTTGGAGGAAATAGATGTGCGCAAATTTTTTTTTAGGAAGAGGTGAAGCCTCTTCTAGATATAGTTGGAGTCTCTTTTACTTTGCAAGAAACTCAATTTCAATGCCATGCGAAAGATTTGGCAAAGGCTATGGATCTATTAATGTATGATGGAATTCTTTGCATTAGTGGAGATGGTATACTTGTTGAGGTTGTGAATGGTTTGTTGGAGAGATCTGACTGGGAGAATGCAATAAAGATGCCTCTTGGAATTGTACCAGTTGGCACAGGCAATGGTATGGTTAAATCTTTGATGGATCATGCTAATGAGCCTTGCATTGCTATGAATGCAACTTTTGCTGTTATCAAGGGCCACAAGCAAGCATTAGATGTGGCTGTTGTTACACAGGGACAAGTAAGGACTTTTAGCATGTTGATGCTTACATGGGGACTTGTAGCTGATATTGATATTGAATCTGAGAAGTATTGATGGATGGGGAGCATGCGCCTTGACTTTTATACTTTTGTGCGATTATTTTGTTTACGACATTATTTTGGAAATGTTTCATTTATTCCTGCTCCTGGTTATGAAGAGTATGGAGAACCTATATCTGTAGATAATGAAAAAGAGAGCATTCTCCATGATACTGGGATTAATGGAACTGAGGAAATGAAACTAAAAACATCAAATTGCTTAGGAGCACAGAGAACTATAAATGGAAGTCAATTGATGGGCAATTTATCATTGTCTGGTTGCACAATGTTCCTTGGGAAAACCAACTGACGCACCTCCTCGCTCCTAACTACCCTCCTGACAAGTCATAACTAGAAGTAATACAACATTACTTTATTCATACTATAGTTGTCTGCAACTGCGGGTCAAATTCTCACTCTGCCATCTCACAACAAATCAATTTCAGGACTTAGCAACCTCAAGAATGAAGATTTGCTATCACAGGAACGAAAACTCGCTCTGATACCACCACTTGACACAACCACAATATGAGAGTCCTCAATGAGAACAGTCCAAACTGTGCAACAAGAGTCACACAACAGAAGCAACTACAAGGAGTATAGAGAATGCAAGATCAGATATTCCCATTGTCATAAATTCAATTACAATTGGCCAGCAACATATAGGCTTACAAAATAGACATACATGCCTGATTACAGATATTATCTAGATTATCCTTTTATCTGGACTTATAGAATTCTTATTCTTGAAAAGCTACTAACTTAAGGGACAAATACAACAATATATAGATGTTTGCAAAGCATCCAAATCAGCCAAGAGCGATCACAATCCCCAAGGCAAGAAAATGTAACATGCAGATAGGTTAGGACCTAAATCATGAAGAACTACTCCACCAATGATTAGAATGAAGCAAAAAGCAAAAGGGAGGTCGATCAAGAGTCCAGGAACATCAAACGATGAGCCGAGCAAGATCACAAACCAAGGAAAAGGTTTGCAAGATCGGAAACTCCAAGATGGGCTGAATCCAATAGATCAAAGATAACTCCACCTAGAAAAACTAGATCAAAGTGCAAACCCAAAGGAAGATTGAACACGAGGCAAGGAATGTGCCAAACAGTCCACAAGGGAAAATGAGCCAACACAGAAGGATGCCGAATGAAAGACAACACATAACTGAATAGGATCAAGAACAAAATTGAAAGCAAATATTTTTGGTCGATCCAAGATTGCCAAGAACCCATGGATGCTCTTGCATCACAAAGGAGGGGGATCATATTCGATATCCACGATGTTGAAGATACAATCACAATTTGTGAAGAGAGAAAATACTTTCAGCTACTGTGCTATGCATATTCATGGATTAAGGGGAGCTCGCAATGCGATTTGACAGACCATCTTGCTGGGAGTTTTCATGGAGGAGATTGCCCTTCCAAGAGAAGCATGTCAAACAGAAGGCGTCCATGCTTGGAAATCTAGAAATGATGGGAGTAATTAGGAGTCTGGAATCTGTTTCAGAGACAATGAAATATTCTGAATGTGGAGAAGGAAATATGATTAGGGAAGAAAGAAAAGTGGTGGAGTCGCAGCTAAAAGTCATAGAGTTTGGGGCTGGAAGAGGTTATCTAATTCACATGCTTTTTGATTGCTATGGCATTAAGGACATGGTACTAGTGAGGTGCAGGTCCTATAAGTTCAAGTTAAAGATTTGAAACTTGAAGCTATGGAATCTTTGAAAGATCTTCGTTTAAGATGCTGCCTTCATGGGAGCAACAGGAAGAATATATCTGAAGAGATGAAGAGAAGAAGTTGTCCTCATATAAAAGGTCTTGCGATTGCAACATGTTGCCACCATCTTTGTCAATGGAAATCTTATATTCATTTAGAGGATAAGTTTGATAGAAAGGAGTCTCTTGCAATAAGTAATCTGACTGTCATGTCCCCTCTTTAGTGACATGTCATTTTTCAGTGGATTTGCCTATCATGGACTCTCGTAGGCAGATGGTTTTGGTGAGAGAGTCATTCTGATGATTATTTGGGGATTGGATGGTCTTATTTGCTCTTGGAGAGATGGTGTTTATCATATTTTTATTATAATGTGTTATGTGGGGCCAAAATGTTATAATTTTGAGTTGAGTTGCACTTTTTATTTTATAAAGTTACTTTTTATATAAAAGTGCATTATAAAGGGATTTTATAAGAATATTTTATGGATACTTCTAGAAGTTCTAGTGGCTTCTTAGAAAAGTGAATAGATAGAGTGGTTGGCCTCTCATTTAGACATCCCATGACTTGAGTTTACGCTACTTTTCTCTTTGAGCATTTGTGGCGCCATCTTGGTCTGCAGATTGTCATTTGATCTTTAGGAACGGAGTTTCTTAAGGATTTGCATAACTGAGGAGGTGAAATATCCTTTGAAGGGTTGCACTTTGGAAGTGGTATTCAGCCATTTCAAGTTGAGCTTATTTGGAGTCCTCAGACTTATCTGAGGGTTTGAGTTTTGGTTTCTGAGGACTATTCATTTTCAGCCATGGAATTGATTGCAGGACATCTTTAGAAGGCTTAATTTGTGGTGGAGGAAAGACTTATAGTTGCTGGTTCATTTTGCTACATTTTTCAGAATGTCAGGATAGGGTTTTGGAACCACATTTTTGCTCATATCTTCCTCATTACTCAGCATATCGTTCTGGGTATTTTTGCATCGGATTTCTATTGTTGAGGAGATAAAGATAGGTGCATTTTGGAGTTCCAAAATGCCATGATTTATTTTTAAGGAATTTTCAAAACTCCTAGGCATTTTTGAAAATTGGCAAGGAAGTACATTTTCAGATTTGGGGTGACTTTGGCTTGGGTGTTGGCATCTTCAGCATTGGTAAAAATTATTGCAGCCATCTACAATCAGGTTCCTCACTTCTCATTTGGCATTTGGCATATTTTCTGAGAAATGTATGTTTTCAGCTGAGTACAAAATATAGCTTTAGCACTTTACTATTTTACTTTGTACTTGTCTTTGTTTGCCATTTGACATTATTGGTATCAAAGGAAGGCTAGGATTTTGCAAGTGAAAGGGCATTGTAATTTTTAGTCTATCTATATTGCAAACCTAGGGTTTGATGATCATATTATTGGCTGAAATATGTATGGCATTGTTGCAAATTGTTGATATATGAATGACATATGGTTTTGAGCAATTTCCTACATCATTGATAGTGTTTTAGATGGTATTTGGTTGCCATCTATTATTCTGAAATTTTGGGACAGCGAACTCATATATTGCAAAATAATTTTCTATCTACATTTTGAGTTACATTTTTGAGGGGTTTTTAGTGGCCTATTGGAAAGGGTCATTACACTGACCCAATTCATGTAGGACTAGATGGGGGGATATTACAATTGACGAAAATTAAATTCTTATGCGCTTTCACATTAAAATCGGAAAAAGCAGGTATTGGTTGGCTCGTCAAAAGATATAGAAGAAAAATGAATAATTGCTTGTTAAAATTTCTTTGGCAAGCAAACTAATTACATGCTTGAATTCCAAATTTTAAGTCAAGCTCTTCTCGTAAAAAATTAAATGAAAGTAATCAAATTGATAATTTGAAGGAAACTCCATCCTGATAATTCAATTAAATAGCATCAAACAAGAGGGTAACAGACCCCACATTGGAAGATAGGGATCATAGGTCTTTATTAACTTTTGCATAAATGCAAATACTTATAACTTGGTCGAAGTGCTTCCTGTTTGTGATTATGCAATCCCGTAGACTCTATTTATTTCATATTTTAGTGCTTAAATGTACTCGTTCTTCTCTTGTGTATCTTCTTATCTACCAAAAATCAGTTTTCTTTCAATGGTATTATTTCTGATATGGCTATAATCATTCGAATTTTTGTTTATTTTTTGGATAAAAATCAATTGTTTTCCATTGTGCAATACAAATTATGGTTGCATGTTCCCTTGATTTCTTGTCTTGTAATTTAACTACAGAACCCACACCAATATGACGAGAGCTATTTGCTTTGCACAAAATGTTAAGTGCATCATATATTATTTTTACAACAAATTGTACAAGACGCATCTTTTCTTGGGGTCAAGCTGAGCAAAGGCAGAGTTTTGGTTTTAATGGAGTGATAGCATACAGTTTTACAAAGTGAGTTTGAAACATTGTGTATGACATCTTTTTGTGCATTATCAACAGATTTGCCAATGCCCTGTTTCTTTATCTCGACTTGAAGTGTTGAACCTTGCTGGAAATCGCTTGACAGATGCCTCTGCTCGCCATCTCTCCACCATTATTGAAGACAGCAAAGGTAAAGAAAAGATTTTCATTTCCTATGTATATATTACCAGCTGAAGCCATTGTTTCTTCTTTGTAAGCGGATAATTTTGGGATTCTTTATTTCATTTTGCTAATAAGAGAAAAAAACAAAACTGGTTATCTCAGTTTTCAGCAGCAAGCTTTATAGAAAACATAGAATAATATGTTGGTTCCCTCCTTATTTTCTAGCTTTGGCAATATTGAATTTGGAGGCTTGCTCTCTCACCAGCCGAACGATTCATAGGATTTCCAATGCATTGCCTTTGGAGTCAGGACTTGTGAAACTATCAATTGGTAAATGTTGCTTTTGTTTTCATTTCCACAGTTAATTAAGGCTGAACTTTTAAGAACATTTTCTTTAGTTTTTTCATTTAACTTCCTGATGCAAGGGATAAATGTTTCAGTGTTTTTTAAATTTTATTTTAGTGTATTTCTTGATGCTGAAGTAAACTTCCGGTGCATGTTCAAGTGAATTTCTAGTGTATCTGGTTTTGAGCTTAACATAGTTTTCTTCTTGAACTAATTATTGTTCTTGAATCTTACACAACTTATTGAGTGTTTTAGATGAGTCTCTTGGTAAGAGAGTTTTATTGATTGTAGCTTGTATCCATGTATTCCAAATGATATTTTTATAACAGTAAAAGCTGCTAGTACTAATAATGGTGAAGATGGCCTCAGTGATTTTAAAATGCTTGGCAATCCTGCAGGTAAAAATCACATTTATGGAAATTGCATATCAGATCTGCTGAGGAAGCTGTCTAAGTTAGAAAGGTATCTTGTTGTCTAATATAATGCAATCTTTACAGGTGATAAAGCCTAAGCTGTAGGTTCAAGTCAGATCTTTAGATAATAAATTCATTCGGACAGATATCCCATTTTACCATTTGCATTTGCAAATGCATGTGCTTAGTTTTTCAGATCTTGACTTGACAAACGTGGAGTTGAACAAAAGTTCAATAGATAGCCTTTGCCATCTTCTTCAAACATCATCTAGTATTGCTTCACTAGTAATACAAGGCACAAACATTGGAAAGGTAAGATATGCAATTTTTTATTCGACAAAGTAAAATAACTGGTAAAGAATTAGGTTTCTACTAATGGTGAAGTTAATGCTGTCTTGCAGGATGGAGCTTTGAAATTGAGTGAAACCTTAGCAGAACGAACAATGGCAGTTACAGTTGTTGATATGTCTTTTTGTGGGATAGGTCATGGGGGAGAAAAACTCTTCAATAACTTCAGTTTACATGAAGGCCTTCTTCAGTTGAATTTGAGTGGGAATCCACTTGAGGAAAGGGTTAGTGTATTTTACCTTCCTTTACAATTCAGGCAATATTTTGCTCTGTAATCATTGGTTGCTCAAGAATTTTTACTGAATATATTTTTTGAGTATATGGCTTTTAAATATCTTACCAAACATTTGAGTATATGCAAATATGCTTATGGAAAAGATGCTCAATTTTATTGTTAATGGAAGTTTTTTGGGTCCAAATTAAAAAACATACTGTACATTATTTTCCCTCAAAAGCACTGCCACCAATACCTATCATTCTTCTTCTTTTTGTGTCATTTTAGGTTATCAGGACACATATACAGAAATTATAGTTTCGGATGCCTCAAGATAGAATACATTTTTTATACCCATGAATATATTACACAATTTCTTCAGTTACACTACTAAAAGCCTTTAACCTCATTTGTACTGTCTATCAAAACATTGAACCCCAGCTTGATTAGCCAAAAATGGTATCTATAGTTGACAAATATGTTAATGGCTGTTGTGGTATGGCCTGTATGTGACTGTGCTGATCTGGATATCACATGAAATTTATCAAGTACCTCTGCCATGTCTTTGCCAAATATGCTGGATACAAATATGATAGGTATGACACGGAGTGTTTGGTATTGTAGTTTTACCCTTTTTTTTTCATTTTTCAGATTATCCCTGTTTTTCAAATTTCTGATTTTCCAGTGTTTTCTGCCTTTTCCATTTTTCTCATAATAGTTTTTCCACCTTTGCAGAAAAAAGTGTGAATGATTTTTGGTACATGTGCTAAAGGAAAACAAATATTGTTAGGAATTTGAGTTGTCATTAGTGTACATCCACAAACAATATGCACCAGTAAGGGGTCACAGGTAAGGGGTCACCGGTCACTCGCACCACTTACTACACTTTCTTTAGAGACACCAGTCGACAAGCAACATAACATATGCACCGGTACTTAAAGAAAAGTGTACACACTGGTCTCAATGTGCTTGCATATGTTGAACCGGATATAAGATTACACTGGTCTAACTTGAACTAAAGATCTGAACCGGATTCAGTGGATCAATCTTAGTTAGAGGCCGGATCATGTGGGACATTCACCGCTTAAGAGTGGAGTTAGCTTTTTAACAAGAGTTAACTTTATTTCTGCGGATGTCTTGCAAGGTAAACTCCAAATCATAACGTGCAGCTTGTAGCTGATTGCATGATTTATTGCGGAGTTTGTAGCTTGGTGGTTCCATGAGTTAAGGGTTTCCTTACGGTGTACTGTTATATAAATACAAGTCATGGGACGCAAAGAATGTTGTTGTTGAGAGTTGATGATTGCACATGAGTAGAGGAGTAATATCTTCTGAGGAGTGCTTCAGGCACAGAGGTGAAGAAAGGAAGAGAGATCAACAACCAGGCAAACCAGAGATGAGATCAATAGGTATGATCTAATCAGACAGTCAGTGTCAAAATAGATCATTGCTTTTATAAAAGGTGAAAGCGTATCAAAATCCCTCTATCAGGGTGAACCTAATTGGTTCTTTGTAAAATCCCTTAACAAAGTGGCATCTATGTTGATGTACAAATTCCTATAACTAGGTAGCTCCTAATAGGGCTTAGATCTTAACAGATCTTTTGTATAATCCCTTAACCGGGTAGCACTGTAATTCGTGCCTTTGTAAGCTCCTAATAGGGCACCTTCATTCTGAAATAGTAAAGTTGTGAGCTCTGTCTCACTGTGGTTTTTCCCTTCTAATCGAGGGTTTCCACGTATAGGTACTTGTGTTGATCTGTGTGATTATGCTTATGCTTACAAATGATTGATATATTTTGCTTATCTGTTAAGAATAATCAAAGAAGCTTATAACTAAAAGTATAACAGCGAGTATTTTCTGATTCACCCCCCCCCCCCTCAGTAACCGATAGGTATTAACAAATATTCCTTGCGGGTGAGTAATGAGGCTAGAGCAATTACCAAGGGTAGACAATGCTCTAGGGTATGCTAAGTTACCGATTCAGGTTCGGGGATGGGTTCGGATACGAGAACTTGGTGTTGGAATTGTTGTCATTCAATAGTTTTGTCATTGATGTCAACATATATTCAATTATGAAGATCAAAAATTGTAGGACAGTACAAACATACAGATTGTAGAGAGTGGTATGGATGCCGTACAATCTATTAGCTCTTGCGGGCTTAGATATATGTTTCAGGATGTGTATAGAGCTTATGCCTATGGCTGTAGACGTTTATATGATCATCGGACAGAGATATGTTTGTTTTAGTAAAGACTGTTTGCAGGAACAAGGACTAAGAGTTTTCATAGACCTAGTTGCAGTGTTTGGAACAAAACTATTGTGCGACGATGAATTCCGGTATGTGCACCTGGGAAATGTCAGAGGACATCACGAAGAAGATACATTGTGATCGCAGCATGTTCATTTGATTGCTGACATCATCTGTGGCGTGTTTACTAGCGTGGAATTATTTGGGAGCCGACCAGGAAGAGTAACGGGTAGATGATTGATTTATGATTGATTATTGATGGTGCTGACCTTGGGTAAATTATAATTGTTGTAACATGATCAGGGACGACGTGTGTGTCGTCGCCTTGGATAATGTAATTGTTTGTTATGTAATGAGGTCCTATAGTGGCCGACCTCTAGATGAATTATTATTTGAAACTTGTATATAAGGAAGGGTTTCTTCCTTGAGATAGTGTGTGGGTTGTGATAGTAATATGCAAGCTTGAAGGATGTGAGATCTGCTTCTAACAGGGCAGAAGGTTGTGCATCTGAGCACATGAATTGGATTGTCCTAATAGGCAGTTCAAGTATGATGAAGTATATTCTATAAAAGATTGAAGGTGTATGTAACCTTCTTATTGTATTTGAGCCTGTGGCCAATTGTAATACCCCTAATAGGGTTTGAGAATCCTAATAGGGTCTGTCCTTTAACAACAACCTGCCTATTGTATTAATCAGCTCCTAACAAGGCTAGAACTCCTATAAGGGTTTCATTCATATAGTGCAAATATTTGTGGGTATCATTCCAACCGGGGTTTTTCCCTTAACAGGATTTTCCTCGAGAACAAATCTTGGTGTCACTTGTGTTCAATGATGTGATGTGGTTTTGCATAAGATTATATTTGGTGTTAAGTTTAATAAGATTGTTAACAACTGATTCACCCCCTCTCTTAGTTGTTTGAGACATTGTTATCCTAACACTTGGTACGTGAGTTTATGAATTTTTTTTTTCATTATGGTTTGTATGGGTTCACATCGGGTCCTTGCTCAGTCCACCTGGGTCCGAGCAGGGTCCATGCCCAAACCTATGGGTTTGCACGGGTCCGGGCAAGGTCCATGCCCATACCTATGGGTTCGCATGGGCCTGTGGGTGTGCAGACTCGGGTGGACCCATAGGTCTGGGCATGGACCCTTCCCGAACCCAGCCCAGATCCACAAATGAACTCAGACCCAGTTTGCACCCGGACTTCATTCGAGGGTCCAGGGTGCGAACCCAGTAACTTAGGGGATGTGAACTTTGTGAAGGTTGAATTGTGAGAAAATGGCACACACAATGTAGATAAATAATACCAATAAACATATGTATTAGAAGCAATATTGTGTCTTAGATACGATATAAAGAAAAAAATAACATGCTCACAATATTGATAAGATAATTCACCTTGAGAAGCCGTTTTTTTAAAAAGTCCAGTAAAAATGTTGGTTGTATAAACTCAATTATTCACAATCCAATTAAATATTTTGCACTTGCGCTTAATCCTAATCCATTTGTAGAAAATTATAGGCACATCAACATAAAATTTACTAAGTGGTATTCCATGGGTATAAAACCATGGACCGAAAAAACCCATCTATAAAGCCCCCCTTTTTTTCGGAGGCCTCCCCCCTTGAATTTTTGCAAAGAGAGTCACTGGTCCTCCAAATCCCCATTCTAAGCATTGACCTGGACCCCACTAGTTGTAAGGAAATGAGAACAAAATGATACTCATAACCTATAAAGAATAAAAGAGCAAGGGATTGGCACAAAATAGAGACAAGGACTTACCTTGGAGAAAACCCATGCATTGAAGGAAACTTAGCAAAATGTGGGCTATAAATCAATTAAAATTGACAATTCTAATGGAAATACAAGGCTTAAGCCTCTTGGGCCTTATAACAAGATGAATACTACTCAATTCATCCCTTAGGAACCCTAATGAGCTCTGAAGCACCTCATTATTTTGGTCTTGCCCAAGCATAGTTTACTTGGAATATAGAAACTTACCCAAATTATCTTCAAATCCCAATTACATGCCCTCTAGATACCAAACTGGAATTTGCAGTAGACTTTTACTGCTTTACAAACAAGAATGGAACTCCAAGAGTTGGAGGAAAAAGTTTAACTATTTAACTATGATGCCACATTTTTTTTTATTAGATAATGAAATCAGTGACATTTTTTTTAATTAGATAATGAAATCAATGCTTGTCAATCGGGGATGATTATGAAACCAACCCTCCTTGGAAATCAATGGTTTTCCCAAAGGTAAAAAAAGCTCCTTTTTCTTAGTTCACTTTTGGCAAGATTTGTTATGAGATGTCCTATACCATCCTGAACATGCTTCAGCATCCAAGAATTTCAATATCATGCAACCTCTTCTTACTTGTTGCCATGAATTTAAATTGCTCATTTTGCAAATTATGCCTTCCTAGTGTAGAGGATTTTGGTTTGCAAAAGCTATGAAGACTTAATAAGAGAGGGATGCTTAACTGATTACAAGAGTTCCAATTCACCTTGCATAAGATAAGATAAGATAAATATATTAATGTCCAACAAAATTAAGATCAAAATTTGGAGAACCTTTGTCTCAAATGGTTGAAATGACTTGATAATGTTAAAATGCTTGAATATGGAGGAACTTGCTCAGCATTGTTTCTTCGAAGAGAGTAATTTTTGCGTTTCCACTCAACATCATTCTCCCATAATTCATAAAGATTCAAGAGCCCTCATAGTGAATAGCTATGTTGCCAAATTCTTCCTTGGCAACCCCAAAGTCTGGTCTGGTTCTTGCAAAAGTCTGCTGCAGACATTCAAAGTCTACCCAAATTCTGTCAAACGAGCTCGACACAAATTTTGCCATTTTCATGGCGAATTTACAAATCTGCGGCAGGACCCAGGCCAAATTTGGCCAAAAATTGAGATTTTTTTTGTATTAGATATAATTTGATCAAAATACAATTGTCTCTGCTGTAGCTACAGCTACATATCACTGCTTCGCACACTGTTACATTTGATCAGATAGTACATACATCCAAATACCCCTGTTCAGCTCTATGACATACAAAATCATATATATGTACCCACATTTTAACAGTTCCAACTACATACAGTATCAAGACCAACTAATATTATTATATACAACAAAAATAAGTGCTACAAGTAAGATCTGGGCGTTTCACAATCAAAAACTATTCATGATAAGTTTCTATATTAGAAGTCTCCTTCAGGATCACTGTCATTTCCTCCTCTTTCCACCCAGGCGACCCAACCTAAGTGTCCCTCCATCCATTTTAGAACTTTGTTTTCCTGTACCTGCAGGCAATATGGGTGCAACTCTCTTACTGTGCCATGACCTGAGGTATCTTCTGCTACTGCTGGCAGTAGTATGGCTACTGGTATCGCTGCTTCTAGCACAACACCTCTACTTTCCCTCTCACGATGCTGCATCATCTCTATCATGAAGTTTTGAAGTGCAGTTTCAAATGGTGTCCTTTCCTCAGTGCTCCTAGCCCACGTAAATCTGAGAGATTTCCCATTTAAATACTCTTTCCGTGCCATCCTATAGTAGATCTTCAAACTTCTTTCTAGAGAGCCTCATAGTAATTATAATCTGCATGCCAATGTCATGAAATATGAGTCTCCTCAGAGACTCAGTAAGAGTTCTATCCCTGCCACTGAAATCATTGTTATTCCTAAACTTCCAAATAATCCAAAGAATTTCAACATGAAGTATAAACAAAAAAATATTACAGTCCTTCCTAAGGCCCAGGATATTACCACAGACGACCTCGAAAATACTAATATTACTGTTAAAAATTAATCCAAACATTTTCCATACTTCTCTGGCAAATAAACATTCAAGGAAAATATGCTTTAAGGTATCAAGAATTTTGCATATTAAGCGCAGATTGAAATCTCCATTATGGTGTTTAAGAGGGAGCCTGTTAATCTTTAATCTCCAAAGGAAGCATTTCTTTTTTGGTTCACCAAGGCTCCCACACAAATTATCAAAAATCTTGCTCCAAGATGTGAATCCAGATTTACATCCCAGCAAGCATTGAGATGACAGAAGATGTCATGATTATTAGTAAGGAAGGTATAGATGCTTTTGGCCTTGATATTTTGGAGAGGGGTGCCATTAGGCCACCTAAAGGAAAGATATCTGTCCTCCGTATTGCACTATCGAGGGAGGGAAATACTTTGGCATGCCTCCCTTAACACACTGTATGTTCTCCACTACCCCCTTGATACACCATATCTTTGACATATTTCTTCCCCTTACATAAGCTGTCCATCCTGAATGATATCACCCATCCTTTTGATCCCCTTAGCTGCCCACTTTTTTGTTAAACATCCTTGTAGCAACGCAAGTGGTTTATCCCTGTGACTTTAGTTCCACCAAACTGATCTCTCCTCGCATATCATGTGTTTATCTGAGACAATCCCATTCTAGGAGATTAGGCCTCCCATCCTCTCCAAAGGGACTTGAAGACCTCTGATCCAGATACATTAATCGGGAATAGATCAGCAATGAGGTCGCAAAGGTGCAGCCCCTTCCATGAGGCTCCGTTATATGGGATTTCTCTACTGATGTTGTTTCTAATTAAGATGTTCCATGGTTCCATTCCTTGCAGTGCTTTGAATATCCACTTGGCTGTAAGGGCTATACCTTGAGTTCTAAGATCTTTAAGACCTAATCCCCCAATGTTTTTGCTCATGGTGCACCATTGCCACCTCATTGTGTCTTTTCCTTCCCCTCTTTCCATCTGACTATAAAAATTCTCTAATCTGTTTCTAAATATGATTGAACTCGTATTGACTAAAAAGCCAAGCAGAAGTGTAGTAGATATTGTATGAGGAAAGAATTTGCCGACACACCTAATACCTCCCAGCCATGGAAAGAAAGTATTTATTCCACTTGTTAATGTTTTGAACCAGAATAATATAAATTCAATATACGGAAAACCAGAATAGCATACAAACAAATGATACGATTATTTATCTTGGGAAATCCTCCTACTCGAGGGAAAAACCCAACCACACCAAGAAATATCCTTTATTGAGTTCTTCAAACAACTACAATAAACTTCTTGCTTATGATTGAGCTTTCTAATCAATCAATCAATAAGCTTTAATCACTCGAATATATAGAATCTTAAAAGAAAATGTACGTATCTCTCAGATACAAATACAACAGAAAGACTTAGAAGATAATAATGATCTTATACAAATCGAATGCAACTCAATCTCAAAACTTGCTTTTCTCACTGATAAAATGAATACAATAAAATCAGTATTGAAGACGTAATGCCAAAGGACTTAAAAAAACGCTGCTGAATATGTCGTCGAAGAGAATAGAACTTTTGCCACACATCTTGAATAGAACTCTTCAAGAATTCGAAGTCTCCGAATGTACACACAAAGAGACAAACATTATATTGAAATCGATGTCATTAAGGCATTTACGAAAAGAAAACAAAAGCCAACGCTAACAAACATAGGTGTGAATGGTCGTTACTTATCTCACATTGCAAACATATGCCTTAGATAAACCTATTGTGATGCCAAGTCATCACACACACAAATACAGATCATACACGATGCCATATCAACCATTTCTAGCAGTGAGGAGGATACATAAATCAAAGGAATAGAATACTAAAGAGAAACATCTTAATCACGATAAGAAAGCCAACGCAAGACAAGGAACTGGAAGTCAAGTTGGAACAATGAATATAGAACACCATCAGATGAATGAATAATCTCTATCGCAGCTATCAGAACTTCAACCTCCCTCTTAGCAAGAGAGAGATTATTCTGAATATGACAAAACATAAGAAGCTGCATAAAAAAATGTCTCCCTCTTAGCAAAGGAGAAATCATTTGCAGATATCATGTCATTAAGTCTCTCATCATGATAAACACAAAAGGCTGCACCCAAATTGTGTCAATAACAAAACCTCATCACAAATTTTCTCAACATGACATTCACCATGGCTACTCCTAGAGGGTGGATCCACCATAGCTATTCCCACAGGGTTGAACAAGGGCTTTCACCTCAAACTTCTTTCACAAAGAAGAATGCATTAACAAGGGATTGTACCTCGAACTTCTACCTCACGGAGAAGAACTCATTAACAAGGGATTGCACCTCGAACTTCTCCCTCTTAGAGAAGAACTCATTAACAAGGGATTGCACCTTGAACTTCTCCCTCTCTTTTCCAAGCCAAGCAGAATTCTCACATAAACAATTTATCAAAACAACAATGGGTAAATGAAAGTGCTTTTTCGAGTTGTACTTATAGTTTTTTCAGAAAAAAGCACAATTTCACCTTTTTAATAAAAAGGCTTTAAAATGATAATTTCACTTTATGACAATAAAGTTATAAAGTACTTAAGTCATTAAATTAAAATACTTTAATTTAATAACGATATCTTTAAAAAAAAAGCCACTGAATATTGCTAACTGAAACCAACTCATTTTCGACACTAGAACCCAAACGCCAATTGCCTTGCCGGAAATAACTCATTGCCAAAAATAGCCAGCTGCTAAAAATAGACTTACTATAAATAGTAAGTCTCTCAAACTGGAGATTCTCTGAAGCTCAATCTTGGAACATCTGACACTCCGTGCAGACACCTTGCTAATCCTGGCCATACCCAAAACACCACTTACTAAAAATAGTAAGTCGACCGAATTGACCCGAACAAAGAGCAGACCTGATAAACTGAATCCCCAGAATGGAGTCCCAACACTAGCTCTGACATTTGACCCCCTCTGATCGCTTGATTAGCCTGTGAGGGTCGCCAAACCATGCTAATCCCGAAGTTTGAAAAACGGGGACATTACAGTCCTCCCTTCCCAAGATTGCTTGTCCTCAAGCAATTAGGAAAACAAGCAACATCACAACCCACCCAGATCCCAAGGATGGTCATGAGTAATGTCCCGATCAACCTCATACTCCTGTAAAGAAGTCAACAACATCAACAGTATCAATATCAGCAACTGGAAATTTGCACTCAACCCCTGAACTGATGATGCTGCAACAGGATCGCCACGTGGGAGAAACTCAACCGAGAGTAACTCACACGGGAGTAACTCAACCAACAGGCTGGACTTACTCCCAGTCTTCGAACTAACCAAATCATCATACTAGTCATAAAAGGGATGCACTGAAGAACTATGTGACTGATAGACATCCTGAATGTGAGGATCGAATGTGAAGCTATAAGCACTCCTCACCGTGTACACCCTTGTAAACTGATCAGCTAGGCCTGATTGGCCTCTTGCGCAAACTGCCTGATGAGTCGGTGCACAAATCAAATCCCAAATGTCATTGACATCATGATCATACATCTCTTGTAAGGGATCATCACTAAACTCAAACAATGGATTGTCATAAGTCATGCCGACATCCACATCAAATAAAGGGTTGTTCACAAAGTGAACAGCACCCATCCGCTGATCTGAGCCATAAAACGGTAAACTCTGAGAGACATGATATGTGATCGGCTCTACTTGTATAGACTCGTGTCTCCGTGAATTAGCACTATCTACAGCACAGAAGGACATAGTGCGTAAACTCCCCTCAGAAATGCCCGACAACACATGCTCTATGCCTTGGTACTCAAATCTGATCTGCATTGGGCTCACACTAAGGTAGAACTCCTTAATCTCCTGTATCCACTGCATCCCTAAAACTACATCCATATCCCCCAAATCAAACACATAGAAATCAGCTATCAACTCGTAATCGCCAAGAAATAAGGAGAGATCTCGGATGCGCGTGGTACAGGTGAAATTGTAGCCATCGACTACCTTGATTCCAAACCCTGCAAACTCCTCTACCTGAAGCCCACACTGACTAACAAGTCGCTCATGAATAAAGTTGTGCGAAGCTCCAGTATCCAACATAGCAACACAGGGTTGTCCTTCCACTAATCCCTTCAGTTTGAAAGCAGAGGGAAGTGGTACAGAGGTGGACAACACAATCGGAGACAGTTTGGCTTTAGTACCAAACTCTAGAGTAACTCTCTGCTCCTCTGTATCAAAACCAGCAGCCTAATGAGAAGACTCAGCCTCACTCTCACCAGAATAAACCCACATAGAGCGATTCGCCCTGCCCTTAGGCCTCATAGTACAAGTATGCTCTCTATCATAAGGCTCTTTGCACCAATAGCAAAGCTGCCTCCTCAAATCCTCTCGCGTGGCATCATCAAGTCTACCTGCACGCTTCTTTCTGTCAACAGCTGGTGGAGATACCTCATCTACAAGAGGAATAGTAGGACTAGGAGTAGACTTGCCCCATGAAACAGAAGGCTCAAGATTTCTTGCCTTCTTCATAGCATCTCGTAGTGTAGGTGGATCCAGGGATTTGACCCAACCTCTGTATGGCTCCGACAAACCCTCTATGAACAACATGACTCTCCTCCTCTTGGAGATGTCGTATACCATGACTGATAGACGTTGAAACTCGCTGATGAATGCCTCAAGACCACCTGTCTATCTCAGCTGAGCTAACTCTCTGAAGTAGGTCTCTGGATCCTTCCGATCAAACTGTTCTATCAGTCTATCTACGAACTCTTGGTACTGCACAATATGATCATGATGCAAAGACACTAACCCATGATACCACCAATCATGAGCAACCCCATCCAAATGTAACACAACAAATCGAATAGCATTTTCCTCAGACATAGGACGAAGTGAAATCTAAGTGTCCAACTTGTGGACCCATGCTTTGGCTGTAGTCTTCCCACTTCCATCAAAGTGGTCCAAAGTCAACTTGTTGGTTGCCTATTTTAATTCATTCTGTCTAGGTCTCTGCCTCGTGTCAGGAGCTGGCCTGCCTCTGGAATGCTCACGCTTCTGCGTCAGATATCTATCAAAATTTAAATTTCTTTTTAGTGCCTCAGGGAGAGCATCCCACTCTGCAAAATGTGCCACCATGTCATCGACAAATGGTGCAGGCTCTGGCTCAACACTAACTGCATCCAACTCTGGCCTCAAGAATGTCGGACGATGAGGCTTGTCACAAGTACTAGTATGATCAGCTCTGTAATCTCGCCTGTCATAATCCCGCCTGTCATCAACTCGTGACCTGTGTGAGCTGACTGAAACACTCCGCACACCTCTGTCTCTAGCACTTGGTAATGCAATGCGCTGTAAAGTATCTGAAAGTTGTTGCAATACAGTTTCAACATGATGCTGACCAACTGCGATATTCCTAAAGGCATCTCTAGCCTCCTTGCCAACATCATTTCTGATATTATTTCTATTTGTGTCTCCCGCCTGTTCATTCTGTGGGCCCTGTTCATTACCTTCAGGTGGTAAATTTCTATCCTTGTGGGTATAGTGCACACCCGGTACAAATCTATCTGCCATTATTTATTTTCATACCCTGACAGGATGGCAAGATCTCGGCTTTGATACCACTGTGAAGAACCGAATTGGCTCTTCCTGGATGCTTATTAATAATTTTGAAAACAACTGCAACTATTTTCAATAATATTCATGCAAAGCAAATTCCAATAATACTTTCACCAAATTTAATTATCTAATTTAGACAATTAATATTCTGAATAAACATTCACTATTTTGAATTCTTATTTCAAACAAATTTTTGTAATAATCACATGTCATTAAATTCGAATGCACCTATACTTTTGCAAATCTTCCTTATGCTGTCATGACCTCCTAAATATGGCCGCCACTTTGAATATTCAACACGTGACTGCTCTTAGCAGTACGTGACTGGCCCAGACTGAATGTCGTCTTAGGAAAAAGCCAAATGGCCCCGCTATAGCAATGCCGATCAAAGAAAATGGCCAAACAACCCTGCTATATCATTCATGTGACCAGAAAATATGAAACTCAGCTCTCCTTTGACTCACGTTGCCTGTACTGGGTTGACGCAGCAGTATAAATTGCAATTTTTCCACTATAAATCAAGACGCCTCCCTTCTGTATATAAACGCAGCATGAAAGAATGAACAGCCCTCACTTAATTCGATAATTCTTCTCTGTTTATGTACTTACGATTATCAGGAAGGAGATATACCAGCCTCCAACTTAATTCTTTCACAACATAATTCAAACCCTTATACAAAGACTCCAATATTAAATCACAATAGATTTCATAATTCATAGATCAAACCCCAGCAAGAGACAAATTCAGAATCCTTGAGAACAAATTGATTCGCCTGTAGATAAGAAACTCATACAAATCCAATATACCTCAGCACTGGATTCAATTCAGTATCAGAACGAGCTCTCTCCTGGAAGAAGGCCAAACCCGACAAATCTCAGAAGAACTCTCTCCAAAAATGAAGACCAAGCTCCAGAAACCTTAGCTTTTCCAAGCCAAGCAGAATTCTCACAAACAATTTATCAAATCAACAATGGGTAAATGAAAGTGCTTTTTCGAGTTGTACTTATAGCTTTTTCGAAAAAAGCACAATTTCACCTTTTTAATAAAAAGGCTTTAAAATGATAATTTCACTTTATAACAATAAAGTTATAAAGTACTTAAGTCATTAAATTAAAATACTTTAATTTAATATTGATATCTTTAAAAACAAAGCCACTGAATTCTGCTAATTGAAACCAACTCATTTTCGACACCAGAGCCCAAATGCCAACTGCCCTGCTGGAAATAACCCACTGCCAAAAATAGCCAGCTGTTAAAAATAGACTTACTATAAATAGTAAATCCCTCAAACTGGAGATTCTCTGAAGTTCAATCCCGAAACATCTGACACTCTGTGCAGACACCCTGCTAATCCTGGCCATACCCAAAACACCACTTACTAAAAATAGTAAGTCGACTGAATTGACCCGAACGAAGAGCAAACCTGATAAATTGAATCCCCAGAATGGAGTCTCAACATTGGCTTTGACATCTGACCCCCTCTGATCGCCTGATTAGCTTGCGAGGGTCGCCAAACCAAGCTAATCCCGAAGTCTAAAAAACGGGGACATTACATGGGTTCATTCAACTCCACAATGATTGCAGTGTCATCCGCAAATTGTACATTTATGAGATCATCCCCATTTTGAAGAGTAATCCCCGTGACTCGAGGATATCGGGAATTATCTCTCAAGAGGTAATATAATGCATCAACTGTTATAACAAACAAGGCTAGGGCAAGGGGGCGACCCTGCCTGATCAACCTAGTCAGGTGTATACAATCAGATTTGACACCATTCACATCCACTCTTGCAGTTGCATCCTTCATAAGAACTTTAATCATGCCTTGGAAAGTCTAAGCTTTCCATCATAAAAATGAACTTCCATTCGATTTTGTCATAGGCCTTTTCATAATCTATCAGCACCATGCTTACTGCTTTCCTTGAGTCCTTTGCCTATCCCATAGCCTCCCAATATGCGAGTAGATTTTCTAATATATACCTTATCTTAACAAATCCAGTTTGGGTAGAATTGATAATCTTCGGGAGAACATCCTCCTCCCTTTTGGTTAGGATTTTGTATGACTCGTTTAGCAGAGTAATTGGCCTCTAGTTCTTAATCAATGTTTTGTCTCCTTTTGAGATCAATTTGATAATTCTTGAATTAATCTCGCTGCCAAGAGTTCCATGTGCAATGGCTTCAATATAGACTTGGTGTATTTCCTCCTCCCCAATCCAATTCAGGTTGCTTTTGTAAAACTCAACTGGCAATCTGTCTGGCCCTAGCGCTTTGTCACTGCTTAAATCTTTGATTGCTTGCTTAATTTCATTAACAGTTGCTATACCAGCAATTTGGAAAGGCCCGTACAGTTGTTGTGACAGCGATAATTTGTAGGTACAATTGCTGTAGCAGCAATTTGTTATATGTTAAACTGCTGCATTAATAATAATTTACAGGTAACACATGGGAGATGTAGGAAATTGTTGGTAATTGGTAAAAATTAATGTAGTGGTCCATAAGAAGTGTAAAATATGCAAGTACATGATGCATAACTAACATACCACAACTTGATTAGGTTGGATATGTGTGACATATTATTAGGAAGCAAATAAAATTCTCCACAGGATATGCTTGATGTTGCATTCATGGAAGGATTTACTCGTATGGAAATCACTATGCCTGTTAATGCTAGAGTTCAAAATGAGACTCTTTTGATGGTCCTCCAGATGATTGTTGGTCAATGTTTCAACATAGATTTCTTCCAAGTTGTTGCTTTTCAAATTATCTGCAGCTAATAGTTATGGTTCAAAGAGTTTTGCAGTTTACAAATGTCTAATCGATAACAAGCAGGCCACTTCATCTTTAGACTTGTTGGTCCAAGTTTTATTCCGTACATATGTGTTTCTAGTAAGAAACTCTGTCTGGTTATCATAATTGTAGAAGGAGCAATAGTTGCATCTCTTTGCCGTTGAATGGTATACTTTATCCAAAGCTCAAATAACTAATTTTGAGTTTGGTGATTCTACTAAATGGATGTTTGAATTCCATACATGAAATATTAGGTGCTACTAAATTACAAAGCTGCAATACAAATTATTAAGGGTATATTTTTATTTCATAATGATAATAACTGGGTTTTTCAATCTATGAGAGATTTGCATATTGCAGAGTGCGGAAGATGCATATGCAAAAGAAAACATTTCCTGTTAAACTTTTCTATTTCTGCATGGTAAAACAACTGATTAAACACTGGTTTGCTTTCATTTAAGGTACATGTCAGTCTGTGATTAGTGAATGTGCAATATTTCATAAGAAAATATTGAGCAGACATTATTGAAGAGCAGACTGAAACTACTGAAAGAAATTAAAATTACAAATCTGACATTTGTTATGACTATAATCAATGACCTGTCAATGTGAGCATATTACCGATGTATTGATGGTTAGTTTTATTTGTCGCAAAACTTGGAGTCGACCTTTAGGAGAGTTTACTTTCTATTCCTGTAGGTCACCATTTTTTAATTATACAGACCTGCAAGCTTTTATAGAGATAACTGCATTAATCTCATACATACTTGGCTTGCATATTGGATCAGGAGATCAATGCTTTAGGATATCTTCTTGGAAATGCACAATGCCATTTGAAGTGTCTGATGGTAAACAAATGCAGCCTTGGTCAAACTGGTGTTGTCAAAATCATCAAGGCATTGTCAGGTAAATCTTGATACTCCATTGAATATTAGGTTTTATTTCTGTAATTCTGTTAATTTGGGAATACACTTCAAAAATGTGAGTATCACTTTGCAGAGAACCGGACCCTACAAGAACTCGGCCTTGCTGAAAATACAGTAGTTGGGGATGATACAATCTTTAACATTGTTGGTAAAGCTGATAGGACAAATGCAGCATACCGTGGTGAAGAAGTTGTGACTATCAATAACAATCATGGGGAATATTCAGAAATTAGAACAAAGGAGAAATCAATAGAAATTGAAATCCCAATTGTCTTGGAATGTGTGGAATTTCTCGATCGTTCGAAGAACGAATGCCACAGTCCAGATGGCCAGATGTGCCATTCAATCCCTACTGAATTTAAGTGTAATGGTACCAAAGCTTGCACTGGGGATAAAATCGTAAGCATTGAGCATCACTCACAACAATCTTTTAAGAAGCATGGCAGAAACCATAATGAGTATGATGTGGCAGACAGTGAGGATGAGGAAGGACCGCAAGGTGTCAATTGCTCCTCCCTTGAGGAGGATTGTGCAAGCTCATCACGTTCGTTGGGGCTTGTCCGGGGCAGGTCTCATCAATTACTGGATTTCCAGTCAAGCAAAAGTGCCTCATCAAAAGGAGAAACCAAAGCAAACATAATTTCACTAAGGGAGTATGCATCTGAGCTATTCTCAGCTATTTGTATGGCAAAATACCTTCAGCTATTGGACTTGAGTGATAATTTGCTTACTTCAGAAATAGTAGAGCAACTGTATGTTGCATGGTCATCAAATACAAGAGCGGGTACTCCAGTGAAGCACTCTGAAAATCAAATTGTTCACTTGACTGTTGAAGGCAGGCAATGCTGTGGCCACAGAAAATGCTGTCAGAGATCTTGTTGAAGCTTTTTATCGACACTGATTAAGTCAATGTATAGTAGTACTAGTTGTTTTTTATGACAGTTTTGTATAGATCTTTATTCATGTCAATGACAATGGAAACAGATTTATCTGTCAATTCACTCCCGTGCCCGCATTTGAAAGTGTTAGGAATTAATATTCAGGTGGATATCATATTATTTGTTAGGGTGGTTATAGTTAATTAAAATATTGTCAGTAGGATAATTATATTGATTGTATGAGTTGTTAACAGTTCACATAAATGAATGGAGAGTGAAATTGGAGAGAAGCAACATTATTGAGTGAGTTTTTTTATGTTTGGCATCTCTTACTCTGCTCATATTTCTTATGGAAAGCTCTTCGATCTTTTTTTAATCTATGTTTTATCATTCCAACTTGAGCCACACAAGCAAGGGATCTTTCTCCATTATAGTTTGGTGTAAACTATCAAGGAAGTTTGTAATTTTCTGTGGCCATTCCTATCTTATCCAGTCAAGTATTTATTATTATGAACACCGGTTTATGATTGTGAACATTGTATGTTTTTGGTTCTTGACGGGTAGCTATAAAATGATATTTATTATAAAATAAAGTTTTTATGCTCACTGGCTGGTAGATTTAGAGTTTCATGACACCCATCAAATCGGCTGTAAGATTTAAGGTCTTATGAAACCCATCACATTGTTTTGAGTTATTTTATTTTTAAGATGAAGCTTATTCTTTTTTTCTGCCATGCCTAGTAAGTATAAAACTGACAGTTCCATGAATTTACTGGCTGGGAACTGCTGCAGGCTTGTGTGTAGATCCTGGTGCATATGCCACCTCTTCTGCAGCTGCTTACTTAACTGCAAGCAATTTGTTGTTTCAAAAGTTTTCACTCATTACATGCAAAATGTGTCCTTGTGAGTTCATTGTTCTCGCAATATCGAGCTACTTTCTTTACAGGTAGATTACTTAGCTTTTAGCTTTTAGCTTCACCATTTCTTCTTGACAAAGTGATAGATTGTACCAGACATTTAATAGAAGTGTTCTTGATAATTTGATTTGCAAATTAATTGCAATTTTTATTTGATCACGGTTATCCATCGTCATACAAATTGACATATATGACACGCCATAACAACATTATGAACAAAAACTAAAAGTGAATTGTTTATAGTACGAAATGCATATAATTTGCAATTTAAATTATCACGAACACATGATAAATGGTGGGTTCTTGCTGGTAGTTAATACAAAGGAAAAACTTCAATCCCGAAAGTTAAGGTAAGAATGATATGGAAGTAGGCTTTAGAGGGTTTGATTAAATATAAAGATTAGTTGCAGTTAATTTCCTATTAAACTGGTAATAAAGTAGGTGCACTAAAAATTAAATGGAATGTACATTCAATTTTTTTTTATTCTTTTTCCTTTTTAATTACTATTGGCTAACTTTTAAAGAAAATTCTAACTCGCATGAAATGATCATATGATAAGGTAATGGACCTACAAGCATTGTTTTATAAACTTATAAAGCAATGATTTTTCTTGAAAAGTGGGTAAGATGAGAAGTTAGGGATACTTATTCATATAGTGGAAGACCATTGCTCGAAGCCTATTCATGTTTTAGTTTGGGTCATAACAATTAGGCAAGTTATCTATTATCGGTTGGGGACATTTTATTTTGAGGAAGAAGCATTGGAGGACTTGGCCCTAGGACCTCAATATTTTTTGAGACTTATGATAGGTTATCTTCCATTGGTCTTTTGGTTATTCTACCTTCAAACTATTTGTTTTCAAGGGTTGAATTTTGGGGCCATATCTTTGGATGCTTCAATAAAGCTAACAACTCTTGTTTCATCACCTTTTGGGGCAACATAGGCTAGCACTCACCTCTCCTTGCTTGACTTTTTGGAGGATGATATTTCGTGAAAAAATGTTCATTAAAGGAAACATGGTCATCCTAAATATGCTTGTGCTTCCCACACGTGTTTTGGATGCTCAAAGCATTAGGAAGGGTGTAGGGGTGGCATAATTGGCCATACTTGTTTGATTTGTTAGCAATGTGGGTTTAAATATTTATGTAGTGCTGTCTACATTTGGTGTAAGATAACTGGGTTATTTTTTTGGTAGTAGCCTATCTTTTTTGGCAACATTGTGGCCATGTGTTGGATCTTTTATGTAAAGGGTTTGGGGCCCCTTCAAAATGTGTTTTCTCACTAATCAAAAATAAATTTGTAAGTTATTTTGGTGAACTTAGAATTGGTATCTACATTATTAGGCATTACAAAATAATATTCAAGTTGTAATTCTTCCATTGGATCTTTTTATAGCCTAGTGATGTGGGAACATCCTTAGAAATATAACTTAATATTGCATGCTTGAGATCTTTGTGTGACTCCACTAACAAAACAAGTTCAAGACCAATTTGTTAAACTTTCAGAAAATGATTACATAGCAAATTGTTGTATGACACAAATATGTTTGATAGTCTCATGCTTGTGATAGCTTTTGAACAATTATAACTAGGGATACATGTCAATAAGTAAAATTAAATTTTTATGCACTTTTTTATAGCATGCATGTAATTGATGTGCTATATATATATATAATCATTAACGTTTGGAATAAATGGGTGCATGTGCATGTTGAAATACACATTGTATATTCCAACTTGTAATTTATTTGATCAACATTCAATTGAATGTGGAAGGTACTAGTTGCTATGAGTCCCTCAACTTAGTTGATAGTTCATCATGCCATGTTATGCTATGTCCTATGACACCTACTAATCTGAAACTTTTAACAACTATCTTCCATAATAACCAACATACAAATGCTAATGTAACAATGAGACATAACAAGTAAAACATTCACACATTCAACACTTGACACAAGATTTTTCCCGTGGAAACCTTTGTTAGAGGAAGAAAACCATGTGTAGGGATGATACCCACAAATTTCACTAGTGCACCATGAAATCTTCCTTGTTAGGAGCAATTACAACAACCCTTTTGAGGTTATACCCGGTTAAGAGTATCAGTAGCCTGGTTAAGAACAACAACAACCCTGTTAAAGACTACTCTATCAAGGGATTTAAAACTCCTTTTGAGAGTTCACCTTGTTAGATGATTTACACTTCAGACCCTGTTAAAGATCTTGCTCACCCTGCTAGAGATCTTGCTCACCCTGTTAGGAGTGACCCTGTTAAAGGACTTAGCTTGCTAATATGTTAGAATCAATAAGTGAAGAATGACTTGAAATTTGCACTCAATGCATGATAGATCAAATATATTCCTAATCAATTGCGCTGCTTAAAGAACTTTACAGTCTTTGTACTGTCTTCAACAATCTTTGTCTATCACCATATACCATCGCACTATCATCCAACTTATTCTTTAGCGATTTTCATAACCATTTATATACTTGTTCTAGGTTGGCGCTAAACCCTAAAATGTTTTACAAGTCAACCCTCAAATTGGCCAAAAGTCAACATCCTTGATATCGACTAAAAATATTAAATATTGAAAACATGTCGGCCAACCACTTACATTTGATTGCAACACCGATCTAACCAACTGTATCCACCGGTGGATTGTTCTTGCTGTCAGATCCACTTCAATATTTAATAACTCACTCAAATATTCAAACCAGTTGATGCGATCATAGATATAGCTCAATATACCTCTGTAGATCATGTTTGTACGATCACACACCTTAACTCAATTTCTAACTTCAGATTCGGTTGACTTTGTCTTTCTTACTATCTTCTTACCGATTAACTGAATACTTAGTTGCTTCTCCATCTGATCCTTCAATACCATCGGTAAATCTGATCTCTTGACATCAATAGATCATGTTGCCAATAATGACAAGATCACAACACATTCGTGTGGCCAAAACACATATTTCCTTAATCAAAATGCCAACAATCCCCGCTTTGGCATTGATGGCAACATAGGGAAAAAATTGACTAAGTGTCAAAAAGGATAAAACTATACATAACACATAACTCCTCCTATGCTACTGACTCCATAAGCAATTTTTAAACTACTACTACTCGTACACTATTCTCCCCCTTTGACAACAATGACAAAGGTGTTACAAGATATGTAAAAAGAAAAAAAATATTTATCATGAGTAGCATAACTTATTACAGTCTGCAGAAAATTTCATTGAAATTAGTCTTCAATACTTGCCACTCACTGAGCCATGACTTGTGCAGATTTTCTATTATGAGTATCTATCCATGAAGTAAAAATGTTGAGTCCTCTAATGCTTCAACTTAGTTCAATAGATGAGGTGGCAAGGCTTGCTCAAATTCCTTCAAACTTTGTTGTAGAATGTCTAATTTAGGGATCAAATGCTCTGTAATTCCATCAAGTTTTCAAGTCTCTTATTCTATTCATCCATGCATTTCTTCAACTTTTGATTTATCTGTCCTACCTCAACTCCAAAAGATGTAGGAGTCATATGAATGAGATCATAACTTTGTGACAAGACATTCTGCTCCTGCTAAGCTTCACCCTTTTTTTTTATCAAGATCTTGCATAAAATGAGAAACATCAAAAACAATCTTCAGTGTCTTACCTTCCTCAAGTAATGCTTCCTTGATTCGGTTCACAACCATTGTAAGAGTGTTCATGTCTCTGTCAATGGATTGTGACAATTTCTCTAATCTCTTCTTTTCATAGACCTCTGCTCTATCAATTGCAACATCCTCTATATTTTTAATTTCCTCAACGGTTGCAGTAATTAACCTTCCTAGCTTCTCAATCGGAGCAGCCTTCTCATCATACACCACATTTGGAACTAGATCAACAAATATGTCTTTGGCTTTCACTATGATTTTTCCATCTTGCTTCATCTTTTCCTTCTTGGCTTTGGACTTGATCGCCATTGCAAAATTCATCATGTCCTCTGGGCTCATTGAGCTTAAGTCTATTTGTCCCTTAAGCGATAAGTCATCCTCATCAATGCTCATCTTGGTTAGTGAGGAAGGTGTTTCCTTTTCTTGTTTTTTCTCTATAATTACTTCCTCTTGTTTCATTTGCGCATTATTATCCGTGTCTTCCTTTTCTTCTTGATCTTCCCGTTGATCATTTGCAGGAACATTTTCTTGTGCATCATCGGTCATAGATTGATCAGTAACCAAATTTACTAGTTCATCTTCTTTTTGTTCTTCATGAATATTCTGATGTTTCTGTGTTTCTATGGGCTCATCATGTATTTCCATAGCAAGAATGTCATCAACAATGTTCATCTCATCTCTGAGTTCCTGAAGTGTGACCTTCACACTGTCAATAGTAAAACACTCATTTGTTTGAGTAACAATTGGATCATTTTTATGTTCTTTTACCAATTGCTCTTCATGTTCTTCATCCTTTTCATCTTGAAGCATACCAAAATGTTTCATCAGATTAAGTCCAATTACATCTTTTACACCAAGAGATTCACCGCATAGAAATCTTGTGTGTGAAGACCTTGCCTGGCTCCTTCTAAATATAATTCCCTTTTCTGAAATTACTTGCAATAATTGTATCTTTGTGTTTTGTTTAAGTTTATTTCAAATGAAATTTCCTAGCAATTTTAAATATCATAAATAATATCAGACTAAATATGTTTTGAACGATCATCAATTATTTAAAATTATAGAGGTGGCAATGCTTATAAACATCAAATTATTCAACAACTATTGGCAGTATGAATGTTGTAGAATTAAAAATAACATACAGGAAAGTCAACGTAGCCTGTATGAATCTTTAGCCACCCCCAAGAAAGAGAACACAACTTCTCTAATTCCAATGCAACCTGGTTGGATATTTACGCAATCAATTAAAACTGATTTCTAGCCTCCAATATTAATTACGCAACCTGTTTGGTAGAAAACGTAGCTTGCTAGCAAAGTGATGCAGCCTCTTTGGGAGTCACGAGCTAGTTGTGAGAAAATACGTTAGCCTCTGGATGAAACACAACTTCCTTCAGTGAAGTCTGCAACTCTTGCTACCCCACACTGCCTTCTGATTGATCACAACACCAAGTAGAAGATAAAACAACCTTCTACTCAACACAATAAACATTGGGAAGAAAAATTGAACCACCTCTGAATTCAGAATTTGTTCACAATTCCTCAAATTTGATATACTTCAACATCAAATTTAAATTAATTTAACCAGCAAAGAATCTCCAGTAAATCAGAAGCAAAATTCACCATTAACAAGTAATTATTCAAATTGCAAAATGACGAATCAGTCCTCAAACCCTAGCCATGTTCTCCTCTCTCCAATTTCAATAAAATCCACAATCCATGAATGAATTCCTTTTTGCCCAAAGCATTTCTTTTATAATAAAAGATATCTTCTCTCAAACACTTTTCACTTACAAAAGACTTTGGCTTTATGTGCACATTTGAAATATAATAAACTATTATATTTCTCTTCACTTTAATGCTGAAAATGACCCTTTTATTAAAATAATGTTATTCTGACACATAGGGTCCCTGTTTTATGAGTTCAGGATTTAAAACTTCTCAACCTAGTTCCAACGAGCTATAACACTAAGATGCCTAGAATACATTCCCAATAAAAATGGCAATCTTAGCCGATTTAATTAAATAATAATCATAATACACCCATCTTGCGAAAACAACTGAGGAAGCATCAGAATCAAAATCTGATAGCACAAGAGTGATCCCGATGATGAAAGATGATGAATGAACCTAACGGGGTGACTTACTAAAAATAGACACTCCCTCTAAGAGTCTTGGAGTCCAAACTGGAAGCCGAAAATAAAATCTGAAAGCATCATATAACTCCTCTAAATCCTTTGAGCTCAGTAGAACCATAAGTTGACTTACTATAAATAGTAAGTCCCTCAAAAAGGGGCCAAACCCCACAACAGGGTCCTCTAATCACCAGTATTAGCCTACAAGGACCCAATGATAGGATAAATCCACTAAATCCAATGCTAGCTCAAAATGGAGACATAACATTGTGAGTCTCTTGTTTGACTTGAATAGAGGTCTTGTCTCTGCAAGTGCCTTTTTCACTTCTTCTTGAGACATATCCAGTTGCAATTTCATTAACACATACTTGATTAAGTTCTTATCCTATTTAATGGAAACATGCCATCTAGCATCAAGTTTTCTATACAAGAGAGTATCTGTCCTTGTAATTCCATCAAAGTTAAACTAAAATTGTTCATACTGTAAACTACAATATCTTCAATTAATTCCTGATCCTCTTTCCCAAACTTATCATAATACTTGTTCACTCCAACAAGTATACGCCACTTTCTTACTTCATTGATAATATTATCAACAGAAACAAACAATTTGAAATCTAACTCAGGCTTAGTTGCCTTAGTGGTGGGGAAACCTACCACCTTAGATTTCTTACCTTTAGATTTGAGCTCTTTCAACTCCTACGATTCAGTCTCCTCACTTTGATCATTAGTGGCAGCTTTGTCTCTCTTTGCTTCCTCCTTTCTTTTTCCTACGACAACAAGAGGTTTGGATGCCTTTTTCACTGGTGCAGTAGGCTTGGTTGATTTCTTTGTATGAGTTTTTATTGGACCTATTGACTTATCTTCTTTCTCCTTTTTCACGATAGCACTTCTTGTTTGCCGACTAGTTGAGACACTATCGGTTGCACCTGCTACTTCAACATCATCATCCTTCTCAACACCTTTTGTGCCGACTTGTTTTGCAACATGCTTAGCTCTAGCTTTCTCAATTTCTTCCTTTGTAAAACAATTTGGATCATAAATTGTTCTACTTCTTTTCTCACTTTCTTCTCAATGACTAATTTCATCAATTCATTGTGTACTTCTAGTGACTTTTCTTGAAATGTCCCAAGCCTTGGAGTCTTGGGATCTACCAGTTGAGCTAACAGGTTTTCTGCATACAGAGTCGGAATATCTCCTACTTCATATCCCATAGGCATCATCCATGAGGTCCTTGGCTCAACTGCTTCCATCCGACAAGTATCAATATCAACCAAAAAACAAATGGTATCCTTGTATTTTTCTACAATCTTTGAATCTATCCTTTCTTTCTCATGCATATTCTTCTGAAATTCTTTGAAATAACCCCAGATCTTGCTAGTAGATTCACTTCCCACGATTCTGATTATGTTTTTTATCTGAATAAAAATCGGAGTACCTATTGTCCATGCTACATTACCAATACCAGGGAACATGTTTTGAAAATAGAAGAATAGGCACATGATCACCTGACCATACTTGGATTTTTGTCTCTTATCCTTCTTGATCTTCTTCAGATTCAAAATAAGTTGTTCTCTCATTGCCTCAACTAGATCATAGTCAACATTCTCTTTGATCATTTTATATATTGTATGATTAGCACCACTAGATATGCTATTCAACCGACTAGAATGGTAGACCTTGCATCCAATAACCATTGATGCATATTTCACCTCTTCATCTATAATTTCATTCAAGGTCATCACACAACCATCCCACTTAGATTTAGTTAGACTAATTACTTCTTCTTTGGGTATGGTACGAAAAACATGCACTTCACTGGTTGAACATAAACCACTAACATCATGAATTGCTTCCTTCATTTTTTTATGTGGTCATTCAAGCCACATAAAATGATCATGGATTCTTCTCAGGACATATATGATCTAATCATCTTCAAAATCATCAGGATAACTAACCGCATGATGAAAATATTTGTCTGCGATGCGTTTATGTTCATCTTTCAGCACTAACCTATCATCACTCAACTTCTTGTACTATTCATAGATTAATCCTTATCCTAGATCTTCCAACTTGCAATGTATGTATGCTCTAACATCCTCAATATGTAGAGCACCATAGGGCACACTGGTTAGGACACTTGCTAGGTCATTTTCTATCGATTTAAAAGGATGTCTTTTGAACTCTGGTCTAGGTCTCTCATTTATATTAATCAATTTGGGAGTAGCCATTTTATCTTTCAATCACAAATGTAGACAACAAATAAATACCTCAAGTTGTTGGCAACTAGCATTCTTGCTGAAGGGTCGACAACAACCATGACACTCGATCAGTGTTCTCTTATAAATCACCACAAACAATCTCTCTTTATCGCTTGGATCTTAGCAAACAACACTTCTTTCTCTCTACAACTGCTCTCAAAATGTGCAAGGTGAATAATGAAATCCAAAATAGCCTTTTAGTTACCTTAGCACACATGCATTAAATACACTTATTGATAGAACTTACCTTTTCACCAATCGACCCAAAAGTTCATTATTGATGATCTAACACTTATCAAAACTTCACAATACATTTCAAAAGACTTTATTGCATCTTAAAATGCTGATAGATCTTACCACACACTTAGAGGGGGTCCAAAGATGGATTCAACAGTACTTGCTCCCCTAAGCCACATGAAGGCTTAGTTTGATGAAGAATTCCCCACACCCGATGGAGAGCAGATTCCTCTGATGGCTTACTTTCTTCCTTCTTCTTCCAAGTCTTGTTCATATCTTTCCTGGTCCTTTCTATTTTCACAATCTGCTTCCCTTTCCGATTGCTTGACTAGTTTACTGATTGGTTCTTGAATATGTAGTTCCTTACTAGATGTCCAATTTTGTGACAATGAAAACATGCCATTCCAGTTGATCTCCATGGTCCATCATTACCTCTGTTTGTCCTCATTCTATAATTCATAGCCACGTGTCCATAGTTACCACAAATTGAGCTGGTGACATTGAATTGCCTTTCCCTTTGGTAAGGTGTATTCTGGTTCACTGTAACCTTTGATTGTTCACTCTTGTCTTGCACTCATCAACTTTGTGACCATATTTGTTGCAATTGTGATAATGACCATTAAAGCTACTATATCTACTACTGGATCTATATCTACAATCATACACAGTGTGTCCATACTTATTGCAATCATATCAATACCCATCAAAAGTGTTAGGCCTATTAACCGATCCGCTTCTACAAACATTTACAATATGACCCACTTTATGACAATTGAAACATATAGGCTTGTAAGCTTTCTTACCAGAAGTCTTTTGTGTTACCTTTGGTGGAGACTTTCCTTCTTTCTTGATCTCCTTAGATCCAGAAGATTCACCAAATTCAAAAGTAGTCTGACTGGTAAAGCCTAGACTAGTTGTCTCCTTGCTTCTTCTCTGATTTTATAGTTTTTCATCAATTTTTGCAGAACTTTCATTGTATTTATTTAGGAGATTATTTGTATTCTTCAATTGTTTCACTTTCTCATTCTCATTTCTTAGACTCCCATTCTCTCTTCCCAAATTATCATTTCTCATCATCACATTGTTGAGCTCTCCTCTTAGATCTTCTAGTTCTTCTTAAGTCTCATTAAGATGTACATGCAAGGTTCCTACCTCTTGCTTTGACTTGAAAAGTTCATGCTGCTTATCCTTCAAGGCCCGATCCTTATCTTTTAGGGTATCTTCAACAATCTTCCTTGCTTCCATCTCCTAACCCATCTTGATAGCTAATGCTTCTAACTCCCTCTTGATAATCTTGTTGTCCTCGTGTAGTTGTTTATTCTCTTGAGATAAGGCTTCTATAGATGCTTCAGATTCCTCAAATCCACTTTTTTCAGACAAATTGACAATTGCTCAATGTAGTCTTGAGTCTCATTGAGTTGTTCAACAAGCTCTTTTCTCTTGGCCAAAGAATACTTCAACTGATCTTTCAGTTCTTTGATAACCCTTTCAACTTCATCAAGTTGTCTTTTGTATCTCAAACCCTCCATATTTGTCTTTAAGGATCTACCCAAGTTGTTAGGCTTCTTCAAGGGCACAAGGATCTGATACAAATTGTTAGTATAATAAGGCACTGAGAGGGGGGGGGGGTGAATCAGTGCAGTCACAAATCTGATACTTTTAAGTTTTAACAATTATCTACTACAATAACCAATATACAAATGCTAATGTAACAATGAGGCATAACAAGTAAAACATTCACGCATATTAAACACTTGACACAAGATTTTTTCTTGTGGAAACCCTTGTTAGAGGGAGAAAAACACATGTGGGGATGATGCCCATAAATTTCACTAGTGCACCATGAAATATGCCCTATTAGGAGTAACTACAACAACCCTTTTGAGGTTATACCCGATTAAGAGTATCAATAGCCCAATTAAGAACTACAATAATTTTGTTGAAGACTACCCTGTCAAGGGATTTAAAACTCCTTCTAAGAGTTCACCTTGTTAGATGATTTACACTTCAGAACCTGTTAAAGGATTTAGCTTGCTAATATGTTAGAATCAACAAGTAAAGAATGACTTGAAATTTGCACTCAATGCATGAGAGATCCAATATATTCCTGATCAAATTGCGTTTCTCAAAGAACTTTATTGTCTCTGTACTGTCTTAAACAATCTATGTCTATCACCATATACCATCGCAGTATCATCCAACTTCTTCCTTAGCAATTTTCATAACCATTTATATACTTGTTCTAGGTCAATGCTAGAACCCTAAATCATTTTACAAGTCGGCCCTCAAATCCCACTTAAACATATGGGTGAGCGCATGAATAATCAAAAGTCAACATCCTTGATGTTGGCTCAAAACATTAAATCTCAAAAATATGTTGGCCAACTACTTACATTTGACCGCAACACAGATCTACCCAATTGTATCCACCATTTTATTGTTCTTGCTGCCAATTCCACTTCAATATTTATTACTCACTCAAATATTAAAACTAGCTAATGTGATCATATGTATCTATCTCAATATACATTTGTACAATCATGTCTGTATGATCACACACCTTAACTCAATTTCTAATTTCAGAGCCGGTTGACTTTGTCTCGCTTATTGTCTTCTTATTGATTATTCTGAATACTTAGTTGCTTCTCCATCTGATCCTTCAACACCATCGGTAAATCTAATCTCTTGACATCAACAGATCATGTTGCCAACAATGAAAACATCACAACACACTCGTATGGCCAAAACACATATTGCCTTCATCAAAATGCCAACATACTAATTTTCATGTTTTGACTTTTCCACTTTTGTCGTGATGAACCGACGACCATGGTGATGGGTACCTCATTTCCCTTGCTCTTTACATGAACATAGTTACCTTAATAACATATTGAGATTGAACTTTCAAATATGTATCCCTTTCATTATTCTTATTTGTTTCAATGCAAGAGTTCAAAAAGAAATTGCAGGGAATTGAAGCTTTCAAAGTTGCAAACTACCAACACTATGATTGCATGTGGAGGTCAGTGTATTTCAACCTTCAAATTTCTTCAACATTCAATTTCAGAATATTTATTTTGCTAATGTATGAATCACAATATTTAAAATAAAGAAAAATATGAATGAACTAAAAAGGTCTAAAATTTGAAAGACGTCTTATAAATTGGTTAGAAGTATTAGTGAGTTTAATTTGGAAACCAATTCAAATATTGAATGTTTGGATGATCTCAAAAATTACTTGTGTATAGTGGGGAATGCAATTAATTTTATATTTAAACTATCTTCGACACATACAAGTAATCTTTATTGTGAGTGCATTAAGCATGCAATATTTTATAGAAAAATAGATGATACTATTGAACATACCATTCCTAAGATTAAAATATTTGATTTTAAATGTTGGAGTGATCAATATCCCAGGGGCATCAACCTGCTATAAAACCTTCAAACATACACTAATAACTCACTAGATAATTGAAATTGTATATGAGATGAAATAATGTGCATATGCATATATCTTATAAAGGCAAGGAATGAATCGTAAACATATGTAACCATACAACTACTAGAAAATGAAATGCACCTAATAATTAATTTATAACACCTAAGTAAACTTAAGCATGGGCAAATTAAAAAAATCATTTATTTCAAAACCCCTCTTAAGTGGAAGTTAGGGAGAATATTATTATGTAAAATGAGCTAGATGTAAGATGGGTCCCAAGTTCTAACAACTAGGCCAAGCTAGGTACCCACATGCAATGGAAATGCAATGAAATTGGAAATCTCTCACAAAATGGAGAAAATGAGGAAACCACATGGGATGAAGACAACCCTCCAGAAGAGAGAAACAAACACAATCCAATGATGCATTCAATCATACCCTCAAGGACTACATACATCATGTATATACAAAAAATATCTCCCAAGAGGAAGGAAGAAAATAGACAACATTACCCCCCCCATAATAAAGAAGTTCCAATGTTGATGAATGATTCCTAGAAACAAAAGACAACCCAATGCCTAAAAGCAACACATCTCTCATTAGAAAGAAACAAGTTGACATAATGATGAAGAAGCTGCTCCATAGCCAACTGAAAGGAGGAAGTCTCTAAATATAAATAGTTTAAAATTGATTAGGAGCCTCCAAGAACAAAAAAATCACCACATACTTATGATCAAACTCAACCAAGGAATGTGACAAAGCAAGTGAATGACGAAACTCATCAATATCAATATCCAAAGACGAATCAACAATAGTGCTCAAACTATCACCAAAGAGGAGAGAAACCCCCTCAAATATGTCTCCCAAATTTGCAAGATGAGACTCTAAAAAAAATCTGAAATACTTTCCCAATACTCATCCCATAAAGCAAGATTTGGATTACTATGATCAACCTACAAAATAGAAGCAATCTCTAACTCTGAAGAAACATGAGGTGGTGGATGAGGAATCTCAACACTGGTTTGAAGAAGAACAAGGTTCAAATGACCAAACTTATCCTCACAAACATGATTTTGTTACTCCTAAGAGCATTAATGGTTGTCATTAGTATCATTCGGTCATATAGTCGGTAAAGGAGACAAGACAGTCCAGTCAGTCATTACATAGAGCCTAGACACCGAGGAGAATACAAGGCAGAACACCACACTAACCAAATACAATTTTGATCGAGTACCGAGCATAGTAGTCACTTATGCACTGAGCACCAGTTAAATACCGAGTGATGAATGCAGTATACACTGAGAAAAGAAGGAAATGACATATCAGTTTTTAATGGCACAAACTACAAGGCTAACAGTTTATAGTGATTAGAAAATGGTTTACCAAGATCGAGATGAAATTAAATGTGGATGCAATCATTTAATAACTAATGATTCCAATGTAAAGATGATCTAGGTTATTCATTTGAACCATAGATCTTAGGTTTTCTAAGATAGTGTCCAAACCCTAATTAGGTCAAATTAGTTTGATATAAATAGTGTAAAGATGTCATTTTGACATGTATCACACATGAAGTAGCCACCATTGGGGACATCTAAAGATCAATAGGGTTAAAGTTTGAAGCATTGAAAGAGTATTAGTTTATAAAAAACAAAGGGCTACTGAGGAGGATTCAGAGAAGAGATCAATCACATTAAGGTGATAACAGATAAGTACATAACAGATATGAAATCAGGCAAGATTAGTTGCTATCTACAAATCAATTTTACTATTACCTTTTAACCATTATAGTAGACTTTAAATCTCTTAATAGAGTAGACTTGACAATCTTTTTGTAAATCCCTTAACTGAGTGCACACTTAATTATGTTGCTAAAATCCTCTAACCAGGTAGATCTAGTTGATCTTATTGTTACTCCTAACATGGTAAGATCACCAGAAGTGATCAAATCTTTGTAGCCTTAACCAACAACTTTGTTACTGCAGTAGTGAAGCTTTGTGGGTTCCATCCCCACCATAGTTTTTACCTTCTAACAAGGGTTTCTCCGATACCAAAATACATGTGTTATGTGTATGAAGTTTCATGTTTTCATAATTGATTAGTTTACATGCATTTACATTTCAGTTAAGTTATTAGATGAATGGTGAATGTAAATGATACCGTCGGTTAATGATTTACATGTTTACAAGGATTCAATTGAAAGTTTTTAAGGGTACTGATTCACCCCTCCCATCTCAGTACACACCTTTTCATAATTCCAATAGATTTACCCTTTGGGAAAGGGTGTGCATGTTATATATTAGAATGTTATCATCAGGAACAAAGTGAGAAGAGGAATACAATCTAGAGGCATGTTCAACCACACCTATAGAAATGATCTCTCTAGTCTCCATATCTCTAATGTATAAATGACGAGGAGTGTACTCCACTATCTTACCTAGTGTACCATGAGCAATTTGATTAAAATAAAATAAGATTAGCGGTTCCACTACTCCTGAGAATGGTAGATGACTTCTTGATTCAAGTGCATCACACCATATGGAATCTCCTATGGATATTTAGTTGCTTTTATTTTTGGATTTGATTGTGTATATAAATTTTTGCATCAACGTTTTGAATCAAACTCTGTGTTCTTTCATGCTCTTTGTGCTCTCTTTCATCCCGATGATGGATCACAAAGTGTGATTTGAAACATTGATGCAAAAACTTATATACACAGTCAAATCCAAAAATACAAGAAACTAAACTTCATGGATTGTGGAAATCTCATGGCATTAATCCTATGCATATGTTTTCTACTTTTGAGCTTTGTAGTTCACCTAACATTTTGATGCATAAGAATACATACATGTAGGTTTGTAGGAAAGGATCTATTGATATGGGGGAAAATATTGGGAAAAATACTTCAACTGCCACAAAGTTGGCAAAAAAATCTTTTGGATGATATATGAAGTGTCTAAACTAGACTCTAGATGCAAAAGTTGTGCAAGGTTGAGAAAAGGCCTATAAAACGCACCTGTGAGCAATATTAGAGGCTAAACTAGCATTAGCATTCGATCATTCAATTCACATTAACACTTGATCATTCCTGTGACCACAATAATCACAATAGAAAAATAATTGATGATAAGGCAAGAGAAGAGTTGATTGTTGGGGAAGAGAAGATTAGATTTTCTAATCTACTATATCAAATAATTTAACCCTCTGGGGGACCTTGAAACTAAATCATACATAGGAAAAAATATTAAATAGAGAACAAGAATTCTTATAGTGCAACTTAGGACTAGTTCTCACCATTTGAGGTGAGAAATAGACAAATGGATGATGTAAAAGTAAGAAAGGGAAGAGAGAATATGTCTATTTTGCAATATAGGAATGGTAGAGACTAATGTAGGAGCATACATGGTGTAAGAGAAATCTTGCATCACCATCCCTCCCCCCCAATAAATAAAAATAAAAAAATAAAAAATAAAAAGAAAAGAAAAAGGAAAAAAAAAGATATTGTCTGGTTTTCAATAAGGGCTATCTTTGGACAGAGTTACTATTTATGGCGAGTTTACTATTTTTAGTAAGATTTTCATCTAAGCACAAATTGTCCCAATTATTTCCTTGGATGTTCATTTCAGATATATAAGCATGTCGGTAAAGCTTCATGGCAAGATCAAGTTTGGTTTTGAAGATATAAAATTTTCTATTTTGGTGGGGTAGTACAAAAAAACTTTGAACTCAGTTTTGAAGGCTTTAGATGCTTTGAAAGGGGGTCAAACTTTGCCTAAGATGACACTTCATGATCTTAGCTATAGAGTACTTTGTGGCATTTCTAAATTAGGGTTATAATAGTCAATCAACTCAATAGTACGCAAGTCATGGCTTTTAGAAGTTGGGACATCATGATTCAATTTTCAATGCAAAAAGGAATAAAGATAAAAATCAATTAAGACAAGAAATTAAACCCTTGGGTGCCAAAATGAGAAAATTTCTCTTTCTATAATATTCTATGGTGGTTAATTGTGCTACTTCTATGTAAAGAGCCTACCTAGCTCTTTGCTAAAGATAATATTTATTTCTGGATTTGCTTGCAAGTTTGTTTTGTTTCGATAATATTTGACCTTTTGAATTTCTCTAGAATTGAATAATAATAAATAACAATTTATTCTAACTTCATAACATCACCAGAAAAGACCAAATTTATTAATTTGGAAATTGTCTAATCAACTTTTCAATAGATAAATACAAATTGGCACCTTATCATGAAATGTGGAAAGCTGTAAATGTTTCTCAACCAATGAGAAATATTTCCAGCTTGCCACATTTCATGATAAGGTGCCAATTTGTATTTATTTATTGAAAAGTTGATTAGACAATTTGCAAATTAATAAATTTGATCTTTTCTAGTGAAGTTCTAAAGTTAGAATAAATTGTTATTTATTATTATTCAATTCTGGAGAAATTCAAAAGGTCAAATATTATCGAAACAAAAAAAACTTGCAAGCAAATCCATAAATAAATATTATCTTCAGCAAAGAGCCAAGCAGGCTCTTTATAGTGGTATTAGAGCTTGCACCGTGCCATCCTATGGGGTTTGAAAATCTTGAGTTCTCATATTTGATTTGTGAGTGATCAACACTCTGGTTTTATTTCAGTCATGGATAAATACAGACAATCAGGTAAATATGGGAACCAGTCTAGCAGTGTATCATGTTATAGGAAACAATCAAGTGTCTTGGAAAATGAAATGGAGAAATTGAGGCAAACACAAGAAAGGCTAAAAGCCCAACTTGCAGATCTGGCTATTGTTGACAAGGCAACTAGTTTCATGGTTTCCTTCTTCAAGAAGTCTTCCCCATCAAGACTACAGGAAGAGAAACGGGATGTTCTCGCAAGTGAGACATCTAGAAATCTTCATGATGAGTTTTCAGAAACTACTCATCATTGCATAGATGATCATGTTCTTAGTAGGACAACCACTAGTCCTGTTTGCACACATGATGTTGGAGACTTCTTACAGGGACATGTGGGTGTGCCTATCTTGTTGACAGAGAGTGGTACTGAGTTTCAACATCCTGAGCTTGTTGTTGATGTTGTGGATAGGGTGAGAGTGGAGGATGTTGTAGATACCACTAGGGATTCTAACACCATAGATGATGGTGTTATCTTTGAGGACTGTGAGGAGTATATGAGCTCTAATAGCTCTGATGTTTATGATAGTAGTCACAGTGTGGAGTCAGTGCAAGAGACAGTAGTCTTTTCCTGTATTGAGGATGTGAGCATGGAGCTATCCAATGATGACACTCATGATGGGAGTGTTGCTGTTGAGTTGGGTGACATAGATTCATGCCACAGTGTAGTTGATTCACATGATGACATTGAGTCATGTATGCAGCCAGAGTTAGCAGAGGGGTCTTAGATAGATGATGTGGACACCAGCATCACATATATCTCTAATGTTGAGAGTGAGGTTGATGGGTGCAACAGTTTTTTTGGTTTTTTATATCAGACCTTGGGTGTGGACTTAGCATTTTCATCTGGTGTTGATGGGTCCCAGGATCTAGATTGTCATGTGGTTGTAGAGGATGAGGTAGTTGAGGATTGTGATGAGACAATTTCAACAGTAGTTTCCCCAGAGGTAGATGAGGATGAGCTCAATGTTAGTAATTAGTTTTTAGATGTGTGCTCGGATGAAAGCACAAAGAGATACAATGATCTTGAGGGGAGTTTGTTGGATGCAACTTCCTTCCATAATGTAAACAGTGCAGTTGAGATTGTACATAGGAGGCCCGTTGTGTAGAGTCATCGTGTGACTAGCCAATTGAGAGTTGGTGAGAAAGATATTACTTCTACTCTCAAGCATTTTGATGTCACTCATCAATTTTTGGCTGTTTATGGTTGGGGTGCTCCTATGATGGATGATCACAGTGGTGGTTACCTTTCCTTGACAAAGATTCATTCTTTGTGTGAGGCTATCAGGATTATTTACAGTTGGTAGCCGATCAAGATCACCTAGTTGAGTGGGGGAGTATGGCATACGAGGCACTGATGAACAAAGAGGAGGAGGTGAGTGAGCTTACTTAGGAGCTCACGGTGACTTCTAAGGCTTTAGAGGGCATTCAGTGGGCTCTTCAGGATTGACAGTTCTAGTTGGGAGAGGTGACTATGGAGTTGGAGTGGATTCAGTCTTTTTCAGCCATAGATCTAGTTCAGTTGCATATAGTAGTGGTTGGTGGTGAGTCAGTTTCCATAGTTAGCAGTGATGGATGTGTTGGGGGCACGGTTACATCCATCCTTGAGTCAGATGCAGTAGACACAAAGGAGGTAAGTGCTTTAGTGGAGGATTATAGAGAGATTTATGTGGTTTTGGGTTTTCCAATTATTAGCACAATGATAGATGATACAGAGCAGTTGGTTGAGATTCCTAAGGTAGCAAGAGTGGAGTCACTAGAGAGTTGTGTGTCAGTTTCTAACACTACTCCCATTGATTCTCAAGACATGGTATCATCTGGTTTGGGGATGAGCTATCATGATGATTTTTTTCCTTTTGCTGGAAGCAAATCTATTTCTTCTTCTCACACAGCTGATAGCAATAGACAGTTGGCAGTGCCACAGTTTCAGAGATATTAGTTGTGGTTTGCAAGGGAGTAGGTTGATGTTGCTTCTTATAATTTCTATTGCATAAAGTATTTCATGTAATACTTGCTTGAGAGTCCGATTTTGCAGGAGGGACCATTCGGGGCTTTTGAGGCTACTCTCATCAGGGGTTCTCGCAATATTTAGCTTTTAGTGGAGAAAATTGTAGATACCTTGACTACAATGCTTCCTCACAAGGATTTTGTTGTTGGGTTTGCTGAGTGGGTTATTCAGGATCTTTCCCAACCAGTTGTTCAGAGTCATAGATTGGAGCCATCTCTTGATTCTTGGATTGTTGTTGATGAGCCTTTGTCAAAGATTGGAGCATTTCATCATGATTACATAGTGAGAAGTGCTCATCACTTCTCTTTTGACCCACCATTTGAGGACTTGATTATGCATCAGTTTGGGTTAGCTTCAAGGTTATGTCATCCTTTTTGGGATGGGTTTTCTCCATCTGCAGCTGATGGGGTTAGTTACTGCAAGTTTGCAGGGGGCCACTTGCAGGATCAGCATATCCATGACAGTTTTGCAGAGGATGGATATCTGAGTTCAAGTACAATTATTTTTGGGAGTTCTTGTCCCTATTGCACAGATGGGCTTCATCTTTAGATTATATTGGAAGGGTGTGCAGGTAGTGACAGGTTCGACACTACAGGATGTGTTCTTGCAATTTTCTGTTCATTTTCTTGAAAATTTGTTTGTGTTTGGTTGAATAAGGGAAGTACCCTTCGACTCAAAAACCAAACATTTATTATTCCTTAACTTACTTCTAGTCATCATTCCTGCTCCTTTGTCTTCGATTATCTTATCTTGTGGATGGTGTCTTCTCACATACTTTGCTAGTATAGGCTTAGATCTTTGTTCTTCAATGTTTTCTCTACTCGGTGCATGATCATCATTCTCATCAATAATTGTTTATTGTAGATCATTCTATATAGATTATTGCTTGGTAGCGCTATTTTGTAACTCGATGACTCTAGACTATTGCTTAGGTAGAGTTTCAAGTTCTTCAATATAAACAAATCTACCATATTCTTTCGCTTCTTTCTTGATTTCTTCATCATTCTTTTCTGCAAACTCATCAACTCTCACATTTTCACTTTCAATAATTTTTTTAGTAGCCTTGTTCAAATATTTGTAAGCCTTGCTTCTAGTAGAATATCCTAGAAATATCTCTTCATCACCTTTTGATTCAAATTTTCCATTTTTATCATCTTTCAAAATGTAACATCTACTTCCAAATATTCTAAAATAGCTAAGATTAGGTATATAACCATACCATAGCTCATAAGGTGTCTTGTTTGATTCTTTCTTTAGTTGAACTCAGTTTAGTGTATAAACAGCAGTAATAACATCTTCTCTCCAGTAAATTTGTGCAACATCTTTTTCAATCATTGGTATTCTTGCACAATCAACAATTGATCTATTCCTTCTTTCAATAATCACATTCTGCTAGGGTGTCCTCGGTGCAGATACCTATCTCTTTATTCTATGCTCATTACAAAAATTAGTAAACTCATCATAAATGAATTCACCACCTCTATTTGACCTTAAGCATTTCAAATCCTTACCACTTTCTCTTTCCACTTTTTCTTTGTACCACTTAAATATTTTGAAAGATCATGATTTCTCTTTTATGAACATGACAGTCATCATCCTAGAGAAATAATCAACAAATAAGATAAAATATCTATCTCCATAATAACTATGAGTTCTCATTGGACCACATAAGTTAGTATGAACTAACTCCAAAATAGCACTAGATGAGAATGTTTTCTCTTGAAACTAGACTTTGACATCTTACTCATTTGACATTGTTTGCACATTACATGGTCAGGTTTAGATATGCTCGGTAATCCTCTAACTTTTCTTGTCTTACTGATCTTAACCATGTTGTCAAAGTTCACATGACATAACCTCTTGTGTCATAACCAAACATCTTCATTTTTAGCCAACAAACAAGAAGTTTCAACATTGTCTAGATAGAATAAGTTACCTTTTGATTGTTCACCAGTACCAATCAGTTTTCCAACCTCATCATAGTTTTTTACTTTTCTTTTATCAAATATAACTCGGTGACCTGTGTTATTCAACTATGCTACACTCAATAGATTATAGTTAATCCCTTTCACCCGACATGCATTTTCACATTTGATCTTATTATTCAACAATATAGATCCCTTACCCTTTTACTTGACAAGGTGTATCATTTCCCATTTTTACAGATTCCCCATTATAATATTCAAGATTTCAATTTTTTCTTCATCACTAATCATATGATGTGTGCAACCACTATCAATAATCCAAGTATCATTTTTTCTAACTTTAGAAATAAGTTCTTTTTCAACATACCTTTCTTCTTCTTCAGAATCTTCCTTCAATGCAACAAATACCACTTCTATATCTTCATCAGTTTCAGTCTCAGTATCATCATCTTCATCTTCAACTAGGTAGCATGCATTTTTACCTTTATCTTTGTAGTCTTAGTTGTCTTTGTTTCCATACTATTGGTTACCTCTGTGATCTCGGTAATTTCTTCTATCATTCTTCCTTTCATTTGATCTTTCACTTTTTCTCTCATCATCTTTCCTATCAGGACATCTTGCAGCAATATGACCAATTTCTTTACATTTAAAACATACAAGAGGTATTTTACCTCTATATCTTTCTTTGCCTTTTTGTAGTCTTCTAGCCATTAATGCTTCAAGTTCATCAAGCTTATCTTCTTCATATTCACTATTACTTTCATTTTTTATCTTATGTCTACTGCTTGATCTTCCAGTTTTCAAAGATGACATAAATGCAAATTCTACCTTAGGTAAAATATTGTTATCATAGTTGTTAAGCTCAAATGAATTCAATCTACCGATTAGACTATCAAGAGAAATATTAATACCGGGATCTTCTCTCATTTCATGTATTACTGAGACTCTAATAGCATAGGCAGACAACAATGCTCTGAGAATTTTACTTACCACAGTGTCTTCTTCAATAAGTCCACCTGCTCCTTGGATAGCATTAACCACTTCCTTGACTCGGTTGTTGTATTGTGTGATGTTTTCACCTCCTTTCATCTTCATATCATTAAACTTACCTCTTAGGCTCTCTTATTTTTCCCTAAGCACATTTACATCTCCTCCATGTACTAGTGTCATTTTTTCCCACATCTCTTTTGCATTTTTATAGGTTTTGATGTCTTCAAATTCAACATTTGATAGAGAAGAAGCAATCTCAATCATCATAGCATTGTGTGTTAGGAATAGTCCCAAGAGATAACTGAGAGGGGGCGGGGGGGGGGGGGGGGGGGGTGAGTCAGTTATCTACAAGTTTCAATTCTTTATTCAATTAAGTATACTTAAACATAAAGCATAAATATAATGAAAGAACACTTGAACAAAACACTAATATTTTGGTTACGGGGAAACCCAAATAGGGAAAAACCCCAGTGGGAATTAACACCCACTAATATTCTATACTACTGTATTACGATCCTTGTTAGAAGATCCTTAACCCTGTTAGGAGTTGTTTTATAATATATTTAGTACAGTAGACCTGGTCAAGGGTTAGACCTTGTTAGGAGTCTTTTACAATAGTCCCTGTTAGGGGAGAGGATGCACTGTCCGAGAGCACATTGCTTAAAGGGGTGAAGGCTACAACCTTCTGTTTAATAGATACACACTATATCTGGATCTTGGTGAACTGCGCTTTGACCTTATGTCTGGATCAGTTCCAATGGATAGCTCAAATACTTTACTTGGTCACATAGACCTTCTTTTGATGGCTCAACACTTTGCACACTCTGCTCTGCTCTTACTATCAACCATGAACCACACTCTAGCAATCACAAATGACTGCCTATAAATATTTTTCCTTTGGATGATATAGTCAAGTTGGCCTATTAGAACCACCTTGAAATCATATCATAGAAACGATAGCAAACTCCAATAACAATTCAGTCGGCTCTAATAAGCACGCAACCCATTCTGGGACCTATCCAATAAGATAATTGTAGATGCACGCTACACACTGTCGGCTCTACCAAAACAACTGGATCTTTCTCCTCAAGCTGAATTACTTCATGCACTCTTAACCAAACATCACTAACTCTTCTCTAAGCTTAAATCCAAGGGCACATACCAAAATGATAGGCACAACTCTAGAACCAATAAAATCTCAGCCGGCTCTTCTGAGTAAACACAGGAAACTGCTACTGGCAAATAGCAACTGCATAACTTCACTTCTAATAATCATTAGAATCTGCATCCATGAATGTAACATGACTAACATGTCTCCATCACATATCCAAAGGCACAAGGCTCCATGATAATTGTACGAACAACCATACATAGAACACTGCCTGTTACTCTGTCAGGAATACGGTTGATACAAGTTGCTATATAATTGTCTGTACTAACAGTTAACCACTGCGTCCATGATATCATGTTGATAACATGTCCATGCTACATATAATTAAATCTTACTACATAATTCATCCACGAATGCTACTTAACATATCATCTTACCATGTTTTTGACACTTTTCACATGACTTTGCAAAAGCTATTGCATCAATATGCATTGTAGGCCAATAGTACCCTACCCTAAGCAACCTTCGGGCCATGGAAAGACCATTGGAATGTACCCCACAGATGCCCTTGTGAATGTCAACTAACACTTGGTCAGATTCTTCCTTTTCTAAGCATCTAAGAAGTGTTCCATCTAGACCCCTCCTATACAAATCACCAGAGATAAGGGTATGGCAAGAGGCGTTTCATGTAAGATTTTTGTGTTCAGATCAGTTAAAGGTTTCAGGAATAATACCATCATGAAGGTATGAGTAAATTGCACCATAATGGGATGACTCACGACCAACAAGGGTATATAACATGGCTTTCTTGGGAGTCATAGACAGGGTAATGTATCTCTTCCACTAGGAATGCAAATCTAGATTCATGTTGCTATAACTGAAGGAGTGAAGCAAGTGTAGCCATAGCATCAATTGCTTTGTTTTTTGCTCTAGGGATTTGTTGAAACATGACAAATGTGAAGTATCATTTCAAGGAATCAACCATTTTCTTATAAGGTACCATTTTCTCATCTTTTGTTTGATATTCTTCATTGAATTGGTTGATTATTAGTTGTGAATCCCCATAGATGTGCAACTCTATGATTCTCCATTCTATGGCCATCTTAAGTCCATTTATTAAAGCTTCATACTCAGCAATGTTGTTTGTACATGGGAACAATAACTTGTAAGACTTAGAAATCGTGTATCCATGAGGAGAAACAAACAACACACTAGCTCCTAAACTATTTTCCATAAAAGATCCATCAAAGAACATCTTCCATGTTCTTTCAGTCATGTACATGAGATGCTAATCTGGAAAGTCAACTTGAATAGGTGCACTATCTTGTATTGGGAAATAAGCTAATTGATCTGCTATAGCTTGTCCTTAGATTTCTTTACACTCGATGTACTCTATGTCAAACTCTGAAAGGATCATCATCCATTTAGCAAGTGTACCTATGAGAGAAGCCTTACCGAGTAAATACTTGAGTGAATCTATTTTTGGTATGAGGTGTATTGTGTGTGCAAGCATATAATGTCGTAGCTTTTGGGAAGCAAACACTACTGCAAGACAAGATTTCTCAATGTTGGTGTAGTTAACCTCATATGAAACAAGAGTACAACTAATGTAGTATATTGCTCTCTCTTTCCCATGTTCATCAAGTTGAGCTAGCAATGCCCCTAAGGAAGATTATGTTGCTGAAATGTATAGAATAAGTGGTTTTGCTGATCATAAGAAATGCAACATATTCTGCTTCTGTTGTTGACTGAGAGAAACAATTTTGTTTCTTACTTGTCCAAGTGACAAGTATGTCACCAAGAAACACTACTCCTTCTAATGTACTATTTCTATCATCAACGCATCCTGCCCAATCTGCATCAGTATACACATGAAGCTCAACATTTTCTGAATTAGGATACCATAGACCATAATTTATAGTTCCCTACGAGTATCTGAATATTCTCTTTACTACCAAGAGGTGACTTTATTTAGGCTCTACTGCAAATCTTCCAACTATGCCAACTGCATTTGAAATATCAGGTATTGTTTGAGTAAGATAAATGAGTTTATCCATCATAGACTTGTACAATGTTATATCTACTGCAAGAGAATCATCTTCTTTTGTAAGCTTGCATCCAGTGATCATAGGTGTCCCTACTAGCTTGCGATCATCCATCTTGAATTTCTTCAACATCTCTTTCACATACTTAGACTGATTAATGAAAATACCTTTCTCTGTCTGCTGCACATTTAGTCCCAAAAAGTATTTGATAGGACCAATCATACTCATCTCAAACTCACTCTACATTTCTTTAACAAATTCTGCACTCAATTTTTCATTACCCCCAAAGATAATGTCATCAACAAATATAGCCACAAGAAGTAGTCCTTCAGATGTTTCTCTTGTAAATAGGTTACAATTTGCTGCTCCTTTCTTGAATCCAATCTTTGTTAGCTATCCATCAAGTCTCTCATACCATGCTCTAGGGGCTTGCTTAAGTCCATAGAAGGCTTTCTTCAATCTGCATACCATATCAGGTCTGTCTGATAGGGTGAATCCTTCTGGCTGCTCAATGTATACTTCTTCCTTTAGCTCTCCATTCAAGAAAGTTGACTTAACATCCATTTGATAAACTTTGAAGTTTTTGAATGTTACAAAAGCTAGAAACAACTTAATAGCTTCTAACCTGCTTACTGGTGCAAAGTGTCTGAATAGTCAATACCTTCTCTTTGCGCATATCCCTACATACCAATCTTGCTTTTTTCCTTACTATTGTACCATCTTCATTCATCTTGTTCCTGAATATCCACTTTGTTCCAATAACATTCTTATCACTAGGTCTTGGGACCAGTTCCCAAGTATCATTCTTGATAATCTAATCTAGTTCTTCTTTCATAGCATCATGCCAATCTAAATCTTTGCATGCATCTTCAACACTTAAGGGTTCAATCTGAGATAGTAAACATACCGCTTCACTGCTAGCTGAGTTCTTTTCTTGTGATCTTGTTAAAACTTTGCCACTCTGATCTCCAATGATGTCTTTCTTGGAATGGTTTCTAGATGTAAACTTTGGAACCTTAGGTGATGCTAACTCATCAGCCTTAGGAGTTTCTTCTTCACTTGTCTCAGGGTCATTGAATAATGCATCAATATTGTCAAACATTTCTTCAATAACTATCTCACTAGTGGAGGGTTTGGGTTCTTCTTCAATCATGGGTGAGTAATCATGATATCTTTCTTGAACCATAAAATTTTCATCAATCTTAACATGAGCACTTTCAATGATCTTTTTCAATCTTAAATTGAAACATCTATAAGCTTTACTTTTGATAGAGTAACCAAGGAAAATACCTTCATCACTTCTTGCATCAAACTTGCCAACTACTTCATCCCTCTTGATGTATCATTGCTTCCAAAGATTCTAAAGTATTTTACTGTGGGAACATTACCAAACCATAGCTCATATGGTGTTTTGTCAGTGCCGGGCCTTAATTGAATTCTATTGATAGTATAGACTATTCTATTGACTGCATCTCTCCAATAGGTGTGTGCAACTTTTCCTTCAATCATGATGGTGCGAGCTGTATCAAGGATGATCCTATTCCTTCTCTCTGCAATTCCATTCTGCTAAGGGGTTTTAGGTGCACTCAACTGTCTCTTTATGCCATGTTCTTTGCAGTACTCATAGAATCTGTCAGAGGTGAATTCTCCTCCTCTATTCGATCTCAGACATTTTATCTTTAGTCCAAATTCATTCTCAACCTTAGCTTTAAATATCTTGAATTTTTCAAATTCTTCTGACTTATCTTTCAAGAAAGAAACCCACATCATTCTAGTATAATCATCAACAAACAAAATGAAATACCTTTCACCATAGTATGATCTTGTTTGAGTTGGTCCACATAGGTCTGTATGAATCAGATCCAACTTGTTCTCTACTGAATTGTGCTTGCTCCTGAATGAGTTTCTCAAATGCTTTCCCATCACACATTCCCTGTAAATGGTATCAACTAGTTTTGTTATGCTAGGTAGATCTCTTACTGCCTTTACATTGCTTATATTTACTATGTTATCAAAATTGATATGACATAGTATTTTATGCCACAACCAACTGTCATCAACTTTAGCAACAAAACAACTTTCTTCTAAATTGAGTTGGAAAAAATTACCTTTAGTCTTTGGGCCTGATGCAATCATAACACCATCCTTGTTGTTAATGATGCATTTGTCATCTTTGAACTCCAACTGATAACCTTTTCCAAGTAATTGCCCAAGACTAAGAAGGTTATGTTTCAAACCATCTACATAGAGAACATCATCAGTATTGTTCTTTCTGTCCAATGTGATAGCTCCTCTACCAATAATAGGTTTAGGAGTGTTATCTCCAAATCTAACCATGCCACCATTGTATTTGTCCAAATGAACAAATCTATCTTTATCACCTGTCATGTGATGTGAACAACCACTATCTATAATCCAATATGTCCTTATATCAACTTGTGAAACTAATGCTAGTTCTTGTTCCTATTTCTCATCTTCATGATCTGTCTTGTTACTCATTTTCTCCATAATAGAAATGAATCCAATTTCTTCTTCAGCTGATTCATCATCTGAAACTCCTTCTCCAGCATAGTAACATTCTTGAGAGTACTTAGGCTTGTAGTCATTTTTGAATTTTCTAGCTCTTGTAGGACACATAGATGCAAAGTGACCAATCTTATTACATGAAAAGCACTTAAATGGCAATTGACCTTCATATTTTCCATTTCCTTTTCTTTTATTTTCTCTTTTAGCAATCATAGAAATGAAATCATCTAGTGTTTTCTCTTCATCATCATCAAAATTACCATAAGTGTTTGCATATTTCTTACCATGGACTATTGCTTTGAAGGCTGTCTCACCTTTAGGTTCTATCTTCAATCTTGAAATCTCAAAAGCTGAGATTTTGCTGATCAAGGTCTCTCTTTTGAAATTTAATGTAAGTTGCATGGTCTCATCAAGGATGTTGATCTTGTTTTCATATTCTGGAGTGAGAGTAGTCATCAATTTGTCCATAATGTCTTCCTCTAAGATCTCTCCACCATTGTTCTTGATTCCAGAAACTGCTTCATTGATCCTTTGATTGTAAGATCTGATGTTTTCTTCCTGGGTAGAATCTCTAATGCATTGTATCTTTTCTTCCATGTTTTTCTATGCACATCCTTTTCTTGTTTGTCTCCTTCAAATATGTCTTCTAGATACTTCCATATTTTGTGGCCTGTATCTACCTTCTTTATTTCTGAAAACTCACTATCAAAAAGGGTGCTAATAAGGGCTTCTTTGGCTATTGCATTCTGATGAAACAATTCCTTTTTCTTTTCAGTAGCATCATCCTTAGCAAGGTCTTCCAAGGTAGGGATCTTGACTGCTTTGATAGTTACATCAAAAACTTTAAAAGCAATGCATTGCAAATGACTTACCATTTTGTTCTTCCAATCAAGATAATTCTCTCCATCAAACTTAGGACTTTCTTTTCTGAAGTATGCCATCTGATCAACCTCAAGCTATTAAAATTTCTCTTCAAGGTACTTGGCTCTGATACCAATTGTTAGGAATAGTCCCAAGAGATAACTGAGAGGGGGGGGGGGGTGAATCAGTTATCTACAAGTTTCAATTCTTTATCCAAGTAAGTATACTTAAACATAAAGCATAAATATAATGAAAGAACACTTGAACACAACACCAATATTTTGGTTACGGGGAAACCCAAATAGGTAAAAACCCCGGTGGGAATTAACACCCACTAATATTTTGTACTAGTGTATTATGATCCTTGTTAGAAGATCCTTAACCCTATTAGGAGTTTCTTTACAATATATTTAGTACAGTAGACCTGGTCAAGGGTCAGACCCTGTTAGGAGTCTTTTATAATAGTCCCTGTTAGGGGAGAGGATGCACTGTCTGAGAGCACACTACTCAAAGGGGTGAAGGCTACAACCTTCTGTTTAATAGATACACACTATATCTGGATCTTGGTGAACTGCACTTTGACCTATTGTCTAGATCAGTTCCAATGAATAGCTCAAATACTTTACTTGGTCACATAGATCTTCTTCGTATGGCTCAACACTTCTCACACTCTGCTTTGCTCTTATTGTCAAGCATGAACCACACCCTAGCAATCACAAATGACTGCCTATAGATATCTTTCCTCTGGATGATATAGTCAAATCATCCTATTAGAACCACCTTGAAATCATATCAGAGAAACCATAACAAACTCCAATAACAATTCAGTTGGCTCTACTAAGCACACAGCACATTCTGGGACTTGTCCAATAAGATAATTGTAGACGCACGCTACACACTGTCGGCTCTACCAAAACAACTGGATCTTTCTCCTCAAGTTGAATTACTTCATGTGATCTTAAAATAACATCACTAAATCTTCTCTAAGCTTAAATCCAAGGGCACATACCGAAATGATAGGCGCAACTCCAGAACCAATAAAATCTCTGTCAGCTTTTTTGAGTAAACACAGGAAACTGCTACTGGCGAATAGCGATTGCATAACTTCACTTATACTGATCATCATAATCTGCATCCATGAATGTAACATGACTAACATGTCTCCATCACATTTCCAAAGGCCCAAGGCTCCATGTTAACTGTACAGACAACCATACACAAAACATTGTTTGTTACTCTGTCAAGAATACTTCTAACACAAGCTGCTATATAATTGTCTGTACTAATAGTTAACCACTGTGTCCATGATATCATACTGATAACATGTCCATGCTACATATACTTAAAATCTTACTACATAAGTCATCCATGCATACTACTTACCATATGTTGTCATCAATGACAAACATACAGTCAGTACTGGCCTGCTGGCAAATCTCCAACATTATGTTCTTGTCTCTCTTTCATCTGGTTGACAATTAAAGGACCAATAGGAGTTATGAATTCATTTTCCAAATAGTATAGTGCAGAATCTCCAATGTCTGATAGATAAAAATTTATCCTCCTTTGTCATGTTGGGAAATTATCTTTGTTCATCTTTAAAACCTCTCTCTTATACATCTTGTGATCTTTAACTTAAGTCCTTCAAACTTCTTCCTTCAAGTACTCTAGCTCTCATACCAATTGTTAGATAACTGAGAGGGGGGTGAATCAGTTAAGTCCATTTATCCTATAGTCCCAAATACTCTTAGATATATAAAATAATTCAACAAATAAATTAAATTGCTCGGTAAACACTTGACTATGTCTTTCTGATTCATTTACCGAATGCTAGTTAAATAATCTAGTATATACCAATCAAACCAGCAATTGTAATGTGTAAAGTAAAATAACAAATCATCACATCCATACACATATAACACTTGATTTGTACCATGGAAACCCTGTTGAGGGAAAAACCACTTGGGACCAATCCTGAAATAATTTCACCCTTTTGAAGTGAGCTCGGTTAAGAGCCAACACTATTAAAGATTACAAAACACACTATAAAGTGTGACCTTGTTAGAGGATTTATCACTAATAGTTCTTTGTGACCATACATTCACTTTGGTCAACAAGAAAATAATCAACATTCATTGAATGTCATAATGAAATAAATAAATACTATTAAGTCCCACTTGGTTAAGAGTGTTACAAGTAGTGGTTGCCATTACACCAAAAGATCGACCTATTAATGCCCGATACAACCACTAGACTTATAGAAGACACAGGAGGCTGTTAAACCATGTCATGAATCCCGAGGGGAGCGCTAACCATTTTGCCAACAATCTCCCCCTCAGTGTTACTCAAGGGGATTCAAACCTGTGACCAAGCTCTGATACCACTTGTTACAAGTAGTGGTTGCCATTGCACCAAAAGATCAACTTGTTAATGCTTGATACAACCACTAGACTTATAGAAGACACACGAGGTTGTTAAACCATGTCATGAATCCCGAGGGGAGCGCTAACCATTTTGCCAACAAAGAGATTTTGTCTGTAGCAATGGTTAGAATGCAACAGTAAATGATCTAATTTAAATACAACTTTATTTGTAGATATCCATATCTATGCTGGTTAATCTCCTTTTGTCGCTCAGTGTAGTCTGCAGAATTTCTTGGTTCTCACTTCAACCTATTTGACTAGCTTCGCATGAATACAATCTTCTCCTCATGCTCGTATTCATTTTGAATCTCTTGTATCCTTAAATAAACATGATAAACCATTTTCTTCTCAGCCATAGATTTGTCCACTTAATCTCCATCGTTGATTTTGCCACTTTAACCTTCCTTGAAACTTGTACCTTAAACACATTTTAATCTTCATCATCCGATCAACCTTAAATTTTGTCAGTTGTAGATCTTCATTAAAAACTTTATCTTTAACCTAAGAATCATCCCAATTCATCCATCTCATCATCTGAAGTCGACAGTCACATGTTTCATATTATTTCTTTCACTCGGTCAATACCATGATGTGTCAGTGACTTCTAGCTCGTTTAATACTGCACTCGGTATACACTACACTTTCTCGGTGTACACTATTTCTACTCAGTGTATACTAAGTTCTTCATATACTGACCACATAAACTTGTTCATTCTTGATCTTCAATTCTTAACAGAATTATGTAATATAATCAAATCACTATCAAATTGCCATAGACTCATCAATAAGTTACCCAATGAATACCATATTCATAACTTACTCATACATCTCATTTTCATGTTAATATCTCATTCCTTCACCAATATTACCTTATTCAAATGTTTGCAACTATCATGATAAGTATAGTCAAAACTATTTGACATCAATGACAATATAATAACTGATCTAAGGTCTCACATATACCTTTGTATCTTGGTGATCATCTTCACATTTTGTTCTTCAAGCAATCAATTAGTTGTAGTCTAACGACATGAAATGTTAAGGGTGATGGTGCGACGTGTCTAGTGGACTATCAATATTTTCGTGGTGGTTTCAAGGGAAATGTGTTTTAATTTGATTGTCCTGATGATCAAACAACTTAATATCTGTTAAAATTTTAACTTTCACATTTAAATTCTAACAGTCATTTGGCGTTAGCAACCTGTTTATGTGCCTATAATTAAGACATCAATGGTGTCAGTATAATAAGTAGTTTTTTAGTATAAGTGATATTCTATGACATCAAATAGTACTTATATGCACTCTAATTTACTTGCCTTCTAGTTTTAAAATCATTTTCTCTGCAGGGTAAGTGCACCAAGATGCTGATAAAAAAAGTGAGGCCACATGATGAAAAAAACTCAAATTTTCACAAAACCCATGGGTGTTATTTAAAATTTGAAATCACTTGGCTCATGGAAACCAAGCCTAAACCGAGCCAATTTTAAAAAACTAAAAGTTCTTCATAACTCGTATGGGTTATGAAGAACTAAAAGTTCTTCATAAACCATATGTGTTATGAAGAGCTATTTTCTTTTTTCATTGCCCACGGCCAAAGACCATTTTTATCATTAAAAATGGCTTGACAGTGGCTGTGAGGATCCTAAAATATATAAAACCCAAGTGTGTTTACATAAATTTTTCATTTTTCCGGCTTTTAGACCAATTTCTAACCATGTCATGCCGTTGAACATGTAAGAATTTGATGTTTTTATTTTTTTTTGTTTGAATTTGAATTGAAGTAGGGTTTATTTAATTGATTTAAGTTTTTTTTAATAATTTTATGTTAGATTCTCAAAACAATCCTCATTGACAAAACAAACAACTAAGACCTCTTCCTAAACAACCATTATAAGAAAAACCCTCAAAATGTCGCTCTACAACCACCACCACCACCCCAAAACCCTCCTCATCCTCTAGTAGAACATGTACAGGCCACACATGAGGATCTTATATGTCACATGGCACAGAAAACTACTCAAATTACTATAATAGTGAATAGGTTGAGGTCCTCTACTCGTGAGCACCACTCATCCCTCGCCACAACCCTAGAATCAATGGTTAATAGTGCCATGGAGGTACCTAGACAGGTTATGAAATAGGGTTCATATAGGGATAGATGTCGTACATTTTATGATGATGGGTTGTCATATGATGAGGTGAAAAGAAAGGGAATACTTAACGATGATATATGAGCTCTTTTCACCAATACTAAAACTAATAACACCCAACTTACTTATACGAATAGGTTTACTATACATTGGTGTGTGCATGTTGGGATGAAAAATGCATTTTGGGATAGGTGGTATATGGTCTTTAACCAACCACCTTCTAATAATTGGGAAGTGCCTCTATATTTTTTGAGAAAGTTATATTGTGAGTTTATCCTTGGCTTGAAGCCAAATTACTTTAAATTTAATAGTTCTAGGGTAGAGGGAGAGGCTCTGCACAAGATAGACCTAGGGCTCATAAGGTGGTAGACCCTCAACATAGAATGCCTTTAGCTAATAAATCCATAGTTCGCATCACGGTCCTAGTATCCATGAAGGAATTTAAGGAAATATAAACTCTTCAGGTAGCTACATCATTGACTGATGTCATTGTTCATCATGGCACATGGTTAGTTGCACTAGAGGATGGATCAGCACCTACACCACCTCCATCATCATCGGATACACCATTTGGCTCAGCCCAGCCCATTAAGAATATGTATGCTAGCTACAAGAATATATGTTCTAGGGTAGATACTAACACAAATGAGGATGGTTTGACATCCCATTCATGTACACATTTTGAAAGTAGATGTCATGATTCTACCGTAGATGATGTGGGCCTCATGGATAACCTGATGACCATTGTGTTTTCTGGTGGAGAGTAGATGCAGGTGTTTTTATGACATGTTATTAATAAATCATGTAAATATTATCAAAGTAAATAATTTTTTTTTTATAGAAAAATTTAAAGTGATATATGAATAATATGCATTGCAGGGTGTAGCAGGTGGTGCGATGACACCATGTAGTGTTTGTTCCACTCCATGTGCATGGGTAGCTTCAACACCTGAGGTAAATATTTTTAAATATAGTTAAAAATAGAGTAATACATTGGTTTCAAAATATTTTTTGTTAATATGTATATTTATCAAGGTGTTTTATAGGGCTTGTCAGGGGATCAGATGTCCCAATTTGATGAATTAATGCTTTCAACCATTGACTTTGGCCTACAAAGATTTGCGGTATCATATGTTTCTCAACTCTTATTTACAATTTTAATTGAACCCATGCGAGTCATTTAGATTTAGACTAGAGATATTGCACCTTAGTGTGATATAGGTATGCTAAAGAGGTATGGAAGGTCAACTAAATAATATGGTGTTCTTTCTTTTGCATACATTTTTCCAATACACAAGGTCTAAATCAAGAATATCACTGACTCTAGTGCTAGTATACCCATGCTATGTTTGCAATAGAGAGGGAGGGAGGGAGATATAGTAATAGAAAAAGGTGGGGAGAGAGGGAGGTATAAGGAGATCAAGACAGGGGAAAGAGATATAGGGGAAGATTGACATAGAGCTAGATATGGAGAGGAGAGGGAGAGACAAAGAAAGAGAGGGGTAGATAGAGATAGAGAGATAGAGAGAGGTATACTTTTCTCTATTTATTTGTGCCTTTATCTATCTATCTATCTATCTATCTATCTATCTATCTATCTATATATATATATATATATATATATATATATATATATATATATATATATATATATATATATAGACACACACACACACACATTTATCTCTATGGTCTCTCTTTATCAATTCCTTTTCTTCTCTAAATATCCCTCTCCTCCATATCAATCTCCATCTCTATTTTTGTCTTCCTCTCTATTGGTATATCCTTACATCTTTCTCTCTTACTCTTTCCTCCTCTATATCTACCTCTTTCTATTTCTGTGTTCCTCTAGATCTCTCCCTTTCCCTATATTTCAAACACTCTTTATATTGATAAATGTTTCTCTAGATCTCTCCCTTTCTCTACATTTCAAACATAAGATGACTTTGTTGGTAAACAATTTAAATAACAAATCATAAAATTAGATTTATATTATTATTTTAAATTTTTTGAAACTAACTATAGATACATTAATCAAATAATTATTTATCTTTCATTTATTTACAATTAATTTTAATGTCAGTTATTTTAGAAAAAAATATATAAATAAAATCTAAGTTAATTTAAATTATATAAATTCTATTTGAATATAAAATCTAAAACACAACTAAACTATAAAAATAAACTATTAAATTAATAATAATGAAGTAATAAACTTTTGAAAAACCAACCTACATGTCATTATTAGAGGTCATTATGGGAGGTAGAAACAATATTGTTTGCACATTTGTTTTGCCCTTCCCAACAGAATCAGCAATCCCAAAATAATGAATGTGTGATGGTGAGGTAGAAGTTGTAACAAATCGATGGTGGGATATGACAAAACCACCAAGTAAATCTTGCCTCTCCCCATGGTTGACGAGATCTTAATCTTCATGAGTAAAATTACAAAAATCAAAAGTTCAAAACAATATAAACACCAAAAAATATAAAAAAAATAAAATTGAACCTTTACATATGTATTAATGAAGCCCAAAAAATGAAGAGAGATTTAAGGGTTTTCTTCTTGAACTAGCCTGAAAGTGGAGACTTTGGATGACTAGGAATCAAACTAGCGACTTATGGGTTCCTAAAATGATGGTATAATATAAAATTGCCCACTTAAACTATAGGTATAGTGAGAGAAAAGCATTCATGTCATATGGATTGTTGGATGTCATGTCAGGAGTAGTTGGAGAAACATCCGAGTTGACACAGAGGTCCTACATCGTTGATTGTGTGAAGTGTGCATGAAATAGATACAAACATCTATTTCCCATCAAACAGTTGGTTTCACAGAAATTGATTTCACCTGGAACGAGTGTGGCAAAAAGAGTGGAAAGAGGAAGAGCCAAAATCTACTGGCGAGCAAGAGTTACAATGGTATTTCATGTCTCCAATAGGTTGTGAAACATTTATGATGGATATCAGAGCAAGTATATATGCACCTACATGTTAATTGCAGATAATTTTTTACAAGTAGAGTGTGTATGTACAATCAATGAGAGAGAAAAATCAACAAACATATAGCCAGCAAGATAGGAAAAAGAAATAGATGTACAACCAGTGAGACAAATAATCAATGGGTAAAAAAGATTCAATTGTCTTGCACTGGTTATGGTGAGTTTTGAACCATTGATTTTAAAAATCAGCTCGTCCATCTCATATAAGAAACGCCTTTGGCATAATTATTTTGACTTAGATTTAATATTATATATTTTTTCTTTTATGTTAATTTTTTTTATGTTAGGTTATCCCACCTGTCTCAAGGACATCTCATGTGCAAAAGGCATCTTCTAGCACACTGAAATAGAAATGATGTCCTTGTAGACACCCAAATGCAAAAAGGGAATTTAGTACAATTTAAATCTATTTGTTGAATGTATTATGCTTAAACATGTACTTGTAGATTTTTTAGATAACTGAGAGGGGGACGAATCAATTAAAACTATCAGATGTACTTTTTCAAACTTTTTCAACATATCAAATAGCTTGGTAAGATAAGATAACTATCTTTCTGTTCATTTACTGAATACCATTAATTTCCAAAACTATCTTTATCGATTAATCAAATATGCAATATGTAAAGTATGATAGCAAAATAATCATAAAAAATAACACATAACACAAAGACTTAACGTGGAAACCCTGCTAAGGGAAAAACCACCAGGGATTGGTAACCCAAAATATTTCACTATTCTAAAGTGAGCTCGGTTAGGAGCCAACTATGTTAAAGGTTACAATACACTATTAGGTGTGACCTGGTTAGAGGATTTATCACTAACAATTAACTTTTGACCAGCATTCACTATGGAGTCAACAAGAAAATAATTAACATTCCTTGAATGTCATATGGAAATACAAAAGACTGCTAAGTCCACTTGGTTAAGAGATTTTGTTGTAACAATGGTTAAACTGATACAATAGTGATCTGATTCAAATACAACTCAATTTACAAGTATTTAGATCTATGTTGAGATCAAAATAACTCTTCTAATCAATAATCAATTCACTTCATCATATCCTCCAACTTACTTCACTCAGTGTATATATCTCTAACGCTCGGTTGTTCCTGCAATTCATCTTGGTTCTGTCTGTAACCAATTTGATTAGGTATGCATGAAAAATGTCTTCATGCAAACTCTTCTGCAGTCTCTATTCATCCGCATAATTCAACAATGAATTTCTTGTCTCTTAAATAGACGTGTAAACCATTTTCATATCAGCCATTAGATTTTGCCTCTTAATCTCCTTCGTCTATTTTGTCACTTCAAGATTCCTCGATAGATGTGTCAATAACATGTTTCATTATCTTCCCTTTGATCATCTTTGAATTTTGTCAGTCATGGATCTTATAACAAACTTCATCTCTTACCTCGAAATCATAAGCAATTTCCAGCTCATCAATTTCAATCGGCTATTATAACATTTAATGTTTTCATCCATACTTGGTTAATACTGAATGCATCGGTGATAACTAACTCGATTATTACTGTCACTCGGTATACACAAGACTGACTCGGTGTATATAGAAATCTTCAATTACTGACCACATTAATTTGTTCAATTTTGATTTCTTCTCCATAATAGAATAATGTAACATGCTCAAGTCAACAACATAATGCCATAGACTCATCAATAAGTTACCCAATATATACCTTATCCTTATCTTTCATATTCATCTTGTCCTTATGTAGATATCTCATTTCTTCACCATTTCTTCCTTCTATAGATGTTTAGATGTTTGTAACTATCATGATAAGTATAGTCAAAACTAGTTGACATCAATGACAACATATTGACTAATTTAATCATCTTACATATCACTTTAATAGCTCGGTGGTCTCTAATCACTGTCTCTTCAGTTCATCAAGTTATTCAATCAGTTGTAGGTCATCAATATCTCCCTTTGACATTGATGGAAACACAAACAATATGAAATATTTCATACCATACCAAACATTTATTCTACAACTATATAGATAAATGTTGTAGCTCGGTAAGCTCTCCCTAGCTTGATATTTAATATGTGTAATCACTACAACAACATCTCATGCAAAATCTCCTTGTGGATTTGATCTTCTTCAGTTCTCTGACTCTTTCTCTCCCTGTAGTGGATAGATGTTTCATTGAAATCTGTCTCCCTAATATTTCATAGAAATATCTCTCCCTTTGACAACAATGCCAAAATAAAATAAACTACTCTTTAGCAGCCAAGTAGTTCTCTTTTGTTCGGTCTAGATCAAGTACCTTCATGTACTGATATACAATTCTTTGATCCAGTTTCTACAATCTTTCACAACCTTAGGGATCCTAAAGTGTGAGCTACATGTATCAACATGAATGATTTTTTGATAAAATATAGGTTGATGCAACCTCCTGATCACCTTAGTTACCGATAGACAAGGGATGGACCCCTAGTCTAGTCCTCAAGTACTCAAAAGTGTCCTTCGATAAGGGCTTGGTAAAAATATCAGCAAGTTGTTCTTTAGACTCACAAACTCTAGTTTCACTTTCTTTTCTTGTACTTGTTCCCTCAAATAGTGATACTTAATAGATATGTTCTTGGTTTTTGAATGCATCGCCAAATTCTTGGAAATGTTTATAGCACTTGTGTTGTCACAATATATAATCACTGGCTCAGTGATCACCTCATTCATTCCTTCCAACAATTATTTAATCCATGCAATATTTGAACAATTAGTAGCAACAACAACATACTCTGCTTCAATAGTAGACTAAGAAATACATGTTTGTTTCTTACTTATCCATGTTACAAGTCTTTCTCCCAAAAATAATGCTCCACCGGTTCTACTCTTTCGGTCATCAATGTTTCCAGTCCAATCTGCATCAGTGTAAACTCATAGTTCAAAATTGCCTTAACCTTTTTGTACCATAAACCATAATCTTCAGTTTTCTTCAAATACCTATGAATCCTTTTAACAATAGTCATATGTGATTCCTTAGGATTGGCAGAAAATCTTGCTACAATCCCAACTCCATGTGTTATATTAGGTCTATTGTGTACCACATACATCAGTTTTCCAATCATTGATCTATACAGTATCCAATTTACCTTGGTTGATTCATCATCTTTTGTTAACTTACATCCTATGACCATCGATGTACCTACTGGTTTTGAATCTTCCATGCCAAAAGTCTTCAACACTTCCTTGATGTATTTTGATTGAGTTATGAAAATCTCATCATTTTATTGTATAATCTGCAAACCTAGAAAGAATTTAATCTCTCCAAACATTGACATTTCAAACTCTTTTCTCATTTCATCAACAAAATATTTGCAAATATTATCATGTCCTCCAAATATTATATCATCTACAAAAATTTCAGCAATCAGGATATTGTCATCATTTTCTCCTTTCATGTATAAATTGCTATTGTCACTTGTCCTCACAAAACCAATACTAATAAGATAAGCATGTAATCTTTCATACCATGCTCTCGGTGCTTGTTTCAGTCCATGAAATGCTTTGTGTAGCCTACATACCACATTCTTTTGATTTGGATCAACAAAACCTTCAGGTTGTTCTTTGTAGACCTCTTCCTCAAGAATTCCATTCAAAAATGTTGATTTCACATCCATTTGATATACTGTGAATCCCTTATGTGTAGCATATGCAAGTAATATTCTGAATCCTTCAAGTCTAGCTACTAGTGCAAAAGTTTCACCATAGTCAATACCTTCTTCTTTTGCATATCCCTTGCATACAAGTCTTGCTTTGTTTCTAGTTACTTCACCATTCTCATTCAACTTGTTTCTAAAAATCTACTTAGTACCAATTACATTTTTATCACTCGGTCTCAATACCAATGTCCATGTTTTATTTTTCTCTATCTGTTAAATTTCTTCATTCATTTCCTTGTACTATTCATCATTCTCAAGTGCATCTCTAACATTCTTAGGCTCAAATTCACAACCTAAACATGTGTTCTATCTTAACTTACTTTGTTTCATCATGCCAGCTTGCTTGTCTCCAATAATATGGTTTTGTGGATGGTGTCTTCTAACAAATATTGTCATTACTTGCTCTCTTCTTTGCTCATCATTTGGTTCAGGTTCATTTTCTTCCTCAGTAGCATCTTCCTGGTTCTCGGTTTGCATTTGCTGATTCTCGGTAGCATTTTCTTGTCGCTCGATAACTCAGCCTGTGGCTTAGGTAGATAGTCTAGATGCTCAATATATGTAAACCTACCATAGTCTTCTGGTTCTTTCCTATTTTCTTCATCATTTTTCTTAGCAAACTCATCAACTTTCACATTAGCACTCTTAATAATTTTGTTAGTAGCCTTGTTCAAACATTTGTATGCTTTGCTCTTAGTAGAATATCCTAGAAATATTTCATCACCTTTAGAATCAAATTTACCATTTCTATCATCTTTCAGAATGTAACATCTACTTTCAAAATTATGAAATAACTTACATTCGGTGTGTAGCCAAACCATAGCTCATAAGGTGTCTTATTTGTATCTTTCTTTAGTTGAACTTGGTTCAATGTGTATATAGCAGTGCTAACAGCTTCTCCCCAGTACATTTGTGTAACATTTTTCTCAATCATCAGTGTTATTGCACAATCAACTATAGATCGGTTCCTTCTTTCTGCAATACCATTCTGTTGTGGTGTCCTCGGTGTAGAAACCTATCTTTTAATTTCATGCTCATTACAAAGGTTAGTGAATTTGTCAAAAATAAACTCACCTCCTCTATCAAATCTTAGGCATTTTAAATCTTTCCTAGTTTCCTTTTCAACTTTAGCTTTATACCACTTAAACAGTTTGAAAGCTTCAAATTTCTCTTTCAAAAACATAACTATCATCATTCTAGAGTAGTCATCACAAATAAAATGAAATATTTGTCACCATAATAACTTTGAGTTCTCATAGGACCACATAAGTCGGTATGTACCAACTCCAAAATGCCTTTAGAAGAACAGTCTTTGCTTTTAAAACTAGATTTGGTCATTTTTCCTTCCTGACATTGATTACACATGACATGGTCAGGTTTAGTTAGACTCGGTAAACCTCTAAATCTTCTCTTCTTACTGATCTTAACCACGTTATCAAAGTTCACATGACAGTCTCTTATGCCATGAAAGTTCACTAGTACTGACCAACTTTATGATTTCATCATAGATCTTCACCTTTCTACTTTCAAATGTAACTCGGTGACCTGAATTATTCAATTGTGCTACACTCAACAAATTATAGTTAAGTCCTTTCACCCAATATGCATTCTCACATCTAATCTTATTGTTCAACAAGATAGATCATTTTCCTTTTACTAGACAAGGTGTATCATTTCCCATTTTAATAGATCCTCCATTATAGTGTTCAAGGTATTCAAATTTATCCTCATCACTATTCATATGATGTGTACATCCACTATCAATAATCCATGTATCATTCTCGCTAACTTTAGATATAAGTCTTGTTTCTACATACCTTTCTTCTTCTTTTGAATCATCTTTCATTGCTACAAATACCACTTCAATGTCTTAATCAATGTCAGTGTCAGTATTACCATCATCATCTCCAACAAGGTAACATGCCTTCTTGCCTTTGTCTTTGTAGTCTTGGTTGTTTCTTATGTCATAGTGTCAGTTTCCTCTATGATCTCGGTTATCTCTTCTGCCAAACTTTCCATTACCAGATCGGTCATTGTCTTTATCTTCATCTTTTCTGTTAGGACATCTAGCAACAATATGGCCAATCTCTTTACAATTAAAATATGTTAAAGGTAACTTTCCTTTATACCTTCCTTTTACCTTTATGAAGTCTCCTAGCCATAAGTGCTTCAAGCTCATCAAGCTCATCTTCACTATCACTACCACTTTCATTTCTTATGTTATGTTTACTGTTGAACTTACCAATCTTTAGGAATGACATAAATGCAGACTCAACACTCGGTACAATACTATTATCATAGTTATTGAGCTCAAAAGTAGTCAACTTACCAATTAGACTATCAAGTGTAAGAACATTTTTCGATGCATATCTCATTTCATGAATAGAAGAGATTCTAATAGCATAGATAGGAAACAAGATTCTAAGAATTTTACTCACAACAGTGTCTTTATCAATAACACCTCCTACTCAAATTGCATTGACCATCTCCTTGATTCGATTAGAGTATTGTGTGATGTTTTCACCTTCTTTCATCTTCATATCATAAAATACACCTCTAAGGCTTTCAACTCTGGCTCTCAGTACATTTACATCTCCTCCATGAACTAGTGCAAGTTTGTCCCACATTTCTTTCGTTGTAGTGCATTCTTTGATATCTTCAAATTCTACATCAGATAGAGCAGCAACAATCTCTATCATTGTTATATTGTGTTCATGTCTGCCTCTTAGCTGATCAACTATCAAAGGTCCAATAGTCGATTGTATGTAGCCAATTTCTAGGAGTTGAAGAGCAGATTCTCTAATTCCATATATGTGCAGCCTCATCCTTCTTTGCCATGTCGAGAATTTATCTTTGTTTAGCTTAGGAACTTCCCTTTTATACATCTTGTGATCTTTTGCTCAAGTCCTTGAAACTTTCCTCTAATCAATCACATTACTAACCACATTAACTTGTTCAATTATGATCTCTTCTTCATAATAGAATAATGTAACATGCTCAAGTCAACAACATAATGTCATATACTCATCAATAAGTTACCCATTGTATACCTTATCCTTATCTGTCATATTCATCTTGTCCTTATGTAGATATCTCATTTCTTCACCATTTCTTCCTTCTATAGATGTTCAGATGTTTGTAACTATCATGATAAGTATAGTCAAAACTAGTTGACATCAATGACAACATATTGACTAATTTAATCATCTTACATATCACTTTAATAGATCGGTGATCTCTAATCAATGTCTCTTCAGTTCATCAAGTTATTCAATCAGTTGTAGGTTATCAAGATCTTGATGAATGCACTTGATTTATTTGTTCTATGTACAGAAACAATTAGGGTTTATAGAATTAATGAATGCACATGATGTCGTAGAGGTTCATGAGAGGGAAGAGGTAACATTTTCATATTCACTTTCTATTGTATTCTTGTTTATTCAAAATCTCTAAATTCTTCCTCTATGACTATAACATATGTTATCATTTTTCATATAGGAAATGTTCATGTCTGCATCATCAATGGCGATGCCTTGTAAGAGTACATGAGAACCATTTGAGGCTCTAGTATGCATTTGTTCTATATATCTTAAACATATATGTTTAGATATAATTACATGCATTTTTATTTTATTTTTTATTGTTTGTCAAAAAATTTGGGTTATTAACTTGTATTAATTGTCTTTTACCTATTACATCCCCCTTCGTGACTTCCCATAGATCCTCTACCATTCCATTTTGTTAGGAATCTTGATCGTCAAAGAGGGGGTCCAACACAATAGAGGGAAGAGGTATGTTTGTCTTCCTAGTTGAAACCATCTTGTTAACTCATGTTGGATTTCTTTTTTGTTTGAAATCCCTAATTCCTTCCTCTATGACTATAACATCTCTTATCATTTACCATACAAGAAATGATCAGAGATACTTCATCAGTGACTATGCCTCCTACAAGTATAAGATATCCATCTGAACCTTTGGTATGCATTTTTTTTAGTCCATGTATTTTTAGTTTTTTAGTGTTTCTCAACATATATGTTATTAACTTGTATTAATTTCATTTTACCTATTATAGCCCCCTTTATGACTTCTTATTGATCCTCTACGTTTCCATTTTGTTAGGAGTCTCATTTGCCCAAGAAGGAGCCCATCAACTTTACTACATAGTCCAACAGTATAAGAAAGACATGAGGTAATTAACAATTCAACTATAAACAAATTACAGTTCGGTATTTAGTTATTTTGATGTTATTTTGAGAAAAGATATTTGATTCAGCATTTGAATTGTTCTTGTGTAGCCACCTATAGAGCCATGTATTTCTTCGAAGTGTCTTGATTTTGATGATCCACCACAATCATAGATATTGATAGAGACATATAGTTCTAGTTGTGGTCATTGAAGGACCAATTTATGTATATGTTTGACATTTGTATTGTATATATCAACCTTGACATGGCACATGTCACATTTTTGCAACTCTATTTATGACTTGGTATTTATGCCATTTATGAGAGAGAGAGAGAGAGAGAGAGAGAGAGAGTATTGTGTGTGTGAGTTTGTGACCTGCAACACAACACTTCAATAGAATAATAACATCACTTGTTAGTAGAAAATAAAGATCTAATTGCAAAAACTAACAAGCAAAAGCATCCTATTGCTCTCTAGTTAGTGTGAGTATGAAAAAGGGGTTAGTTGCTCTCATATTTGACCCCTAAACATTGACAATCTACACTAAAATGAGAGATTCAAAAGTGCTTGTAATCAACTAAGAATGAAAACATGAAAATCTTAATTCCTTCCATTATAACCCGAATTGAAGTGTTTTCTATCTAATAAGAGCTTGAAAGCATGGAAAACAACTATCAATCTAAGCCTCCATTAGCAAATTCTCCAAGAAGCATGAAAGTTCATAATCATGGATCATGAAGCCTCACATTCACAAGTAAACATGTCAAAAACTTAAGCATTAGCAAGAGAAATCAAAGTATGTAGAAGTATAAGCATGTGTCAAGAAGAAGAGAAGCCTTTTGAAAATTCTATTTTATAGGATTTGGAAGAGAATCGACGGTTGAGATGCATCCATGAGGAGTGGTTGAGATGCATCTTGGCTTGATCCTTGATCCATGTGCAAGCCTCTTTGTTTTAAGTTGTGTTTGTTGTGTTTGTTTGATTTTAGAGGTATTTATGTATTTGTTTTAATTAATAACTCTAACCTTTGCTTTTGATGGGATTGATTTAATTAAATAGGCCTAGAGTTAATACCTTTGATTTTTGCTTGGACCTTCGTAATTAATGCTTGATTTAGAAATTGATGGGTTTATTGAATTTTTGGGAGTTTTATGCTAATAATCAAAGATCGAATTAGCATAATTAAGGTTATATGTCAAATTAAGGGCAAATAGGGCCTTAGGTTCTATTAGCCCAATTTTAGGTGATTACATTTGCCCCTCTTTGAATTTGCTTTGCGAACAGCACAGGGATTCAAAGAATATCTGATTCAGAATGTGATTCAAGAGATTTATAAAGCAATGAGAACTACTCTAAATTTGAGAACTCCGAGCTTGATTGAACAAAATCCTGCTTGATTTAAAAAGCTGTCAATTCTGAACTAGATTAAACGCAAACTGACAATACTGATTCCGAGCTTGATTGAACAAAAACTGATAAAAGAATTCTGAGCTTGATTGAATGAAATCTTGCTTGACTGGAAACCATCAATTCTGAGCTTGATTGAATAGGAATTGACAATATCGACTCCGAGCTTGATCGAACAAAGGTCGATATGAGATTTTTGAAAAGAATTTTCCATTGAAATTAACAGTCTTAGCTTGATTGAAAAGAACTGTCGTGCCCCTAGTGTTAAAGAATTTGATTCAAAGCATTGGATTTTGGTATGATTATGCCCCCTCGGGATTGAAATTGGAACAAATTCGAACAAACCCATTAGTTTTAAGCATTTAGATAGATTTGCAGTGATTGAATTGATTTGGGATCAAGCCAAGATCGATTACAAAGAATTTTCAAGCCATTTGGATCATTTAAAGTGCCCTAAAAGCACTGTTTGACCAATAATTTGAGAGAGTTGACCAAGTTTGACTTGTGTTAAAATGATATCCCAGCATATGAAGCTGATGTTGTACTTGAGAGAACCACTCCCTACTCACTTTTGCCCCTGTTTGACCACAATTTGACCATTTTGACTTTTCTTTTATGAATGTTGATTTTGCTTTGTAACTCTATTTTTACTATGCTTGGGTGATGTGGACCACCTATTTCAATTTTGGTCCTAATATTAAGCCTCTTTGATGTCTTATAGATAAATGTCCCTTAGGGCCCTGGGCCCCCAGGAGGCTTAAATAGGTCAAAAATTGACTTTTAACCATTCATTTTCACTTTTAACCTTTGAAATCTTACTGAGCTCTGAGTGACAATGGTGTTCCCCATGGAGAAGCATAGATTTGAGATGGCCAGGTGACATGACCACCTGAGACACTATGCTACACCTATGAGTATCCGAAAAATGAACCCTTTCTATTTGAAAATTTGAAATTTCACGCAATTTTATGCATTTTATAAGCAATAGAGTTTTGAGTCGCATCCCATATATGGGATCGCACCATGTCTATCCTGTGTCACCTACCAAATTCTAGATCACATCTGGTATTTCAGGGATCACACCCCTTCAGGTCATATCTGGCAAAATTTAAACTTTCTTTAGCTTTTTGAATCAATATTTATGACAGGTCTGCATCCAGTATACCAAATCACATCTTGTATTTCTTGGTCCACATCCCAAATTTCATGGATCGTATACAGTTTTAGGGTCACATCCCATATTTCTTGGTCTGTATCCAGGATTCCAAATCGCATTTGGTTTTACTGATTTCTAAGCCAAATTAACTTGTCTTTCTGATCTGTTTGAGCATTTTTCATCAATTTCCTTTTGTCTAACTCTGACATAGTGCCCTTATTTTCTATTGTGTAGACTAATTTCTTTGTCATGTCTTTTAGGTCACCCAGACCTACCTAGGTGTTAGCATTATTTGACTAGCTGAGCCTGGAGGATCAGCAGGTGGTTCACCGTAGTGGGTTATGGAGTCTTGTGCGGTTACCACACATTTCGGTAAACCGCAGACTGTTGACAGCCTTAGCTGAGAGATGGCATTCTGAGCACAACACCTTCCATCTATCAACCAATGAGATGATGATGACCCCGGAGGACATGTGGAGGATCTTCCACATCTATGTCATAGATCACCAAATTGAGTACGAGGCATCCTTGCCTCTAGCCATTGCAGATGCCTAGAGAGTCTTCCAAGATGACACCATCGCTACCTATTACTTGAGTTAGGACTACATGATTTTCCACTATGTCCCTCTTCCTATATATCTAGCTAGTTTGATAGGTGGCATTATGATGCCTAATAGGGGCCAACATGGATTTATGTGCGGCTGGTCTAGAGTGATAGGTCAGATGATATAGTCTCCTAGGAGGTATGCCTAGGGGAGTTGTATACTTGCTCACATGTACCATGAGCTTCATGAGATTGTCTACCAGCACTCCCATTCTATGACTATAGGGAGTATTGTTCTTCAAATCTAGGCATGGGAGCATATCCCCGTGACCCACCCCATTGGTCAGAGGCACCACGATGCCCAACTGCCATATATTTATATGTATTTTGGATTTATTCAGTAGCCCCACCTGGGCAAGTTGGAGTATTGGAGACATCTCTTAGATGATGTTACAGATGTCGAGTGGTGACCCTACTTGGGTTGTGAGGCTTGGCCTTCAGATTTGAGATAGATGCCTTTCTTCTTTCAGACTAGGTACCTGGTCGGGCGGACCTGCTATATCATTGAGCAGTTTTTTATCACACGAGTTTGCAGCTAGTTTGGGCAAGTCCAAGGTATGTCCATGGAGACATGCATATATGCCCGGATCAGGAGTGAGGAGGCCCAATGGGGACCTAGGCTGATATTTGAGACAACGATCCATGAGATCATGAACATGCAGGGTATTGATTAGGATTATTAGGTGGATATCTGCGATGCAGGAGCTATCGATGAGTACCATGCTCATTATTTGAGATTTCCATATCTGAGGTTCACTGCTCCAGATGATGTTGTTCCATGCATTGAGGATGCCCTTGATTACGATCCTAATGATGATCTTGCTAGTCGAGCTCGCGGTTGATGTGGTGGTGAGAGGGGTAGAGGGAGAGATGCAGGTAGAGGTGGAGGTAGAGATGGAGATAGAGCCCATGGAGGTAGAGGAGATGGAGGAGATGATAAAGGTGGTAGAGGTGGAGTAGTGGGTGGTAGCAGGCGTCGAGCCTTGGGAGGTGACACTAGTCATCGTCAGTAGAGAGTATGGGTCACTCCTTCTCAGAGGGATACAAGGCCATTATTGCATAGAGATCAACATGCTTAGAGACCTACGGGAGGGGATCAAGATCAGCAACAGGTACCCCAGGATCAGCAATAAGCACGACAAGATCCTCCCATAGGTGGTGATGGTGACAGACTCTCAGTGTGAGCAGGAGTGATTGGCATTGAGACTACAGGTAGCCACCCTCACAGCACATTTATCAGAGCATGATGCATAGCTGGTACTTTTGAGAGAAAAGAGGGACACACAGATGGCATAGCTAAGAGCGCATAGGGATGCCTAGGTAGCACAGCTGAGGACAGCTAATGAGACACAGATAGCTCAGTTGAGGGCATGCAGGGATGCATAGCTTGCACAGTTGAGGGATGAGTGTGATAGATACATTCACATAGCTACCCACTAGGGATAGTGAATGACCTATTACTTCACTTTATATTATGGTGTGGTTCCTGTTCATCAGAGGGCTCCATTATATTCAGTTGTTTCTCAGCAGTCAGAGGGCACCATGCCACCTCCACCACCACCAATCAAAGCAAATGCACCCCCTCCCAATCCTCCCATTGAGGATGAGGGGGCCAATGAGGTGTAGACCTCTTGTTATATTTAGTTTTTGTATCTCTGGACTCCATTGTATATCATGACATATCTTGTATTTGTACCATTTTTTATCCGATGTACTCTTATATCTCTTGGACTCTATATTTTTGTTTATATGTTGTTTCATGCTTTGATATGTTGATACTCTGATTCACTGATTGATCTCTGATAGACATTCTTGCTCATGGACATTTCTGATTATATATTGATGCTCATATTGATTCTGCTATTGATACTCTTTATCTGATGTTTCATGTGTTGTCATTTCTGAAGTCTGATCTTTCATGGTTTCAATTTCTGCACATGTGATATATGATGTTCGATTGATGCTTGGGATATTTGATGTGATAGTCATACTTGGTCAAGAGTAGATTAGGTGATGATAAAATGATGTCATAATATTTCTCACTGATATATGCTCATGTTGTCATTTCCAAAGATTTTTATGAATGTATGGATGTATGAGATGTATTGCAATGCGATGTATGGACATCTCACTTTTATTTATGTATGGATGGATATGGATACAAAATGCAAGTGGTTTTATGATATGAAATGGTTTATAAATGCAGCTGGATATCAGTGACTTATACTTGATCATTTTAGTTTTATTGCTTATGATTCCATGATGTACTTGGTCTTACATATCAAATGGTTAATGCTTAATGCTTCTAAATTTTCAGCTCACCTTGTAAATGATTTAGATAAATCTCAATTTATATCATCACTTATGATAGTTGAATCCACATTTTCACGCTTATGCAAGACTAAAATGAATGCAACTAAATTAAAATGAATGCAATTTAAAATGAATTTCAATGCAACTAAAGACAATTAAATGCATATAAAATGAACCTAATGCAATTTAATATGATATGAAACTAAAATGAAATGCAATTAACCAATGAAATGCACCTAAGACACCTAGGACAGTCACTATTTATTCAAAGTGGGTCGCTTTTCATCATAGAGCCTTTGTTAGCTAGACCTCATTAGGATAGTACAATTTTCATGAATATATTTGGCAATCCTGAAAATATGAATACATCCTTTTTATTTCATTATGTTGGAAGACAACCTAAACATTAAAGCACCCAGCTATAAATGTCTTGTCAGTTGCTTCCTGTTTGATGTAAACTATTTCTTTTCTAGTGCATAATGCTAAAATGTATGCCTACAATGACCTTTCATTTTGTATTCATATCCTCGGGTATAATCCGATTTACTATGCACTTTACTAGGAAATAGTTTATCTTTGTTAGTTTTTAAATAGGAAAGGAAATAGATCCAACCTCACTAAGGCTTTCATAGGAAACAGTTCGAGGTATACATGGCATTCCACTACAAGGTGGAGGCACTTATAAGTAGACACCCATTCCCCATGATCACCTAAGATCATTGAATTTATTACCACAAACAGAAAACAAAGAAAACGTGATGCCCCCAGTCTTTGTTTCTCTTAGTCCAAAGACATCATTGAGTTACTCGTGGAAGCATAACTATCAACAATTGATAATAAGAAAAGGAAATATTCTTTATCCCTTAGCATGGTCATTGTATTTACAGAATATAAATAGACAATTGTGATTATAGTGTTGAAAAACACTCTTGATTTGTCCTTTCAAACACACACCTAGGAATTATTATCAATCAAAGATTTATTTCTTCATCCATAATTGTCTCATCTATTTTAGTGTTTAGAAATGTTGGAAAAATGGTCAGCGCTCCCCTCGGGATTTGTGACATGGCTTAACCACCTCCCGTGTCTTCTATAAGTCTAGTGGTTGTATCGGGCATTAACAAGTCAATCTTTTAGTGCAACGACAACCACTACTTGTAACAAGTGGTATCAGAGCTTGGTCATAGGTTCAAATCCCCTCGGGTAACACTAAGGGGAAGATTGTTGGAAAAATGGTCAGTGCTCCCCTCGGGATTTTTGACATGGCTTAACCACCTCCTATGTCTTCTATAAGTCTAGTGGTTGTATCGGGCATTAACAAGTTGATCTTTTGGTGCAACGGAAACCACTACTTGTAACAAGAAACACTATTTTCATCATGATGTTGTGTTGAGAAACACATTTGAGATCCATCTAGTTGGTGTTGAAAAACACTAGTTTTTTTTCATAGTTTATAGTCAATTACGAACAATTGTGGTATTGAGAAATACCATTGTTCGTAGTTTATTGTCATTGCGAACGCATCATTCTGTTAGTGAATGTGATTTGATCAATGCTCTCTAGGGAAAAATAGTTTACCTAAGACCCTAATGTGGATAGATTCCAATCTTAGGAAGGCACAATTCTCTGAAAGTTCTCTTAGGATTTGGTGTGTCACGAAAGTGACTAAAGGGTATTTACAAACTAATATTTACATAGGCCAATGTGCAAGCGTTGTCTTGATAGATACAACGTCGATTACAAGTAGCGCCTGTTTACCAAGTTTTCACCACTTGGCCAAAGTTTGATTCTCTTTTTGCTATCATGGCGCCTGTTTACCAGGTTTTCACCAAGACACTTTTTTTTCTTTTCCAATTTTTTTGTTCTTTTTGAATTTTTTTTACTTTTTTTGTATTTTCTCTTTTCTGATTTTTTTTGTTGACACATCAAGGCACCTATTGCTAGGTTTTCACCAAGACAGTCATTTTTCAGGACTTTTTCCAATGTTTTTTTAATTTTTTTCAGGATCCATTTTCTCTATACAGGAGCTTCCTCCAAAATGTCAGGCATAAAACCTTTTCAGATGCAAAGTATTGATAGGATCTAGCAAAACATCTCCTTTAGGCATAGCCAATTGATAGGCTCATGATCCAAATGTTGTCGTAATGACAAAGGGACCCAGCCAATTGGGTTCAAACTTTCCCTTTTGTTCTCTATGTTGCTAGTTTTTAGGATTCTCTCTTAGAACTAGATCCCCTATCTAAAAACTTATGGGTTTTACCTTCTTGTTGTATCCTCTTGACATTATTTTTTGGTAAGCTTTGAGATGGTCAAACACCTGTTGCTTGCACTCATCTAACAATTCAAGCTCTTACAGCCGAGAGATTCTATAGTCCTCATCAGTGACTAGATGTTGTAGTGATACCCTCAGTGATGGAATCTCTACTTCAACTGGTAGGATTGCTTCTACTCCATAGACTAGTGCAAATGGGGTTAAACTAGTTGGTGTTCTTATGCTGGTTCTATAAGCCCACAATGTTGGATTGATCTACAAGTGACAATCCCTTCCTGATTTGTTGACCATCCTATGCAAGATTTTTAGAATGTTTTTGTTTGATGCCTCAGCTTGCCCATTACCTTGAAGGTAATAGATTGATGAACAGTGCTGAGTGATTTTAAATTAAAGACACAACTCATCTATGTCTTTGTTCTTGAATTGTCCCCCATTGTCAGTCACAATCGATGAGGGCACGCCATAACAGAAAATGATGTAATTCAAGATGAACATTGAAACTTGTTTTCTTGTTGCATTGGACAATGGGACAGCCTCCACCTATTTTGTGAAATATTCAATTGCAGTGATGATATATTTGTGTCCGCTTGATGAATTGGGGTAGATTTGACCAACCAAGTCAAAGGCCCATTATTGAAATGGCCAATGTGTTATAAAAGGAATCAACTCTCTAGCTGGTGCATGTATCAGGTTACCATGAATCTGGCATTTCTTACAAGTTTTTGCAAAGTGGATAGCATCTTTCTCCATGGTAGGCCAATAGTATCCAACCCTTAGGAGTTTCTTGGCTAATAAAAAGCCATTCAAGTGTGATCCACACACACCTTCATGAACTTCTTTTAATACATGATTAGACTCTTCATGTTCTAAACACCTAAGAAGCATGCCATCTAGACTACGTCTAAACAAATCATTAGCGATGATTACGTAGCGGGATGCTGCTCTTATGAGGGATCTTTTTTTGGTTCTAGAATAGCCTTCAAGAATGATTTGATCTTTGAGATAGGAATAGATAGAGGCATATCTGGACAACACTTGAGTTTCAAGGGCATGGATAATTTGGCATTCAGGAGAGTCATAAGCTGGGAAAGGGAGTTCTTCCACTAGGAAGTCATAGCAAAATTGATGTTCTTCCAATTGTAACATAGATGCTAAAGTAGCCATTGCATCAGCTGCTCTATTTTCTGACCTGGGAATTTGTTGAAACATGATGAAGATGAAGTACTTTTTCATGTCATCCACCATTGTTTTGTAGGGTGTAATCTTTTCATCCTTAGTCTGATAATCACCATTCACTTGGTTGATGATAAGTTGTGAATCTCCATAGATGTGTAATTCAATGATTTTCCACTCTATTACAAGCTTGAGCTCATTCACAAGAGCTTTGTATTCTGCCATATTGTTGGTGCATGGAAAAATCATCTTATAAGCTTTTGGGATCTTATATCCTTGTGGTATAATGAATAAGAAACCAACTCTTGATCCTTGTTGTGTGAAGGATCCATCAAAGTACATTTTTTAGGGATGTTATGTTAGGTGCATGATAGATTCATCTAGAAATTCTACTAGTAATGGCTTATCATCAGTTAATGGCATCTCTACAAGTTGATCAGCAATCACTTGCCCCTTAATGGCTTTCTTGTCCACATACTCAATGTTGAATTCACTTAAAATCAAGACCCACTTAGCAAGTCTTCCTATCAACATTGCTTTGTTCAATAAGTACTTGAGTGGATCAATTTTAGCCATTAGTTTTACCTTGTGTGCTAGCATATAGTGTCTAAGCTTCTGGGACGCAAACACCACTGCTAAGCATGCCTTTTCAATCATTGAATAGTTTAGCTCATATGTGACAAATGTTCTACTGATGTAATATATAGCTCATTCTTTCTTGGTCTCATCTTCTTGTGAAAGCAATACTCCTAGTGATGTGTCATTAGAATTGGAGGATTCATCAGATAATTCTTGACTTGAGTAAAATTCTCCTCACACTATGCATCCCAAGTGAATGTGGTTCCTTTCCTCATTAATTTTGTGAAAGGTTGTGCTTTATCAGCCAACTAAGATATGAACCTTCTGATAGATTGAAGCTTGCCCTGTAAGGTTCTCATTTGACTAATGTTCTTTGGTGGTTTCATTTCTATAATTGCCTTCACCTTCATTGGATCCACTTCAATTCCCTTAGCTGAAACTATGAATCCTAAGAGTTTTCTAGATGACACACCAAATGCACACTTAGGATTAAGTCTTAATTGGAATTGCTCCATTCTATCAAAGATTCTCCTTAGATCCTCTATGTGTGTAGTCCTTATCCTTGATTTTGCCAAAGTGTCATCAACATAATCTTCCATATTCTTGTGCATCATGTCATGGAAGATTATGGTCATTACCCTTTGATATGTGGCACCGACATTTTTGAGACCAAACGGTATCACCTTCCAACAATAGGTTCCCCATGCACAAGTGAATGCTATTTTCTCTTGGTCTTTAGGAGCAATTTTAATCTAGTTATATCTTGAAAATCCATCCATTAGGGAATACATCTCATAACCTGATGTTAAATCCACAATCATTTCTATATTTGGGAGTGGAAAATCATCTTTGGGACAAGCCTTGTTGAGATCCCTAAAGTTTGTGCACACTCTTATTGATTTGTCTTCTTTAGAAATAGGAACTATATTGGAGATCCACTCTACATAGTCAATTGCTCTGATGAACCCAACTTTCAATAGTTTTTCCAATTCTAATTTCACTAACAATGCCACATGTGGATTCATTTTTCTAAGTTTTTGCTTGATAGGTTTCACATCTGGTGAAATAGAAAAATGGTGCATTATCAAATATGTATCCAATCTAGGCATATCTGAATAAGACCAAGAAAATTTGATCTTCTTTGCTTTGAAGAAATTAGTGAATTAGATTTTCTCATCTTCTATCAATGATTGAGCTATGTGGACTAATTGAGGAGCCTCTGCTATTCCCAAATTAATGGGTTGTGTTGGTTCAATCAAAACTGAGGATCTTTCTTGGAAATGATCTGGGAGGATATCAAGGATCCCATCTTTTGGTGCCTTGAGGAGGTTTTCACCATTGAATGCATCTTTTTATTTTTCTCTTTTAGGGTCTAATACTGCCACTAAGTGGTTTTCACCATCAGACCTCTTGTTCTTTTTGTCTTTCTTTTTAAGACTGAGAAACTTGATATCCTCCTCAGTCATGATTTCGCTTGTTACATTGGTGGAAGAATGGAATGGTTCACAAGCATTAAGATAACAGGCTATGGCATAGTCATTGTCAAAGGATAGCAAGCTTGTGTCTGTGGATTCATCCCAGTTTATCAAGTTAGGATTTGTTAAGGACAGAGATACAACAGGTTCAAGAGACATCACCGCATTGTTATCATCACTTATAACTTGCAAAACATTATCTATTAAGTTTGCTTCTAAATAAGTGTTAGGATTATTAGAGTCAGATTCGTTATTATTAGAGTTCATATTAATGTTATATGGATCTAACTCTAGTGATCTAACATTAGAACTTTCTCCTTCTTCCATCAAGACCCTAGGAGAAAACTTGTGTATTACATCTATCTCTATGTCCATGGTTGCATTAGAAAGAACATCCCATTCGTACTCATGTGAATCCACCTGGCTATAATTTGAGACCCCTAAATAGTTAGCAATAGTCATAGGCACTTAATTTTCCTCATTAGCATGATCCTCTTCTTCTAGAAATGGTTATTGTGGATTCATTGCTTCAGGCTCTTCATCAAAGTGTGGCATATCCATGACAAGAGGTTCTTGTTCTTGTTCTTCATCAGGTTCATCTTCTTGTCCTCTTTTTTATTCTTGTCCTAGACTTGTACCAAGGAATGTAACTTCTAGGTCTCCTTGTAAGAGTAATAACCTTTCATAAGCAATGGGATGTCCTTCCACTTCTTCATCATCAAAATCTCTTGATCTATCAAATACAGGACCTTTTTCCGCTGTGGGATGAAATCTAGCCTCTCTGAAGCCTAGTCCAGTCTTATCCCTAGGATTTCTGAAATCCATATGTAAGGGTTCTACTAATCCTTTATTGTTTTGTCCCAATGGTCCTTTGCCTTTGTACCCCATTTGTTTCATAATCTCATAGCCTTTTCTATATTTACTTGAAGATATTTCAACATGTTTAACATTCCCATCTTTTTCGGGTTCTTTGTAAAGCCATATGCAAAATAAATTTCTCTTCATTTTCTTCTTCTAGGGATACCTTTGCTTTCACCATTCCAGTTCCTTCATGCATAGTCAATGCACTGCCATTAGAAGGTGTAAATGTAGATGAGGGCATTCCTTGTGTCCTAGGAGATATGGGAAGATCTATCAAAGATGTTGTAGGATCTATTTTGTGCTCTCCCATGTTTGTTTCTTGAATATTGATCTTCTGAGAAAAAATCCTCAAGACCATTTCTTTGGATGTCTCTGCCTTAGTGGACCCTTCTTTGTTATGAGGAACCATACTTTAAGTTTGTTTGAGGTTATTACAAGTATATGAGGTATCTACTGGAATAGTTACCTCCACTCCATTATGAGGAAATTTTAGGCATTGATGATATGTGGAAGGCACTGCTTGCATTGAATGTATCCATGGTCTCCCAAGAAGAATGTTGTAAGCAAGGGGTAAATCAAGAACTTGACAAAGGACATCTTGCTCTATAGGCCCTACTCTGATGGGTAAGACAACCAATCCTTTAGAGGATCTCTCTTCCTCATCATATGCCTTAATTGTTATTTTTCTCCTATGATCAATTGCGTGCTTTGAGAAACCCAATTGTTTTATCAAATTATAAGTGCAAATGTTCAAACCGGTGCCTCCATCTATCAAGACATGCTTAACTCAGTGTTTATGAATAAGAACCTCTAAGTGAAGGGGCTGATTATGTGGCTGGTTTGTTGATTTGTCATCCTCTTCTGAAAATGATAGGTAATGTGGGGAATTCATGTGACCAACCATGGCTTGGAATCTATCCACATCTAAGTCTTTTAGTACATTGGTGCTCAATAGGGCATGATCAAGAACCTCCCTATGAATAGGGGATAGTTTCAACAACTCTAGAATAGATATTTGTGCAGGTGTCTTTTGCAATTGTTCCACAAAGTTGAATTTTGGAGATGGAACCATTTGTTTAGAAGTTGTTGCTATTGTAGGTGGTGTGTTAGATGCTGAAACTCCTTTTAAGGGTAAGTTTTGCTTGGCTTCGTGTTACAACATTTGTAGATTCAGCTTTGTTCTTGACTCCTTTAAGAGTGATCATGTTGATGGAATATTCACAAGGTTCCATCATGTTAATTACATTGTCACTATTAGTGTAGGTGTAATTAATCTTGTTACTTTTAGAAGTTTCTCCTTTTTCATAGTTTGATAGCGAGGTTTGAAATGCCTTGTGATCATTTTTCGTGTGATGTCCATCTACCTTAACTTTCCCTTATTCAATAAGATCTTGCATGACATGCCTCAATTTCAAGCAATTATTAATGGTGTGTCCTTTATTATGATGGTAATCACAATAGTCATTGTCATTCCACCACTTGGGTTTGTCTTCTGGATCCCAAGGCTTGCCTAGTTCAGGAATTGTAATAATGTTGTTTTCCACAAGTGATTTCATAACCACTTCTAAGGTATCTCCCAATGGAGTGAATGCTCTCTTAGGCCATGGTGCCCAAGGTTCTCTTCAAGGTTTGTTGAAATTATTGTTCATCTTTGGAGCCTCAGTAGGATTCGAACTCTTCTTTGTTTGAAGACTTTTTGTCAAATTGAAGACATCTGGTTTGGGTTTGGATTAGGAGTGTCAACCACTCCATCATTAACCACATGTTTGTTTTTGTTTGAATATTTGTACTTGTCCTTAGTGGGATAGGACTTGTCTTTATGTTCCTTGTGAATGGTAATGTCACCTTTCTTGATTAGGACTTCCTCTATCTTGAGAGCATTATCAATCATTTTGTCAAAGCTTGGTGGTCCTTGTAATTGAATTGGAAGGTTCATTTCTGGAACCAATTTGTTAATGAAAATATCCATCTTTTCATTTTCAGGGATTTCTCTAGCATATTGTGCAAATATCTTTCTCCATCTCTGTAGGAAACTCAAGAATGATTCTCTCATTTTCTGTTTAGTATTGCACAAATCCAACATGGTGACTATGTGTTGGATGTTGTAGGAGTAGTGTTGTATGAATTTTTGCACCAATTCATCGAATGTCTTGATTCCAACAGGTAATTTGGAGAACCATTCTATGGATTGTCCACCTAAGCTTCATGGAAATAGCCTCATGAGGTATGTTTGTTCATGCATGAACTTCATACTAGTTGTACAAAACTCCCTCACATGATCTTGAGGGTCAAAATCTCCCATGTACTTGTCATATTTTGGTATTGTGATATTTTTAGGAAATGGAACCATTGTGAGTCCCTTATCAAAAGGGAAAGGACATATATGCTCCAAAGAATATTGATGTTTTGGTTTGTCTTTTGATTCCTTCAGTTCTTGAATTTCAGCTTTCATGGCAAGGAATTGTCTATTTAGGATTGACATGGGACTAATATCCACCTTTTGTTTGAGTTGTTCCACATCATAGTCTTTGGGTAATTTCACACCTCGGGAAGCAAGTTCTAGGAAGTATTTTTCTTTTTTTTCTTCCAAGGCTCTTAGAGAATTTTGTGAAATCTTTTGCTACTCAAATCTCTATTGTATTCTTGTTCAGTGGGATTTGTGTCATCATCTATATCATCTTCATCATCATCATAATGGGCTTTTTGTTTTTGTCTTTCATGTTCTGCTTCTTTGTTTTGTGCATGGAATCTCTCATCCCATCGGTATTCACCTTGATCATCCATGTTTATTGGTTTGGGTGTTGTTGTATAAGTAGTTCTTGGTGTAGCACCGTATAAAGGATTGAGTCTTGAGGTCTCTCATGTTTCCAATGTGAATATGGGTGTACCCTCCGAGAACGGGTTTGTTTCAATATTATAAGTTTTGTGCCTTGTAACAACCATGAAAATCGGATTGAGTAACCAACGAGTGTCTTGTGTTAAAAAGTGGGTCTGATAGTTTGCAATGTCTGATTGTGAATCCAAGGATGCAAAAGTGGGTTTGAAATGTCTTTATGGATCCAACGTCAAATGGGGTTAGAATGCCCTGCTTATGAGTTGGGAACCAAAGTGCAAGTGAATTTGGACGTGAAAGTTTCAATGTCAAAAGGGAGTCAAAGTGTCCTGTCTATGAGCTGAGAACTTGTTTGTAACTGATTGGATTAACTGACTTCACAATGGGACAATGCAGATTCAGACTATGTAGGATAACAAGACATTTTCAAAAGTGACTCTTTCTAGGTATTAGATGACTATGTTTTAGCAATAGGAACCTACTAATTGGCCAAATGGGTATCTGGAAATGTGAAAATTTTTCTTCTAGGATGTACAGAAATGCTCTCTATCCCAGATGTGATCCTAAACAGTTCTCAGATGAGATGCAAGAAATGTAGGATGCGACTCAGGAAATGGTGTAGATACCAGGTGTGATCTGAGAAATGGTGTAGGTACCAAATGCGATCCAAATTTGAACATATGCGATCTGGGATATGGGGTGTGACTCTGGAATACCGGATGCAATCTTATGATGACCAGGAATTTGTAGTTTCAGTCTTTCTTAGAAAATGTGTCATGTCTATCAGATTCCAGTGACTGTCAGGTGCTTGAAAATGTTTGAAAATGTCATGTGCTTATTCATTTGGGGGGAATTTAACTGAGTTTGTATTTAGAACACATCAAGCAAATGTTTTTAAATCAAACACACCTAACCTTCCTTATACTAGGTAGAGATTGAAACCACTTGTTCACTAACTTAGGAACACACCCAAAGACTCCTAAGAATATCGTAGTCCAATAACATGCAATGGATATTGGAGGCCATATTTGCCAAGTGTTAACATCAATGGGGGCTCAATATGGTGAATTTCTTGGGGCAATTACTATTTGCCTCACACAAGTGATAACAACCTTTCGAGGGTGATCCAGATGGCATCTAACATAGAGCTTTTAGTAAAGGCATTTGTTCATGATTATCTCCCATAGTCCCACAAGTAAGATTGAGGTTGTTAACCCTATAGGAACCTGAAAGAGTGTAGTCTCGAGAAGCGAGATTAAAGTGGCTCCGCTCTACATGAAATCCAAGTCAATCATTGGGATTGATCATCAATATCCCAAGACAAGATAAATCATGTCTCCCAAGGCTTTAGCCTCAAAGGAGCATCAAATTTTATAGTGGGGTGGAAGAGTTGTTAAAAGACTTGTCCCCACTTGGGTCATTCCCGGGAGATATTTTCCTCAACCGGTAGGCCCTCTAAAGGTGTACAATAAAGCAAATAGACAAGGGATAGTAAGCTCTGGATTTTTGGTTCTCCATGAAGGAGAAGAGCATAATCTCCTAACTTATATCATAAGTCTCAAACACATCATGCATAGTAAGAGTTCAATTACTCCAATTTGATGCCAAATAACAAACCAATGTTTGAGTTTCTATTTTTCCCTCAAGGGGAAAATAGCATAATCCTCTAGTTGGTTTGCAACCTGATATCAAATTGTTTTAAATTCCTACAAAACAAGCACAAAATTCTTTTGTTGATTTTGCTTTAGAGGCAACCTACATAACGAGCATTAGTAGTCTTTTGTCTATTTTGGGTCTTGGGCAAACGTCCTGCAAACAATTGTTAGGCTATCAAAATCACTCAAGGACAAAAAATTCACCCATTAGCCAGTTAGTTGGTTAGAAAATCCAAAACTTGAAGATAATGCTTTAAGGAAAATAATCATGCAAATGTGTTAGCATTCATTTCCCAATTTTAATTTCAAAATATAAGCCAATTTTTGAGTTTTTGAATTTCTCTCAAGGAGAAAAGAGCATAATCCTCTAACTGGTTTACAAAATGAAATCAAATTATGATTAGGTGTTGGAAAAGAAAAGCATAATTATTCATTTATCCTTTAAACAAATCAAAGACAAGGGTTAGTATTTTGAACTTTCTATCTTTTTAAACCTGCAAAACCACAGTCAGGCTGCCAAAAATTAGAGACACAAATAATGCAATTGATTAGGAATCAGAAAACCCAAAAATGCAATAAAAGACTCTAGATGTGATCCTAGATTTTTCCCCCAAAATTCCTAGAAATGACCCTATTTCCCAAATACGATCCAATTTCCTGAATGCGACCCAGATCTACAAGATGTGATCCTGTATTTCAAATAGGTGCAAGCTTATTTTCAGATGCGATTCATGAATCTGGGATGCGATTCAGGAATATCGGATAGGATGATCTTCCCAAATGTGATCCTCTAGCAAATTTTGGTACGACGATATTTAGTCTAAAATACCAGAAAATTGAAAAATCAAGGGCTCAACCCCATGGTGGGTGCCAAAAATGTGTGTGTGAGTTTGTGACCTGTAACACAACACTTCAATAGGATAATAACATCACTTGTTAGTAGAAAATAAAGATCTAATTGCAAAAACTAACAAGAAAACGCATCCTATTACTCTCTAGTTAGTGTGAGTATGAAATAGGGGTTAGTTGCTCTTAGATTTGACCCCTAAACAATGACAATCTACACTAAAATGAGAGATTTAAAAGTGCATGTAAACAACTAAGAATGAAAGCATGAAAATCTTAATTCCTTCCATTATAACCCAAATTGAAGTGTTTTCTATCTAATAAGAGCTTGAAAGCATGGAAAACAACTATCAATCTAAGCCTCCATTAGCAAATTCTCCAAGAAGCATGAGAGTTCATAATCATGGATCATGAAGCCTCACATTCACAAGTAAACATGTCAAAAACTTAAGCATTAGCAAGAGAAATCAAAGTATGTAGAAGTATAAGCATGTGTCAAGAAGAAGAGAAGCCTTTTGAAAATTCTATTTTATAGGATTTGGAAGAGAATCGATGGTTGAGATGCATCCATGAGGAGTGGTTGAGATGCATCTTGGCTTGATCCTTGATCCATGTGCAAGCCTCTTTGTTTTAAGTTGTGCTTGTTGTGTTTGTTTGATTTTAGAGGTATTTATGCATTTGTTTTAATTAATAACTCTAACCTTTTCTTTTGATGGGATTGATTTAATTAAATAGGTCTAGAGTTCATACCTTTGATTTTTGCTTGCACCTTCGTAATTAATGCTTGATTTAGAAATTCATGGGGTTTATTGAATTTTTGGGAGTTTTATGCTAATAATCAAAGATCAAATTAGCATAATTAAGGTTATATGCCGAATTAAGGGCAAATAGGGCCTTAGGTTCTATTAGCCCAATTTTAGGTGATTACAAGTATAATTAGGGCTTAGAATAGACAAATATGGTGATGGGGAAAGGAAAATGAAAGAGAGGCAGGGAATGGAGAGACATATATCTATAGATATGCATATATACATATATATACACATATTATATGTAGTATATATATATATGTATAGTGTATGCTAAGTTTACAAGCATTTAGTTTTATTTCTTCATAACCTGTACGGGTTCTATAGAACTAAAACTTATATTTTTAGTTCTACATAACCTGTATGGGTTATGAAGAACTAGAAAAGTTACTTTATATCTTGCAAAACCCAAGCAGGTGTTTTAGTACTTGAGAACCTGTACGTATTATGTTTAGGTAAGAGGGTTGGGCAATGACCCTAAGGCTTGGAAGCCCCTTTTCCCTTCATTTCTCTCCCTTTACATGTCTTTTATTTTTCCAAGATGATTACTTGACTTCCTCGTCATCAGGTTTACACATCATCAAGTGGGAATCTATAAAATTATCATCATCATCTCACATGTCTTCTCATCTTTCTAACCACATAGTTTTTTCTATTTTTAGACAATATTAGCATAGTAAACTTTAATTTTCTTTACTAGTGTCTTCACAGTTCTCAGAGACATATTTCTACCATTTTCTTGATAACTTTTGATCTACTTGACCAAATTAAAAATAAATTACATATTATTGTCCTACACTTGATTCTATACACTTTACAAAAAAATTGCATTGTCGATTATTTTGATGCAAGTTATGCCCAAGGCACAAATAGACACTTGATTTTTAGGATGCAGCCACTTCAAAAAATCATTAAAAAAATACCCAATAGAAAAATACAAAAAAATACACAACTTCTAGCTCTCACTCTTACCTATCATTCTACTAAAGGGTTTTATAAAATACTAAATCTAACTATATCTTTTGTGAAATGCACGAAATACACTATGTTATGTTTTTCTGAAAAAAATAGGAACATTTTTTTCGAGCACAATGGGTTTGATCATTTTAATCTTATCCATTTCTTAAAACCTTTAGTAGTTTAGAAACTAGATTCAGAGTACTAAAGTTATTATTCTTTGCACAAATCCTAATTTTGAATGCATGACCCTTGAATTTCTCTTTGAATTTCAGGTTTACCTGATTTCAGGAAAAAATGGCCACTTACACCCCCCTTTTTTCACACCATCTTGGTGCACTTACCTTGCAATTAGGGTTCTTGTTCTATAATTAGGGTTTTTATGTATGCTTTGAATTTAAATGTTTTAATTGCTCAGTTTTGTTTAAGGAGTTTATTTAAGGTTCATCTAGCATATTTGAGTGTGACTCTGAGCTAGGGGAGGGCACTTGAATGTAGAATTTAGAAATCCTAGCCTTCTATATTTAAACCCTCCTTGTGAATTTTAGCCATGGAAAAGAAACAATCATCAAATTCAAGTAAATATGCTCAAGAGATGTTAAACTAATTGTCAGGATATAATATAGATAGAAAGAGAGCTAGAATGGGTAATCTACCTAATGAATTTTTAATAGATTACCAAGTTGGTTGCAAAGACCCTTTCCTAGGACCCGACGGAACTGGTTTTCCCCCAGAGGATAAGTTATAACAAGAGAAAGAATGGGGTACTAGTTAGGAACATCTGAGATGCCAATTTCGGAGGGATTATTGTCCCTAATGTCTTTGTAAATGCATATTTTATTATGGTCATTACAAATCTAAGGTGACCTAATCTAAGGGTGTTTGATCCAACAGTAAGTTCTAGATTCTTGATGAAAGGACTTTGTTGATCTCTCTTTGAAAATTAGTCAAAATATTCCAAATAGGGTGGAGGAAACCCTAATCCAGGTGTTTCTATCTTTTTTAAGTTTGAGATCATCTATTTTTGTCTACTTACATGCCTATAGCACCTGTGTCTACCCTAAACAACTAGTTTTTATTTTCATGAATAAACCTTTTAAAAGTTATCTTCAAACAAATAATGTACAATAACTAATCAAAAGAAACTCTTTGATTTTCAACAATGTTCTATTCTCCCATAATAGATAATTCTCTTATTTTGAACATGTCATGAAAATTTTGACAACTCTCTTGGTACATTTCTATACTTCTCTACTATACAACTCTTTTTTGGAACTTTCTAAATTTTTAGTAATTTTTATGAGTATCTTTTTATAGTTTCAATTGAATTTTAAATATTCATTGAAACAAATAAATTTGTCTTTAATTTTCTTGTTGTTTATTATATATCATTTATTACCTACAAGCTATTTATTTTATTAAAATTCTTGCAAGTTTCTTTGATGTTTTTCAGTAATATTGTAGATTTTGTGTTATTGCTCTTTCCATTTTAAGGGAGTAATCATTTTCTTTCTTTTGGTACTTCTCTTTATAAATATATTCTCTTTATATTTATCATTATCTATGTAGTGCTCTTAATTGGGTTTATTAACTAGGAAAGGACATTCTCCTACTCAGTGATTGGACATCATATATGGTAGCCAAAAATCCATCTAAAAGCATCATTTAATTATCAAATCAAGGTCGTATAACTTGAAATCGATCAGCACAATATATGCACTAGTCTTTTGTAGCAAACATGTATCCTATGCCTAAGAACATAATGTTGGAAATGAATATGCAATAAACAACTTTTAATTCAAAATGAAGCAACACTTAAGCTACAAGAAATAAGAACTACCCAGTGGTTGCAAGAACAATTAACAATTTTGTATATCCATCAGCTGCAGGAACAGTCACTGAAATTTTATAGGAAATTAAAGTACATCTATTTTATTTTTTGAAAAGGAAAGAAACATATAGTTTCTTGAGTGTCCCTCCTCAGTTGGTGTCTTAGAGAAAACACAAATTGAACTTCAAACTGTAGAATCATATTATTGAATCAACATCAGGAAGTACATTGCTAGTAAAAAAATTAACTCTGAGAACTGGTATTTCTACTTCCTTATATTCTTCCTCTATATATTTTCATCTAACTTTTTCTATATCCCTTTGGCTAAAGGCCAAAGTTATTTATTGACAACTAGTCTTGACTACTTCAACCAACTCATCCACTTCGGGTGGAAAGCTTTTATTACAAAAAAAACTCCCATAACTAACAGAGAGTGGGTAGAGGAAAGCTAAGTCAAATCAATTGAGAAACATTAATGGTATTCTCCTTCTAGATTTGTGGATCATAAAGACATTTCCGCTATATTCATGGAACACCTTCCTTCATGGAAAACAAATCTCGTAACCACCCTTTTCATCGCTTCATGCTTCTACAACTAAATTGGTATTCACCGGGTCTATTGGGCAGCAACTTAGTGGAGTGTAAATTCGCTCTTGGATCGCTGGGTTCTGCAAAAACAATTTTTATTCCTATAGAAAGGGGTTAGCTCGACACATGGAATCGGTAAAATGCTCATTATCTATATTCAATTCATTCATAGTTCATTAAATACATGCAAACATTTCTCATATGGTTGTAGGGAAAATAGACAGTAATGGTTGTAGGAAGATAAAGTCTCAAAGGCACACACCATTTATCAAAATAGCAAGTAGTATGTATAAAAACTATAGAAAGGATTACTATAATAGATATGTTCCATCATAAACAACTAAGTATCATAATCCATGAAAAGGTACTTATAACTACTACTTAAAGTTTGTAAAGATTCTATAAAACCATATGAAAGTGTTGCCAGAACATAGTTTAAAACATGCCAAAGTTAAGGCTCATCAATCTATTTGATAATATTTGAGAATTTATGTATGATTTTTTCTTCTATCCCTAAACTCAGTAGTATTATTTTCAACATTTCTCTCATCTCTATACAAATTTATCTTCTCTAAATTATTATAAAAATTCCTTTATCTCTTTTTTGTATTTTAGAAATTTCATTGTTTTTTCCTCAGTAATATCAATTATTACATTTCTATTTTCTCTCATTTATAAAGCACTTGACAGATAATAGAAAACATCTATGTTTCTTTTACTATTATTTAATTCTAGTAATGTTCTCTTACCTTCCTAGCATAAAGTATGTTACCTGATAAGAATAGACAAAAAAAATGTTTTACTATTTTATGAAAGTTAAAAGGCTTCATGGGGATTATGCCATTTTCATAGGCTCTTATGCAATTATCCCTTTCCCCTCTATTCCAATCTTAAGAGTTATTTCAATCATCAATTTATAGACTCAAATACATATTCTTTGTTTCACACTCTATTATAATATATATGATAAGAAATTGTTGTACATGCAATTATTTGTATCTACAACTACAAAAGGATGTAATCACAATTAGATAATTTCTAACATATTTTAATTATATTCTCATTTATGTTCATATATAAATTTATACATTCATATATGTGATTAAAAATTAACATCCAAAATATAAATCATCAAAATCAATGATACTTTCATATGCATGACCCAAAGTAAGTATCCAAGGATTCTTACTATTCCTAGAGATCATGTCTTGTTTTTCGATATGACTCCTACTAAGCGTCTATCGATTACTAGTCCTAGATTTCATTCCTCTTTTTTTGTGCATTCTTGATGTTTTTTACCTATTTTGATCATATTGCTCATTTTTTACTTTCCTTTTATCCTAATATTTTAGATTGATTAGTTTATAAGTCTTGGGGGCTACCACTTTTCTTAGCTTGATATTGTCTTGTCTCCCCAATGCCTTGATGAATTTATCATTTTATTCTAGCTACTTTAGTAAATGTATCAACATAATTTCATTCTCTCACTAAAGTGGGGGATACATTCAATGTGTAAATTGTATCCCTTTTCAATTTCACACTCACTTCAGGATCACTTTAGTGGTTGTTCTTGTGTGCCTAAATCATTTCTTATTGTGTTCTATTTTGGGACCATTTTTGGAAGATTTTTGTAATCCTCTATTAAAAACCTTTTTTTAGGCCAAAATTACTAGGACTAGAGTGCCTAGCATCCTTGTGCTAGTAGACTAAGGCTCGCAATACCCTTCTCTAGACATTTTAGACCCAAATTTGAAATTATAATGGTGATCTTTGAAAGGAGCAGGAAAGTGATCTCCAAGGCTATCCTTCCCAGAAAAATTAAATCCAAAAAGCTCTCTCTCTCTCTCTCTCTCTCTCTCACACACACACACACACATTCAACTCTTATTCTTAACATTACGCATTCTAATTGAGTATTCAATCAAGAATATTCAAGGCAATTGAGCATAAATCTGTAATTAAAGATTCCAACATTCAAGTTAAAAGAATCACAATCAATTTTTATGTGTTCCTACATGAAGAAGGCATACATTAACATCAATCAAATAATATCAAGCATTATGTGAGTCTTCAAGCCAACAATTTCATATCAAATGCAATGTTTATTATTTTTATATTATTTAACCTATTTCATTCACACACACTTCACAATATTAAATATGTTGCAATAAAAGTATCATAAACCTACAAGTGTTTGACTCTCCTATTAGGACTATAGCTAAACCTATTTTACATTTACAATGCAATGTTATGTAGATTTGAGATCTCGGTGTGTATCAATAAGAGTAGAATCTCATTTCCATACATATCCAATTGATAGTGTAATTTTGGCATCAGGGTGCATTAGTGGTTGTACATAGTTCTCTATTTGCATTGAAATGCATTTTACTATTTCAACCATTATATACTCAAAATACAAATTATTGAAAAATTAGAAAGTTCCAAAGAAAGAGTTGTGTAGTAGAGAGGTGTGGAAATGCATCAAGAGAGTTGTCATGATTTTCATGACATGTTAAAAAAAGAGAGTTATATAATGTGTGAGAATACAACATTGTTCAAAATCAAAGAGTTTTTTTTTATTAGTTGTACAAAATTTCTTTTAAGATAGCTTTTAGAAGATTTATTCAATGGAAAAAAACTAGTTGTTTAGAGTAGACAAAGGTGCTACATGTGTGTAGAGTAGATAACAACAAATGATCTCAAACTTAAAAAAGAGGGAAACATTTGGATTAGGGTGTCCTTCACCCTATTTGGAACTTTTTGACTGATTTTCAAAGAGCGATCAACAAATTCCTTTCATCAAGAATCTAGAACTTACTATTGGATCAAACACCCTTAGATTAGGTCACCTTCCAACTTTGTCTACTAATTTTTTTTCTATATTGCAATTGTAGGTTCTTGCTTATATCTAATTTCCAAATATGAGCTACTATGATGATTCTCAATTTTGTATTTTATTATTTGTGCTAAAAGCTATCATATTTTATATTATTTAACCTATTTCATTCACACACACTTCACAATGTTAAATCCATTGCAATGAAAAGCATCATAAACCCCCAAGTGTTTTTCTCTCTTATTATAAGGATTCTAGTTGAACCTAGTTTATGTTTCCAATGCAATGCTATGCAGATTTGAGACCTTAGTTTGTATCCATGATCCTAGGATCTCCTTTCCATACATTACAAATTGATAGTGGACTTTTGGCATAAGGTACATTTATGGTAGTACATAGTTCTCTATTTGCATTGAAATAAGTTCTACTATTTCAATAATTATATACTCAAAATACAAATTACTAAAAAAGCTCCCATATTGGGTGCATTAGTGGGTGTATTATAAAAGCTCCCATATTGGCACAGGTCGGGTGAAAATGAGATTTTCTTTAGTCAAAAACCTATTTGTTGTGGTTGGAGAACTTATGGGTGAAAGAAAATAGTTTGAAAAATTAAACTTTGGGTGGGATTAATGTTGACGAGAAAACTGTTGGTAATGGTGAATAGTAGGGCCCACAATAGTCACAAAAATGTTAACATATTTTTTTTCCAAATAGAGATGGATGAAAATGGATTTTGGGGAAAGGAATGAGCCCACAACACACTAACCAGTCAAAGCAACTTAGTGTGTGATGTTTAAGCCACGCCTATTAGTGACACCACTTATGTGATGGTTGTTATACACTAAGTTTGCACCCTATTCAAGCTCTCTTGGTCTTGATAACCTAGTATAACATGGGAATCATCTCTAGGTTGTGTGACCTATGCTAACTGAGATGAGACCCCAGGTTCTAGGCTGGTTCCTCTTAGATAATCACCTTAATTTTCTCTTCAACATGAAAGTAAAACTTTGAGGGAAAAGGGATAGAAGGAATGCTGAAAGGGAAATAACTAAAGCAAACTACCTACTAGGTGATACACTAAAAAGACATGAACATAATATATTGACCAAATTAGCATGAAAGCTCTCAGATCTAATAGAACACAATCTTCCTAAACAGGCTTGCATCAGTGTTTCACAGAGGGGTCTGAACAAAAGACATAGACTATGACCTACAAGCAAATGTTCTCTTCAGCAAAAGGGCACAGGAATGAAACAGAATGACAGGGGGTTGAAGTATACCCATAAACTCATTCAAATCAAATCAGACTCAATAGTACACAAATAAGCTAAAAGAAAGAAGGGCTCTGGAACTCCAAGATTTTTCTAACAAAGCCAATATATTATACTCAATAAGAGAAGTACAGAAAAGGGAAAGACTTGAGGGTAGAGAAAATGCCACAGTAAGCCTCTCTTAAATCTAGTAGATCAATGAAAGATTACAGACTGTAGAAGCCAAAGGGCAGAAAGAATGCCATGGATAGCTCCTGAGAAAGAAAGACTCTCTTTCAGAAAGTAAAACTCTCCAAAAGGTAAACTCTGTCACAAAATAGCTTATTAAAACTAATATATACATCTCCTTAATTGTGCATAGGCAGGAGCAAAAAATCTAATTAGGGTTACATAGATTTTTCATAGAATAATAGAAAACCCTAATTCTGTCATTTCTGATCATAAATTCATCATTGAAATATCTTGATCGATCAAATATCTACCTCTGCACATAATTCCATCACCATAACTGCCTCTAGAAGGTCAGTCGATCCATCTACTTCTCTACAAGTCGGGTTTGCCATAACTGTTTAGATCAAATCTTTGCAAATATTTTGAATTTTAAAAATATAACCAGTCACAGGCGGCGCCAAGTCTTCAATGCTTCTTTGGCGCAAAAACCACTAACATGGTATCTCAAGAAACAAAACTCAACACGTAGACTGCTAGTCACAGTAGAGGCTGTGTAGGCCAAGCGCAAGCAGAGGTAGGGCCTCCTAAAAAAACCCTATATATATATATATATATTGTTAATTTTTTTTATTTTTAAAAAAAAAGAGTTTCGCTCTAATTTGATAGTAGCGAACACAATGAAGGATAAACTAATTCATCTCCAAATTGATCTGTGTAACAGATCTAAAAACTAGAGCTCCACATAATCTTACAATATAAACTATTAAAACTAGAGTCAAATAAAAATCTAATTTACCCATAAAATGAAAACAGCAGATGGTTGCCTATCCAAATTCAAAGAGAGAGACTCCCTTATGGAATAAGAGACCTCTTTCTATACCATACCCTCACACCTGTGAGATGCACAACACAACATAACTCCTCCATCCTTCCACAAACCTGCACAAAAAAAAAAAAAAAAAAAAAAAAGAACAATGAAGGCATTAGGGTTTCTTAGTATTTTAATAAGACCCAAGCCCTAATTTTGAATTAGGGTTTGGGGGGAGGGAAAAGCTTTTTATTTTAATTCTTATATATTCTTTATTTTGAAGAGATTATATATCCTCCTAAGAACATTATCATTATGATAGTTTTGGCCTTTATGTTATTATGCAAAGGGTGAAATAATAAATTGATAAAATGTATTATTTTTCTTATAAAGCCTATGTGTTACATTGTAATAGTTCCCTAGGAATTATATTAATAAAGTTATGATGTGGCTTTACCATTGAAGGTTTTTTTTTTAAAAAAAAAAAAAAATTAAATTATGTTATTTATTCAGTTGAAATAATAAATCACATGTGCCTAGATATAATAGTTAAGTGATTTTCTTTTAAATTTTTATTTGTTTTTATTTTATTTTATATCTTAATGTTTAACCAAATTGATTTAGGCACCGTTATGTTGTTATATAAATGGTATTGATTTAAAAAGTTATTAAAGTTGTTATGGGGTTAGACCTTCCATATTATGAATATTAGGGATAAATTTTATTAAAAGAAATTTCTAAATCTTATAACCTGGTAAATGTTAAAATTTATTAAGGGAATATAGTTTATCAATGCTTTGCCAAAGACTTTTATTTATCATTCTAGAATTCAAATTAATTCTTTTATTACAAATATTTATTTTTACTCCTTTAAATTCTTAGGGATAGACCATATTATCCTAGAACAGACTCGAAAACATAGGGAAAAGTTTTTCCCTTTAAAACTCTTACTATTCCTTTGTCGCGTAATGACTTTCACCGAGTAGGAGATGGAGGCACGCCACCACTTGCCTTTTGATCCCTTATGTGTCATTGGGTGACTCGCCCAAGCAAGCTTACGTTCCCAAAGATTCACATCGATGTGCTACTGTGTAACTTAGTTGTCCTAGGAGTATGATAGTGTTTGTTCAAAAAAAAAAATTGTTGTTGTGCTTTTGTCTAATTATTTTGGGCATTACATTATGGTATTAGAGCACAGTTCTACTCTAGGAACCTTTAGACCCATTATGTTTTCCAAACTTACCATTTTTTTGTCCTAAGTGTAGGATGCCTCCAGTCACTCGTAGTGCTCACTGACATGGGCAGAGACCCAAAGGCAGATGTGTGGTAGTAGAGGGAGATGAGCGAACAATCAAGGAACTAGGTGACAAGCAAAGGCCTCCTCCTTCACCGCCACCTAATCCCAATCAAGATATCCTTAATGCATTATAGAATCTGGCTAGTATTATTATGGATAGATTACCTCCGGGAGGCCAACATGCCAGGAACTAGGAGCGGAGTAGGAGTCTCCCTCCTAGACGAGTAGTGGAGCAGGCAGTTCATGAGGGTGAGTCGGTGCACATGCCAGAGCCGCCACCAGCAGTTGTGCCGAGAGTACCTTGTGACACAGGGGACTTGATTAGAGATCTTATCAGATTATAGCCGCCACCCTTTTTGGGATCCATGGCTGGGACAGAGGCAGAGGCTTGGCTTTTAAGCCTTGAGTGTTGCTTTGGGTTGTGTTCTTATGAGAGAAACCTTAAGGAACACTTTTCAGTACACATGCTGAGAGGGAACGCTTCTACTTGGTGGAAGCAAGAGGAGGTTAGGAGTCACCTTACCATGGACACCCTCACATGGGAGATCTTCTTGGAGAGATTCTGAGCCTGATATATGTCAGAGCATTTCAGACAACGTCACATTGACGAGTTTCATGACCTACAACAAAGAGGCATGTCAGTAGCCTAGTACGAGAATAGGTTTCTCAAGCTCCTTCCTTATGTGGACTACATGAAGGACGAGAAACTCTAGGTCAACTGCTTTATCAAGGGGTTGAACTATGCCATAGCTAACAGAGTGTGGATAGTACCCACAGGGGATCTATGTGATACAGTTGAGAAGGCCATGATCGTAGAGGAGATACATAACAGATCTCATGATACCTAGGACCGGTCATAGAACTAGAATGCCACATCTCATTCTTCTGGGTTCCAAAAGTCTCATTGGAAGGGAAACTAGGAGAACTCATCAGGATCATCTAGGGCACCTCAGTAGCAGCAGTAGCAGCCACAACATTCTCAGCAAAACTAGAGACAGAGATCTTCTCAGGGATAGTAGGGCTCTAAGCCCAAGCAGTGGCACTCACAGGGATCTCGACGAGATCAGAGGGGATAGTCTCAAGCATCCAGAGGTGGATTCAGTGGGTCTAGTGCTATAGGAGGACAGCAACAGTCTAGGCCATAGGGTATACAACTACAGGCTAGAGGACCGTGCTACTCATGTGGTGCCATGGGGCACATAGCTAGGGATTGTCCTATAAGCTATCCAACTTGTAGTCAAAGGGCGACAACTTTTGAGCCTACTATAGGAGACATGGGTAGAGCACATAGAGTTTTTGTAGCAATTGATAACTGCCAAGTTGAGCACCAGGCCATAGTCATTGAGGCTGCAGGCACGATCAGAGGTAGTAATGTTTCTATCCTATTTGATTCTAGAGCTACTGACTCTTTCATTTCACCTTTTATAGTGGAGTGATGCGAGCTAGTGGCAGCTAGATAGGATGTTAGTTGGGAGGTTGAGTTAGCCTCAGGTGCTAGGGTATCTTTTAGTTTCACGGTGAGAGGTTGCCAATTGCAAATTAGGGACTTTACCACCTCAGTTGACCTTTGTGTCACACCACTTGGATCATATGATGTTGTTCTTGGTATGGATTGGCTCTATTCCCACAGAGCCAAGGTGGATTGCAAATAGAAGATAGTAGAGTGTTTAGATGATGATGGGGTGACCTCAGTTATTACAGGAGTTCAGAGACTTGTATCCCTTCATATGATTTCTGCTATGCAGCTTAAGTGGTGCATGTAGAAGGGATGTCAATTATATGCTATCACTATCAGTAACAAAGAGGAGGATGTAGAGAAGGAGACTTCTCTTGATGACCACCCTATTTTATAGGAGTTTGTTGATGTATTTCCTTCACAGTTACTGGGTATGCCACCACCTAGGGCAGTGGACTTTCATATAGATCTTGTACCAGGAGAAGAGCCAATTTCTAGAGTGCCCTATAGGATGACTACACACGAGCTCAGCAAGCTCAAGATTTAGTTAGAGGAGCTCTTAGAGAAAGGGCACATTCATCCTAGTGTATCTCCATGGGGTGCACCCATCATCTTCGTTAAGAAGAAGGATAGATCTCTTAGGTTGTGCATGGATTACCGATAGCTGAACAAGGTGACCATCAAGAATCGGTATCCCCTTCCTAGGGTTGATGACTTATTTGATTAGCTTCAGGGAGCCTGAGTGTTCTTGAAGATAGACTTGAAGTCAGGATATCACCAGCTGAGGATCATGGATAGTGACATCCACAAGACTACTTTTCGCACATGATATGGACATTATGAGTTCACTATGGTACCTTTTGGACTCATGAATGCTCCAGCTATATTCATGAGCCTCATGAATGGAGTATTTCATTCATTTTTATACATATTTGTGGTGATATTCTTGGATGACATATTGATATACTCCCGAGATGAGCACGAGCATGAGGAGTATTTGAGACAGGTCTTGCAGTGCTTGAGAGATAATCAGTTGTACGATAGCTTGCCGAAGTGTGCATTTTTCAGGACAGAGGTTCACTATTTAGGCCATGTGATATCAGGAGATGGGATCTCAGTTGACCCATCTAAGATTAGGGTGATTATGGATTGGCTAGCACCTACTAGTGCGATAGAGGTCAGGAGATTCATGGGCCTTGTAGGCTATTACAGATGTTTTGTTGAGGGTTTCTCTAGAGTGACCCATCCTATCACTTCCCTTCAGAGGGAAGGGAAGAAGTTTGAGTGGACAGAGAGGTGTGAGAGAGCTTTTCAAGAGCTTAAGAGAGCACTTACCAGTGCACCTATACTTGCGGTACCTAATCCTTCAACAGATTTTATGGTATGCACAGATGCATCTTTAGATGGGATTGGGGTAGTACTAATGCAGGATGGTTGGGCTATTGCCTAAAAGTCCAGAAAGCTCAAGACTCATGAGCTTAATTATCCTACCCATGACCTTGAGCTAGCAGGAGTGGTGCATGCTTTGATGAGATGGCAACATTTCTTATTGGGCCATAGATTTGAGCTTCATTCAGACCATCAAAGTCTCCAGTATATATTCACTCAGCTAAACCTCAATGCTAGACAGAGGAGATGGATGGAGTTCCTATGCGAGTATGACTTTGACGTTCACTACATCAAGGGTAAGGAGAATGTGGTAGAAGATGCCTTGAGTAGGAGACATCATGAGCTCTTAGCTATGACTACTAGTACAGATTTGAGAGGGCACATACTATAGCACTTACAGGAGGATGTCTTCTATTCAGAGGTTAAACAGGTGGTTCAGGATTAGAGACCCCTAGAGGGGAAGTTCACAGATTATACCCTAGAGTCTGATGGCCTTCTTCATCATAGAGGATGTATTTATGTACCTTCTTCCGGTGGGTTGTGGGATTTCATCATCCTTGAGGCTCATAGAGCTCCTTATGCAGTGCACCCCAGAGTTAAGAAGTTACATGCAAATTTGAGATAGCTTTATCATTGGTTGGGTTTGAGGACACACATTGCTGAGATAGTGGCCAGATGCTTAGAGTGTCAGCGGGTTAAGGTGGAGCACCATCATCCAGGTGGACTTCTACAGTCTCATGAGATACTGAAGTGGAAGTGGGACATTATATCCATGGATTTTATAGTTGGCCTTCCTATGTCATCTCGTCGCCACGATGCCATTATGGTGATGGTGGATATGTTGACTAAGGTAGCACACTTCTCACCCATACGTACCACTTTTATAGCACCTGTAGTGGCACAGGTATTTTTGAGGGATATTGTTAGACTTCATGGAATTCCATGCACTATCATATCAGATAGGGACTCACTCTTTACTTCATCCTTTTGGAGACAGCTATAGACCGCTTTGGGCACCAGGCTCAATTTCAGCATAGCATATCACCCAGAGACGGATGGTCAGACTGAGAGGGTTAATCAAGTATTAGAGGACATGCTACACATGTATGTGATGGATCATTAGGTTAGGTAGGAGGAGTACCTTCATTTAGTTGAGTTTGCCTATAATAATGGGCATCATTAATCTTTGGGTATGTCTCCATATCAAGCCTTGTATGGCAGACCTTGCAGGACACTGTTGAGCTGGGACAAGATTGAGGATAGAGTTTCCATTGTCCAGAGTTGGTCAAACAGATGGAGCAACAGGTAGATATGATCAAAAAACATCGTAGAGAGGCCCAGGATCAACAGAAGAAGTATGCAGATGCTGGGAGGATTGATAGAGAGTATATGATAGGTGACAGAGTCTTTTTGAGAGTATGGCTGCATAAGAGCCCAATCCATTTTGGAAAGGGTTCTAAGCTGGCCCCTCACTTTGTTAGACCTTTTAAGATTTTGGAGAGGATAGGCCCAGTAGCATACCATTTAGCTTTTCCACCTAGCCTATCATGCATCCACGATGTGTTTCATGTGTCTATTTTGAGGAAGTATATATATGATGAGACTCATATTATTGATTAGGATGCTTTACAGGTGGAGTTGGATGGATAGCTGGCTTTGGAGCCAATACGTATTCTAGCTCGCAGCACCCTAGCCCTTCAAAGTCAAGAGCTGGACCAAGATAGGGTCCAGTAGGATTGCTATGATGAGGTCACAGCATCATGGGAGGACACAACACATATGAGAGATCAGTGCCCCCATCTTTTTTATGAACTCTAGGAGGAAGTTCATGCCTAGGGGGCGAGGATGTGAGGTCCTACCCTGACCCATCTTAGCTTGACATTCTTTTTGACATTTGATTCATTAGGATGATACTTTGAGAATAGATATTTGACCTATTTTGGATTACGTATGCTATCATTAGATCTTATGAGATGATTGTTATTGCTTTATATGATGATGATGTTAGTTGTACTCTTTATATATATGCTCCTTTTGGTTACATGATTACCTATAATATATGAATTTTGCATTCTGCATTGTTATGTTATCTTTCAGTATAATGAATATTGGTGAAATCATGGTTCTATGATTAGCTTAGGATTACATGCTTATGTGGAAATTGAATTGATATTTCTATGCTTGAAGGATTAGGGTATAATGTGGATTATGTAATGATTCATGGAATGCAATTATTCATTATTGTCAAGTTTAGATGTTATTACTTCATTTTTGAAATGATTATTAATGCAAGATTTTATGATGTACTGACATCAAAATTGAGTGTCCAAGAATATGGCCATGGTTGTAAATTCAGGGAAACAAGAATGGATCTAAGTGCAATCAGTTAGAAATCAAGGTCGACTCTAAGAAGAGAATGACCTTGTCATAACGTGATTTTATTCATAAATGTGATGCATTTGTGTATGTGGTTGATAATGTTTGTAAATGTATGTTTTTAAGTAAATTTCTCTTTGTGTAAATATAAATGCAATTTGCCCACTAAGCATGTCAAGTGTGTTTGTGATGTGTACTTATGTGAGGTGTCACTTGACACCATTGTGATGATGTGGCATGCTTGAGAGGAATATGGACCCCACACTCTCCTTAGTTGGTCTTGAGTATTCCTAAGCTAGGTAGGTGGTTTAAGGAACCAAAATTTATGTTACCAATACTCCATTTTCGGATGCAAGTTTAACTAGGGTTTTTGAGGGGTTCTGTGGAGTCCTAGGGTGTAGTTTAGGTTGGATTTTGGTGCCCTAAGGCTAGTACATGGGTTAGGGGGCTTATTTCTTCTATTTCCACTTTCCTAGGCCACCATTTTGTCTCTCTAAATGGGTCATTTTTTATATAAACGAAAATGAAAATGCTATCTAGGATGTCTCACCTTTTCATGTGTTGAATTTCATTCCATTCCTTTAGTAAGGGCAAGTGTCACTTTGTCTAGGATCTAGAAACCTAATTTGTTTTGGGAAGAGGAATGTGAGAGGAATGTTTGAATGAATTTAGGGGAGAGAGTCTTAGGTAGACACACACTTGTTCATCTTGTCTATGCTATATTTGGAGAGAGTGAGAGGAGGACTAGAGAGTGTTTTGGGCTAGTAGATTTGAGAAGGATAGCATAGTAGATTTGAGAAGGATAGCAAGCTTGGAGTCAAGAGGAGCTCTTCTTCAACCTTTCATTTTTCCATTGCCTAGGAGAAGGTTGGTGGTTCTATCTTGTAATTAATTTGTATATGCAATGAAAGGATGTACTTGTGTGAAATTTGTAAATTTTAGAAACTATGTGTGTGAATCTTGTATTGAGTGGCTTCATTTTGAGTTTTGACTTCAATCTTGTTTTGTCTTCTTGAATTATTTCATGTTATGGGTGTGCAAGTTTACTCCTCATCCTTTAGAGGATTTGAGGAGGACTTGGGGTGAAGGAACTAGTTGAGAATTCTTTATGTTAGAGAACATGGTTGTGTGGACACCATGAGAGCCTTCTTATGTTTGTTTGGGGGCCATAAGGGATGTGTTGATGCTCATGGATTTGAGATGTTTAGTTGGAAGGGCCTTGTGAAGGCATGTGATATATATTAAAATGATATTTTGTTATAAGATAGATGTCTCCATAAAAGAAATTTTCACCTTCACCCATCTATGGATTCAATCTTTAGAATCCTTTGTGCAAGCTTGGAAAGGGAGTAAATTGTGAAAGTCTTTGTACCAAATTATGCTTGAATGTTTATGCTTTGTGTTGTTTGTGTGTAACCCATCCTACTCTTGTTTCCCCTAGCTTGGGGGTGGCCATGTAATGGCCTAGGCTGGGAGGTGAGCCTCCATGGCCATGTGGATAAAGTCTTTGTGTTGCAAGTTTGGTTACTTGGTTTGAAGGAGAAGTTCAAGTTAAAGTTGAGAAATTTTTAAAGACTATTCTTAGGTGAATAGCTTGAGAGATCTTGCTCTATACATTTTGTTTTCTATAACAAAGAAATTGCAATATGATAAGAGCTGAAATTATGGTTGGATATACTAGTAGGATTCTTGAACTAGTCTTAGTGAATTTTAGTTGCTCTCTTTAAAGTTCTAGAATCTGCAACTATTAACTGTATTTTAAAATCAGTTCTTTGCATAAATGTTAGGTGGGTTAGACATGGACTGAAAATGTCAGATTAATTTTATTTGCTCAGAAAAGGTTGAATTTCCTGCAACTGAAAATTATTTATCAAATCAGTTTTTCCAGCATGTTTGTAATATAAAATAATTATGTACAGGAAGTTTAAATTATTTCTTTTTATTTAGTTCTTTAAAAGTTAAAATTTCATGTATCTGTGTTGAGCATTTTAATGTTGTTAAAGGATTATTTATGTTATTACTATGTCTCATATTTTGCATTAGTAAATGTCTTATGTTTAAGTAGTAATCTAGCAGGTAGTTAGTTAATTGAGTACATGGAAATTTATAGTTGAACTTGTTAATAGGATTTGTATAAAAAAAAATTACTTTACAACAGATTGGAATTTGAAAGGTTTACATTTCTGGGTATATGTATAGTTCTTCTATCAAGTTTATAAATCAAGTACCTGATTGTATAAATGCTAAAATAGAATTTGTGTACAGATTTTACTCTCAGATTTGAGAATGAATCACAGTTGTATAAATGTATGAATATGACAAGACTAAAACTTTAAAATTATGTAAGAAAATAATAAATATAAAGTTGTAAATCTATTTAATATGTATTCATAAAAGAATGATTAAGAACATATTTTGTTTCTTTCCAAAATCTGATGTAAATGTGGAACTATGTTATATAAATCCATATAGTTATACTGGAATAATATATATATATATTATATTATACATAAAAATATGAATAATCTAAAATATATAATCATATACTATACACTTCTTTAAAAAAAGGGCATTATTTAAACAATGCCATATAACAGTTAAATAACCTGTATTATTATATGATATAATAATATATATTATATATTATACATAAAATAATGCATAATATATAATATATATTATAATATTATACAAATAATATATAATAAATGAAACAGTAATAATATATAATATAATAATATATATTATATACTATACAATAAATATTGTATAATATATAATAAATAATATTATATTATATTGTATTATAGTTAATCAAAAAATGGGGGTCGCATATGTTTTAGGGCCGAAACCCTTTCTTGTTCTAACGGTGCCGCGCAAGCACCTGTGACGTTGTCATGACTCTAAGTCATGGCAGTGTCTAAGCACTGTCATGGCTTAGAGCCACGGCAGTCTCTGTCGTGACTGCTAGTCAGGGCAAAGGCTGTGCAAGCCAGGCGCAAGCGGAAGTAGGGCCTCCTAAAAAAACCCTAAAAATATATATATATATATATATATAGATTGTTAATTTTTATTTTTATTTTAAAAAAAGAGTTTCGCTCTAATTTGATAGTAGCGAACATAATGAAGGATAATCTAATTCATCTCCAATTTGATCTGTGTAACAGATCTGAAAACTAGAGCTCCACAAAATCTTACAATATAAACTATTAAAACTAGAGTCAAATAAAAATCTAATTTACCCATAAAATGAAAACAACAGATGGTTGCCTATCCGGATTCAAAGAGAGAGACTCCCTTATGGAATAAGAGACCTCTTGTTGTACCATACCCTCTCACACCTGTGAGATGCACAGCGCAACATAACTCCTCCATCCTTCCACAAACCTGCACAAAAAAAAAAAAAAAAAAAGAACAATGAAGGCATTAGGGTTTCTTAGTATTTTAATAAGACCCAAGCCCTAATTTCTAATTAGGGTTTAGGGGGAGGGAAAAGCTTTTTATTTTAATTCTTATATATTCTTTATTTTGAAGAGATTATATATCCTCCTAAGAACATTATCATTATGATAGTTTTGGCCTTTATGTTATTATGCAAAGGGTGAAATAATAAATTGATAAAATGTATTATTTTTCTTATAAAGCCTATGTGTTACATTTTAATAGTTCCCTAGGAATTATATTAATAAAGTTATGATGTGGCTTTACCATTGAAGGTTTTTTTTTTTAAATTAAATTAAATTAAATTATGTTATTTATTCAATTTAAATAATAAATCACATGTGCCTAGATATAATAGTTAAGTAATTTTCTTTTAAATTTTTATTTGTTTTTCTTAATTTTATATCTTAATGTTTAACCAAATTGATTTAGGCACCATTATGTTGTTATATAAACGATATTGATTTAAAAAGTTATTAAAGTTGTTATGGGGTTAGACCTTCCATATTATGAATATTAGGGATAAATTATATTAAAAGAAATTTCTAAATCTTATAACCTGGTAAATGTTAAAATTTATTAAGGGAATATAGTTTATCAATGCTTTGCCAAAGACTTGTATTTATCGTTCTAGAATTCAACTTAATTCTTTTATTACAAATATTTATTTTTACTCCTTTAAATTCTTAGGGATAGACCATATTATCCTAGAACAGACTCGAAAACATAGGGAAAAGTTTTTCCCTTTAAAACTCTTACTATTCCCTTGTCGCCTAATGACTTTCACCGAGTAGGGGACAGAGGAATGCCAGCGCTTGCCTTTTGATCCCTTATGTGTTATTGGGTGACTTGCCCAAGCGAGCTTACGTTCCCAAAGCTTCGCATCAATGGGCTATTGTGTAACTTAGTTGTCCTAGGAGTACGATAGTGTTTGTTCAAAAAAAAAATTGTTGTTGTGTTTTTGTCTGATTATTTTGGGCATTATAGTGCTCTAGAAAATGCTAGATCTACAAAAACCCTACAGATACACAAATACTCATTGAATAGAATGATTTCCTTCAATCTCTAATGGGAAATTTAAAAAGCCACTAGCATAGATATAGAGCATGAGTCAGAAAAAGGAAAAAAATACATTACAATTTCTTTTTCAAAATAAATAGCGAGGGTTTGCATTTTTGAAGGGAATGTGCGAGCACTCTTATATTAGCACTGGCTGTGATTAAGGAATGTCGCTACTTGCAGATTAGAGAAGCTTTGGGAAGACCTGAGATAGAAAGGAAGGACAATAATATTTCTGTCACATCATTGGTAATGACTGTGAGATCGATCCTTCCTCATTCGCCATTATCTTTTTAGTTATGGATTAGTTTCTCCTCAGAGTAGGGTTATGTAAGGGGTAGTTTAAGACAAGTGGTGTGACGTTCAAAATGGGTGCCTCTTTCTTAGAATGAGATCTAAATTTATGATTGGTTATTTAAATTATTTATCAACAAGGTCATGTTATATGTGAAATATGGAGAGAGGGAGAGATCTATAGGAAGATATAGTAATAGAAAAAGGTAGGTATAAAATGGGAAAGCGAGATAGAGAAAGAGGTAAGGAGATAGCAATAGAGAGGAAGAGAGTGCTAGAGATGGAAAGGGATATATAATTTAAACTAATTTTAAATTTCATATAAGAACCTATTCCACCTATCCATAAAAGAAAATGAAAAAATCTCTTCAAATGTTACCAATATTTTAATCTCTCTCTCCATATTTTTTTTGCACATAAAAATTAATAAATTTGGGTTGTCAAGTGTGGGTACATTTAACGCATCGAATAGAGCACAATAAAAAATAAATGAAAGATATGATACTTTAGAAAAACACGGTAAAAGTAAATATAGTCTAATAAAATGAGAAAAAGCAAGTTGCTCTATGAAGCAAATAATGCAGTCACTGTGAAAATGGTGGGGAAAGGAAGAAAAATAACCAATAACAAAAAAGAAAATTTAATAAGACATTGAATAGTCTTGCATATTTATTTGGGGAGCATGAAAGATTTCATAAAAATGGATGAGAAACAATCAATGGTCGTAGAAGTCTCAATGGTCATTCATAGCTCTCAGAAATTGTGGACCATTAATTTCTAGCATCAAGGGAATAGATAAAGAGAGGGGAGCAATAGGTAGATATAGAGGAGAGATAAATATATATAGGAGAGAGAGAGAGAGAGAGAGAGAGAGAGAGAGAGAGATGGCGAGATAAAGTGATAGAGAGATAGATATAAGGATATATAGAGTGAGAGGGAGAGGGGGAGATATAAAGAAATACATTGATAGAGGGAAGTAGATATTGAAAAATAGAGATGGAGAAAGGGAGATAGCTCAATATACATAAACAAAAGGATTAATTGGAAAATGCAAAAAAAACTAACTTTCATCTATGTTTTTGCATTTTTATTTGTTTGACCAAAAATTCAAGGTGTTGAAATTTTTGGACCAAGAAAGCATTTTACTATTCTTTTGCAATTGGGGGCCATCGTAGTACATTAGCTCAGAGAGAGAGAGAGAGAGTATTTCATAGCCCACTATTTGACCTCATGTACTTAATTAAAGTATGCAAAAAAGAAGAAGCAACATTTTCCCTAATTAAACTTCCACACCTCTTTGGCGTACCCATTGCACACATAGGTGTGACTGCTAGTTATTTATACTAATAGTCTTTCATAGTTAGGACTAAATAGAGAAAAAAAAAATTAGACCAAATTATACAATGAACAAAATCATATCCACGCACTACTAGATAAATCTATATAATGTGAAAGTGATCAAGCATAGAGTCAACCCATATAGATAAACTAGGTTTATAAAAAAAATTAAGAAAAATATATAAGAAAAGAAACTTATGAATCAATCCATATAACATTGCTTTGTAAAAATGGAATTATGTAAATATGTAAAAGAGTCCATGGTAACCGAAAAAAAATTAGAATAAAAAAAGTATAGAAAATATGATTGATTTCAATAATTCACAGTTTAGATATTAAATTTTATTCACAAATAAACATATATAAAATTCTAATAGAAAATAGATAAACATGTTATTGTAAATTTGTAAATATAGATAAAAATAATTTTAAATTTTAAATTTGTAAATATAAAAAAAAATAAGTTTATATATCAAATAATTTCATTTCATATAAAATACAATAAAATAGAAACAATGAATGTTGTTGAATTTATAAATAATAATAAAATTTAGAATAAAGAGACTATTACATATGAGCCTATCAAAGCAACTCAAACCCTTTTAAACCTTTTGAATTCTCGATAAAAAAATAAAATAATTTATGTGTTCTTATGCTCTTATAATAAATTGTGGAGAAACATATCCACATTACTCCACACTATAAGAAAATCAAACACTGAGTGAGGTGCCCATGCCCATTAACACCAAACTCAAAGTAGCCAAAACAATGTTGGGCCTACTACTCATTAAATATGACTACAGAATCCCTGTCACTTGAGAAATAGTGGAGTAATAATCAGAACGTATGTTTTCTCAAATTCACGTGTTTCTTCCATGCTGACAACCCCAACAAGACAGAAGCATTAGACTTAACTGGATATGAATCTCTAAGAACCTCGAAAGTTATGAATATATTGCACATTCTTTGCCATACAAAACAAAAAATGAAAATTTTGCAGATATCACCAGATTTGCAAAGAAGCGAGAACAGAAAAACTACATTGAGACTTTATGTGCGATCCTGTTGGGTGTGGCTTATTAGTTCTTGCCAGGGCAGGAAACTATTGCGGAGGCTCAAACGTTAAACCGTGATTAATCTTGTTTTGTTCAACCAATCAAATTGTCGGAACTCTACGTATTATTTCCATTTCCAAAATGTTTAATGTGTAACTTGCAATATTTTTACTTGTAATATTGAAATAAAGTATTTCTGAGACCTGTGATTGGTGTTGCAAAGGGCGGACAGAGGTATTTGTGAATATCCATGCAAGAGAAGGCACCGGAAACTATGTCTCTGTCAGCATGGGAAACCTCCAAGCCTCTCACTTTCTCAAGGTCTGAAATTGGTCAGTTTTTGTTGGCACCTACTGATTAGGGTTGCTAGTGGTTTGCAGAGGCCTGCTCGGTTCTCAACAAGAGAGAACGCACAACTTCAAATGCATGCACAGCTTTAGAGGAGAATGTTGCAGCAGATATGCAAAAATAGATCTTAAGCCTAGGGATTGTGGTTAATTGCAAGTCCTAGAAACAGTTGGTGATAAAAGAATAATCTAGTTGCATGTAGAGGAGAGTTGGATGCTTGGGATGGACTGTAGGGCATTGATTTGTGAGACTGTGGTAATATATGAAGTAGATAGTTAAAAAAATCATTTAGAAGGTTGAAATGCATTTCCATTACTATCCTAATGCTCTATTTTCCCCTTGGCTGGGTAGCTTCACTTTACAGGTGAGCTTGTGTTGGTGGCCAGCCCTTATGCAGTCAAAAGGTTTCTTAGGGAACAAACCCGCCTTCATGACCCCAAGTTTTGGCTTTCCTTCTCCAGTTTTAGCTCTTTTTTCAGCGTTTAGAGCTGTGTATAACATTATTCGGAAGATGCAACTATTAATGGTGGACAAGAACGATCCCTCTAGACTGGCTTTCTATGAATTTCCCAGATGGGTGTACATGAACATGATTTTGGTAACAACAAAGAAAGCCCCAAATTCTAAAGACGGAAGGGAATAGATAAGGAAGAGGTAACTGCCACTAAAATCTGTTCTTCCATAGTTTATTTTATTTCTGCATCTATGTTTGACTTTTTTATTTTTGTATAAACTTCACTTGACAATTGAAACCAGAAAGCTTTCTAGAATTAGTAATGCGGGAGGGAATATACACATGAGTAGCATGATGGTGACTTTTTTTGGACATAATAATGATAACTTCTGGTTTGAAATTTATGATTAAGAAATGGTTGGACCTGCAAAGCTTTTTTTTTTTTTTGGCTGATGAGGTTTAGTGTGGATAATTTTATGTTTGCTCATAGCTTAGGCTACATTGTAATTTTTCTTGTATTTGTTTTCAAATTCTCATTATAGATATCTTGTAGTTGTGTTGTTACATGATATTACATGGTGGTCTACATTGTAGAGTTTCAAGATGGTTAATTTCTTATTTTATTTATTTGGAATAAATTATATTATTTTTGGAATATATTTAACTAATTTTGAATTCGCTAAGATTGGGCAAATATTTTCCACTAGAGACTCAGATGGGGGGTCCAAGTCTAAAATTGGCTTGCAGAGTAAAGTATGGAAATTATCGTAACATATAATGACTAGTCATAGTTAGACAAAAACTAAAACACATACTGACCAGTTTTAACATATGTCAATTACCTAACACTATGCTTTGGGGTAACCTAATAACCGGGGCCTTGTGTTACCCTATTTAGTCTTTATATATTTTAAGGATTAGCTAGGACTTAAGATCATGGATCACTTATGTAAATGCTATAGTGTTCTATTACTATTTTACCAGAACTCTTTTCAAACCTATTGTTGGCTTATATGAATCTGTAAACATTGAAATGTAAGGCTTTCCATATTTATATTTGGGTGCTTTACTACTGGACTACCAACCATTTTTGTAATCAATTTCATATATGGACTAATCACAATTTCTATGGTTCATTATCTCTACTAATGTATTTGAACCACAGAGTGGCGCTCGAGATGTCAATTTTGACTTTAAAACCATGTTGTGGTTTTCGGGCTTTAGCACGGGGATGTAAGTTTTTTACCCTGCTTCGGTCAATTGTTTTTAGCCTAAAGAATCTGGTGCGAAAATCCTATAAATTTTCAGTCTTCCTCAATATTTAGTAGTTTTTCTTTCAAATTTTTATACCATGTTCTACTAGTGTTTGTAGGAGATTCAATGTCTCTATCATGAATATAATATCTTGCTACTCTACTAGTGCTCCTAAGAGATTCAATCTGTTAGCATGAATATAGAATCCATAGAAAGCACAGGGAAAACAAGGAAGGAATGACGGGTAGCGGCATTTCTCAAATGTAAGAAGCCAAAGTTTTGTTTCTAAAACAAAGTAGTTATTTTTGGCTCATCAATATTCAAATTGTTAAACCATTATTGATTTATGATATTTGAGTTGAGTCGAGCAAATAACATTTTGGTAAATAAAAATTTATAATGTACATTAGGCCTCTCTATGCCTTTAAAAACTCTATAATAGTCAGCTTATGATTTACAGATGTGAGTGTTTGTGACATTCCTTGTTTGAAATGGCATTGTCTTTCGCTGATTGAAATTTTAAAACAATACTATTAAACATCTAGAAACACAATGCATATATCTAGCAAAACTGCCCTTTCTACACTTGGCAGGAACTATGCTGCACTGCAGCTCTTGTTTCTCTGTTTCTTTTTCTTTTATGTATTATGAAATCTCTCATATTGGCACAGGTCAAGTGAAAATGAGATTTTCTTTAGTCAAAAACCTATTTGTTACGGTTGGAGAACTTATGGGCGAGAGAAAAGAGTTTGAAAAATTAAATTTTGGGTAGGATTAATGCTGACGGGAATACTTTTGGTAATGGTGAACAGCAGGGCACACAATATTCAGAGAAATGTTAACATAATTTTTTTCCAAACAGAGACATATGAAAATGGATGTTGGGGGAAGGAATGGGCCCACAGCACACTAAGCAATCAAATCAGCTTAGTGTGCGATGTTTAAGCCACGCCTATTAGTGACACCACTTATGCGATGGTTACTGACTCCATCATTGGTATTGGAGATAACTATATTTCAATAATAATAAGTGACTCATTTAATATTGTGATTCAAAGTGTTACTTGTGGGCCAACGCATAAAATGAGCATTGGAAGCTCAAGAAAGGGGAACATGAGGTGGCAAAAATCTCATCCTAATAGTTGTGCAAATGAGTAATTTTTTTAGTGTTACTCAGCCAAAGTACACTTACCAAAATTTGGAATCCATCCATGGCTATCTGAAGCAATGAGCTCCTCGAATCTAACATGTCGAAATTATACCTATATGGAATTATAGGTATATTTAGTAGGTTGTGTTATTGTATTTAATATTTATTGTTTGTGTAAGAATTTTCCTAAGGCAAAGAATGAGAATGCCAAGATCTAGAAGCCCAATAAATAGCACAATAGAGATAGGCAAATGATATGATCCTCAATTGACTATATTTAATGATAATCAACAATACATAAAAAATATCATTGATTTACAATGTAGATATACCTAAATATATAGGAAATGCATGATAACTAGTAGTGATGCAAGAGATAACCTATTACCTACACTAGGTGGAATCATATGTCCACCAAAGGTGGATCATCATCCATTGTACAAAAAAGTATGTGCAACATGTGAAAAAATAAGAGGATCACACATAAAGTGGAATGAGATGACAACTAACTCCACCTCAAGTGGATTTCTCTTACACCATGTGCTAAAATGAAATGCAAATTCATAGGTGTCTACAACGAAAACTACTATGTAATGAATTATCCTAAGTAAACTTAAGTAAAGTGTAATTAAGAATACTTAATTACACCAACACCCCCCCCACCCCCTTAAGTGCAACTTAGGGGAACACACTTAAGCTCACAATGGTAAATGAAAATGCATGATGGGTCTGGGATACTAGGCCATGTTAGGTACCAATGTATAATATGCAAAAACAAATGAAATATCTCATAAAGCAGAGAAAGAGGGAAAACCTCATGGGAAAAACCATCCCCCAAAAATAGAGATAAAAAAAAACAAGATGCATGCATGAATGGAGTAATAAAGAAACCCTCATTATGACACACATCATGTATATACAATAAAGAATCCCCCCATAGGAAGGAAAGAAGAAGACATGTTATCCCCCCCCATAATGAATATCTCTTCCAAGGATTATTAGTGCTTGAAGGCAAAACATAGAACCATGCCTACAAACAACATTTCTCCCCTTAGGAATAAGATGGAACAAGTATAGATGCAATAATGCTCCCCATTGTGGATAGGAAGAAGGAAGGGGAATCCAAATGAAGTATGAAATCTCTAAAGTGTGCTCATATTTCATCATGTCCTTGGTTCATGAAGATGCCATGAACCAATCAAGAACATAAGATGACAACCAAGGAATCAATGGTAACTGATCTGTGTAAGGATTTGGATCAAGCTCCAAAGACAAGGATGTCTCCTCAAAATAAGAAGTGGGAAGAGAGACAAAGAAGTCCCCCCTCAATGTAGAAGGTACACCAATGGTTGATACTCCAGAATCAATGTACAAATCTCACCATGAAAACTGAATGATGTTCCTCCACTTAGAAAGAAAAAAATTCATAGGTGTATCAATGAATCCTCCCTAGTCTCTAGGAAGAATCCTAAAAATGTATGATGTCTCAGGAAACTAAATAGGAATTTCCAACAAATAAGTATGATCAATCATACAATGTGGCATCTCAAGTGAATTTTGAGACTCATGAAAACCAATCTCCAAAGACTCAAATGTCTTCTTTGAAGATAGAGAGACCTCCTCCAAATATTGTATCAAAGAATCCACAATCCTATCAAACTCAAAAGAAGGATCAACTGGAGAATAAAGATGATGCTCATAGTGTTCCCTCACAAAAACTAAAGAAGAATCATCCTTATCAAAGAGAAGATTAATTTCATCAATAATGTCTCACATATCCTCAGTGTGGGACTCCATAAACAAGCCTACAATGTCTATCAATAAGTCATCCCAATGAACTGTAACTAGAAGACAAGGAATATCATGTTGCACTGAATCACAAGCATCATCAGGAGAAGTATCTTCTAGTGGAGATTATGAATCATCATCATCCTTTGTATCAAGATGCCAACTATGAAGTAACTATAAGGTATCTTCATTGAAGGAAATATTATTTGCATCATCAAGTGGAATGAGGAAATCTGCAATTGTATCTTTTGGGAATGGAGTAACATGTGGATCTCCAATATGCTCCCAAATAATGGTCCAAATTGTGCATGGACACTCAATACCTATGAGCTTGGGGCCAAAGGCATAGAAGGAGATGAATTCATGCTTGCTATATATATATATATATATATATGAGTATCCATTTTTTCCAAATTACATGATTCCACTCTAACTTTGGCTTGGGAATGAGTCCATAGAGATGAGGCAAGAGATTAAGCCATCTACAATGTGTGATGATGCCTTTTGTCCATGATGCATAATTACCCCAAGTGCAATATATGTTGCTATCTCCATGATTAAATCAACAAAATGAGATCAAAAAATCATTTCACCCCTGCCCCCCACCCCCCCCAATGCAATAAATCAAAGAACCCCTCTAAAATAGATGATTTTGGCACGTTATATGTAGTGCATGTATAATTTCCACTTTCAAAAATGAATAAGTGGACTTTTAATTTTGATGATTGCAACAACAAAGACGAAGCTATAAAATACTCAACCAAGAAAGACACAAGATATCTTAAGGATACAATTAGCTACAAGTGCCAAAAATAAGACAAAATAGACCAAATGTTGAAAGTGATATGTCTACTAACAATGCCTACAAATGGATACCAAATCTAAAAAGTAAATGAAAAATCATGTACTTTCAAGAAAAATGACACCTAAAAATGTGTCTGCATGAGCTTGAACGGGGCCTCTCAAGTTGCAAAATGGAGGATTTGATAGGAACAATCACCAAAATCTACAATTTCTACAAAATCTTTCAACCAAAACAAGAAAATAGTTGCACCACTAAAAAATTTAGGAGATTTTTCCCCAAAAAAAAAAATTGCACTAAAAAGGGAGTCTGTATGACCAAGTTATGGCCTCTCAAATTTGGACTGCAAAATCAAAATTGCATTTGGTGAGGGGTCCAAATTTGTAAAAGTTGATGACATCAACAAATCCATATGATTAAATTTGATGGTCAAAAGGCCATCAAAACAGTTCAAAATTGCCAAGAAATGATGGTTAAATGCCTATCAAAATTAGCTAATGAAAATGATGATGAAGTCACTATTCTAAGTTTGACATCTAAATGGTCGTCAATACAAAACAAAAGAGCTCATATCTAATGACTAGATGACCATCAAATTTAACACAATAAAAGTGATGTGTTGAAAAATTGACCTTCTTGCTTACTGGGCTATGATGTGGTAGATCTGAGTGTTGATATGGTTCAAAGGGCGTTGATGTGGTAGATTTGTGTGTCATGTGTTGATTGTGTTACAAGTAGTGGTTGTCGTTGCACCAAAATATTGACCTTTTAATGCCTGATACAACCACTAGACTTATAAAAGACACAAGAGGCGGTTACGCCATTTCATGAATCCCGAGGGGAGCACTGACCAGTTTGCCAACAATCTACCCCTCAGCGTTACCTGAGGGGATTCAAACCTATGACCAAGCTCTGATACCACTAAGGTTGATCTTTTGGTGCAAAAAAAACTACTACTTGTAATAAGACACAAGAGGTGGTTAAGCCATGTCACGAATCCCGAGGGGAGCATTGACCAGTTTGCCAACAAACTACGCATGAAAATTTTATGTGGTCATCTGGTGTGATGGCATCTAATGTGTCAACGTGGGATTGGCTGCTAGATCCTTCATTGACCGAGTTTGACCTATGGTGGTACAATGTGGTGCAAGAGCACCTTCAATCAACCAGGAGGCAAACAAAAGACTCGTGGTATGCCATGACTATAAATGGTACAATTATATATTTTATGGGTGTGTTAGGTGTCACAAGGTCCTATGGACCAATTTGCATTGTAATAAGACCCAATTGTGAGACCATTCACATGTTTGGCATAGATAAGTTAACAAGGTCAAAGGGTCCATGATTGTGTAGGAATAGTGGATTTAGGTCCTGAGGTTTTTCTTTGATCTAAATAAATCAATTGATCAAGGTTTCAAAGAGTCTTGAGGGAAAATGAACTAGTTGTGGAAAAAATGTCAAAATTGCCAACATGTTGCTTAACAACATTTGATTTGTCTTAACAACTCCTCCCAATGATCATGTAAGTTTAAATTTTGGTTGGAGGAGTTAGTTTATTCTTATTTAGGGCCATGTGGATTGAATCCACCAAGTTTGTTGAAGTTTAAAGTTTGGAGCAATAAAATTCTCAAGTTTTCTTACAAATTTTGTTGTTTCTTTGCTTTGTGTACAGTTGTATGGATTGTTGTGAGGCCAAAACTGATATGAATGTGTAGATATGTGAATTTTACTTCCATTTCTTTTGGTTTGAATTAAATTGGTGAAGTTTGAAGTGTTTAATAGGCACTTTAGTGTTACCTTGTCTGAAACCCTCATAATTTAAGGGTTTGATTAGAAAAATGCCCTTATCTTCACTTTTTACCATGATAATTTCACACACACTGGTGAAAATAACCAAAAATGTACTATAAGATTCATAATTTTTTTTGGAGGAAGAGTGAGACCTTTCAAGCCCTATTCGGGCATCTTCATGTGACTAGCTTGTGTTGAAGTGCAAACAAGAGTGTAGAGGTGCTGCAAGGCACCCTCCTTGCACTTGATCATTTGGTTTTCCAATTTTGTTTGATTAGGAGTCGTAAGTTGCATTTTATTGTAATAAGGCTTTGAAATCCATTTATGATGTCAAGAGTCTATTTGAGTCCCTAGGAGGAGCCAAGAGCTCACTAAGTTTTAAAGATTCCATTGAGTCCTAAGAGATATAAAAGATGTAGAATGGCCTACAAACATGCAAAGAGGCCTAACACCAGTACAATTCCAATGATAGGAAAAGGAAAACACCTAAGAGGTCATTATAATTCTTAGGGGCATCTAGGATGTCAAAATTGCATAAAAAATGCAAAGATGTAAAAGTTGCTCAAGCAACTTTGAAAAGCGGTTGAGCAACATTTGCAACTTTTGGAAGTTGCACTACAAAGTGGTTCGATGGGAGACAATTGGTTGTAACCGACCTCCTTAGACATGTAAAAGGTAAAAACACATCATTTATTGGGGATGATGAAGATTGGAATGCAAAGACAAATTTGGTGTACATAAATCCCATAGTTCTTTTGAGTTTTTCAAGAAAATTTGATTATTTTGTACGGAAGTACAGATCTATATAGTCATGCCAGAGGGTGGAACTTATAGGGCATGTAAGTCCATGAATCTACTTTCCATCATAGTAGTTTTCAAGACTTGTAACTCCCTAGTTGTAGAGATCCATTCCATTTTTTGTCACTAGCTCTTAAAACCCTCGGAACTAGGGTTTGTCCAATAAGTTGTCTCTAGCCTGAGATCCCACATATGGCTTGCACTAGAACTCCTTGGGATGTTAGGGTAGAGATTTTAGATTATGTTAGAGAAGGTTTTGTATTTCTGCAAACTAATTTGGAACATCTACAATGAGGTCTAGGTTGACTGCTTGGAGTAAGTGAGTCAGGACAGAGAAAATATGTGTGGTGTTCATGCACATGGGGATTGATGAGTGCCCTTTAAGTGAACAATTAGAGACATTAGGGAACACTAGTGATGATCCAAGAGATAAATTGGAAGAATGTATTGACTGGTGAAGGTTTTTGTTGAGTTGAACTTAGAGTAGTTTAGGAAGCCCTAAAATCCTAGAAAATAGGCCTAATATGGTACATGGGTTGTATGATTGATTAGAGAGCCTAACCTTGGAATATTTAAAAAATCTGAAAAGGGTACTCCAAAAGGTATAGATTATATAGATTTGTTTGAGAATTTTATAAGTTAAGGGTGGAAAAATCCAATAAGAGACCTAGTTCAATTAGGCCTAATTGGAAGGTTCAAATAGACAACAAACAGAGAATGTTTTGGGGATTATCCAAAAGACCTTGGATAGTGTAAAGGAATTCTTAGGAATTTTTCAAGACATGCTAAAGGATTGTGGAAATATTGTGGCAAAAAGTTCCTAAGAGTAAAGGGGTCTTGGACCTAGGGGAGAAGTGTGAACTTGAAGGGAAGAACGCCATAGTGTGGGTGGAAGGTCAAAACACTAGAAGATCAAAGTCATACCTTGGATGTAGGCTCAAGAACATAGCCTAGGAGGATTAATATTTTTAGGAAACTTATGATACTCCTAAGATTTGATTTTTTTGTCATTAGTTTAAGGAAGTTATAATATTTGTCAAAGTCATTCGGTAATGTAGAAAAGACTAGTAGGTAAAGCAGATAAAGTCAATTGGTAAAGGAATTAGAAGACATGGAATTTTGGTAAAGAGAAAGAAAGCACAGGCATAGAGTGAGGCAAAACCGAGCACCAAGAACCAAGTTATACCAAGCACCGAACTGAGAAGAGAAGATAGTAATTGAGTTAAGGAAACGTGTTACCGAGTAGAATAGGCCGACACTAGAAGAATTTCTAAGTACAATGAACTTGGATACCAAAGAGAAATTGGTTTACCAATCTCGAGGAGATATTATAACATAAAATTGGAGATTGAAATATAATGATTACACATGATTACAAGGTGAGATTTGTTAACGAGAATTAAGGATGGAATATGCATTGGAAGTGTACCCAATGCTAGCACCACTTGAAGAGAAGATTCTATAACATCTAGCACCACTTCAAGAATTGTATATAAGAAGATCAGAGTATGAAGATCGGTATGGTGGTTATGGTTTATATGAAAGTAATTGGAGATTGCATGTATGAAGTAGATTAATGAGAAGGTGATGAATAGTGAAGCCACCAAGTAATAGAGATGAGAAGAACATATAAAGATTTATATCTACCAAATACTAAATTGATAGTGTGAAGGATACACAATATGAGATGATGAATTAATGAGCACATAGAGTCTAAATAGCATATGTTGATGCAAGTTTGATAGACATTTTAGTATTGTTGATTAAAAGTTAATCAGAATTGTAAAGTCTCTTAACCAAGCATATCCTAGCAGATCTTAATTGTAAATCCTTTAACCAGGTACAGTTCTTAGATTAGAACTGTAAAATCCTTTAACAAGGTAGACTTAGCAGTCTTTAAACTCTTAACTAGGTTAATACTCTTAACAGGGTAAGCTATCAAAAATAGCTAACACTGTAGCTTTAACAGAGCAAACTTTATTATGTAGTAGTGAAGTCTTGTGGGTGTCATACCCACCATAGTTTTTATCCTCTAACAATGATTTATGTGAGACCAAATATTTGTGTTATGTGTTGATTATTACATGTTATATATATTTCATGTAATTCATGCAAATTTTAAGGAATCAGTAAATGATTGTGAAGAAAGTTTAAATAAGTTTAAAAGTGTTTTGGAGTACTGATTCATCCCTCCCCTCTTAGTACTTATCTTTCCACACCTAGTCCAACAATTGGTATCAAAGCTCAGTCTCTTATTAAGGAGTTTAATCACTTGAGAGGAAAGATCTGAAAATATGGAAAGCTACAAGTACGAAAGGGTGATTGAGAGTATGGAAATGGAACTTAAAATGGCTAACAAACAGATTGAAGAATTGAGCAATAAATTGAAACAGTCAATCAACAAGAGGAAGGAGCTAGCACATAATTTGAAAGATAGTCAAGATCAAGTTGAGGAACTTGAAGAATAGTTAGAGGGAAGCATGTCTGATGAATCTAATGCTATCATATCAAAACTATCTAAAAATAACAAGAACCTAGCTGATCAGGTGAAAATACGGAAAAGAGAACTAGAAGCACAATCGGTAAGGATGTGTGAAATCATGGAACAAAAAGGAAAAGCTGAGGATGACAAGGGATTGCTGAAGAAGAGAGAAGGAAAATGAATACAAGACTAGATGAGAAAGATGGGGTTATAATGAGGCTAACACAAACTCACTACAACTTGACAGATCAACTTCTTAGTGAAAATCGAGAGGTTACTAGGAAAGTTAGAGAAGTTGCACAACTGAGATCTGAGAATGAACACTTGAAAAATAATCTAAAATCTAAGAGAGATGCTAATGAAGTGCTGAAAAGAAATGAATAAGCATTGAAGATTCTGGATGTACAACTGAGAAATCAAAGGCAATCAAATGACACTTCTCAACTCGGTTACAATGCAAACAGTACCATCGAGAAGGGAGAGTCCTCCAAACATGCAGCCAACCGAGATAAAGCTACCAATCCACCGAAGTCAAAGAAGCCTACATGTTATCACTATGGGAAACCGAGACACATAGAAAATGTTTGTAGAAGCAAGAGAGGTAATTCATTGAATACTCCTAATTTTAAAGGTCATTTTTACTGATGAGACAATTTATTGTCTCTATTTTGTTATAATCTTTATGCTCTGTTGAAACATTTCTAATACATTCATGAACCTATAACTATGTGAATTTGTGATAAGTACAATTAGAACCACAGAGATTATGGATAGTTAGATATGACATGTTTTGCTAAACATTATATATAAATTGCAGTACTTCATATAGCTACTTTAATTTGTGTTCTAATATTTGGGTAAGAATTGACTAGTTGACTTGTATACATACCGCATGCTACTAACTAGCCTGGAGAACAAGGAGCAGCTGGAGAGTGGATCGACCACATTAAAGAAGTGGCATTGAAATTCCAACTATGACAAAGAAAGCAATCATAGCACTGAGGATCATTCCGCTACTGGAAAGGAGCCATCATTCCAGAGAATATAGGAAACAACTCTGCTATATTTCCTCAGTGCTCATTAGTCTGTTAAAATCAATTATCCGAACTTGAATGTATTCTATTGTGGTTGTTATATTTCCTTCTTCTATGGCGATACTTAGTCACACTTTACTTTCATGTTTTCAATAAGTGTCAACCCTCTATATAAAGGGATTTTATTGGTTTTAGTTGTGTAATGAGAAAATATACATGTTTGTTGTGTTCAGTGTAACAAAACTAATCTTTTTGTGTTTCATGTATTGTTCAATTACTATATAATCAGTTTATGAGAATATAATGAAAGAGTGATTTTGAAGTATCTTATGTGTTAGTAGTTAGTAGAAGCCAACCAAGGGGGCCCACTTGGGAGGTGGAGTAGATTAGGATAGAGTAGAATTGCTTTCTGCATTTTTCATGTTTTCAAGTAGAAGTTACTGTTTTACTCCTGGAGCATTACTACTGTGAATGTTCATGCAGCACTTGCAGAAATAAACATAGTGAATGCTTTGAGTTGTTAAACAAGCTTAGGTTAAGTTTACAAGCTTTCAACAATAATTTCATTGAGTAGTTAAGTGTGCTTACTTTCCTACAGCAATAGTATAGGTTTCTTTAATGCATTTTATCTTCTTGCAACATAGGTAGTATGACTCTTTGAAGAACTTGGTGCACAAACTATGTTGTCCCATTTCAAGTCTACGCCCCTAGATTGACAACCTAAATGCATTTCATGATGGTAAAAGTAATCCTTTGTATGAATATATTATTCCTAAGAGAGACAATGGCATGATTATCATTACCTATTGTGAGACCATTCAGTTTTGGTGTCGCTGCCGAGGATGGTGTCAAACTGAGAACCTTAATGAGTCATTCATTTTTAAGATAGTTTTTTGTTCTTAGTCAATTGTCAGTAGTTGTGAGCTTGCTTCACAACTTCATTAACTCACTTGCATTTATCAAAGAAGGCGAGATGTTCATGGCAGATTTCTCCCAAAAGAACTTGTTAAACTGAAAGAAGAATTTGAAGAACTTGAGTTATCATTTCTTGATGCAAGTCCTGAGTTTTCTGCATCATGTTCAACAGAAGGAGATCCTCTTGATCCATTTGACCTTTGTCCTTATGCAAAGATATTAGCCAGTTTCCTTGATAATTCTATTCTAGGACCACCTGCTGACCAAAACCTTTTGGTTAATAATACTTGCCAGCAGCAGTTTCATTATCCATCACCTCCAGTAATGGCAGCTCCTACCTTTCCATTTCCTATTCCAAGTATTATCAACAATCCTAATCTCAAGAACATACCTACTTCGGCCCTTCCAAAGTTCTATGGCCTTATTACAGAGGACCCTGACACCTTTTTGTTTGAGTTTGACAATTGAACATTATGATTGAGATGAACATTTGGCAATTGAAGTTTTAGTTGTTTTCATGCAAGTAAGAGGTGGCAAAATTGTGGGAACAGAAAAAGTGCCCAAGCTCTCTTCATAGCCTGCAAAAATGGTACGTAATAGAAATAATGGACCCAACTTCTCAACCATTTTCATTCAATTTGGTCTATCGTCCTCCCCACCTTGGCCACACAGTAGCTTTATCTTGTATCCAAGTAAACCGAAGTACTAGTTTCCTCTAATTATTATTATTTTTTAACTATGACCATTTCAAAATAGTGTTTCTCAAGGGAAATAATGCTATCTTATACTTCGCCTATCTTAAATTTCTAAATGGGCACATCAGATTTTGATGATTTGTTCTTTGTTTTCTATACAATTTAAAAGCTTATAGCTATTGTTTTTTATATAAGCAGTAGCAAGAGGGTGATGTCCCATGGCACAATAACAACACTCTAGAGGTGAGTTAATAGCAAATTAACCACAAATAGAGTAGCAGAAAATTTACAATAATAAGTAGGCTACCTCTATCAAAAACAAAAACAAAAAACAGAGCACCAACAACGAATATCCACAATCATAAAAGGAACCAAGTTCAGAGTACTTATAGCTATTGTTATGATGAATGTGAGAGGATTCATCATCTTTGCAAGGGTTAAAAAATGATTGTGTTGAAGCGACGTCGATACATATTCTCTATTGCCTTGTTCATCGCTCACTTTGACCACCATAAAATTTGCACAATCGATCCAATACTTGTGTAGAAATGGTCTAGTAATCTCACCATGGGTACCAATAAAGTTGCACAATTCCTCTAATTACTAACTTTTTTTTTCTCAACTATTGAGTATTCAAGTAAGTGGCTAGTGGTCGAATAGATATTTTTTTAGTGGGCTTTAGTTTAGCATGTTCCAATGGTCTGTTATTGGAGCATGGATAATGAGTGGGTTACTTTCTCTATATACATTAAAAAGTGGGTGGAAAATTTCACACCTGTAAAGTTAATACGAGGCAATGGTTTGAAACATAAAAACACAAATAAAGATTCTAGTAATTGAGAGGAGTAGCAATAGAGGGAGTGAGGAGGTTTTGATCATCTAGTTTACCCTATACATAAACAACGTCTAAAGTGTCTATAGGGGGTTCTTTTAAAATTATGTTAATTTAGTTTGTATATTTGTGAATTCGATTATGTAATTTTTTCCCTAACCAACGTTTTATATCATACTTTATGGTCCACCATGATTTCTTTTCTTTTCTTTTATCTTATTTTTTTTTATCTTTCAATTTTGGAATAATAGTCTATGGCCCACCATCATTTCTCTTATCTTGCTTTTGCATCCTTACGATAGATCATGAAATAGGATCTAATAGTAAGAAGGGAAAAAATTACAAAATGAAATTAAAAAAATACCAAGCTAAATTATTTAGAATATTATTTCTTAAATATATTTGAAATTTTTATTTTAATGTTGTTTTTAATAATAAATATGTTTCTTTAAAAGTTATAATTGAGAAACTATTTCAAGACATGTTACTATAGATGTCTATCTTATGCAAGATTATCTCTATGACAACAAATTGGTGAAAGATTGAGCTAATGTTATGATGAAATTTGATAAGATTGAAGAGGTTCTTATGGCAATTAGAAAACAAAATCCTAGTAAGTTCAAGTGAATATAAAGAAAGAGTTTATTGTGACTTGACTTTACAAATATACCTGTTACCAAAGTGACAAATTACCAATCTTGTTAGTTATACACATCTAAAGTGTTGAATGAGAGCAACTTAAATGAATATAAATACGAACATATGTGTCAAATTTGTCTCAAATTGGTAAATGGCCTCATTGTCGATGGTGTTACAAACAAGACCTTAAGATGTCTAGTCTTTGTAGGTGACAAAAATTAAATAATTATGGTGTTAGGTCTTTGCACATGGCAAGACCTTATAATTTTAAAGTTCTACACATGGTACAAATGGAATTATGGCAAATTGTTGTAACTTTGAATGTTAAAACTTTGAATGGTCAAACAAACAATAATAGTTTTACACCTTATCCATATCTAGAAGCGGTAAATAATTGTCCTTTTTTTATTCCTTTAATATATTACAATAACTATGATAATCTTGAGTTTCACTAATTAGTGTGTTGGTCAAGTGGTGGTGGTGTTGTCCCTACTAAGATTGAAATCATCGCTGGGTCATTGTGATCATAGGTGCCTTAGCTGATCCACTATAAACCAGACATTATAAGATCAATATACATAAATAGTATTGACAAGTAGCATATATTTTCCACAGCAAGTCAAATTGTGATATTACTATCAGGATTCAATTGTGTAGTTTTTGAGTCAAACTCATTAACCCATATTTCATGAGTAGTGGTTCACAAGAACCCATCTCTCATGAGAATGAATAGAACACTTAGCACTCATTGCATCTAGGTGATGCTCACAGAGGTGAAGCATCGAGACTCCTTAGAAGGTCACCCATCCCAATACTACTCCAACTCAAGCACACTTAACCACAAAGTTTCCTCGAAGATAAAATCCACTTTGATTGCAACCCCATTTGCAAAACCTTCAGCAAATATTGCACCTTACATCAAACAATCATTAATACTAATCCACTTATTTACATTAAAATAAAGAAAATAATTATTCTAAATCATTTAATACTTTCAATATATATATAAAAAGTGAAGGTAGACAGCTAAACAAGAGCTTGCTAATCCAACTGTTTTTCCATCAGCTTGATGACGACCTGCAATATTTTAAGGCTGTTTAAATTAGTTCGGACTGCTCTTTATCTGTTTATGGTTTTCCTCAACTTCATCATTAAAAAAGAAAAGGAAAGATCAACCATTTTTCATGATTTACTATGCTTTGGATTATTAAAAAAAATTAGTTTGACCAACATTGGAAGGAGCAAACCCACGTGATGTTTGAATATAAAATATTTTTATTGTGATTGACAATACTTTGTACTTGAAATCTCCTCCTTAAATAATTGATGACGTGTTTTTTAAGCTACCGAATAAACTGCACTTCATCTTCATTATTTGATTTTTCTACCTACTAACTTACAACATTGCTGTTCTGATTATCTGATTTACTATTAAAGTTTTATTCTGAGCGTGATTTTCTGATTTATTATTCAAGTTTCATTCTGAACGTGTTTTTTTTAAAGTGGTGTCAAGTCTTAAATATTCCAATGTCATCTAAAATAGGGTAGTACATGTGGGTGGTCATGTGAGATGTCATTTTTCTAAGTCTAGATAATGTGTAGGGAAAAATGAGTTCTTGATAAATTCAATTTTTCTTTTCATGATGGACCATTCACTCTATAGTCATTGGAGTAAGGAGGTGGGTAGTTTAAATATTATTTTTAGATGTATTATTCATGTTATGTAGGAATGAGAGCATGTTATACCTCAAAATTATGGTTGAGCGAAGGTGGAGCACATGGATGTCAATTGCAAAACACCATCAAACTGCCACATGTTACCATTGACCCATTTCCAACATGCAACCATACAAAATATGATTAAATGCTAAGACATTTAATTAGCATGACTCCACACTCAACTCTCATTCATCTACATTTAACAAGTACCTCTATAATTTCATGTATAGAATGGTCTACTTAAACAAAATGATATCACCTTTATTGTTACAAGGTAGCTCACTAAACAATGCATAATAGTTCACCATTGACTATCTTTTCCACTAAATCTTATTGCATTTTGGATTTGGACTTGTAGCTATTTGTTTTTGCTCTATTTGTTTCATGGCTTCGAAGGGATTCAGGGGAGATTGAGTGAAGGTTTGCATGAAAAAATATCAAGAGAATGCAAAGGTTTGTTTGGTGGTCTCATTTGATGCTCTGGTTTGTATGGTTTTGAAAGGAAGGTGAGGTCATCATACTTCACTGAGGTAATGACCCAATTAGTTTTTCTTCTTTATCGCATGTTACTTAGGCTAGTATTTATTTGTGTTTACTATTCAAGAAAGAATTTCTTCATTTTATTCATTTGTCTACTCGTAAACGGAAGACGAGGTCATCATGCCATAATATGACAATGAACTGATTGATTTTTTTTCTCATTTCTTCTCTATATTATATTGTCTATGTGAATTTATTTATTTTTGCTTGAGAAGACATTTTTTGATTTCACTCCTCCATCTAGCTATAAATAGAAGGTGAACTCATGATTCCTCACTTGGATAATGATCCACTTAAATGATCTCTTTTTGGCTTATTTTTTATCTATTGTGTATTGCTTTGGCTAGTGTTTTTTAGTTGTTTAGTGTTTGAGAAGGCATTATTATTCACTCTTTCATTGTGTTATACATGGAAAGTCGATGTATTCCTCACTAAGGCAATGATCTATCTAGTTTTATTTTATTTTATTTGAATTTCCAAGCTAGAATGAGTAATGGATAATCACTAGTTTCATTTTTTGTACAATGCATTGTGAAGATTAAATGACTAGTCGTTTATCTTCAAAGCCATAATAGTAATTGTTGCATTTCTCATTTGAATTATTTTATTTAGCCTTTACTTGAATATATGTCAAATTGCTAAGTTTGAAGTCACTTATTTTGTGTTTGATTTATTTATTGTAGTGCACACGTAGAATGAAATATCTTGAAGAACAAGATTTATATAAACTATACCATCAATTTTGTTGTATTTATGAAGACAATTGTATGTGCTCTCTTTTATGTTTTGTAACTCACCAATTACTAATAGATATTAATTATCTATTCAACCATCACTAAACTAATAAGCTAAGATAGAAACCTAATATTAAAGTCTTTAAATAGCTAGCTTATATTAGCCTAATGGGTAATCAAAATTTTGATGGTTTGTGAAAAAAATTGCAAATTTGGATCCATCTTGATTATCTTATGATCCTAGCAATGGTTGATACATTGGATTCAAGCATACTACTTTACTTCATATTATATACATTCACAGTGTTAGCGGACTTGTAAACTATTTTTGGTTTAGCAAGGTTGGAAGCCATTTATACTAACGCAAAAATTATGTTAACAAGGTTGGAAACCATTGTTTCATTTCTTGTTTAACAAGTTTCAAAACCTTGCATTTAAAAAAAATTCAAAGCAATCTATGATATGTGTGTAAACACTATGTCTATAATTAATTCAATTTTTCAGGAGACCCAAAAAACTCTATGAGCTACAAAAAAAAATTTGAGAAAATTTATCCACCAAACAAAATAAATTACAATCATATTATTATGAGAAAAAGTCTTTGAACCCTCTCTATCCATTATTGTGAATAGATAAACATGTTGAACCTTCTTTTATTCAATTGAAGCTTATTCAAATGTCTCACCTTGAAAGCCTACTAATACCTACTAAATTGGTTAGTCAAATGTCACTCCTGTCTCATTGGATGAACATAATATTAACTCTCGATTTCAATTCTAAACATTTGTTTTTTAAATCTTGTTATATTTGAATAATGATACATCTCAAAGAACAATAATTCGATGCAAGCCTACCCTCCTTATGGGTGTCTTATGATCACAATTATATTTTCATTTTTGAAAGTCTTCTATTAAACGATCACTCATGAATTAATGATGATAATTTATTAGAGGCGCAAATTGATAAAAAATAATTTATTTTATGTGATGATAATATGAACATTTGAATAGATTATACATTTCTAAATGCTTCATTATTTCTCAAAACATTCTTTCCTGCCAAGTGCAGAAAGGGCGGTTTTGCTAGATAGATGCATCGTGTTTCTAGATGTTTAATAGTATTGTTTTAAAATTTCAATCAGTGAAAGACAATGCCATTTCAAACAAGGAATGTTACAAACACTCACATATGTAAATCAGAAGCTGACTATTATAGAGTTTTTAATGGCATAGAGAGGCCTAATGTACATTATAAATTTTTATTTACCAAAATGTTATTTGCTCGACTCAACTTAAATATCATAAATAAATAATGGTTTAACAATTTGAATATTGATGAGCCAAAAATAACTACTTTATTTTAGAAACAAAACTTTGGCTTCTTAAATTTGAGAAATGCCACTACCCATCATTCCTTCCTTGTTTTCCCTGTGCTTTCTATGGATTCTATATTCATGCTAACAGATTGAATCTCTTAGGAGCACTAGTAGAGTAGCAAGATATTATATTCATGATAGAGACATTGAATCTCCTACAAACACTAGTAGAACATGGTATAAAAATTTGAAAGAAAAACTACTAAATATTGAGGAAGACTGAAAATTTATAGGATTTTTGCACCAGATTCTTTAGGCTAAAAACAATTGACCGAAGCAGGGTAAAAAACTTACATCCCCGTGCTGAAGCCTGAAAACCACAACATGGTTTTAAAGTCAAAATTGACGTCTCGAGCGCCACTCTGTGGTTCAAATACATTAGTAGAGATAATGAACCATAGAAATTGTGATTAGTCCATATACGAAATTGATTACAAAAATGGTTGGTAGTCTAGTAGTAAAGCACCCAAATATAAATATGGAAAGCCTTACATTTCAATGTTTACAGATTCATATAAGCCAACAACAAGTTTGAAAAGAGTTCTAGTAAAATAGTAATAGAACACTCTAGCATTTACATAAGAGATCCAAGATCTTAAGTCCTAGCTAATCCTTAAAATAAATAAAGACTAAATAGGGTAACACAAGGCCTTGGTTATTAGGTTACCCCAAAGCATAGTGTTAGGTAATTGACATATGTTAAAACTGGTCAGTATGTGTTTTAGTTTTTGTCTAACTATGACTGGTCATTATATGTTACGATAATTTCCATACTTTACTCTACAAGCCAATTTTAGACTTGGACCCCCCATCTGAGTCTCTGGTGGAAAATATTTTCCCAACCTTAGCGAATTCAAAATTAGTTAAATATGTTCCAAAAATAATATAATTTTTAATATTCCAAATAAATAAAATAAGAGATTAACCATCTTGAAACTCTACAATGTAGACCACCATGTAATATCATGTAACAACACAACTACAAGATATCTATAATGAGAATTTGAAAACAAATACAAGAAAAATTACAATGTAGCCTAAGCTATGAGCAAACATAAAATTATCCACACTAAACCTCATCAGCCAAAAAAAAAAAAAGCTTTGCAGGTCCAACCATTTCTTAATCATAAATTTCAAACCAGAAGTTATCATTATTATGCCCAAAAAAAAGTCACCATCATGCTACTCATGTGTATATTCCCTCCCGCATTACTAATTCTAGAAAGCTTTCTGGTTTCAATTGTCAAGTGAAGTTTATACAAAAATGAAAAGTCAAACATAGATGCAGAAATAAAATAAACTATGGAAGAAGATATTTTAGTGGTAGTTACCTCTTCCTTATCTATTCCCTTCCATTTTCAAAATTTGGGGCTTTCTTTGTTGTTACCAAAATCATGTTCATGTACACCCATTTTGGAAATTCACAGAAAGCTAGTCTAGAGGGATCGTTCTTGTCCACCATTAATAGTTGCATCTTCCGAATAATGTTATACACAGCTCTAAATGCTGAAAAAAGAGCTAAAACTCGAGAAGGAAAGCCAAAAATTGGGGTCATGAAGGCGGGTTTGTTGCCTGAGAAACCTTTTGACTGCATAAGGGCTGGCCACCAACACAACCTCACCTGTAAAGTGAAGCTACCCAACCAACGAGAAAATAGAGCATTAGGATAGTAATGGAAATGCATTTCAACCTTCTAAATGCTTTTTTTAACTATCTACTTCATATATTACCACAGTCTCACAAATCAATGCCCTATAGTCCATCCCAAGCATCCAGCTCTCCTCTACATGCAACTAGATTATTCTTTTATCACCAACTATTTCTGACTTGCAATCAAACATAATCCCTAGGCTTAAGATCTATTTTTGCGCATCTGTTGCAGCATTCTCCTCTAAACCTGTGCATGCATAAGTAAAGTGTAATTAAGAATATTTAATTACACCAACACCCCCCCCCCCTCCCCTTAAGTGCAACTTAGGGGAACACACTTAAGCTCACAATGGTAAATGAAAATGCATGATGGGTCCGGGATACTAGGCCATGTTAGGTACCAATGTATAATATGCAAAAACAAATGAAATATCTCATAAAGCAGAGAAAGAGGGAAAACCTCATGGGAAAAACCATCCCCCAAAAATAGAGATAAAAAATAAACAAGATGCATGAATGAATGGAGTAATAAAGAAACCCCCATTATGACACACATCATGTATATACAATAAAGAATCCCCCCATAGGAAAGAAAGAAGAAGACATGTTATCCCCCCCCCATAATGAATATCTCTTCCAAGGATTATTAGTGCTTGAAGGCAAAACATAGAACCATGCCTACAAACAACATTTCTCCCCTTAGGAATAAGATGGACCAAGTATAAATGCAATAATGCTCCCCATTGTGGATAGGAAGAAGGAAGGGGAATCCAAATGAAGTATGAAATCTCTAAAGTGTGCTCATATTTCGTCATGTCCTTGGTTCATGAAGATGCCATGAACCAATCAAGATCATAAGATGACAAGCAAGGAATCAATGGTAACTGATCTATGTAAGGATTTGGATCAAGCTCCAAAGACAAGGATGTCTCCTCAAAATAAGAAGTGGGAAGAGAAACAAAGAAGTCCCCCATCAATGTAGAAGGTACACCAATGGTTGATACTCCAGAATCAATGTAGAAATCTCACCAGAAAACTGAATGATGTTCCTCCACTTAGAAAGAAAAAAATTCATAGGTGTATCAATGAATCCTCCCCAGTCTCTAGGAAGAATCCTAAAAATGTATGATGTCTCAGGAAACTGAATAGGAATTTCCAACACATAAGTATGATCAATCATAAAATGCGGCATCTCAAGTGAATTTTGAGACTCATGAAAACCAATCTCCAAAGACTCAAATGTCTTCTTTGAAGATAGAGAGACCTCCTCCAAATATTGTATCAAAGAATCCACAATCCTATCAAACTTGAAAGAAGGATCAAGTGGAGAATAAAGATGATGCTCATAGTGTTCCCTCGCAACAACTAAAGAAGAATCATCCTTATCAAAGAGAAGATTAATTTCATCAATAATGTCTCACATATCTTTAGTGTAGGACTCCATAAACAAGCCTACAATGTCTATCAATAAGTCATCCCAATGAATTGTAACTAGAAGACAAGGAATATCATGTTGCACTGAATCACAAGCATCATCAGGAGAAGTATCTTCTGGTGGAGATTCTGAATCATCATCATCCTTTGTATCAAGATGCCAACTATGAAGTAACTATAAGGTATCTTCATTGAAGGAAATATTATTTGCATCATCAAGTGGAATGAGAAAATCTACAATTGTATCTTTTGGGAATGGAGTAACATGTGGATCTCCAATATGCTCCCAAATAATGGTCCAAATTGTGCATGGACACTCAATACCTATGAGCTTGGGGCCAAAGGCATAGAAGGAGATGAATTCATGCTATATATATATATATATATATATAGAAGGAGATGAATTCATGCTATATATATATATATATATGTATAGATATACATATATATATATATATATATACATATATATATACATATATATATATATATATATGTATATATATATATATGTATATATATATATATATATGTATATATATATATATATAGATATATGTATATATATACATATATATATATATGTATATATATAGGAGATGAATTCATGCTATATATATGTATATATATACATATATATATATATATATGTGTATATATATATATAGGAGATGAATTCATGCTATATATATATATATATATATATATATATATATGATTATGCTTTTATTCCAAATTGCATGATTCCACTCTAACTTTGGCTTGGGAATGAGTCCATAGAGATGAGGCAAGAGATTAAGCCATCTACAATGTGTGACGATGTCTTTTGTCCATGATGCATAATTACCCCAAGTGCAATATATGTTGCTATCTCCATGATTAAATCAACAAAATGAGATCAAAAAATCATTTCACCGCCCCCCCCCCCCAATGCAATAAATCAAAGAACCCCTCTAAAATAGATGATTTTGGCACGTTATATGTAGCGCATGTATAATTTCCACTTGCAAAAATGAATAAGTGGACTTTTAATTTTGATGATTGCAACAACAAATACGAAGCTATAAAATACTCAACCAAGAAAGACACAAGATATCTTAAGGATACAATTAGCTACAAGTGCCAAAAATAAGACAAAATAGACCAAATGTTGAAAGTGATATGTCTACTAACAATGCCTACAAATGGATACCAAATCTGAAAAGTAAATGAAAAATCATGTACTTTCAAGAAAAATGACACCTAAAAATGTGTCTGCATGAGCTTGAACGGGGCCTCTCAAGTTGCAAAATGGAGGATTTGATAGGAACAATCACCAAAATCTACAATTTCTGCAAAATCTTTCAACCAAAACAAGAAAATAGTTGCACCACTAAAAAAATTAGGAGATTTTTCCCAAAAAAAAAATTGCACTAAAAAGGGAGTCTGTATGACCAAGTTATGGCCTCTCAAATTTGGACTGCAAAATCAAAATTGCATTTGGTGAGGGGTCCAAATTTGTAAAAGTTGATGACATCAACAAATCCATATGATTAAATTTGATGGTCAAAAGGTCAACAAAATAGTTCAAAATTGCCAAGAAATGATGGTTAAATGCCTATCAAAATTAGCTAATGAAAATGATGATGAAGTCACTATTCTAAGTTTGACATCTAAATGGTCGTCAATGCAAAACAAAAGAGCTCATATCTAATGACCAGATGACCATCAAATTTAACACAATAAAAGTGATGTGTTGAAAAATTGACCTTCTTGCTTACTGGGCTATGATGTGGTAGATCTGAGTGTTGATGTGGTTCAGAGGGCATTGATGTGGTAGATTTGTGTTGTCATATGTTGATTGTGTTACAAGTAGTGGTTGTTGTTGCACCAAAATATCGACCTTTTAATGCCTGATACAACCACTAGACTTATAAAAGACACAGGAGGCGGTTACCCCATGTCATGAATCCTAAGGGGAGCACTGATGAGTTTGCCAACAATCTCCCCCTTAGCATTACCTGAGGGGATTCAAACTGTGACCAAGCTCTGATACCACTAAGGTCGATCTTTTGGTGCAACAGAAACCACTACTTGTAACAAGACACAGGAGCTGGTTAAGCCATGTCATGAATCCTGAGGGGAGCATTGACCAGTTTGCCAACAGACTGCGCATGAAAATCTTATGTGGTCATCTGGTGTGATGGCATCTAATGTGTCAGCGTGGGATTGGCTGCTAGAGCCTTCATTGACTGAGTTTGACCCACGGAGGTACAATGTGGTGCAAGAGCACCTTCAATCAACCAGGAGGCAAATAGAAGACTCATGGTATGCCATGACTATAAATGGTACAATTATATATTTTATGGGTGTGTTAGGTGTCACAAGGTCCTATGGACCAATTTGCATTGTAATAAGACCCAATTGTGAGACCATTCACATGTTTGGCATAGATAAGTTAACAAGGTCAAAGGGTCCATGATTGTGTAGGAATAGTGGATTTAGGTCCTTAGGTTTGTCTTTGATCTAAATAAATCAATTGATCAAGGTTTCAAAGAGTCTTGAGGGAAAATGAACTAGTTGTGGAAAAAAATGTCAAAATTGCCAACATGATGCTTAACAACATTTGATTTGTCTTAACAACTCCTCCCAATGATCATGTAAGTTTAAATTTTGGTTGGAGGAGTTAGTTTATTCTTATTTAGGGCCATGTGGATTGAATCCACCAAGTTTGTTGAAGTTTGAAGTTTGGAGCAATAAAATTCTCAAGTTTTCTTACAAATTTTGTTGTTTCTTTGCTTTGTGTACGGTTGTATGGATTGGTGTGAGGCCAAAACTGATATGAATGTGTAGATATGTGAATTTTCCTTCCATTTCTTTTGTTTTGAATTAAATTGGTGAAGTTTGAAGTGTTTAATAGGCACTTTAGTGTTACCTTGTCTGAAACCCTCATAATTTAAGGGTTTGACTAGAAAAATGCCCTTATCTTCACTTTTTACCATGATAATTTCACACCCACTGGTGAAAATAACCAGAAATGTACTATAAGATTCATAATTTTTTGTGGAGGAAGAGTGAGACCTTTCAAGCCCTATTCGGGCATCTTCATGTGACTGACTTGTGTTGAAGTGCAAACAAGAGTGTAGAGGTGGTGCAAGGCACCCTCCTTGCACTTGATCATTTGGTTTTCCAATTTTTTTTGATCAGGATTCATAAGTTGTGTTTTATTGTAATAAGGCTTTGAAATCCATTTATGATGTCAAGAGTCTATTTGAGTCCCTAGGAGGAGCCAAGAGCTCACTAAGTTTTAAAGATTCCATTGAGTCCTAAGAGATATAAAAGATATAGAATGGCCTACAAACATGCAAAGAGGCCTAACACCAGTAAAATTCCAATGATAGGAAAAGGAAAAATCCTAAGATGTCATTATAATTCTTAGGGGCATCTAGGATGTCAAAATTGCATAAAAAATGCAAAGATGTAAAAGTTGCTCAAGCAACTTTGAAAACCGATTAAGCAACATTTGCAACTTTTGGAAGTTGCACTACAAAGTGGTTTGATGGGAGACAATTGGTTGTAACTAACCTCCTCAGACATGTAAAAGGGAAAAACACATCATTTATTGGGGATGATGAAGATTGGAATGCAAAGACAAATTTGGTGTACATAAATCCCATAGTTCTTTTGAGTTTTTTCAAGAAACTTTGATTATTTTGTACGGAAGTACAGATCTATATAGTCATGCCAGAGGGTGGAACTTATAGGGAACGTAATTCCATGAATCTACTTTCCATCATAGTATTTTTCAAGACTTGTAACTCCCTAGTTGCAGAGATTCATTCCATTTTTTTTAACTAGCTCTTAAAACCCTCGAAACTAGAGTTTGTCCAATAAGTTGTCTCTATCCTGAGATCCCACATATGGCTTGCACTGGAACTCCTTGGGATGTTAGGGTAGAGATTTTAGATTATGTTAGAGAAGGTTTTGTATTTCTGCAAACTAATTTGGAACATCTACAATGAAGTCTAGGCTGACTGCTTGGAGTAAGTGAGTCAGGATAGAGAAAATATGTGTGGTGTTCATGCACATGGGGATTGATTAGTGCCCTTTAAGTGAACAATTAGAGACATTAGGGAACACTAGTGATGATCCAAGAGATAAATTGGAAGAATGTATTGACTGGTGAAGGTTTCTGTCGAGTTGAACTTAGAGTAGTTAAGAAGCCCTAATATCCTAGAAAATAGGCCTAATATGGTACATGGGTTGTATGATTGATTAGAGAGCCTAACCTTGGAATATTTAAGAAATCTAAAAAGGGTACTCCAAAAGGTATAGATTATAAAGATTTGTTTGAGAATTTTATAAGTGAAGGGTGGAAAAATCCAATAAGAGACCTAGTTCAATTAGGCCTAATTGGAGGGTTCAAATAGACAACAAACAGAGAATGTTTTGGGGATTATCCAAAAGACCTTGGATAGTGTTAAGGAAGTCTTAGGTATTTTTCAAGACGTGCTAAAGAATTGTGGAAATATTGTGGCAAAAAGATCCTAAGAGTAAAGGGGTCTTGGACCTAGGGGAGAAGTGTGAACTTGAAGGGAAGAACGCCATAATGTGGGTGGAAGGTCAAAACACTAGAAGATCAAAGTCATACCTTGGAGGTAGGCTCAGGAACATAGCCTAGGAGGATTAATATTTTTAGGAAACTTATGATACTCCTAAGATTTGATTTTTTTGTCATTAGTTTAAGGAAGTTATAATATTTGTCAAAGTCATTCGGTAATGTAGAAAAGACTAGTAGGTAAAGCAGATAAAGTCAATTGGTAAAGGAATTAGAAGACGTGGAATTTTGGTAAAGAGAAAGAAAGCACAGGCACAGAGCAAGGTAGAACCGAGCACCGAGAACCAAGTTATACCAAGCACCGAACCGAGAAGATAAGATAGGTACTGAGTTAAGGAAATGTGTTACCGAGTAGAATAGGCCGGCACTAGAAGAATTTGTAAGTACATTGAACTTGGATACCAAAGAGAAATTGGTTTACCAATCTCCAAGAGATATTATAACATAAAATTGGAGATTGAAATATAATGATTACACACGATTACAAGGCAAGATTTGTTAATGAGAATTAAGGATGGAATATGCATTGGAAGTGTACCCAACGCTAGCACCACTTGAAGAGAAGATTCTATAACATCTAGCACCACTTCAAGAATTGTATATAAGAAGATCAGAGTATGAAGATCGGTATGGTGGTTATGGTTTATATGAAAGTAATTGGAGATTTCATGTATGAAGTAGATTAATGAGAAGGTGATGAATAGTGAAGCCACCGAGTAACAGAGATGAGAAGAACATATAAAGATTTATATCTACCAAATACTAAATTGATAGTGTGAAGGATACACAATATGAGATGATGAATTAATGAGCACATAGAGTCTGAATAGCATATGTTGATGCAAGTTTGATAGATATTTTATTATTGTTGATTAAAAGTTAATCAAAATTGTAAAGTCTCTTAACCAAGCATATCCTAGCAGATCTTAATTGTAAATCCTTTAACCAGGTACAGTTCTTAGATTAGAATTGTAAAATCCTTTAACAAGGTAGACTTAGCAATCTTTAAACTCTTAACTAGGTTAATACTCTTAACAGGGTAAGCTATCAAAAATAGCTAACACAGTAGCTTTAACAGAGAAAACTTTATTATGTAGTAGTGAAGTCTTGTGGGTGTCATCCCCGCCATAGTTTTTATCCTCTAACAATGATTTATGTGATACCAAATATTTGTGTTATGTGTTGATTATTACATGTTATATATATTTCATGTAATGCATGCAAATTTTAAGGAATCAGTAAATGATTGTGAAGAAAGTTTAAATAAGTTTGAAAGTGTTTTAGAGTACTGATTCATCCCTCCCCTCTCAGTACTTATCTTTCCACACCTAGTCCAACAATTGGTATCAAAGCTCAGTCTCTTATTAAGGAGTTTAATCACTTGAGAGGAAAGATCTAAAAATATGGAAAGCTACAAGTAGGAAAGGGTGATTGAGAATATGGAAATGGAACTTAAAATGGCTAACAAACAGATTGAAGAATTGAGCAATAAATTGAAACAGTCAATCAACAAGAGGAAGGAGCTAGCACATAATTTGAAAGATAGTCAAGATCAAGTTGAGGAACTTGAAGAATAGTCAGAGGGAAGCATGTCTGATGAATCTAATGCTATCATATCAAAACTATCTAAAAATAACAAGAACCTAGCTGATCAGGTGAAAATATGGAAAAGAGAACAAGAAGCACAATCGGTAAGGATGTGTGAAATCATGGAACAAAAAGGAAAAGCTAAGGATGACAAAGGGATTGCTGAAGAAGAGAGAAGGAAAATGAATACAAGACTACATGAGAAAGATGGGGTTATAATGAGGCTAACACAAACTCACTACAACTTGACAGATCAACTTCTTAGTGCAAATCAGGAGGTTGCTAGGAAAGTTAGAGAAATTGTACAACTGAGATCTGAGAATGAACACTTGAAAAATAATCTAAAATCTAAGAGAGATGCTAATGAAGTGCTGAAAAGAAATGAATAAGCATTGAAGATTCTGGATGTACAACTGAGAAATCAAAGGCAATCAAATGACACTTCTCAACTCGGTTACAATGCAAACAGTACCACTGAGAAGGGAGAGTCCTCCAAACATGCAGCCAACTGAGATAAAGCTACCAATCCACCGAAGTCAAAGAAGCCTACATGTTATCATTATGGGAAACCAAGACACATAGAAAATGTTTGTAGAATCAAGAGAGGTAATTCATTGAATACTCCTAATTTTAAAGGTCATTTTTACTGATGAGACAATTTATTGTCTCTATTTTGTTATAATCTTTATGCTCTGTTGAAACATTTATAATACATTCATGAACCTATAACTATGTGAATTTGTGATAAGTACAATTAGAACCACAAAGATTATGGATAGTTAGATATGACATGTTTTTCTTAACATTATATATAAATTGCAGTACTTCATATAGCTACTTTAATTTGTGTTCTAATATTTGGGTAAGAATTGACTAGTTGACTTGTATACATACCACATGGTACTAACCAGCCAGGAGAACAAGGAGCAGCTGGAGAGTGGATCGATCACATTAAAGAAGTGGCATTGAAATTCCAGCTATGATGGAGAAAGCAATCACAGCACTGAGGATCATTCTGCTGCTGGAAAGGAGCCATCATTCCAGAGAATATAGGAAACAACTCTGCTATATTTCCTCAGTGCTCATTAGTCTGTTAAAATCAATTATCCGAACTTGAATGTATTCTGTCGTGGTTGTTATATTTCCTTCTTCTATGGTGATACTTAGTCACACTTTACTTTCATGTTTTCAATAAGTGTCAACCCTCTATATAAAGGGATTTTATTGGTTTTAGTTGTGTAATGAGAAAATATACACGTTTGTTGTGTTCAATGTAACAAAACTACTCTTTTTGTGTTTCATGTATTGTTCCATTACTATGTAATCAGTTTATGAGAATATAATGAAAGAGTTATTTTGAAGTATCTTCTATGTTAGTAGTTAGTAGAAGCCAACCAAGGGGTCCACTTGGGAGGTGGAGTAGATTAGGATAGAGTAGAATTGCTTTCTGCATTTTCCCTATTTTCAAGTAGAAGTTACTGTTTTACTCCTGGAGCATTACTACTGTGAATGTTCATGCAGCACTTGTAGAAATAAACATAGTGAATGTTTTGAGTTGTTAAACAAGCTTAGGTTAAGTTTAAAAGCTTTCAAAAATAATTTCATTGAGTAGTTAAGTGTGCTTACTTTCCTGCAGCAATAGTATAGGTTTCTTTAATGCATTTTATCTTCCTACAGCATAGGTAGTATGACTCTTTGAAGAACTTGGTGCACAAACTATGTTGTCCCATTTCAAGTCTACGCCCCTAGATTGACAATATAAATGCATTTCATGATGGTAAAAGTAATCTTTTGTATGAATATATTATTCCTAAGAGAGACAATGGCATGATTATCATTACCTATTGTGAGATTGTTCAGTTTTGGTGTCACTGCCGATGATGGTGTCAAACTGAGAACCTTAATGAGTCATTCATTTTTAAGATAGTTTTTGTTTCTTAGTCAATAGTCAATAGTTGTGAGCTTGCTTCACAACTTCATTAACTCACTTGCATTTATCGAAGAAGGCGAGATGTTCATGGCAGATTTCTCCCAAAAGAACTTGTTAAACTGAAAGAAGAATTTGAAGAACTTGAGTTACCCTTTCTTGATGCAAGTCTTGAGTTTTCTACATCATCTTCAACAGAAGGAGATCCTCTTGATCCATTTGACCTTTTTCCTTTTGCAGAGATATTAGCCAGTTTCCTTCATAATTCTATTCTAGGACCACCTATTGACCAAAACCTTTTGGTTAATAATACTTGCCAGCAGCAGTTTCATTATCCATCACCTCCAGTAATGGCAGCTCCTACCTTTCCATTTCCTATTCCAAGTCTTATCAACAATCCTTATCTCAAGAACATACCTACTTCGGCCCTTCCAAAGTTCTATGTCCTTATTACAGAGGACCCTAACACCTTTTTGTTTGAGTTTGACATTTTGTGTCAAATTTTTTACTATAACACTGATATTCATAAGCTCAATTTGTTTCCAGCAACATTGAAGGAGTCATCTCTTAGATGGTTCATGGGCTTAGGAGCAAATGCAGTAACTGATTGGGCTGGAAGGAGAGATTTATTTATACAAAAATATAAGGAATACTATAAAGGAGGTGATTTAAAAGGAGATGACATCTTTCAAATGTCATAGAAGGAAGATGAGACCTTGGAGGACAACATATCACACTTCTTATACAATCTGCACAAGAATCCTCAACATGCATTGTAGGAGGATTCACAAAAGTTAATATTTTTAAGAGGAGTGAATGATGATTTCCTGGAAGTATTGGACCTTATGGATGGAAGAGATATATCTCAGTCTTCTTGGGATTATCTCAAGAAGATTTGTTTGAATTACTCTAGAGCATCAGTAAAGAAGGGAAGAGGATTCCATCCAACACTTGCAAAAGGAAGTGGCTCCGACATTTCCAAGACAGAAATCTCAAACTTGCTATCAAACTTCAAGAAAGACATCATTAATGATGTCGCTACACACCTGGACACAATGACTGCCAAGAAGAAGCATGCATACATGGAGGCACAACTCATTGAATATTGTCCCCATTGCCACAAGCAAAAGAAGGATTATCACTACAAGATGGTCGTGAACCTGGAGAATCAACACCTTCCAACTGAGTATTTAAAGATAGAAGGAGAGGACAAGCAAGTGTTCCTTGTTGCTCAATGTCGGCCATGGGCCATGAGACAAGGTATGTCTCAAGACCCACTGCAAATTTCAAATCCTTATAATAGTCAATGGTGTGTATGAATTTTTAACACCTTCATGAAATTAGGATAATCAACTACAATTCTAGGAAAATGCAATGCAAAGTTTAGCTAAGAATTGAAATTAACATCCATGACATCTCATGGTTCTCTATCCAAGCTTAGTAAGTGAAGCTCTCAACCTATTCTCCACTAGTGGAAATCCTAGAATGAGAAATATGATACTACAATGCTTAATCTAGCTCTCAAACTCTCAAATGTGATACAAGAATCAATTCAAATGCTCTCAAAATGACTCTTATTTATAGTAAAATCCCAAGGGTAGGGGGTAGAGTTATATAATCATGATTTAGCCTTGGTTGAGTCAAAAACTTTGCAATATTTTTAAATGGGGGGACAATTTAAATGGTTGTCTCAAAGGTTTGGACAAAAAGACAAAATTGAGTGGTTGAGATTCAAAGTTAAAATGTGTGATTGAGATTCAACTATTTTGGAGTGATCCATGTGCTTTTGTTCTCAATTCTCATTGGTTACTCAATTTTTGTTGAAAGATATTAGGATTAATTAAATTCCATTAATCAATTAAATTAGCCATGTAAGGGAATAGGTTCAATTTAATTTTTGATTTAACAACTATACAATTAATTGATTAAAATCAATTATATAGTGTTTTTCACCCCTTTAAGCTTTGATTTAATTATTTAATGTCATTATTTGATTTTTCCTTTGATTTAATTGATTTTGTCCGATTGGATTTAATAAATGTCCATTTAAATTTGATTTGATCCTTTTTTATGAGAATTAGTGCATTTTGATTAAGATTTTGCAATTTTATGATTTTAAAGCACTTGCCCAGTTTTTGATGTCTACAAATGCCCCTCTTTGAATTGATGTGTGAAGCTCATTGATTCAAAGAACTTTTTGATGTCCTGATTGCTGATTCTAATTTCTTTTTGTTTGGATACACCACTCTGATGTGAAAATTTTATTGTAACATCCTGATTTGTTATTTGATACAATATTTGAAAAATTTGATATAACATGCCCCACTGATATGCTTCACTAATAATAGTTCAAAATTTTAATGCCCCATATTTTATTGATGTTTGATGCCAATTTGATACTCTTATGATGCCCCCTTAGAAATGAAACATATTGATTGCTTGTTTAGAAAAATTTGATGATGTTTGATTTATTGATCCAATATGTTTTCATTTCTAAAAACATTGATGATATGCCATGTTCAACAAATTGCCCCGGCTGATTGATATGTTGATATAGGTCAAAGGGTCAAAATTTATCTCAAAATTAGGTCAAATTAACATAAATAGGTTTAAAAACCTAAATTTACTATTCATTTTCACTTTTCACTATTGAGATTTTTGCTCTGATCCTGAGATAGCCGATCACGATGGTTGTGCCTATTCGAGAGCATCAGTTCAAGAGGTGTTGTCGTTATTAGAGACCTTTGGATTACGGTCCTCTTGTGAGTGATTTTGACCTCCTTCGTACATTTATTGCAATGTTGTGAGCATTTATTTCTTGATTTTGTAGTTTAAAATTTGCAAAATGTCATGTAGTATATATGAAATGTTGCGTAAGTTTGTGAAATGACACATCCACGCATTTAAATGATGCCTCCACGTAGTTAATTGTCACTTAGGATAGTATAAAACTCACCTAATCAATTTTAAATGTTGCATAGAACTAGGGTTTTAATGCCAATTTCTAGATGATATTCCGCTTGAGAAACCCTAGGTTTTAAATGACGCCTAGGCATGATAAAATGTTGCCTAGAACTTTAAAATGACATGTGAAATGTGAAGTACCGTGTATGAGTAATAAAGTGCCATGTATGCAACTTTTTGCACCGCCTAAGGTAAAATTCTCCCTCCTAATAGACAAATGATGCCTATAGGATTTTTGAAATTTTTGAAACTCAAATTTGATTTTTTGATAAAAATATTATGTCTCTGGATGATCGATTGAATTTCCAAGATAGACAAGTATGTTGTAGTTAAGTAAAACAAGTGATTAGGATATCAAGATAATGGTACCAATGAATGTTTGATTATGTCAATCTGATAGGATAGAAAAATTGATAGTGGGATATTGATAGGTAGGTATTGATCAGTGTAAAAACTAATAATTCATTCTCAAGACATAGAGACACGAACAAATGGTACTAGGTTTGATTGCTTGATATTGATACTTTGATTTTGATAGGACTGATTGACTTAAAATGATCCACTGATATAGAATACTGATATGATTCCCTTGATTTTGTGAAACAGGCATATTTTTGTAAGCTTTACATACAGACCGTTGCGTCCTGGATTCTAGAGCTTGGTCAGGAGTTGACCCCACCAGAGTTCCATGTCATTGAGATGTGTGGATTGAGTTTCCTTCTTGATATCCCTCGGTTCCAGTTGAACCGTGGTCTTCTTACAGCTATGGCAGAGCGATGGCATTCTGACCACAATACCTTTCATTTACCTTTCGGAGAGATGACGATCACTCCAGAGGATGTGTACAAATTGTTGCACATTTCGACCCGAGGTGAGATGGTATATTAAGATTTAGTTTATGATAGCATAGTTTGTAGATGAGTGTTTGGAGATAATACCATTGATGATGACACTATCACATGGGTGCAGTTTGCTTCATTTCCCACATTGCCAACAGTTCTAGGTGCTTTGATTGGCAAATTTCTGCTTCCCGATCGATGAGCTCATGGTTTTTCTGTTGGATGGGGCCAGATTCTTGAGGATTTTCTTACAAAGCCTTGATATTTTGATTGGGATTCTTGCGTGCTCGCACAGCTATACCACAATTTACATGAGGTGGTATATAGATCTAGTGCTTCTTTGTTAGCAGGTGTTGTGATTCTTCAGTTATGGGTATGGGAGCATCTTCCCATCACTAGGCCATTGTCAAATCGTATCAGATGTCTAGGTTGTCTAGCATCATCTGGGAAAGTTAGAGTACTGGCACCGCACGATTGATGATATTGATCAGGTCATTTGGAGACCATATCTTGGCTACGAGGGTTGGAGGGAGGATGATGACAAGCTCCCTTATATGTTTGCTCCTCATTGGATGATTGGTAGGTCTACTCTTGTGATAGAGAGATTTTTCTTTGGCCGAGTTTCCAGACAGTTCAGCAGGGTTCAGGATATGCCGCAGGGTATGGCGTTATATACTTGTGTTCAAGCAGAGCGATCTATAGGGGGCTCAAATTGATTTTCAGTTTTCTTGTGATTAGATTGTCGGGATGATGTTCTACAGATGGGATATCTTAGAGCATGTAGCAAATGTTGGTATGTCTATGGAGTATAGAGATTGGTGGTCTCGGAATAGATTTTTGAGATTTACAGATCCTGCAGAGCCTATCCCGGACAGAGATGAGTGATCTGATGATGATGGGGGTGATGATGATGGGGATGATGGTGATGATGATGGTAGACCTAGAAGACATCGGTGCTAAGCTCATAGAGGATAGAGAGCTCCTTAGATCATGGCTAGAGGATGAGTTGGGCCACAGGTGTGAGGTGGACATGTCAAGGATAGGGCTATGAGACAAGTTCAGCAGGATCAGGGACCTTGGTTTGTGCATCCTATATCTGTAGTAGTTGAGGGAAAGTAGAGACAATAGAGAGTCAGGAGACAGGGACATATTGATGTTGCTAGACAGGTTCCTGGTGGACAAGATCCTTTGGTTCAGTTACATCAAGCTTCAGTACATCAGCAGAGACAGATTCTGGCACAGCAAGTGCCTCCATAGATACCTCAATCTCAGGACATGGGCCAGACATCTCAGGCTTCACCTAGTATTGACACTCTGACACAGGATGTGAGGACCTTGCAGATAGGTTTATCAGCTATTGTGTGTCGACTAGATCAGGTAGCTACAATGATGCAATAGTTAATGACCATGATGGCTCAGAGGCCCAGTATTGCTAGCAGTAGTCAGACTCCTCCTACTCAGGACAGGCTAGGTGATAGGGGTCCAGATGGATCAAGTGCAGGGGATGGATTGGGTGCTGCCACAGGATCTTGATGTTTTTATTATAGATCTATTCATTGATGACTTGTATCATGTTGATGTTTATTTGATCAAAACTTGATGTACCACTTTGCTATGACATTGTATCTTGCTATACTGATTTGTTGGATCATTTGATATTATGAACATTTATATGATGATAGACTTTCCTTGATTCTCTTGATATGGTTTTATGTGAGATCATCTTTATATGCAATTATATGTGATTTTTATGATGCATTTATTTTTTATTATGCTATGGATGCAATGTATCTTATATATGATATAGATAGATGAATGCAATGATAATGAATTTTGTTATGCTTTTCTACTTTTCCATGTATGGATGCAAAGCTTTATGGAAATATGGATAATGAATGAATGCAACTATGTTTTTTATTTTGAATGTATGCAATTCTTGAACTAAATGTATGCAAATGATGTATGAATAATGAATCTTTTTTTTTTCTCTTTTTCTTTTCTAATATAAGGATAATGACTAATGATTAATGCTATGAATGAATGGAAAAGATAATCTCACGTGATTGATTTGAAACAAGGATAATGACATTTAATTGAACCCCCTTCTTAATGTTTTTCTCAAGCTGATTAACTGAACCCCTTTTTCCCTTGGAAAAATAACTACAAACATGCACTTAATCTAATATGAAAATGCAATGCAATGCAACTAAAATTGTCACTAGCTTTTAGCAAAGAAATGCCATAGAGAAATATTTTCATCATTGAGCATTGTGGGACCGAAAAGCAAGTACAACCATCACTAACCACATCGTGATGATATGAATACCACTTTATATCACTTTTGGTAACCTCTTTGGAATCTAGTACAACCCTCACTAGTTGAATGACCAACTATGGGAGTATGAATACCAGTTTCAATGGATTCAATGTTGCAAGTGGATTTTGGTATTAAGATATGGAAGATCTAAATAGTCAAGGTATCCGTTTGTGTAAACAAGAAAAGGTCAATCCTCCATCTTATGTGAAAGTCCTCGATGGTTCTTTGATGACCATGTCATTAGATGAATTCACATAAGTTGTTGGATCTCCCTCAAGACAGTCACTCAAAGGCAAGAAAAATGTCATGTCTTCATCATGGCCAATCTAGTCAAAACATCATTGATTAGCTAAAAAGACACAATAAAATCAATTCAATAAAGATCATCAAAAAAGCTTCAAGTGTTTTGAAATGTATCAAGATTTTCAAATAGAATTTCCAAACATTCTGATCTTCTAAGTGTTGCCAATTTTTAATCCCAAATAATAAAGTCAATGAAGGCTCAAGGATCAAGTTGTAGGATCAAAATACTTGGGTGTGGACAATGATATCTATCAAAGGTTCACCAAAAATCTCTTTCTTTTGAAGCTCTAATAAGTCTCTCTCTGATGTGACCAAATGTAGCACTATTGAATTCGTTTGTACCAAAATTCAATCCTTTCCTTCCCCAAGTGATAAATGTGATCGTGTGACAAACTTAAGGTGATAAGAAATCCAACAATGCAACTGAAAGGCTTTTATTATGACTATGCACAAATGACGAATGCAATGAAGATTTACAAGTGAGATGATGGAAATGCAATATGCACACATGCAACTAGGAAAGACTCAAGGGAACAAAAGGCGCTTGATTGCCAAGTTTTCACCTTTTGGGTTTATTGCTCTTTTCTTTTTTTTCACTTTTTTCAATTTTTTTGCTACCATGGCGCCTATTGCTAGGTTTTCACCAATGCACTTTTTTTCTTTTTCAAATTTTTCTTTTTTTCTTTATTCAAATTTTTTTTTTTCAAATCTTTTCTCAATGTTTTTTATCTTTTTTTTTTCTCATGTACAAAAATGATGCTTGAGTCATCGAATATACACTTGTCTGATACTCTTTTATCTGATTAGGTATAAAACCTCTTTAGATGACTTCTGTTAATGTGCTCTTGTAATTCTTCCCCATCACAATTGGCTAGTTTATAAGTTCTCGTTCCAAATGAAGAAACAATGATGAACGAACCAAGCCAATTTACCTCCCATTTACCCTTCTTTTCTCTTTCTATTTGATTTTTAGGGTTTTCTCTTAACACTAAGTCACCTACTTGAAAGACTCTTGGTTTGATATGCTTGTTACAATTCTTTGAAATCCTATTCTGATATACTTTCAAGTGTTCATAGGCTTGTGCTTGATGTTCTTCTAACAATTCTAATTGTTGAAGTCGGGCAACTCTATAATCCTCATATGTTATTAGTCCTTGTAATGATACTCATAAAGATGGGATTTCAACCTCCAAAGGTAGAATAGCTTTGACTCCATAAACCAATGAATATGATGTAGCTCCTATAGGTGTCTGTATGCTAGTTCTATAGGCCCATAATGCCAGGTTGATTTGGACATTCCAATCTCTTCCTGATTTGTTCACTGATCTCTTCAAAATTTTAAGGATATTCTTATTTGTAGCTTCATCTTGTCTATTTCCTTGTGGATAATAAATGTAAGAAGAGTGATGTGTGATATGAAAGGTATCACAAAGTTCATCCACATCTTTGTTCTTGAATTATTTCGATTGTCTGTAATTATGGCATGAGGAATACCATATCTACAAATGATGTGATTAAGAATGAATATGGAGATCTATTTTCCCATGGTTGTGATCAAAGAAATAGCCTCTACCCATTTAGTGAAATACTCTTTAGCGGTGATGATGTACTTGTGCCCATTGGATGATGGTGGATAAATCACTCTAATCAAGTCAAATCCCCATTGATAAAATGGCCAAGGTGTAACAAAAGGATGTAATTCTTGAGCCAGTACATGTATCATATCACCATCGTATTGACATTTGTTGCATATTTTGACAAAGTGACAAGCATCTTTCTCTAAGGTTTTCCAAAAATACCCCATATGAAGGATCTTCTTAGCTAGGTTTAAACCACTTGAATGTGACCCACAAATGCCCTCATGAACTTCACGTAAAGCTACCTTAGACTCTTCTTCCTCTAGACATCTAAGTAAAGTCCCATCAAGACCCTTACGATACAATGTGTCAGAAAGGATAATGTAACGGGTTGATTGTCAAATGAAATTTCATTTTTGGGCTTAGGATTGGTCTGAAGGAAACACTTGGTCTTTGAGATATGTGTAGATAGGGTCGTACCAAGGTGAGTCATGTCCATTGAGTAGGGCAATAATTTGGGTATCGAGAAGGTCAAATACCAATTTTGCCAACTCTTCCACCAAGAATTCGTACCTCTCATTCTGATTAGGTTTTTTGTAGTAATGAAGCTAAGGTAGCCATTGCATCAGTTGCTTTGTTCTTTTTCTCTTGGAATTTTCTCAAAAGTTTGTTGGCATTAAGCATGATTGTCATTAGTGACAACACTTATTCTAAACAATGCATACCGAGCAGAACAATACATACTGAGCAGAATAGAGCTTACCAAGCAGAACAGAGCTTACCGAGCAGAACAGTGCATACCAAGCTCGCAAAGTTTCACAGTGTTTACCGAGTGCTGCATGGTTAAATAGGAAATTTAGTTTCTACCGAGTAACACTTTATCTACTGAGTCTCCAGTATTTACCGAGTTTGAAACTACGACCGAGTGGTTAGTATGGACCGAGCTTCCACTTCTACCGAGTGCATGACAATGTCGAGTAACGCAATGGATGTCGAGTATCAAAAAGTCACCGAGTTAGTTTGCAATAACCGTGTAACTATATCTGGGCCGACTCAGTAATATTTGTGTTTACTTGTTTAAGAGCCAACTTTGTAATTATTTTGGAATTGACTGAGATTGATATATAAACAATGTTTTATGTCATATCCAAAAAGGAAGATATAGAGAAGTATAAAAAAAAAAGAGAGAGAAAGGCAGAGATAAGTGAATTACAAAGGGCTACAGCAGTATAAGAAGTAGCAAAGATCTATCCATCACAGAAGGTGATCAGTACATCAGAGAATCTCAATCAACAAGTACAGTTGCAAGTAAGAGATCTACTATTTCATCCTAACAGGTGAATCAGCTTGAAATCCTTTAACCGGGTAGACTTAACAGTCTTTGTAAAAATCTCTTAACCGAGTGCATACTTCATTGTATGTTTGTAAAACCTCTAACAAGGTGGACCTAGCAGTCCTTATTGCTCCTAACAGGGCAGATCATCAGAAGTGATCATTGTAAGCCTTAACCGGCAAACTTTATACTGCAGTATTGAAGTTTTGTGGGTATCATCCCCACCCCAGTTTTACTTTCTACTTGGAAGGTTTCTAGGTCACCAAATCTCTATGTTCTAAGTGTTATGAATGTTTTATTCTTTCTGTTACTCATGCATGCAGTCAGATTATCAATATAATATTATTAAGATCTGAATCTGTTAAAAGTTTTGAAGTTACTGATTCACCCCTCCCCTCTCAGTAACCTAGATAGTCTTGAATATTTCCAACAATTGGTATCAGAGCTCAATGGATCTCAGAATAAAGTTTGACAGCTTGAGAAAAGATTCAGGACAATGGAGATATTCAAACTGAACAAAGTAATTGAGAATGAAAAGCTAGATCTAGAAATGGCCATAACTCAACTCAAAGAAGCAAGAGAGCATCTTTCCCTTTCCCTAAAAAGAAGGAAGGAACTTGCAAATCAGATCAGTGACCACTAGTATGTTGAAGAAAAGATTGAAGACTTTTTCCCTTCAAGCAGCTCAGATGAAGCAAACAATGCAATCAAAGAACTTCTAGAAAAGAGTGGATCTCTGCAAGAAGAAGTGAGAAAATTGAAAAGAGAACAGGAAATTCAGTCAACAAGATTTTGTGAAGTCTTAGAACAAAGAAACAAGATGAAAGATGAAATAGATGGAAAGAACAATGAAATCCAGAATAAAACTCTTCAGCTAGAAAATCTTATTGATCAAATCTCCAATGCAAATGAAGAAATCTTGACTCTAAGATCAGAAAATGAAAATATGAGAGAAGAGCTGAGATCTGAAAAGTAAATCAATTTAAGAGTGATGAGTGAGCTAGATGCTGAAAGGCAAATCAATGAGAGAATGTTGAAATCTCAAGAAGATATGAATCAGGTGTATGAACGAAACCTTCATAGGCAAAAAGGAAAAGCAGGACTTGGATACAAAGTGGAAGGTGAATCCTCCAAACAAGGTACTCAAAAGAATCAGAAACCTACCTGTAATCACTGTGGCAAAATTGGTCATACTTCAAACAAATGTTGGAGCAATGGAAAAGAAAAATTCAATGGAAAATGCTACAATTGCAATCAGCTTGGTCATAAAGCAAATGAATGCAAGGAGAAACCAAGATTTAAAGGCATATGTCACAAATGTAGCAAACAAGGTCATAAGGCATCAGAATGCAGAACTAAAACACCCAATCCAGCGGAACAAATTATTAAAGCAATGTTTGGTTGGGATTACAACACTTGGTGTAGATGTCATTACTGTGGAGAATATGGACACATTGGCATGAATTGTGTAAGGCACCACTTGAGAAAAAGGGATTCTACCATAAGATGTTATAATTGCACTAAGCTTGGTCACATAGCTAAAAACTGCATGAATTTAGGCAAAATTGAAGATGAAAAGAAAGCAAAAGCAAATAACATTAGGAAGCAGATGAGACAGAAGTGGATTCCTAAACCTACCAAGCAAATCAATCCTGAAGTCACTAATGAAGGGAGTGGCTCTATGAGCTCTAACTAATCTCCAAGAAAGCACTTGAATTGTATCTTCATAGACATATTCCAAAATAGTTCCTGAATTGAAAGGAAGATAGATCCAAATCAGTATGCAAGATACAGCAGGATCACAAGAAGGTCGATATCAGTTACCACCGAGCAAGGTCGGGAGTAACCTAACTTCATTTGGTTACCGAGTAAGGTCAGAGAAGTATGAATTTGTATGATCACTGAGTTGCAGAGTCTTCACCGAGAAATTAATTCATAGTGGATGGCAGCCTGTCTAATTCAATACCCTAATTCGTACTGAGCATTAATGACAAATTTTTAACAAAAGGAGTGAAATCAAGTTCACTATTCACCGAGAACAAAAGTCTCCTAGTGCAATCAAGTGTTTCAAAGCATATTTCAATAAGATATTCTCTTTCCTCAAAGAATTTACTATGTTCATCGAGCTACCATGGCATCATCCAAAGCTAAAGTGAAGAAAGGTTTGGAAATGTTGGTTCATGGAGAATGGAAAGCACCAAATTTCAAACTCGTGCCCGCAGTTGCCAGAACCCTAGACCTGAGTGGAGCTCAATCTCAGATCCCTCCTAAGGTACTCCTTATTAATGATATTCATAGTCATTTTAAGTGTACAATTCAAGAGCTTGGAACCCTAGAGATAGATACTATTCATGAGGAACTATGTGTCGATGGTCTTCTCAAACTGGAGCATCAACATTTGGAAGATAAGGGTTTAGTTCACATCACACACTTGCCTCAGAGCTTTCAGATAAAATGGGTCAGATATATCCTTAGTCAAGTACATGAAGGTAAAATATGGCTTGAGCAACTAGTAGAGATTACGAAGAAGATGATTCACCGAATCACCAGTCTTCCCATGCTCGACAAGGCAAAATCTACAAAAACCCTAGGTCAGACGGAACTGGAAGAGAAAACCCTAGCCGAGTGGGATGGTAGAGGTATGAAGATAAGTAGAATTACTGATGTAGAGTTGAAGTTTGGTATACATATCTTAGCTCACAAGATATACAGTTCAAGTTGGCAGAACAGTGTTCCATGTGAAGCAGTTGACCTAGCGTATAAAATTGTAAAGAACAATCTATCATTTGACCTAGCAAATCTTTTGTTGAAACAGTTCAACAAGAACATGGAGAGCATCCAAACCTCAAAGAACAATCCATGTAATTTTGGCTCACTGTTGGTTTGTTTATTTTTCTATGCTCAAAAGTTTTTCCCATCAAAAGGCACAGTAGTATGGAGAAAAGATGTGCAAGTTCTTTATCAGATGAATGAATACATTTCAGAAATGGGTGACAATTTTGAAAGCATAATGGATAACTATTTTGAATCATTTAAAGAGAAAATGAACAATAGATTCTGGATTCCACAGAAATTGGTGGAAGATTACAAAGATGATATTTATTTCATGGTGGACTATGATAATCTGTATATACAGGTAGCAAAACCAAGGATTGTACATGTGAAACCTCTTCCCTTTGAGGTAAATATTGATGAAACCAAGAATATTATTGAAGCCCTAATTAATCAACCTGTTAATCTAAAGGCACCATATTTTGGGACATATGAAGAAGCTAAGGAGAGAATTGAGCTTAGTATAAAGCTTCCACAGGCGGTTAACAAAGGAAGAAAGAGGATGGCCAAAATACAAGCTAGCACACCTCTAATGTCAACCGAGGAAAAAGGAGAGGACTTTGAAGAAGAAGAAGAGAAAAAGGATGAGGAGGAAGAAGAACAAGTACCAGCAAAGAAGAAAGGAAAAGTAATTATCACCAAGGCACCCAAGAAACCCTCTGCAGTATTTACAAGAAGGAGTGCAAGAGGCAAGGCAGGCAAAGACAGTGAAGAAATAGTATTCAAAAGGCCTCCTCCTTCATTAAAAGAAAAGATCAAGGATTTGAGAGAAGAATCCAGAATTACAAACTTCAAATCTCTCAAATATGAAATCAGATCTGAGGAAGAGCAGCAAGAAATTGAAGATGCTGTTGTCGAGAAAATAGAAAAATGGAAATACTCACCTGAAGAGATAGCTTCTCAAATCCCAGGAATTATGCTAAACAAAATTAAGTTGAGATGGTCCAATGCAAGACAAACTATCAAGGACATCTATGCTCAAACCTTGAGGCAATTAATACCAAGTTTGAAAAATGCTGAAATTAATAAGGCATTGATAGATAATGAAAATAAGTTGACACGCAAATTCAACAGTTGTTTGATTTTGATCAAAGATGTTGAGTCGGTTGTGAAAAGTGCCACTGCCACATGGAAAAACATCTATAATCTTCACAAACTGAGTATCGAAACTGTGATAATCAAGGATATTGATGATGACAGTGATGAACATGAAGAAGATACCGAGGTAGACAAGCAAAGTGATGAGGAAGACAATATTGTTCGGATAGCTGCAGAAGTCATTGCCTCACTTCCTCACTCTCCAGAAAAAGTTGCTACACCTAGCACGGAGATAACTTCAAGTATGATTGTGACAACTTCCACAAATACATCAAATGTCAAATCATCACTAGCACAACTCAATGTATCATCGACAGAAATGACTACCAACTCTTTTACCGAGTTGCAGTCTCCTATATCTACTTCAGTACCTACTTCCATATCAAGTTTTCCAGCAGTAAGTACCTCAGTTTTGGATACTTCAGTAAGTATTTTAGTTTTTGATTCTACAATTGTGAATACTTCAGTTTTGAGGCCTTCAAGTATTCCAGTTGGTAGTTTATCATTTTTCACAGCTAGTCCTACAATGTCTACAATAACTTCTACAAAGGCATTAAGTGCAACAACAATTTATCCTAAGGCTCAACCGAGTACAAGATTTTTGAGTAAGAATGTAGAAGAGGATATAGACTTAGATGAGGAGATAGAGATTCCAAAATTAGACTTTGCAAATCTTTCAGCAGACCAAATGCAAAACATTGGTGAACTCCTCCAAAATAAAGCAAAGCAGAAGAAACTAAAAGAAGAAAGGGACAAGGAATATAAAATTATTGAAGATGCAAATGATATTTTGTCAGAAGCATTAGGTATTAAAGTTGATTCCTCTCAACATATTTTGTTACAGTTAGCTGAGGCAGTAAACAAGTTCCATGAGGATTCCTCTACATCAGAAAAGATTCTTGAGAAAGCCGAGAAGAAGTTTGACAATAAAGTGCTTGAGCATGTTGCTCAGCATATAGCTATTAATCAGGAAGAATTATCTTCAGTTTTGACAGATACTGAGTCCTCCTATTCCAATGTTACCTCACTTGTTGCTAAGCTATGTAATGTTGCCGAGTTCACTAAGGAAGTCAAGGATAAATTGAATAAGATTGATGAGGATCTGAAGGATAGTGTACAAAAGTTGCAACTTGAACCTAGTTCAAGCTCTGCACATCATATGAAAATCACATTCCTATCAAATAGGCAGTCAGAATTATTAAAAGAAGATACAAAGATCTGGTCAACACTACTAGATATTCAAAACATGATCCTTCCCATCATGGACATAATGCAAAAGCACATTGTTCACTCAAAAGCATTACTCCATGACAATCAATTTTCCATTGCAGATCACATGATTGAACTCTCTGTAGAAGTCCAAATTGCACTCCAAACATGCAAGATTCTGCAAGAGAATTGGGACAGAACTCTGGCACTAATCATAAAGGTGCATTCTGATTTTCTTTCACATTTTGGATTCTCCTTGTAAAATACTTGTATATACACCTTTGGCATTATTGTCAAAAAGGGGGAGAAAATGTATAGGAGAAAGTGTATAAGATTAAGGCGTGTAATACGAAAGGGGGAGAAAGTACTCTATATAAGGGAGTCATGAAATGTATAAATAGCAGTTTGACAAAGATAAATTTTGAAAAATCAAAAAATATTCAGCATGATTCTTGTATATAAGTTTTGGCAATAAGTGTTTTTGTCACTAATGCCAAAGGGGGAGATTGTTGGCATTAAGCATGATTTTCATTAGTGACAACACTTATTCTGAACAATGCATACCAAGTAGAATAGTACATACCAAGCATAACAGAGCTTACCGAGTAGAGCAGAGCTTACCAAGCAGAACAGAGCTTACCGAGCAGAACAGTGCATACCGAGCTCGCAAAGTTTCACAGTGTTTACTGAGTGTTGCACAGTTAAACAAGAAATTTATTTTCTACCGAGTAACACTTTATCTACCAAGTCTCCAGTATTTACTGAGTTCAAAACTATGACCGAGTGGTTAGTATGGACCGAGCTTCCACTTCTACCGAGTGCATGATGATGCCGAGTAACGCAGTGGACGCCAAGTATTAGAAAGTCACCGAGTTAGTTTGCAGTAACCGTGTAACTATATTTGGGCCAACTCAGTAATATTTGTGTTTACTTGTTTAAGAGCTGACTTTTTAATTGTTTTGGAATTGACTTAGATTGATATATAAACAATGTTTTATGTCATATCCAAAAAGGAAGATATAGAGAAGTATAAAAAAAAAAAAAAGAGAGAGAAAGGTAGAGATAAGAGAATTACAAAGGGCTACAGTAGTATAAGAAGTAGCAAAGATCTATCCATCATAGAAGGTGATCAGTACATCAGAGAATCTCAATCAGCAAGTACAGTTGTAAGTAAGAGATCTATTGTTTCATCCTAACAGGTGAATCAGCTTGAAATCCTTTAACCGGGTAGACTTAAAAGTCTTTGTAAAAATCTCTTAACCGAGTACATACTTCATTGTATGTTTGTAAAACCTCTAACAAGGTGGACCTAGCAGTCCTTATTGCTCCTAACAGGGCAGATCATCAGAAGTGATCATTGTAAGCCTTAACCGGCAAACTTTATACTGCAGTATTGAAGTTTTGTGGGTATCATCCCCACCCCAGTTTTACTTTCTACTTGGAAGGTTTCTGGGTCACCAAATCTCTGTGTTCTAAGTGTTATGAATGTTTTATTCTTTTTGTTACTCATGCATGTAGTCAGATTATCAATCTAATATTATTAAGATCTGAATCTGTTAAAAGTTTTGAAGTTACTGATTCACCCCTCCCCTCTCAGTAAGCTAGATAGTCTTGAATATTTCCAACAAAGTTATCAATACAAAGTACTTTTTCCAAGCATCAATCATAGTATTGTATGGCATTAGTTTTTCATCTTTGGTATTGTATTCATCATTGACTTGATTGATTACCAATTGAGAATCACCATACACTTGTAGCTCAGTGATGTTCCATTCTAAAGCCATCTTGATACCAATGACTAAAACTTCATATTCAGCTATGTTGTTGGTACATGGGAATAACAGCTCAAGTATGATTTGGGAATAGTATACCCTTGAGGGGTAATCAATAATATGTCAGCCCTAGAACCTTCTTGTGTATACGATCCATCAAAGTACAACTTCCATGTCTTGGCTTCCACATTAACAATTGTTGCATCCAAAAACTCCACTTGAATGGTTTGTGTATAAATCAATGGATTTTCCACTAAGTGATCTGCTATCACTTGTCCTTTTATGGCCTTCCTATCCACATACTCAATGTCGAACTCACTTAATATCATGACCCATTTTGCTATTCTACCCGTTAAGGCAGTTTTGCTAAGCAAGTACTTTAGAGGGTCAATCTTTGCAATAAGCTTCACCTTGTGCATCAACATGTAGTGTCTCAATTTTTTAGAAGAAAATATGACAACTAGGCATGCTCTTTCCATGAATGTGTAGTTCAATTCATACTTGATCAATGTGCGGCTCAAATAGTAGATTGCTCTTTCTTTTCCTTGATCATCTTCTTGCACCAAAAGAACTCCTAAAGACCTCTCAGTTGCAGATATGTATAGCAGCAATGGTTTCCCTTTGATAGGAGGCATTAGAATTGGTAGATTTATTAAATAATTCTTCAACAAAGTGAAGGCTTTGTCACATTCTTCATCCCATATGCAAATGGTATCTTTGTGTAGCAATCTTGTGAATGAATGACACTTTTTCGCCAGTTGAGAAATGAACCTTCTTATTGATTGTAGTTTCCCTTGAAGAGACCTCATTTGGCTTATGTTCTTTGGAATTTTCATATCCATTATTGCTTGAACCTTTTCAAGATCCACTTCAATGCCTTTTGCGGAAACTGTGTAGCCTAACAATTTGTCAGATTGAACACCAAAAGCACATTTTTTTGGATTAAGCCTCACTTTGAATTGCTCCAAATGTGTGAATATCTTTTCCATAATTTGCAAGTGGTCTTCTCTTTGATGCAATTTTGCCAATATGTCATCCACATAATCTTCTAGGAAGGTGTGCATCATATCATGGAAAATAGTGGTCATCGCCCTTTGGTAAGTGGCACCGATGTTTTTGAGGCTAAAAGGCATTACATTCCAGAAAAAAGTACCCCAAGGGCATGTGAACGTTGTCTTTTCTTGGTTTCTAAGTGCAATTTTAATATGATTGTATCCGCTAAAACCATCCATCAATGAATACATGGAGTGACCAACTGTTAAATCCACTATTGCATCTATGCTTGGAAGTGGGAAGTCATCTTTGGGACATGCAAGATTCAAGTCTCTAAAGTCCATGCATACACGAATGGATTTTTCATGCTTGGTGACTAGTACAATATTGGATATCCATTTAGCATAAGCAATTGCTCTTATAAACCCCACCTTGAACAATTTCTCTAATTCTACTTTGACTAGGAGAGCTATATGTGGGTGCATCTTCCTCAACTTCTGCTTGATGGGCTTAACCCCTAGTTTAACATTCAAATGGTGCATGATGAAGTCAGGATCCAATCCTAGCATGTCAACATAGGACCATGCAAAGTTCACTTGTTTTTCTTGGAAAAACTTGATAAAATCCTCTCTTTCTAAAGGTGTAAGTGAAGCTGCTAGATGTATGAATTTAGGATCCAATTATGTTCCAATGTTGACCTTCTTCGTTGGCTCTATGAGAATTGGTGACCTTCCCTCTTTTTGTTTGGGTAGGGTATCCAACCTCTCTTCCTTAGGTGCCACAGTTGGGTTTTCACCATAGGAAACATCCTTTATCTTTACTTTTTTTGGTTCTAGTGTTGCCACGTGGTGGTTTTCACCACTAGAACTTTTCAATTTTATTTTTTTTATTTTCATTTTTTCATTTTTTGGATTAAGAGGTTGGACCCCCGCTGTTCTCATCATGTTCAGATTAAACTCATTAGCGAAAGAGGGCTCAACTGCATTTAAGTATTGGGTCATCGCTTGGTCATTGGGAAAATATAGTAGGTCACTTGTTTCGATTAGTTCCCAATTAATAAGGTCAGGATGCATCAAGGATAGAGAGTCAATGGGAAAAGTGTCATCGACTGGGTTTAAGGACATGACCTCATTGGAGGGCTCATACATTGTATCATTAAGGTCAATAACATGAGCTTCCTCAAGATGGTCCATGGAAGAAGGATCGAAGTCCCCTTCACTTGAGTCCTCTAAGACTTCTACTTGAAATAGCATGGGAAATACAACAGGCAGATTAAAACTAACGCTCAAATCACCCCGCCCCCCACCCTCCCCCCCACAAAGGTACCCAAGGTTCACCTAACAAATGGTTGATTAGTGGGTGCTTTTCCTATGTTGAGTTCTTGTATATTGGGATCTTCATGTGTGTGTATGTTTAACACCTTCATGAAATTAGGATCATTAACTAACAATTCTAAGCAAATACAATGCAAATTTAAACTAAGAATTGAATTTAAAATCCCTGACATCTCATGGTTCTTTAATTAGATGTGGTAAGTAGAGATCTCAGCTTAATCTCCACTAGTGACACTTCTAAAATGAGAAATATATGATGCTACAATGCTTAATCTAGCTCACAATTCTCCATTATGCAAAGATAAATTGAAATTATAATGCTAAATGCTCTTGATTACTCTCAATTGCTCATAAAATGCTTATAATAAGGATGCTTTTCTCTTGAATTCTCTTCTATCTTATTGCTCTCAAAATGACTCTTATTTATAGTAAATTCCCAAGGGTAGGGGGTAGAGTGAAGTAACCATGATTTAGCTTTGGTTGAGTCAAAAACTTTGCAATGTTTTTAAATGGGGGAACAATTTAAATGTTTGTCTCAAAGCTTTGGACAAAAGGACAAAATTGAGTGGTTGAGATTCAAAGTTGAAATGTATGATTGAGATTCAATTCTTTTTGAGTGATTTATGTCTCTTTGTTCTCAATTCTCATTGGTTGCTCAATTTTTGTTGAAAGATATTAGGATTAATTAAATTCCATTAATTAATTAAATTAGTCATGTAAGGGAATAGGTTCAATTTGATTTTTGATTTAACAACTATACAATTAATTGATTAAAATCAATTATGTAGTGTTTTTCACCCCTTTAAGCTTTGATTTAATTATTTAATGTCATCATTTGATTTTTCCTTTTGATTTTATTGATTTTGTCCAATTTGATTTAATAAATGTCCATTTAAATTTGATTTGATCCTTTTTTATAAGAATTAGTGCATTTGGATTAAGATTTTGCAATTTTGTGATTTTAAAGCACTTGCCCAATTTTTTATGTCTACAAATGTCCCTCTTTGAATTGATGTGCAAAGCTCATTGATTCAAAGAAAATTTTAGTCATGATCGCCTTTAGGTCCTGATTTACTGATACACCTAATATGAAATTGATTGTTGTCTGATATGATATGCCTCTGATTTGATTTGATAAATTGATATGCCCCACCAATAATAGTTCAAAAATTTCAATGCCCCAGATTTAATGTGATGCCAATTTGATACTCTGATGCTCCCTCAGAAATTAAACATATTGATTGTTTGATTTGAAAAATTTGATTGATTGATTTGATCCAATATGTTTTCATTTCTGAAAAACATTGATGATATGCCATGATTTACAATTTGCCCCGATTTGATTGATAGGTTGATATAGGTCAAAGTCAAAATTTCACCTCTAAATTAGGTCAAATTAGCTTAAATATGTTGAAAAACCTAAATTTACTATTCATTTTCACTTTTGACTATTGAGATTTTAGCTCTGATCCTACATTGATTTTCATGATGGTTGTACCTATTCGAGAGCATCGGTTCAAGAGAGGTTGTCGGTACCAAAGGCCTTTGGATTATGGACCTCCTGTGAGTGATTTCAAACTTTCCTTTGTGCATTTATTTCTCTCTAATAGCATTTATTGTAATTTTTTCTTGTTGTCATAGATTTGAATTGAAAAATGACGCGTAGAATAGATTAAATGTCATGTAAACTTGTAAAACAATGCATCTGTGCCTTTTACTGATGCCTCTGCATAGTAAAGTGCCACTTAGCAACTTTTAGGTCTCGCCTACCAATAGTATGTTTCCGCATAGTACTAGGGTTTTCATGCCAATTTATATATGTTTTTCTGCTTATAAAACCCTAACTTTAAAATACCGCCTAGGCCTTGTAAAGTGTCGCCTAGTGTTGGAAAATACTGCATGAACTGTTAAATGATGCGTGCTAATGACAAAGTGTCATGTATTATCTTTTCTACACTGCGTAAGGTAAAATGCCACATAGTAATAGGCAAATGATGCCTATAGGATTTTGAAAAAAAATTAATAGGAATTTTTATTTTCTGATTAAAACCTGATGTCTTTGACTAACCAATTGAAATTTCCAAGATAGTTAGGTCTATTTTAGTTTAGCAAAACAATTGATTAGAATATCAAGATAATGGTACCAATGAATGTTTGATTATGTCAATCTGATATGATAGATCTGATAGTGGGATACTGATAGGTAGGATTGATTGATCAGTGTGAAAACTGATAATTCATTCTCAGGACATAGAGACATGAATAAATGGTACTAGGTTTGATAGGACCGATACTTTGATTCTGATAGACTGATTGACTTAAGATAACTCATTGATATAGTACACTGATATGATTCCTTTGATTTGCAAAATAGACACATTTTTGTAAGTTGTATATACAGACCATTGCATCTTGGGTCCTTGATCTAGGTTAGGCTCTTACTCCAGCAAAGTTCCATATTATTGAGATGTGTGGGCTTAGTTTCCTTCTTGACATCTTATGGTTTCAACTGAACTGTGGTCTCCTTACCGCTGTGGCAGAGAGATGGCACTCTAACCACAATACTTTCCATCTACCTTTTGGAGAGATGACCATCACTCTAGAGGACGTGTACAAATTACTACGCATTCCTTGTTGAGGGGAGATGGTGTACTATGACTTTGTTTATGATAGTACAATATGCAGACGGGTGTTCAAAGACAACACCATTGATGATGATACAATCACGTGGGTGTAGTTCACTTCATTTCCCACTTTGCCAGCAGTTCTAGGTGCTCTGATTGGCAGATTACTGCTTCCCAACCGGTGAGGTGGTGGTTTCTCAGTTGGATGGGGCTGGATTCTCAAGGATTTTCTTGCACAGCCTTGATGATTTGATTGGGGTTCATGTTTTCTCACACAATTATACCATGATTTACATGAGTTCATGTACATGTCTAGTGCTTCTTTGTTGGTAGGTGTTTTGATTCTCCAATTATGGGTATGGGAGCATCTTCCCATCACTAGGCCAGTAGCAGATAGGATTCATCATTAGGGATTCCCTTATGCTTTTCTATATAGCGGCATGGTTGTCCAGCATCATCTGGGCAAGCTTGAGTATTGGTGTCAGGTTATTGATGATCTTGATCGGGTCTATTGGCGACCATTTATAGGTTGTGAGAGATGGAGGGAGGATGATGACGAGCTCCCATATATGTTTGCTACTTGATGGATGATTGGTAGAGCTATGACTGTGATTGAGTGATTTTGCTTCGGCCAGGTTTCCAGACAGTACAATAGGATTCAGGATATGTCATAGGTTATGGCACTATATGCTAGAGTTTAGGTAGAGTGGTCCATGTGGGGTGCTTAGATAGATTTTCAGTTTTCCTGTAACCAGATTGCTCATTTGGCATACTATAGATGGGATTTGTTTGCAGATATTGCAGATGCTGGTATGTCACATGAGTATTGAGATTGGTGGGCTCGAAATAGATTTCTTTGATTTATAGATCCAACAGAGCCTATCCCTGATAGAGATGAGAGATTTGATGATGACAGAGGTGATGATGATGGGGATGATGATGGTGATGGTAGACCTAGATGACATCGGTGATGATGAGCTCAGAGAGGACAAAGAGGTCCTCAGATCATTGCTAGAGGATGGGATGGGCCATGGGTTAGAGGTGGACATGTCAAGGATAGAGCTAGGGGATAAGTTCGACAGGATCATGGAGCTGGGTTTGTATGACCTAGAGCAGCAGTAGTTGATAGACAGTAGAGACAATAGAGGGCTTAGAGATAGGTACATCTAGATGCTACTCGGTAGATTCCTGGGGGATAGGATCCCTTGGTTCAGTTATAGCGAGTTGCTTTGGCACAGCAGGATTAGATTTTGGCACAACAGGTGCCTCCATAGATGTCGATGTCATAGGATATGGGTTAGAGTTCCCAGTCTACTCCCAGTGTGGACACTATAGCTCAAGATGTGAGGACTCTATAGACAGGTTTGTCAACTATGGTTGGTAGATTAGATCAGGTAGCCACCATGATGTAACAGTTCATGGCGGTGATGGTGCAGAGGCCTAACATAGCGAGCAATTCTTAGGCTCCTCCTTCATAGGATAGACAGGATGACAGGGGTCTAGATGGGTCAGGTGCTGGGGATGGATCGGGTGCTGTTATGGGATCATGATGATTTGATGATAGAGTTGTTTATTATTGATATCTATTATATCATGTTATTGATGTTTATGAACACTTATATGATGATGATACACTTCCTTGACTCTCTTGATGAGTTTATTATGGGATTATCTTTATATGCAGCTATATGATGTTTATGATGCATTTACTTTTGATTATGCTATGGATGCAGTGTATCTTATGTATGATATAGATAAATGAATGCATTAATTATGAATTTTGATATGTTTCTCTATTTTTCACTGTATGAATGCAAAGTGTTTTATGGAAATATGGATGCACCTATGTTTTTGAGTTTTGAATGTATGCAGTGCTATCCTTAATTACATGTATGAAAATGATGTATGAGTAATGAATCTTTTTCTTTTGCTTTTGCTTTTCTGATATATGGATAATGAATAATGAGTAATGCTATGAATGAATGCAAAAGATAATCTCACATTATTGATTGGAATCAAGGATAAAATGTTTGATTGAACCCCCATTTCTTTAATGTTTTTGACCAACCAAGATTATAAATGTACCCCCTTGTTCTTGGTAAAATAACTACAAACAAATGCACTTAATCTAATCATGATAATGCAATGCAATGCAACTAAGTGTCACTAGATTTTAGCAAAGAAATGTCATAGAGATAAATTTTCATCATTGAGAATTATGGGACCAGAAAGTAAGCACAACCATCACTAACCACATCATGATGATATGAACACCTCTTTTTATCACTTTTTGGTAACCTCTTTGGAAACTAGTACAACCCTCACTAGTTGGATGACCAAACTATGGGAGTATGAATACTGGTTTCAACGGATTCAATGTTGCAAGTGGATTTTGGTATTAAGATATGGAAGATCTAAATAGCCAAGGTATCTATTTGCATAAACAAGAAAAGGTCAATCCTTATCTTATGTGAAAGTCCTCGATGGTTCTTTGATGACCATGTCGTTAGATGAATTCGCATAAGTTGATGGATCTTCCTCAAGACAGTCACTCAAAGGCAAGAAAAATATCATGTCTCTATCATGGCCAATCTAGTCGAAACATCATCGATTAGCTAAAAAGATGTGATAAAAGTCAATTGAATAAAGATCATCAAAAGAAAGCTTCAAGTGTTTTGCAATGTATCACTATTTTCAAAAGGAATTTCAAACATTCTGATCTTTTAAAGTGTGGTCAATTTTTAATCCCAAAAAATAAAGTCAATGAAGGCTCAAGGATCAAGTTGTAGGATCGAAATGCTTGGGTGTGAACAATGATATCCATCAAAGGTTCAACAAAACTCTCTTTCTTATGAAGCTCTGATAAGTCTCTCTCTAATGTGATCGAATGTAGCCCTATTGAATCCGTTTGTACCAAAATTTCAATCCTTTCCTACCCCCAAGTGATAAATGTGATCATGTGACAAACTTAGGGCAATAGGATATGCAATGACATGACTGAAAGGCTTTATTATGACTATGCGCAAATGATGGGTGCAATGAAGGTTTACAAGTGAGATGATGGAAATGCAATATGTACACATGCAACTTTTAGGAAAGACTTAAGGGAACAAAAGGTGTGTGATTGCCAAGTTTTCACCTTTTGGGTTTATTGCTTTTTTTCTTTTTCTCTTTTTCAAATTTTTTTTCTACCAAGGCACCTATTACTAGGTTTTCACCTAGGCACTTTTTTCTTTTTTTTAATTTTTTTTTTCTTTTTTTCAATTTTTTTCTTTTTTGATTTCAATTTTTCTCATGTTTTTGGTATTTTCAAGATCTCTTTTGACTATGTAAAATAAATATGATGCTTCTCATCTAATACTCTTTATACTCTTTCATCTACCTCATGTATAGAACCTCTTTAGATGAATTCTATTGATAGGTTCTTGTAGTTCTTCTCCCTCACAATCTGCTAAATTATAATTTCCTGTTCCAAATGAAGAAACAATGATGAATGGACCAAGCCAATTAGCCTCCCATTTTCCTTTCTTTTCTCTTTCAGCTTGATTCTTAGGGTTTTCTCTTAGCACTAAGTCACCTACTTGAAAGACTCTTGGTTTGATATACTTATTGTAGTTCCTTGAGATTCTATTCTGATATACTATCAAGTGTTCATAGGCTTACGTTTGGTGTTCTTCTAATAATTCTAATTGTTGAAGTTGGGAAACTCTATAATCCTCATCTATTATTAAGCCTTGTAATGATACTCGCAAAGATGGGATTTCAACCTCCAAAGGTAGAACAACTTCGGCTCCATAAACCAATGAAAATGGTGTAGCTCTTGTAGGTGTCTAAATGCTAGTTCTATAGGCCCATAATGTCAGGTTAATTTGCACATGCCAATCTCTTCCTGACTTATTCACCAATCTCTTCAAGATTTTGAGGATGTTCTTATTTGTAGCTTCAACTTGTCCATTTCCTTGAGGATAATAAATGGATGAAGAGTGATGAGTAATATGGAATGTGTCACAAAGTTCATCCACATCTTTGTTTTTGAATTGCTTTCCATTATCTGTGATTATGGCATGAGGGATACCATATCTAAAAATGATGTGGTTGAGTATAAACATGGAAATTTGTTTACTCATGGCCGTGATCAAGGGAATCACTTCTACCCACTTAGTGAAATACTCTGTTACAGTGATGATGTACTTGTGCCCATTGGAAGAAGGTGGATAGATTACACCAATCAAGTAAAATCCCCATTGATAGAATGGCCATGGTGTAACAAAGGGATGTAACTCTTGTGCTGGCACATGTATCATGCTGCCATGGTATTGACATTTTATGCATATCTTGACAAAGTGACAAGCATCTTTCTCTAAGGTTTTCCAAAAGTACCCTATGCAAAGGATCTTCTTGGATGGGTTTAAATTGCTTGAATGCAACCCAAAAATGCCCTTGTGAACTTCACGTAAAGCTAATTTAGACTCCTCTTCCTCTAGACATCTAAGTAACGTCCCATCAAGACCCTTACGATACAATGTGTCAGAAAGGATTGTGTGAGGGGCTGATTGTCCGATGAAATTTCATTTTTGGGCTCTGGATTCGTCTGAAGGTAACACTTGGTCTTTGAGATATGTATAGATAGGGTCGTACCAAGGTGAGTCATGTCCATTGAGTAGGGAAACAATTTGGGTATTGGGAAGGTCAAATGTCGATTTTGCCAACTCTTCCACCAAGAATTCATACTTCTCATTCTGATCAAGTTTTTGAAGTAAGGAAGCCAAGGTTGCCATTGCATCCACTGCTCTGTTCTTCTCTCTTGGAATTTTCTCCAAAGTTATCAAAGCAAAGTACTTTTTTCCAAGCATCAATCATATTCTTGTATGGCATTAGTTTTTCATCTTTGGTATTGTATTCATCATTGACTTGATTGATTATTAATTAAGAGTCATCATATACTTATAGCTTGATGATGTTCCATTCTAAAGCCATCTTAATGCCAATGACTAAAGCTTCATATTCTGCTATGTTGTTTGTGCATGGGAACAAAAGCTTGTATGACTTGGGAATAGTATAACCTTGAGGAGTAATCAATAATATTCCAGCCTCAGAACCTCCTTGTGTATATGATCTGTCAAAGTACAACTTCCATGTCTTTGCTTCTATGTTGACAATTACTGAATCCAGAAACTCCACTTGAATGGTTTGTGTAGAAATCAATGGGTTTTTAGCTAAGTGATCTTCTATCACTTGTCCTTTTATGTCTTTCCTATCCACATACTCAATTTCAAACTCACTTAATATCATGACCCATTTTGCTATTCTACCCATTAAGGCAGTTTTACTTAGCAAGTATTTTAGAGGATCAATTTTTGCAATCAATTTCACCTTGTGCATCAGCATGTAATGTCTCAATTTTTGGGATGAAAAGACAATCAATAAACATGATCTTTCCATGAATGTGTATTTAAGTTCATACTTGATCAATGTTCTACTCAAATAGTAGATTGCTCTTTCTTTCCCTTGCTCATCTTTTTGCGCTAGAAGAACTCGTAGAGACATCTCGGTAGCAGATATGTATAGCAGAAATGGTTTTCCCTTGATTGGTGGCATTAGGATTGGTGGATTTATTAGATAAGTCTTCAATAAAGTGAAGGCTTGATCACATTCTTCATCCCACATGAAAATGGTGTCTTTGTGTAGCAACCTTATGAATGAATGGCACTTTTCTGCCAATTGAGAAATGAATCTTCGTATTAATTGTATCTTTCCTAGGAGAGACCTCATTTGGATTATGTTCTTTGGAATTTCCATATCCTTTATTGCTTTAACCTTTTCCAGATCTACTTCAATCCCTTTTGCTGAAACTATGTAGCCTAACAATTTGTCGGATTGAACACCAAAGGCACATTTCTTCAGATTAAGCCTCACCTTGAATTGCTCCAATTGGGTAAATATCTTTTCTAGAATTTGCAAGTGATCTTCTCTATTATGTGACTTTTCCAATATGTCATCCACATAATCTTCTAGAAAGGTGTGCATCATATCATGGAAAATAGTGGTCATTGCCCTTTGGTATGTGGCTCTGACATTTTTGAGGCTGAAGGGCATTACGTTCCAACAAAAGGTACCCCAAGGGCATGTAAAGGTTGTCTTCTCTTGGTCTTTGGGTGCAATTTTTATCTGATTGTATCCGCTAAAACCGTCCATCAATGAATACATAGAGTGACCAGCTATCAAGTCGACTATTGCTTCTATTCTTGGAAGTGGGAAGTCATCTTTGGGACATGCAAGATTTAAGTCTCTAAAATCCATGCATATACGAATGGATTTGTCATGTTTGGTGACCGATACAATATTGGATATCCATTCAGCATATGCAATTACTCTTATAAACCCCACTTTCAACAATTTTTTCAATTCTGCCTTGACTAGGAGAGCTACATGTGGGTGTATCTTTCTCAACTTCTGCTTGACGGGCTTAACCCCTAGTTTAACATTCAAATGGTGCATAATGAAGTCAGGATCCAATCCTGGCATGTTGGCATAGGACCATGCAAAGTTCACTTATTTTTCTTGGAAAAACTTGATAAAATCCTTTCTTTCTAAAGGTGTAAGTGAAGCTTCTAGGTGTATGAATTTTGGATCCAATTATGTTCCAATGTTGACCTTTTTTGTCAGCTCTATTAGAATCAGTGACCTTTCTTCCTCATGTTCAGGTAGGGTATCCAACCTCTCTTCCTTTGGTGCCATAATTGGGTTTTCACCATAGGAAACATCCTTTATCTTTACTTTTTTTGGTTCTAGTGCTGCCACATGGTGGTTTTCATCACTACAACTTTTTCTTTTTTCTTTTTTTTCATTTTTTTCCTTGGATTAAGAGATTGGACCCCCGTTGTTCTCATCATGTTCAGACCAAACTCATTGGTGAAAGAGGGCTCAACCACATTCAAGTATTGGGCCATTGCTTGGTCATTGGGGAAATAGAGTAAGTCACTTGGCTCGATTAGATCCTAATCAATGAGTTCGGGATGCATCAAGGGTAAGGATTCATTTGGAAAAGTGTCATCGGTTGGATTTATGGACATGACCTCATTGGATGGTTCATACATAGTATCATTAAGGTCAATGACGTGAGCTTCCTCAAGATGGTCCATGGAAGAAGGATCGAAGTCCCCTTCACTTGAGTCCTTTGAGACCTCTACAGGAAATAGCATGGGAAATACTGCAAGTTGATTAAAACTAACATTCAAATCACCCCCCCACGAAGGTACCCAAGGTTCACCTATTCATGGCTGATTAGTAGGTGCTTATCCTATGTTGAGTTCTTGTATATTAGGATCTTCATTATCTTGAGTTTGTTGCCTAGGAACATTAGCATAAGCATGTATTGTGACAATCTCCTTATCATGGCATGATTCTTTGGATAGAGTGTCCCACTCAGTCTTAGGAGTCATCACTATCAACATCGGATTCCATTGTGTTTACTTGAGGATATGAATCATGAATGGGTTGGAGCTTTCTCCTTTGTGCTGGTAGCCTACCCCTAATTTTTCTTCTTTGGACCTCCAAGAAGGTTCAATTGGTTCTAGAAAACCTCTATTTCTTTTACCTAAGGGTCCTCTTCCCTTGTACCCCATTTTTTTCATTATTTCAAATCCTTTCCCATATTGATCGGTTTGAATGTTAATGTGTTGAACTCTTTCTATGGGAATATTTGAGGTATCATTTTCATCTTTATAAAGCCATTGGAGAACTTCATCTTCTTCTTTGTCAAATGCTGCTTTGTCACTTTCTCTTACAAAATAAGAGTTATATTTATGAGGAAGATGTTCCTTGGACGGTTTCGCATGTGTTCTTGGAGATGTAGGTAAGTCGAATAGGGAAACTAAATATTCCCCTACTCCTTTGGAACTGATTTTACATTGTTTTTCAAATGTATGCATCATCTCACTCATATACTTGTAATGATCCTCTTTAGCTTTATCTTTCTCCTCTTTGGTCGATTTTGAAGGTTCTACCTTTGGTGTAGATGCTTTATCTGAATTTTCATTTGAAGTTGGACCCTCATAACTCACTTTTTCCTTTCCTTTAGTTGATGTAGTTGAGTTAGTTTGAGGAGGGCTTGGAATAGAGGTAGCACTTAATGTTAACTTAGGATTATCCACTTTGATGTCTTCAATGGTAGCCCTTTGAATAATCCCTTCTCTATTATGAGGGATAAATAACTCGTGGAGAGGATTTAATGCATTGCAATATTGGAAAGGATTTGAATCCCCTCCAATCGTGATTTCCTCACCCATGTATGAAAATTTTATGCATTGATGATATGTGGATAGAACCGCTTACATCTCGTGTATCCATGGCCTTCCCAATAGGATATTATAAGTTAGTTTCATATCTAAGACTTAGCATTTTGTGTCCTTCTTGACAGGTCCAACTTGAATGGGTAATACAATCATGCCTTTTGAAGATCTTTCCACTTCATTATAGGCCTTTATGGTAATTCTTTTTGTAGGATCAATGCATGACTCGGATAATCCTAGAGATTTGACAAGGCTCAAAGTGAAAATGTTAAGACCAGCTCCCCCATCTATGAGAGCTCTCTTGACCCTATGTCTTTTAATCAAGACTTCTATATGCAGTGGTAGATTTTGGGGATGGGTAATGGACATGTCATCATGGTCTGAAAATGAAAGGCAATGTGGTGCAATGAGGTGCCCTACCATATTCTAAAACTTCTCCTCATCCAAGTTGGTAGGAACATTAGTTTCCACTAAAGCTTTCTCTAAGATTTCCTTGTGATTTGGCGATAACTTCAATAACTCCAAGATAGAAATTTGTGCTGGAGTCTTTTGTAGTTGATCTACCAAACTATATGGTTTTGCTATTGTAGCTAGTTGTTTTGCCAAAATGTTGGATTGCAGAGGGCCAATAGGTTTAGGATCAACCCCTTGTAGGATAATCCTTGAAGCTTTCCCCCTAGTGATAACATTAGATGTTTCCTTTTGGGCTTGTTCCTTGATCACAATAGTATTGACAACATGTTCACTCTTGGATAAAGTATTGATGATGTTATCATAATGAGTTGCAAAATTGATATTGTTGCTACTTTTCTTATTCCCATTGGACGATTCACCTTTCTCATGATTGTAAAAGGGTTTCTTGAAAGCCGTGTGATCTTCATTACTTTGAGGCCCTTCAATAGTGATTGTACCATTATCAATCAGGTCTTGCACCATGTTCTTCAGTAGTAAGCAATCATTTGTCTTATGCCCTCTAGTTCTATGATATTCACAATGAGTATTCTCACTCCACCAGTTGGGCTTGTTGTGTGGTTCATAGGGTTGAATCCTAGGTAAATTAATGATCTTGTTAGTAATGAGAGTCCTCAATTATTTCTCAAGAGGTTCACCCAAAGGTGTGAAGGTCCTCTTGGGAGTTGGTGCCAAGAATTTGTTAGATTTGTTACTTCCTTAATTGTTCCCAAAATTGCCACTATTGGTATTGTTGTTGTAAGGCACTTTTGGAGCCTAATTTTCATTGTTCACCTAATTAGGTGTTCTTGTGAGAGCAAAGGGAGTCACTTTTAAATTACTAGAATCAACAACACTGTCATTGACCACTCCTTTATTGTTGTTCTTCAACCCAAACTGATTATAGCTGTTAGAAAAGTTCTTATTCTAGTTATTATGGTTGTTGTTGGAGGTATTGTTATTGTAATTCTTATTGTCCTTGTAGAGTTTTAACTCTCCACTCTTAACTAATACCTCTTCCGTAGTTACCCCATTTTTTAATAAGGTCTTGGAAGGTCTTAGGACATTGTATTCTCAACCAATAATTCATCTCATTGCTCAAGCTATTGATGAAGATATCCATCTTCTCTTTTTCTAGTACGCTCCTAGGATATCTAGCAAATACCATCCTCCATCTTTGTAGGAAAATTAGGAATCCTTCTCCTTCTTTTTGCTTGGTATTACATAAAGTGATCATTGTGACTTCATGTTTGATATTGTATGAATAGTGTGCCAAAAATTTAGAAGTCATCTCTTCAAAGTTTTTAATGTTAGAAGGTAACTTCGAAAACCACTCCATGGCCATACCTCCTAAACTTCTTGGAAATAATCTCATTAAATAAGTGGTATCATGCATGAATTACAAGCTCAATGCACAAAATTCCTGTAGATGATCTTGAGGACTGATGTTCCTTCGTATTTATCATACTTAGGAAATACTACGTTGATAGGGAATAGTATGATGACTAGACTCTTGTCAAATGGAAATGGACACAATGCTTCTATAGAAAAGGGTTTGGGAGCCCCACTTTGTTTGATCATGTCCAATTGCATTTGAAATAACTTAAATTGTTCATTCATGATGTCAATCGGCCTCTCTTCAACTTCTGGTGGTTTAAGTTGATTAACATCATAGTTGCGAGGAAGCTTAAGACCTGCCCGGGCTAGGTCTAGAAAATATTTCTCTTTATCTATCTCCATTGCCTTCTCCATGAGTTTCAAGAAATATAGACTTTGTATTGCTTCACTAACCTTCTCATCAATTGCATCTTTGGCAGTTGGTTTGCTATTACCTCTATTGTTAGTGTTATCAATTCCTTGAGTGTTTTGGTCTATTCCTCCATTATTGGTATTACCCTGATTGTTTGGGTCAATACCCCCATTGTTGGTCTAATCGAAACCCAAGTTGCGTGTATACAACATGTTGTTTTCTACTTCTTGAACGGGTTCTTGTGAGATTCTTGGAGCAGTAAAAGTATCGCCCGGGAAAGGAAGTTCTTGTCTCAGATAAGTTCTGTCTACTTGAAAAGTTTTCTTCACATAATATGATCGATTAAAATTAGGCATGAACATAAACCACTTGAAAATAGGCTTTTGATCTTTCTCGTGGCCAAATCCTTGTGAAATTTTCAAAATTGCTCAAAATCAGGATTTTTGACCAGGCAGGGTATTGAGACTGATAGAACACTCAAAAGAGTATCTGAATATATGATCAAAAAAATTTGAAACCCTCAAGAAATGCTCTCTATTTGTGCTTTTTTTTTAATTCTGGGTGTCACTTGCCTGTGTGTAGGCATGACTTTAAGTTTGATACGCGGTGACTAGAATATTTTTAAGCGGTTCTCTATAGATAATCAGGCAACTTTTGCCTATTGATAGGCATCTTTTAACTTGTTCCAAGCATCACTAAAAATGTCATAGGCATGACTTCATTATTGACAGGCGTTTCTTTATAGATTACATGCATAATTTCACTATGCACAAGCGGTTTTTCTCTTTGTACAGGCAGCACTTTGCAGACCAAGATGTAAATTTTAGCAATTTTTAAAAGATTTTTTATCAGATCTGCATAACATTCTTGTTTGAAAATGAAGTACAAACACAAAACACACATCAAATTTGTATCATATCCCTAAAACCACACTAAAAGTGTATGTTCTCGATCATTTTTCACAAGTCTTGAACAAGAAAGTCTTCCAAGCAGTCTACCTATAGTCAAATTTGGCTTTTAACATTGTTGGCTCTATAAGGTAGCTTACTACTTATCAAGATTTTAGTGAACACCTCCATTCTAAATTATATCAAATTCTTATACCCCCTTGCGGGCTTCCCACATGCACAAAAGCACGATTTGGCACAATCCAAAAGGACTACTAGAGGAAGTGAATAAAATTTGCACACAACTTAGTCATTCTCCTTTTAAGGAAAAATGCATTTGATTATAGTGGGTTGGATAGTATCACGACAAAAGTGATTGTCTCCCACTTGGGTTGTTCCCTCTCACCGGCCTCGTTAAGGCAATTTCTCAGGAGGTAGGCTCTTTAGTGATCTAAATTGACTAGCATGTATATTAAAGCAAGAAATTAAACATAGTTCAACAAGTTTGGGAATTTGGTTCACTTAAAAAGTGAAGAGCATATCCCTATTGTTGTCCTTCATTCCAAACACTCAAGCAACAATTGTTCTTTTTCAATCTCTTGACAATGAGATTCTTATAATTGAGGTGTTTGGTTAATTCCTTATTTTAATTAAGCTAGATTCAATGAATGCCACAATTTAAGCAAGTGCAAGCTTGATTTGATGAATACCTCTTTTTTTGTAGCTAGCAAAGGCTAGGTGCTTTTATGATATTTTTGATTGCTTGTTTTGCTTTCACTCACCTAGTGGCAATCGTTCCCGCTTCCTCCTCCAACAAGTTAGTCAACAAAGCCATACAAAATGAGAGAAACCATAAAGGAAAAATTTGAAGTACAATTAAGTGTTCTTCAAGATTTTTCAATGAAAGCTTCAACAACTTAATGTAAACAAATTTCAATTTAAAGTAGGGAATTTAAACTTGTAATCCTCTAACACCTTAATGTAGTGAGCATACAATTTCTCTTCTAAGCCTAAACTCTCTAAAATTGTAGCACTATGAATCTATTTCTCACACTTAGCTTGTATTCTTACCTCCTTGCTTGGTTGTGTAACTCTATTCTCTAGTTTTCGAACCTTCCTATGCTTGCTCATCTGCAGGAAAAACACAGACAGCAAGTAAGATAACCGAATTTATTAATTTGACAGCAAATTAAAGCAAAAAGTAGGAGGTGTCATTAGTCAGCTAATACGCGTGATTACAAGGCTAGCAGGCATAACTTTAAAAATAACCAGCGTCACTTTTCAATGACTCGGGTGACATTTAAAGTTCAGCAGGCGTAACACTTTAATTACTCGGCATGAAAAGTAATGAAAATTGTGTACGATAAGCTATTTAAAGCGGCAATTAACAAATACTAGGCGCCAGTTAAGAGATACTAGGCATGACAGTTTGCAATAAATTACATTGTAAAGATTGTCACAGACGGTAAAAGATAGAAAATATGGGGCACTTCTCAAGTCACAGGCATCGCTTTACGCTCCTGAGTGTGACACTTTATCTCACAGGCATAAACATTTATCTCATAGGTGGCCAAAGAGAAATAAAGACAGAATAGAAGGAATCATACAAGCATCGATTAGCAGCTTGTAGGCATCATCAAAATGACCATAGGCGTCACTAAATCCTTCATAGGCATCATTTCTCCTATTTTCTACAAAATACACAAAAAAGTGAAGACAAAAACACACAAAATTTGATGAAAATGATAAAAATGAGGCTCAAGGCCCCACGGTGGGCACCATTTGTGTGTGTGTATTTAACACCTTCATGAAATTAGGATCATTACCTAATAATTCTAAGCAAATACAATGCAAATTTAAACTAAGAATTGAATTTAAAATCCATGACATCTCATGGTTCTCTAATTAGATGTGGTAAGTAGAGCTCTTAGCTTAATCTCCACTAGTGACACTTCTAAAATGAGAAATATATGATGCTACAATGCTTAATCTAGCTCACAATTCTCCATTATGCAAAGATAAATTGAAATGCTAATGCTAAATGCTCTCAATTGCTCTCAATTGCTCATAAAATGCCTATAATAAGGATGCTTTGTTCTTGAATTCTCTTCTATCTTATTGCTCTCAAAATGACTCTTATTTATAGTAAATTCCCAAGGGTAGGGGGTAGAGTGAAGTAACCATGATTTAGCTTTGGTTGAGTCAAAAAATTCACAATGTTTTTAAATGGGGGACAATTTAAATGTTTATCTCAAAGCTCTGGACAAAAGGACAAAATTGAGTGGTTGAGATTCAAAGTTGAAATGTGTGATTGAGATTCAATTCTTTTTGAGTGATTTATGTCTCTTTGTTCTCAATTCTCATTGGTTGCTCAATTTTTGTTGAAATATATTAATATTAATTAAATTCTATTAATTAATTAAATTAGCCATGTGAGGGAATAGGTTCAATTTGATTTTTGATTTAACAACTATACAATTAATTGATTAAAATCAATTATGTAGTGTTTTTCACCCCTTTAGGCTTTGATTTAATTATTTAATGTCATCATTTGATTTTTCCTTTTGATTTTATTGATTTTGTCCAATTTGATTTAATAAATGTCCATTTAAATTTGATTTGATCATTTTTTATAAGAATTAGTGCATTTGAATTAAGATTTTGTGATTTTGTGATTTTAAAGCACTTGCCCAATTTTTTATGTCTACACTTCATTACCTTGAGTTTGTTTCCTAGGAACATTAGCATAAGCATGTATTGTAACAATCTCTTTATCATGGCATGAGTCTTCGAATAAAGTGTCCCACTCATAGTCTCGGGAATCATCACTATCAACATTGGATTCCATCATGTTCACTTGTGGATAGGAATCATGCATGGGGCTGGAAATTTCTCCTTTGTGCTGATAACCTACCCCTGATTTTTCTTCTCTTGACCTCCAAGAAGGTTCAATAGGCTCTAGAAAAACCTCTATTTCTTTTACCTAAGGGTCCTCTTCCCTTATACCCCATTTTTTGCATTATTTCAAACCCTTTTCCATATTGGTCGGTTTGAATGTTAATGTGATGAATTCTCTCCACGGGAGTATTTGAGGGTATCATTTTCATCTTGATAGAGCCATTGGAGAACTTCATCTTCTTCTTTGTCAAATGTTGCCCTGTCACTTTCTCTTACAAAATAAGAGTTATATTTATAAGGAAGATGTTCCTTAGAGGGTTTCCCATGTGTTCTTGGAGATGTAGATAAATTGAATAGGGAAACAAAATATTCCCCTACTCCCTTGGAATTGGTTTTACATTATTTTTCAAATGTGTGCATCATCTCACTCATATGTTTATAATTATCCTCTTTAGCTTTTTCTTTCTCCTCTTTGGTGGGTTTGAAAAGTTCTACTTCTAGTGTAGATGCTTTATCTAAATTTTCATTTGAATTTGGACCCTCATAACTCACTTTCTCCTTTCCTTTAGTTGATGTAGTTGAGTTAGTTCGAGGAGGATTTGTAGTAGAAGTAGCACTTAATGTTAACTTAGGATAATCAACTACAATTCTAGGAAAATACAATGCAAATTTAAGCTAAGAATTGAAATTAACATCCATGACATCTCATGGTTCTCTATCCAAGCTTGGTAAGTGAAGCTCTCAGCCTATTCTCCACTAGTGACAATCCTAGAATGAGAAATATGATACTAAAATGCTTAATCTAGCTCTCAAACTCTCAAATGTGATACAAGAATCAATTCAAATGCTCTCAATTGCTCATAAATTGCCTATAGTAATGATGCTATGCACTTGAATTCTCTAGTATATTTATGCTCTCAAAATGACTCTTATTTATAGTAAAATCCCAAGGGTAGGGAGTAGAGTTAGTTAATCATGATTTAGCCTTAGTTGAGTCAAAAAATTTGCAATGTTTTTAAATGGGGGGACAATTTAAATGGTTGTCTCAAAGGTTTGGACAAAAAGACAAAATTGAGTGGTTGAGATTCAAAGTTGAAATGTGTGATTGAGATTCAACAATTTTGGAGTGATCCATGTGCTTTTGTTCTCAATTCTCATTGGTTACTCAATTTTTGTTGAAAGATATTAGGATTAATTAAATTTCATTAATCAATTAAATTAGCCATGTAAGGGAATAGGTTCAATTTAATTTTTGATTTAACAACTATACAATTAATTGATTAAAATCAATTATATAGTGTTTTTCACCCCTTTAAGCTTTGATTTAATTATTTAATGTCATTATTTGATTTTTCTTTTGATTTAATTAATTTTTTCCAATTTGATTTAATAAATGTCCATTTAAATTTGATTTGATCCTTTTTTATGAGAATTAGTGCATTTTGATTAAGATTTTGCAATTTTGTGATTTTAAAGCACTTGCCCAATTTTTGATGTCTACAAATGGAAAAACTGAAATGTCCAAAACCCTCCTCAGTATGCTCAATCTACCTGGAATAATACCTAGCCCAATAATCAACAGAACTAGTGATTTAATCCACAACAACCCCAATGGACACAACCTCCAAACCAATGGCAATCGCCACAAGGAAATTGGTAGCCCACTAACCAGTGTAGAGGACCTCAACAATGGCCTAATCTGAATTCTAGTTATCCACCTTTTCCTCCTCCAGTGAATCCACCTGCAAATATAGGTCCTCAAATGCAGACACAGTTACCTACTCAGCCATAACTGAATCCAAATAGTCAACAACAACAGCAGCAAATGTATGCTACTGATGCTTAGCAATACCCTACTTATGCACTTGCCATAGTTGATATACACCTAAGATCGAGTACTACCTTGCCTGCACCTGAACCCCCTCTTATTACAGAAGTGCCAGACCTTCCTATAGCATCATTACCACTTCCAGAGAATGCTTTGCCAAATACAGTATCCCCAGCTAATGTCTCCAATCTAGCTAATCTTCATATATCAGTAAAACCTCCTTTTCCTCAGAGGCTTAGCCTAGACAAACCTATATCAAAAGAAGACCAACTATTTGATATCCTTGACCAATTAAAAAGTATGCATGTCCAAATTCCTCTATTTCAAGCCATTAAAGATGTTCCTATCTATGGAAAAGAAATCAAGGAAGCTTGTCTCAAAAAGCCTAGACAAAAGAAAATGGATCCCAAAATAGTTCATATTATAGGACAGCTAGCTGATATCATGCTGGGAAAACTTGTAATTTCAAAATATTTTGATCCTGGGAGCCCGGTTGTTAATATTATCATTAATGGTCAGTTTGTCAAAAATAGTTTAATAGACTTAGGTGCTGCCATTAATGTAATGACTAAGGATACTATGAATAAACTGAGCATACAATGATTACAAGCTACTCCAAAAATCTTGCAACTAGCAGATAGTTCTACTATCACCCTTGATGGGATGATAGAAGACATAATAGTTGCCCTAGACACCTGGGAATATCCTGTTGATTTCATGATTTTATCACCAAAGGTCAATCTTGTTTGTTACCCTATTATTCTAGGACATCCATGGTTAGCAATAGCTAATGCCAACATTAGTTGTAGATCAGGGAACATGACAATTTCAGATGGGAAAGCAACTAAGAAACTAGCATTATATCCTCCAGCTCAACCCCAGCTAGATTTAAGCACCCCTATATGGCTAGATTTAGGAGATGGGGAAGAAGATTTGAACTCTATGGTTTAGCTCATGATGTTCCATAGACAATCCTTTCTAAAGTTGCAAGAGGAAGATGTAGTGATTCAGAGCATTCTTAATAATGACTGTGTTGTGATTAAAGAGATATCTGAGAGCTCTTTGTTGGAGTTAACTACATATGAGGACCATGTTGAGGAATGTGTTTTACCTTCAGAACCCAATATTATCCATCAGTTACTACCCTGTGAAGTAGTTATGAGTCCTATCTCTAAAGCATCCATGCTTGACCTTGCTGCTACTATTGAGCTTTCCAAGGGTCATAACCTCCATGTAAATAATAAGTTGCCTTCATAGCTATTGGAGCAATTAACTAAATTACTACAAACACATGAAAAATCCTTTCCATGGGACTAAGGGGATATGAAGTGACTGAGCCCCACACTATGTACTCATAGGATTTATATCAATGAAGGAAGTCTACCACTCCGCTAGCCTCAAAGGAGGATTAACCTAGCATTAAGAGAGATAGTCAAAATAGAGTTACAAAAGTTGTTAGATGCTAGCTTTATATATCCTATCTCTGATAGTAAATGGGTATCACCCTTGGTCATAGTTCCTAAAAAGGGGGGTAAATGGAGAATCTATGTAGATTATAGGGAATTAAATAGACCCACAAAGAAAGGTCATTTCCCCTTACCTTTCATTGATCAAGTACTTGATACTTTAGCTAGTAAAAAGTATTTTTCCTTTCTTGATGGATATAGTGGATACAATCATATTAGTATTGCTCCAAATGACCAGGAAAAGACTACATTCACATGTCCCTGGGGGACTTATGCATATTATGAAATACCATTTGGGTTGTGTAATGCTCCAGCAACATTCCAGAGGGCTGTAATTAGTATTTTTGTTGACATTTCACATGATTGCATGGAGATATAGATGGATGATTTTACAACATTTGGGGTCACTTTTGAAGAAGCTCTACATAATCTAGAAAAGGTATTGATTAGGTACAAGGAACACAATCTCTCTCTCAATAGTGAGAAATGTTTTATGCCGATGTAGGAAGGCGTTGTGCTTGGACATTTTATCTCAGCAGAAAATCCAAGTAGACCTAGCCAAAATTAAGGTAATTCTTACATTACCCACACCTACTAAACAAAAAGATGTAAGATCTTTCTTAGGAAACGCTAGCTATCACAAGCATTTTATTCATAATTTCAGTCAAACAGCTAGTCCTCTATACACCTTTCTTACCAAGGAGGCCAAGTTCATATGGACATCAACTTGTAATGACTCAATCTTGTAGCTCAAATCACTTCTAACAACTACACCAGTCCTTAAAGGACTTGATTGGTCTCTCCCATTTCACATGCATACAGATGCTTCAGACTATGCAATAGGTGTTGTGTTAGGACAAAAGCCTAGTAACCTTGAAAATGCCATTACTATATCAGTAAGAGCCTACATGGACCAGAATTAAATTACACAGTAACTAAAAAAGAACTACTAGTTGTAGTTTATGCTTTAAACAAATTATGCCATTATGTAACAGGCTACCCCATCTTTGTTCACACTGACCATGCAATAATCAAATATCTAATGAACAAACTTGCCATCACAGGCAAGTTAGCAAGATGGCTTCTTCTTTTGCAAGAATTTGACATAACCATTATTGACAAGCTAGGGAAGGCAAATGTAGTGGCTGACTATTTATCCAGAATTTAGAACACTAACTCAGACACTACTATGGTTGATGATACATTCCTTGATGAACACCTATTTTATATTACCATCCAAAATCTATGGTACGCTGATATAGCTAATTACCTTGCAACTAGTAAAATGTCCCCACACTTCTCTCCAAAGGACAAATGAATGCTTGTTGAGAAAAGCTTCCAATTCTCCTAGATTGACAACACCTTATTTTATACTGGACCAGACCAAATCATGAGAAGGTGTGTGTGAGAGGATGAGACATATGATATACTCCATGCTTGTCATGATGAGCCATGTGGAGGCCACTTTGCAGCCAAGAGGACAGCTCTAAAGATCCTAACAACTGGTTACTAATGGCCAACACTTCACAAGGATGCAGCCAGCTATACAAGAAAATGTGACAAATGCCAAAGGATGGGTCATCCAACCAAATCAGATGAAATGCCCCTCAACCCAGAGGTGGTGGTAACACCATTTGACAAATGGGGTATGGATTTCATTGGTCCAATAGATCCCCCTTCAAATGGGAAATCATACATACTAGTATACATGGATTATCGAACCAAATGGGTGGAAGTAAAAGCCATGCAGCATGCACAAGATCAAAAGGTAGCAAAGTTTTTGTATGAGGACATCTTCACCCATTATGGCATGACAAGGGAACTTGTAACTAACCAGGGATCATAGTTTATATCCAATCTGATAACCGAACTCATGAAGGAATACAACATCAGGCACCAGAAGTCTAGCCCTTACCATCCTCAAGAAAATGGTCAAGTAGAGGTCACAAACAAAGAAATTGAGGCAATCTTAACAAAAATAGTTCACCTGCACCGACGAGATTGGAGCAGCTGACTCACAGAAGTAGTCTAGGCCTACTGCACAACCTAGAAGACAACCACAAGATTCACCCCATTTGAATTGGTATATGGGAAGGCGACAATGTTACCAATTGAATTTGAGCACAAGACATTGCGTATAGTGCTAGAATTAAACATCAATCTTCCTGCAGCACAGACATAACACCTTCTACACCTCAATTCCTTAGATGAAATGTGTAAATCTGCATTGGAGCATACAAAGTTGGTACAAAAACAATGGAAGAGGTGGCATGATTATGATATTAAGAGCAAGCAATTTCATATGGGTGATTGGGCATTATTGTATAATTCCAGATTTAAAGAAATTCCAGGAAAGTTATAGACCAAATGGTTGGGACCTTATGCAATTGAATACATCTTTAACAACAAACCAGTCCAATTGACCATAATAGATCTAGTGAAATTCAAACTACTCGTCAATGGACATCAGCTGCGCTTGTACCACCAGCCCCAAACAAAGGAGGACTTCCTGTAATAGTTCCGCAATCACACTTCAGCAGCGCAATAGGTAACACTTCCTGCTGGAAAAGGTGAAAACCTTCTTCCTACAACTCTAAAATAACATGCCTTCAATGAGCGACCATAATAAAACTTCATTTCATATGAAATCCATTTCTCCATTCATTTTTCTTTATTCTTCTTTCCAACCCATTCCATTTCTCTCTCTTCCATCCACTCACCATCCACGTCATCCACTTTTTCTATTTACAATGTTTCCAATAAGAGCCATCTCAGCTGATACATGTAGCTACCAGCATCATTTCCCTCTCACCACCTTTTCCTCATGCGTACGGTAATCAACTACCAAGTACAACTTTTTAAATCTCTACTCACTTTTAGCACATAGATCTCGGTAATTATATTTAGTACTATAATAAATATATAATTAAGCTGTTATGCAAGTTCCCCATCCTATGTCAAATGTGCCAAGTGAGGACACTTGTAATTATTTAGTAGGGGGTAGGGGAAGTGTATTAAGTTCTAATTGTTAGGAATGGGAACACTGAGAGGGGGGGTGAATCAGTGTTCACTATATTTTAACTTTTTACTTTAATCTTTATACTGAACTTAAATGCTTAAGTACTGAATTAAACATTCACATAAACATGAAACATGAAATCAACACATGACACCAATATGGTTATAGGGAAATCCAAATAGGTAAAAACCCTGGTGGAAATTGACACCCACTAATATTCTGCACTAGTGTTTTGTGATCCTTGTTAGAAGATCCTTTACCCTATTAGGAGTAGATTTATAATGCTTTAAGTATAGTAGACCTTGTTAAGGTTCGGACCCTATTAGGAGTCTTTTATAATGATCCATGTTAGGGGATTGGACTCACTTTCCTAGAGCTCATTGCTCAAATGGTGGAGGCTACAACCTTCTGATTTCAGATACACACTATATCTGCAAGTGAACTGTCACTGTGACACTGCTGGTCAGATCAGTTCCTTTGATGCGCTGATGCTTTAACCTCTTACAAAGCTCTAATACATCTTATGCTCTCTTCACATACTTCTAATCTACTTATCATAACTCTATTATCACTTCCATATCAAATACAATGGGCGCATCTTATATTTATACACTCGTATAAACAAAATAATTAGGTCGGCCCTTAGACCTATTACAAACAATGCTTCCAAATGAATTGACTTAAGCGTGCTTAAAATTATACATATAAACATGTCAGAAATCTAAATACAATTGGTGCATGGCCTTTACAACATTACATTATAATCACAAACCAAAATGCTAATTGTCAGCTCCATGCTCTGTTCTCTGCTGGCACACACTAGCTGTGCAACTTCAACTGACTGTAACTTTCACATCTTTGCACATCTACTTATGCACTCATAGAATAAGCATGAGTATAGTCTAACAAACTTAACTTCTAGGGCACATACCATAATTCATCCGTACACACATGCGCTAATGCTCTGAGCTGCAGGAACTCTGTACATTGTCCAGTCTTCAACACTTAGCTGATTTATGATCTTCTCATTAGTTGTGTTGACTCCAAACTGCTATATGACTTTGTTTCCATGATGAAAACACTATATCAAGTCATATACTTTAGTATAGACAACTTTCCAACAATCTCCCCCTTTATCATTGATGGCAACAAAGGAATATAACCAAGTTGCTAACTGTCCCTTAACACAAAAACTTTTGTCTTCTATACATTCTTTATACATAATCTTATATCTCCCTATACATATATATACTCCATATTCTATACACAACTCCCCCTTTGACATTAATGACAAAGGTGCATCAAAAAATTGTATCTACATATACTCACTAAGGGAAAACATCCAGATATGCTACCTTGAGGTTCTGGATCTCCTTCTTCCAAAAAGTTATCAGAGAGTTAACTATCTGGAGATGGGCGCATAAAGCATACTATAGCTTCTCAAAATCTATGCTCAAACCTTGATCATAGGTTATCATGGTGGCATCAATCTCCTTTATATTCTAATTGAGAATGTCTAGTGAGGGCGCAAGAGCATTCCTCAACTGAATCTGTCTAGACCTTATCTTTTCCATCTCTTTCTCTGCCTTTTCAATCTTGTCGAACTGACCTTGGTAGATATTGTTGCACATGTTCACATTAGTGGATTTTTATTTTACTGAACTCTTCACTTTCTCAATCATAGCTTCTACCTCTTTTATTTTGAAATGAGCATTAGTAAGCTTATCTTGTTCCATGCATTCTGCAATTATTTTCCTTCCTTCATCTACAAATTCTTTCAAGGATGCTTGACTAGTCTTAAGTGAATTCAGATCTAGAGAAAATTTTCTCATCAACTAATTCAATCTCTTCTTTAAGTACTTCTCTTCTGCTACTATGGACGCAGATTCTTCTAGGCTAGAAAAATTGCTTTTGAACTGTGAGATGATTGTACTCACATCATCAACCGAGTGTACTTTTAACACTTTCTTATCCACAGGAAACAAACTGTTTAGAATGTTTACTGATTCCACAAGTAGAGGATTTCTCATGACTTGCTTCTCCTTAGCCTTCTTCGTAGCCAGGGCATTGAACTTAATCAGGTCTTCTTCTTTCCAGCAGTCCAAACTGCTTGTGTCAAGTGTCAAACTTGACAACAATGCTGAGGAGGGAGTGATGGGAGTGCTATCCATCACTTCTTGTTTCACCTTGACCAATTTATCTGATGATTCATCCTTATGTTCATTTTATTTTTCCTCTTCTTCTTCTTTCTTTTCTTCTTCTTTCTCATCAGATATGTCTTCAATGTGTATTTCTTCTTGCTGAGTGGGAGGTGAGCTGCCGCATAAGATTTCAGCTTCTTGTGTGCTCACAAAAGCTTCCTCAAACTTATCAAATTCTATGTCAGTGGCCACCATGGCTATCTCTACATTGTCAATGACAATGGTGTTGTCCTTGGGTGATTCTGACATGGGCGCAGACTTATCTACCTCTAATTGAGTTCCATTTGTGGGCATTGAGTCTTGTGGACCTATCATTATTATATTAGAGGACTCTACTACTTTGTCTTGTTCACTAGATGCATGAGTGATGGGCACAGAAGGAGGTTTCATGTGTTGTTCTAAGAGCACTTTCTCAAAAGCCTTCTCTATTTCCTTCGTTATCAACTAATAGTCTTTGTTCATAATGTGTAGAGTCGTCATCTTTGTCCTTAAGTGCGACTTCACTAAATTTAATATCAGTGCCTTTTCTTCATTAGAACATACTGGTAGAGTATCTTCTAATATCTTTTCTCTGATCCTTAGATCCTCTTCATTTTCTTGTCTCTTTTGGTATTCTAAAATATCCCATACTTTATCAGGAATAGAGGTCTACAATTCAAGGACTGTCTTCTTGAATTTGATCATATGTTTGACAATCATACTATGTATTTCTAATTTTTTAATCTCTCTGTATGTTTCATAATACTTCCCTACTTGATCAATTTTGCCCTCATCAACAATTCTTGCATTCAAAACTTTAAGGCTTGGTCTGAATCCTACCTTGGGAGGTACTTGAATGTTTTTCTTGCTCCTTGTTGCTCGCAAGGATGGATGACTAGTGCTAGCTTCTTTCTTCCTCTTGACTAATGGCTTATACTCTGAAGGAGTGGTAAGGTCAATAGTATCTTTGGGCACAGAAGGAGTATTATCTTCTTTACCCTTCTGACTATCATCTGATTCAGTTTTCATCTTCTTCAACTTAGGATCTTCTTGTTCTTCCTCTACTGCAACATCTTTAAATTCTAAGACAATCTTTTCATCCCTTGCTTTATCAAGGTCTGCTTGAGACACACCATGTATTCTTAAGATCTCAGATGTAACCTTAGCAACCTTTCTTTTAGTTGTTGCGTTGTTAAGTTTTGCATCAACTTCTCTGGTCTTTTCCTCATAAGTTCCCCACCTAGGTTCATTAGGATCTTTGGGGGCTGATGGAAGTACTTGTGCATATGCTTCAAGGACTTATTCATCTACCTCATACCCAAGTGGATGAATCCACTTAGTTCTTGGCTCAACAGCTTCCATACAAGTAGTGTATGTCTCCACCATAAAGCATATTGAATCCTTATACTTTTCCACAATGCTTTCTGGAATCATGTACCTCATATGCATCTTAGCTCTAAAGGTCTTCAATTCCAATGTGATATAATCTCTTAGATTACTCTCAGTGGTTGCTTTGAGGGATATCTGAGGCATGGTTGGAATGGACTTGTCCAAGTACATATCTAAAACTCTTCCAACTATATGAAGATACATATAGATGATTAAGGACCCAAACCTAAAAATATTTATCTTGTCATGTTTGATAGCCTTGATGTTATCAATCAACAGTATGTGCAAGATCTCACACAAGTTGAACTCTCCATCTTCCTTTACAAGTCTGATGGCTGCTAGAATAGTGCCCGCAGACACACTATTCACCCTACTGGTGTGATGAAACCTGTATCCCAATATCATTAACATCAATTTGATGTCTGCTTGCTTAATAGGCTCAATTGTCATGCCACGCCTATCGCTCCTTGACTTAAAAGTTTGCTCAACCATCTTTCTGACATCCTTTCCCATAGGAAGGACGGTGCCTATCCTAGATAGGCATGTCATCTCATGTATCAAGTCACTTGTGATTCTTATCAGCACATCACCAATCCAAAATAGATCATCATGAATTCTATTTAATAAGATCTTAATCCATTCTATCTCATAGAATTCATATGCCATGGCATACTCAACAATAGGGTGATCATTCCATTTGACATATTCATCCATGAATATTTTGTCAAGTTTCAGCATGGTATCCATGTGCACCCTTAACCTATCCAACCCAACTGGTTCCTTCTTACAGTAAATGTAAGCCCTAATGTCTTCCACATGCATGACGCCCATAGGCATGTGGGAGAAAGCTCCCTCTAAATCATCTAGGGTTGATTTAAATGGGTGTCTCTTGAAAACATATCTCTTCTTCTTAGAAACATCATAAACAATAGGAGTGGCCATGACTTACTTGATAATCACTTTCCAACTGATCTTTGAGATAATTTGATGACTTCTAAACCGACGCAATGAGCTAGGGTTTCTGCAACTGATCACATGCACTGTAAACACTGATAAATCAATCTCCAAGTCTTTACAACAACTTCCAAGGTTCTTTCTACTCTTCAATTGCTCTAAATTTGAATGCAATGAGTAATGAAACAACTTTCTGTGTACTTAAAGTGAGCATTCTACCATTAATGCAAGTTGCGTAAACCAGGTTGTCACTTCAAAATTTCTAACTCAAGTTTTGCTAACAATCAGCGTTTGCACTCTTGCACAAAGGTTCCTATACACTTCAAAAGCTTAAGTCCAAAGGCACATACTCTGAGGATAAGTATACCAGCAACGCAGGGGTCTAGAGCTAAATTAGCTCCCCCTATGACCCTAAGGGCCATTCATGCAGATGTAGAGGGTGTGTCCACTGTGGATGCATCCAATACAATCCCATCAACTATCCTTCTTTCCTTCTAACCAAATCAAGCTCGCATCCTCTGAGGCTTTTACAAACTTGACTTCTCCTTCAGGATCCACTATTGGTTCTTCGGCCTTTTTGGGGCTTTCCTGACCTTGCATCCTTGATCTACAGAATCTTGAGATATGTCCAGCCTTGTTACAAGAGTGACAAATGACTGGAGGTCTAATATTCCTCGGCGCATTGACATGAGTCACCATTTTACATGTTCTGGTTGAGTGACCATTATAGTTACATATCTGACATGTAACATTCTGAGAACTTTCATTTGTTTGATCCTGATTTCTCTGATTATATTGAATCATGTTCTTCTTACTAGTCTTAAAGTTCATAGCTCTATGACCAAATCTATTGCATGAGTAAAAATAACCATTAAAAGGTCTTACCTCAATACAGTTCCTTGCAATGTGTCCATGCTTGTTACATGTAAAACAAGTGCGTTCTCCAGGCTTGCACTTATTCTTAGGTGGTCCACCATTGTCTTTGGATTGATCTTCATTCTTTTCAATATCAGTAGAGTCCTTTTGTGTCTCCTTTCTTGCTCACATACTATCAATCTGATTTTGTGCTTCATTTTATCCAATATAGCTAGTGTCTCCTTTGACTCTTCTTGCATACAACTGAGATTCTATCAAATCAAAACTGGTGTGCAATTTGTCAATGTGATTCTTAGCTTCTTTCAATTCATATTCCAATCTTTCTTTGCAATTCCTTAGATCCAAGATTTCCAAATTGGCTTCCCTTAGTTCCTCATTGAGTTGAAGGTTCTCCTTGACTTGTTCATTATAGACTTCTTGATTATTGATCAGTTTATCATCAAATTATTCAAGTAGTTATTTCATAGATGCATTGTCTTCATTTAGCTTCTTAACCTTTACTCCTAGATCACTGTTAGAACATTCTTTCATATCCCTTATTAGATTTTTGATAACTAATTGAGCATCACTGACTTTCTCTTTTAGTTCTTCAATTTCTCTTTCAGATTTGTCCAGGTCTTCAAGAGCGGCTTCAAGATTTTTCTTCAAATGTTTCATTTCTACTTTGTCCATGATCTCCTCAAGTGGTTAAACTTCTTTGCTGAGGACCAGAGCTTTGATACCAATTGTTAGGAATGGGAACACTGAGAGGGGGGGTGAATCAGTGTTCACTATATTTTAACTTTTTACTTTAATCTTTATACTGAACTTAAATGCTTAAGTACTAAATTAAACATTCATATAAACATGAAACATGAAATCAACACATGACACCAATATGGTTACGGGGAAACCCAAATAGGTAAAAACCCCGGTGGGAATTGACACCCACTAATATTATGCACTAGTGTTTTGTGATCCTTGTTAGAAGATCATTTACCCTGTTAAGAGTAGCTTTACAATGCTTTAAGTACAATAGACCTTGTTAAGGGTCGGACCATGTTAGGAGTCTTTTACAATGATCCCTGTTAGGGGAGTGGACTCACTATCCTAGAGCTCACTGCTCAAATGGTGAAGGCTACAACCTTCTGATTTCAAATACACACTATATCTGCAAGTGAATTGTCACTGTGACACTGCTTGTCAAATCAGTTCCTTTGATGCGTTGATGCTTTGACCTCTTACAAAGCTCTAATACATCTTATGCTCTCTTTGCATATTTATGCTCTTCTTATCATAACTCTATTACCACTTCCATACCGAATACAATGGGTGCATCTTATATTTATACGCTCATATAAACCAAACAATTAGGTCAGCCCTTAGACCTATTACAAACAATGCTTCCAAATGAATTGGCTTAAGCGTTCTTATAATTATACATATAAACATGTCAACAACCAAAATATAATGGGTGCATGGCCTTTACAACATTAAATTATAATCGCAAACCAAAATGCTAACTATCAGCTCCATGCTCTGTTCTTTGTTGACACACACTGGCTATGCAACTTCAACTAACTATAACTTTCACATCTTTGCACATCTACTTATGCGCTCATAGACTAAGCATGAGTATAGTCTAACAAACTTAACTTCCAAGGCACATACCATAATTCATTCATACACACGTGCGCTAATGCTCTAAGCTGCAGGAACTCTGTACACTGTCTAGTCTTCAACACTTAGTTGATTTCTGATCTTCTCATTAGGTGCATTGACTCCAAACTGCTATATGACTTTGTTTCCATAATGACAACACTATATCAAGTCATATACTTTATTATAGACAACTTGACAACACTAATGTCATTACTAAGCTATCCTTGTCACTTCCTTGTCATTTTAAAGCTGTACTTAGGTCTAGTTTTATTAATTTCCTTTATTCTCACACATTTGTCGTACTACAAATCCCAATTTTCTGAAGTTGATGTGACTTGAAAAGATGATAATTAAACTTTGTGGAAAATCTCAATTAAAGTTATAATGTCCTCTATTAAAACACCATTATTATTATTTCATGCTAAAAAAAATAGAGGAATTAAGAGAGAAAAGTTAGTGTTTTCAAGAAGAGCATTTGAATTTCAAGAAGGAAACAAGGTCTTCATAGGTATTTGCAGAACAAGAGAGATTGAAAGATTAATAGAGGAATTTGTGAGAATAAATTTGGAGGCTGGATATTAAAAAAAAATGGGTGGACAGCTACAGAGATGTGAGCCAGTGCACCATGGCCTTTTACTTGCAGACATTGAAGCAATCAAGAGGTTTAATGCATGTGGTTGGTTGGGTTATTTTCTTCAATTATCAGATTTTAATGAGGAAGTGGCAGTTGAATTTATGAATACTTTTGAGGAAGGGTAGGTGACCGTATGGGGTTTAATAGTTTTCATGACAGAAGAGAGAATAGCAGAGGTCACTGGGTTACCAGTAATTGGGGAACATTACCCCAATGTGCATGATGCTAGGTCATCACGAGCCTAGTTTTCCCTTCCAAGTGATCCTCCTCTGGAGATTAGCAAGCAAGGGTGCAAAATAATATTTCTTCCTCCACCATTCAACAAGCTAGAAATGCATATTATCAAGTACCTAACATGTAAGAGAATATTTTCAAATTTGCATGCTCATCATTTTAAGCTACTTAGCTACATAGGGCACAGTCTCCTAGTAAATGTCCCTAATTTCTTATATAATATGCTAAGTATTAGCAGTGAGGAGACTTAAAAAGGGAATGCAAATTTTGTCACCCACCATGCCTAATTAAATTACTAGTCAAAAAATCCCTTAGGGATGTCTCTCCCTTAGCATGGTCAGAATTTGTCCAGCATAAAACATTGCAACCACAGGTTGACCCTGTTGAGCAACCCTTAGGAAATAATGCAGAATCTTTTGAGCCCGCTATAGAAACAACTACACAAGAAAAAGAACCAAAATTACTTCAAGAAAATATACCTTCACCCGTTCTGGAAATTAATGTTCCTACTTCTTCCACAAGGGAAGGAAAATGGAAAATTAAAGAAGAAACCCCTGACCTTGAAAATGAAGTCCAAAACCCTGTAGTTCCAAGGAGTAAAAGAAAAAAGTTAAATCTTGCAGCATCTGTTCATACAGCATCTGCTCCTGCAGCAAAAGGCCAAAAAGTACCCTCAAAAAGAAAACTGCAGAGGTTGTGAAAACAACAGTGCGTAGAAGTCCTCGGATGTGAGGACAAGTTTCTCTAATTTCCCCTGAAATCCCAAGTGTTCCATTAGCAAAACCTACCATAGAGCCTTCTGTTGAGTATATTTCTGACAATTCCCCTAAGCAAATAGAAGTTCCTTCATCTCCCAAAAATCTGCAAGAACCCCAAAATCTACAAGAATCTTGCGATAACGTATCACATGATGATCTGGGTGTACCTAAACAAAGTCCTAATATAGCATAAGAAATCATTATTGAAGATGTCCAGATGACTCCTCCACCAAACCCTGTTTATTCCCAAATGTCTATTGTGCCTTACAAAGAAACATGGTTTACTAAATATTTTCAACAAGCTTCTAAGGAAAAGAGAAAACAGAGCACCCAACTGCAAGAATTTGGCCCTCCAACAATACAATCTATTCTCTTCAGTTTATATAATCAGTTTGTTTTCCAGAAAAATTGGTTGAAATAAGAAAGAAATAGAATGAAAAAAGAGATAGATGACAAACAAGAGGATATTGAAGTTCTTAAAGAACAGGTAAAGAAGCAAAAGCAACAAATGGATCAAGCTCTCAAACTAGCTGATCGAGTTATAGCTTGTAGACCACCTCCTAGAGTGTATGCCATTTGTTTGAAAGAAAAGTTCCTCTTATTTCAGCTCACGATGACTATGAAGGGTATAGACTATGAGTTTAAATCAGCTCAAGAATTCTATGGATTATACCAGACCCTTCCTTCCTGGCAATAGAACTTACTCTGTTAGCTCTATCTACATAAGTTTTTCATTTCTCATAAAACTGAATGGAACCCTTTGCTTTACATAGGTGATATCCATTTGAGAGCCTAATGTCATGGATGCACAATGAGGGAAATTATGATAGGTAGCTAAATAACTACAAAGACCTAGAAAAGTTTGAACCATTACCCTTAAGGGCTGAGTCGAGCAAACCTGATGTCCTCCTACGAGATTGGCTTAACCTAACTTATGGAAGGCCAAAACCTAAAATCAGAGAAAAGGTCTTTGTACTCAGAGATAGAGTTTACAGGGAGTATCAGGGGTTGCCCTATTTTTCATTTCAGAGAGCTCTTGTAGGGGTAAGGGGCCAATGGAATAAGTTACTAGAGGCCTTAGAGAAAACATAGCTACATAGCCCAATCAACTTTGAAGCAGCTGCAAATAGAGCAACTAGGTATATGCAATTGGGGCGTCAGACTAGAAGAGAACTATGGATTACCCTATCTTTCCAACCACCAACACTCTTATGGTTGTTGTATGATATCAATGCCACCAGATTAGACCATCTACAAGAAGAACATCGTGCAGATTATTGGATGAGGACATGAGGATTCTACTATACTTTTAAGAGTGGGAAAAAGGGGAAGATAAGTGTTGGAGATTTTAGATCTATAGCCAGAAAATGTAATGCTTGAGGACAAGAATTATGTTTGTTAGGGGGAAAATGATGAGATAATTTATTGTCTCTATTTTTTTATAATCTTTATGCTCTGTTGAAACATTTCCAATACATTCATGAACCTATAACTATGTGAATTTATGATAAGTATAGTTAGAACCACAAAGATTATGGGTAGTTAGATATGACATGTTTTGCTGAACATTATATATAAATTGTAGTACTTCATATAGCTACTTTAATCTATGTTCTAATATTTGGGTAAGAATTGACTAGTTGACTTGTATACATACTACATGCTACTAACCTACCAAGAGAACAAGGAGCAGCTGGAGAGTGGATCGACTACATTAAAGAAGAGGCATTGAAATTCTATCTATGACGGAGAAAGCAATCACAGCACCAAGGATCATACCACTACTGGAAAGGATCCATCATTCAAGAGAATATAGGAAATAGCTTTGCTATATTTCTTTAGTGCTCATTAGTCTGTTAAAATCAGTTATCCAAACTTGAATGTATTATGTCGTGGTTGTTATATTTCATTCTTCTATGGCAAGACTTAGTCAGACTTTACTTTCATGCTTTCAATAAGTGTCAAACCTCTATATAAAGGGATTTGATTGGTTTTAGTTGCATAATGAGAAAATATACATGTTTGTTGTGTTCAGTGTAATAGAACTACTCTTTCTGTGTTTCATGTATTGTTTCATTACTATGTAATTAGTTTATGAGAATATAATGAAAGAGTGATTTTGAAGTATCTTTTGTGTTAGTAGTTATTAGAAGCCAACCAAGGGGGCCCACTTGGGAGGTGGAGTATATTAGGATAGAGTAGAATTGCTTTCTATATTTTCTATGTTTTCAAGTAGAAGTTACTATTTTACTCCTACAACATTACTACTGTGAATGTTCCTATAGCACTTGCAGAAATAAACATAGTGAACACTTTGAGTTGTTAAATAGGCTTAGGTTAAGTTTACAAGCTTTTAGCAGTAATTTTATTGAGTAGTTAAGTGTGCTTACTTTCCTGCAGCAATAGCATAGGTTTCTTTCATGCATTTTCTCTTCCTGCAGCATATGTAGTATGACTCTTTGAGGAACTTGGTGCACAAACCGTGCTGTCCCATTTCAAGTCTAAGTCCCTGGGTTGACAATCTAAATGCATTTCATGATGGGAAAAGTAATCCTTAGTATGAATATACTATTCATAAGAGAGATGATGGCATGATTATCATTACCTATTGTGAGACTATTTAGTTACAATTGAAATATGTATGGACATAAGGCATTTGAATGTAGATCAAGAGTTATTAATAATCCAAGGAAGCCAAGATTTGAAGGTCACTGTAAAAAATACAAGAGATATGGTCATAAATATGGAGAATGTAGGTCAGAAAAATGAGAAATGGGTCTCTAATCAACATAATGTTGCAAACAAGCGACAAGGACCTACTATACCATGGGATTATAATACAAGGATCACTTGTACTACATGTGAAATATTTGGTCACATAGCTGCAAACTTCTTTAGGATGCATGGAATGAACAACAAGAAATCATGGAGAAACACTAGAATGGATTTTTTCCATTGTCATGGAGTCAGTCACCTAGCCAAGGACTACAGGTACCGAAATAAGGATTCAACCAAGGAACAACTGAGTGAAAAGACTCAAGGTAACATTGATGAGATTAGAGAGAAGATGAATAAGACTTGGAGAAGGAAGTCTCAAGATGATGGAATAGAATTGGGAACATCTGATGGCACCACATCCTCTAGATCGGGTGCATGTATCTTCACTTAGGTATGTATAGGAGCTGATAACATAAAGTTTATCTTAAATCAGTTCCTAGATTTAGTGCAAAGATCCATATCATCATATCAAGATGCGTTTGGATATAAGTTGTGAAATTATGATTTCATATGTTGATCGGTAAAGTATTTGAGCTATTTTGTTGAATTGGGTGAAGCAAAGTGTAGTTTGGTTAATGATAAAATAAAGTTAGGTAAGAAGCATTAAATGCATATTATAGTTGTTGGGAGCCCTAACCTAAAGGAAAAACTTTAAATAAAGGGCATGAAACTTCATTTTTACTTTACACTTTTGCAAGCACCTTTGAGCATTGATAGAAACAAGATCATAGAACAATTATGAGCATTCTGAACATCTACAAGATCATTTGAGGTATTTTTAGCATTCACCAAGATGAATTTATAGATTCTATTTACTATTCTATTAGAACCCTATAATTTGTTGAAGTATTTCAAGATCACAATGACACCTAAGTTGCAAAAATTAGTCATAGTCGAGAAGATTGATCCTGTAAACTCGAAGTATAAGCTTCCTCCAGCCGTTGTTACTAAAATTGACAAAACTGGAGCTCTATCCTCTATCCCGCCAAGATTCATATTGATTGAAGACATTTTCACTTTCATCCATTGCAAGATCACATATATATGTCAAGGAGAGATTGACTCATCATATAGGAACTTGTTTGTAAACAGTAATTTGAAGAGAGACCACACACACTTGCAGACTAAGGGTTTGGTCGATGCAATGCATTTACTGACAGTTTTCAAACATGAATGGATGAGAATTGTACTTAGAGTACATGATCAATTTATGTGGCTTGATGGGTCAGTGAAAATTACAAAGGACCATTTGCATATAGTAAGAGGATTTTTGGTTGGTGATAGACCGAGGGATTATAAGAAAAAAGATAAGGATAAGTTGTATGAGATTACCAAAACTAAATGGGATGGAAGAGCCCGTAAAAATATCTACTGTTGAAGACCCTAAATTGAAGTTTGCATCGAACATTATATTCTACAGAATTTTCTAATCCTCTCGGGTTGACAGTGTACCCTATGGAGCTGTAGAGATTGCCTAAAAAATTGTTAAAAAAGGACATGAAGATTGATTTGTGTGAGATATTATTGAAACAACTAGATGACAACCTGAACACCATTCGGAAAGCAAAGACAAATACATTAAAGTTTGTACCATTGTTGGTATGTATATTCTTTTACTTCCAAAATTCATTTCCTATAGTTGGTGAAGTTACATGGAAAGCAAATAAACCTATTGTTTATCATATTAGTGAATTTATTCAAGGCATGAGTGAAATTTTAATGTGATAATGGATGATTACTTTAGTAAGTTTCAATCTAGAATGCATAAGAGGTACATAATTCCACCTCAGTTAGTGGAGGAATATAAGGATGAACTTTGTTTTGAATTTGATACTATGTTTGTATCATAAGGGTTGTGGAACCTAGAACCGAGTGGTTACCACCTAGGGATTATGAGATGAACATAGATGTAGCCACTATTCAAATAAAAGTATTATTGGAGAAACTGGTTGATAGAAGTTCAAATCGGTATGGAACTTGTGAGGAAGTTAAGGAGAAGATAAGGGCGGGTATATTAATATTGAAAGCAATCAGGAAAACAAGTAAAATGATAAGTGCATTATCTGAGAGTTTAGGCATTATTGATGTTGAAGATGAAGAATTTGTTAAGCCTTCAGAGATCAAGGGGAAGAAGATAAAAGTTAAGAAAGAAACCCCTAGCCCAACCAGTGCAAGACCATCTACAAGTTCTACTTCTACACTAAGAGCAAAGAAGAAATCAATAGAAGAACCTATGAAAACAAAAACCTATGTTAGAGAGAAAAAGGCTACTGGAAGGCCAAGGAGAAAATTGAAGTTGCTAAAAGAGAGTGATACTGAGTCAGATAACTTATCACAATTTAAGGTTGCATGAAGAAAAAAGATGAAAAGTCTTGAAGATTTGCTCAAGACACTTGAAAGGTATGGTGGACTTAAAGTCATGCAATAGTTAAAGTATGACACACAAACTCATGAGAAGAAGGATAAGATAAAAGAGACAATCATTACCATATTGCATAAGTTTAGAATGATACCAATCAAAGTGGCACAATATCTTGAAGGAGAGTTATATTAGAAAATAGATGCCAGATGGAAATATGCACTTGCTACTAAAAAAGAAATGAGAGAAAGGTCACTTGCAATAACTATTCCAGACCTGACAAAAATAACAATAAAAGATACACTAAAAGAATATTCGGTAAGATTTCTAGTAAAGGGTAGAGATTTGAGCATTATGGTCAGTCAACTAGAAGAAGTACAAAAACACACCGATAATCTTCGGAGAAAGATATTTTCTATAGATCAACCAATAATTGGAGTTAAAATACAAGAGGGGGCATCCAAACCAGTTGGATTAATAAAAAATAAAGAATAAGTCATTATTGAAGACATCACTGATCAAGATCCAGATGAAACAGTTAAAGAAGATGAAGATGTCATGGCAATTGTGGCCATAGAGACAAAAACTATGGATGTAGATGATTTTTCCAAGGCTAGATTATTGGCAAAAGATCCTATCATTGTGCAAATATTGAATTTTCATGAGATAGAGGTGACAATAGAAGACCCTACCGAAGTTGAGGTCCCTACCGAGCCTGCAAAGGATACTAAAACAAAAGAGACTAAGAAGATTGTAGAGACCAAATCTACTCAAGGTGAGAATGAAGAGTCGATGACCCCCACTGAGACCACTGGACAACACCAAGAACAAGACAAAGAAAAAGAAAAGGTAGAAGAGAATAAAGAGGAAACACAAGAAAAGAAAGAAGAGGAACACGAGAAGAAGGAAGAAACAAAACAAGAAGTGCATAAGAAATAAAAGGAAGATGAAACCAAAGAGACATCAACTCAATCAGATGCAAAGAATGCATCTAGTTCAAAGGGAAAATCAAAGAAGAGAAAATAAGAAAAATATTTTGATATCAATGAAGTCATTGTAATATCAAAGGTTGATTACACAACCATGATCCCTAAGGAACTCTCTAAGTTCGATGACTTGTTAAAGAGGAAAGCTGCACAAGATAAAGTCTTAGACAAGAAGCAAAAAATAGATATTTTGGAGTAGATAAAATTATTTTGAATAATATTTTACCTAAGGCAACAATCAATAAAAAATAAGACATATAGAGTCAGTTGAGAGAACTTGTTAGTCAGATTAACAAGCCACAAACTGACACTACCAAATATATGCTGAAAGTTCATAAGAAGGATATGGAGACAAAGGTGATTGAAGAAGTTCTTCAATCAGTTGCTTTAGACAATGTAACTCTTTCATAGTTAATAACTGAATTGGAACAAGAACTGCAATCCATTATTTCATTATTTCAAAAGATCTGTTTGATATCTAATTTTACAAAGAAGATAAAGGAAAAAGATGATAATGTGGAAAAATATTTCACTGAACAATTGTCTAAAATTTCTACCAAGCCTAAATCAATAATAGAATACTATGAGAGGCTAAAGCCCTGGATGTGAGTGTAATTTGAATTGAGAAAGGAAGAGAATTAGATTAGGATAGATCTACTAGAACTCCAAACAATTTTGATCCCAAACATAGAATCACTGTACAGACAAATTCAAAAGGCTAAAGACTTAGTTAGCACACCAGATGTAAGTGCTATGGACAGAAGGGTAAGTCTTGCAACAGATTTAAGTGATAAGATAATAGTGTTGCAAAAACCAAAGGAGACCTGGAAGGCATCACTCAAGGATGCACAGGATAAGTACAAAAGCATTTTTGATAGGATCTCCACACCGGATAAGCAGTAACTAAGTATTTTGGCATTTTTGTTAAAAAAGGAGGAAATATATATATGAGATTTTGCAAAAAGGGGGAATAGATATAAAAGGGGAAAATATATATGTCTAAGTATAGAAAGGAGAAATATGTATAAGAATATGTGATACAGAAGGTTATGGATATATACCGAATTATTACTTCAGGGGGAGTAAGAAGTTTTACCGAAGAAGAAATGGACAAGGACAATTTTTGAATTTTGATTGATGACTTTGGAGTTTTTAACAAACATACCAAACTAATGTCAAAGGGGGAGATTGATACTCCTAAGAGTTTATTTTATTGTCATTAGCTATAAGGAAGTTATAATGTTTGTCAAATTCACTTGGTAATGCAGAAAAGACTAGTAGGTAAAGCAGAGAAAGTCATTCGGTAAAGGAATTAGAAGACAAGAAATTTTAGTAAAGAGAAAGCAAGCACAAGTACCGAGTGAGGAAGAATCGAGAACTGAGAACCAAGTTGTACCAAACACCAAACTGAGAAGAGAAGACGGTTACCAAGTTAAGGAAATGTTTTATCATGTTAAGGAAACATGTTACCAAGCAGAACAGGTCGACACCAGAAGAATTTCTAAGTACATTGAACCTAGACACCAAACATAAAATGGTTCACCAATCTCAAGGAGATTTTATAACAGAACATTGTAGATTAAAATATAATGATTACACATGATTATGAGGTGAGATTCACCAATGAGAATTAAGAATGGATGAGATTCACCAATGAGAATTAAGAATGGAATATGCATTGGAAGTGTACCCAATGCTAGCACCACTTGAAGAGAAAATTCTAGAACATCTAGCACCGCTTCAAGAATTATATATAAGAAGATCAGAGTATGAAGATCAATATGGTGGTTGTGGTTTATATGAAAGAAATTGGAGATCGCATGTATGAAGCATATTAATGAGAAGGTGATGTATATTGAAGCCATAGAGTAACAGAGCTGAGAAGAAATGATAAAGATTGATATCTACTGAGTACTAAATTGATAGTGTGAAGGATACACAATATGAGGTAATGAATTAAAGAGCACATAGAGTATGAATATCATATATTGATGCAAGTTTGATAGACATTTTAGTGTTGTTGATTAAAAGTTAATCAAAATTGTAAAGTCTCTTGACAGAGCAGATCCTAGCAGATCTTAATTGTAAATCCCTTAACTGGGTATAGTTCTTAGGTTAGAATTGTAAGATCCTTTAACAAGGTAGACTTAGCAGTCTTTAGACTCTTAACAACGTAAGCTATCATAAAGAGCTATCATTGTAGCTCTAACCAAGCAAACTTTATTTATAGTAGTGAAGTCTTGTGGGTGTCATCCCCATCACAATTTTTATCCTCTAACAAGGATTTATGTGATACCAAATATTTTTGTTATGTGTTGATTATTACATGTTCTATATATTTCATGTGATGCATGCAGATGTTAAGGAATAAATAAATAATTGTGAAGAAAGTTTAAATAAGTTTAAAAGTGTTTTAGAGTACCGATTCACCCATCCCCTCTCAGTTCTTGTCTTTCCACACCTAATCCAACACCTTAACCACACCAAGGGCCATTGGATGGACCCAATAGTCTAGGAAACTAGGAGAAAGGAAGTTAGTTCAAGTTCCAAGATCCCTCTGTATTAGAGTGGTATCAGAGCCAAATTTTTGACAAAGAATTATGTATGTCAGATGAAGAGGTTAACAACATGCTTCCCAAGGTAATGAGTAGGCATTCTATAGTGGAATTGGTCCAAGGACTCATAAAGAAGGCCAACTTCCTAGAACACAAGAAAGAAAAGAAAAGGGTTACATAATGGGGTGATGAGAGTGAGGATGAAGATGAAACCCAAGTAGGGGAAACATATGAGAAAGGTAAGGAGAGAGTGATGGATAAGTAGAAGAAAGTCTTCTTGGATGCCTTCAAGTCCATGAATAAAGATAGTTTGGAAAATATACCTTATTACTATGGCATTTTGAATGGAGAATAACTCTTAGATTAGATTGAGGCAGTAGAAACTCATTTTGAGTGCAAAGAAGTGGATGAAGAAAAGAGGGTGAATTTTTCCAATGCTAGACTTAAGGGGATGACATTAGTATGGTGGAATATGATGCAAGAAGAAAGACTAAAAGTAGGGAAGAAAAAGATCAACTCTTGGGAAAGAATGAAGATAAGGATTAGAGCCCAATTCTTAACTATGGAATACGAAATCCAAATGTTTCAAAATTACAAAATTTGAGGCAAAGAGAGATGACCATGGGTGCATACATAGAGGAGTTTAAAAGGTTGAGACTTATAGCAAGAAGACAAGAAGAAGAGGTGGAGAAGGTATATAGGTACCTCAATGGGTTGAGGCAAAGCATAAAAGATGAGATCAACCTCATGGAACCTAAGACCATCCATAAGTGCTACCAATTGGCACTGAGTGCAAAATATAAATTCAAGAGAAAAGGAGAGAAGTATCAAAGAGGCAGAGGTAATAGAGGGTACAAAGGTAGATGATTTGGAAGGGGTCAAAGTACTAATAGACCAGCAAAAACAAACACTGCAAAAGGAAGTGGAGATGGGTATGGAAGAGGGAACTTCAACAAAGGTGGATTTAGAGGAAGAGGCTTATAGAGGGGTAGGAAAAACTTTCAAGGAAGGCACAATATTATTTTCATTGGAATATGTTACAATTGTAACCAAGTAGGCCATATAATGGGAATATGTCTAGAGAAGGCAACAATCTCACACATGGGAGATATGAGAACACAATTAATGTAAGATGAGGACAGTCAAAGTGTCACATCACCCATTTCAAAAGCAGGGCCAGTCTTGGAAGGAGAAAATATTATGTTAAGAAGAACATTGTTGAAGGTACCTCCTACAAGGGAAGCTCCATAGAGAAAGAGTCTTTTCAAGACTACATGCAGATCATATGGGAAGATATGCAAAGTGATAGTGGATTCTAGTTCTACTAAGAACATGTTGTCTACCAAAATCATGGACAAACTAAAACTAAGAAAGATACCACACAGTACACCCTATAAGGTCTCATGGCTCAACAAAGGGTAACAAGTAGTGGTGGATGAACAAACCTTGGTAGAATTTTAAATAGGAGACTACAAGGACAAGGTCCTATATGACATTCTTCTCATGGATTCATGTCATCTCTTATTGGGACATCCATGGAAGTATGATGTTAAAGCAGTGCATGATGGAGAGAATAATTCTTACCTTATCACCAAGAATGAAAGGAAATTTTAGATGGACCCCCTACCTGATCTTGTAGAATAAAACCATGTGGGTGCTAGTGTGATGCTCATGAGTGGAAAGGAGTTTATAAAGGCCCTAAAAAAGGATAAAAGAGTATGTTGTGCAGTCATAGTCAAATCCAATGAGGAGACCAAATCCAAGTTGGTTGTGCCAAATGAGGTTCAACATTTGTTGGAAAAGTATATAGAGATAGTGGATAATGGGATGCCAAATTCTCTACCACACATGAGGGATATGATCCACCAAATTGATCTAATCCCTGGAGCTACTTTACCCAAAAAAGAAGCATATAAGATGACTCCAAGTCAAAATGAAGAAATAGAAAGGTAGATACAATACCTCTTGGATAAATGACTAATAAGGAAAAGTCTAAGCCCTTCTGTAGTACCTACTATACTTGCACCTAAGAAATATGGAAAATGGAGAATGTGTATGGACTTTAGGGACATAAACAAAATTAAAATTAGGTATAGGTTCCATGTTCCTAGGATAGAAGACCTATTGGACAATTTGGGAGGTGCATACTATTTTTCAAAGGTGGATTTGAAGTCAGGCTATCACCAAATCATAATGAAACCTGACGATGAGTGTAAAAGAACCTTCAAGACTAATGAAGGACTGTATGAATGGATGGTGATTCCCTTTGGGCTCATAAATTCTCTAAGTACATTCATGAGGTTAATGAATGAAGTGTTGGAAGAGTTTATAGGTAAGTTTTTAATAGTTTACCTTGATAATATTTTGATCTTTAGCAGGTCCAGGGAGGAGCACATGAAGCATTTGGGATTAGTGTTGTAGAGGCTACATCCAGAGAAGATTATGATCAACCTTGAAAAATGTGAGTTTCTTAAAACATAATTAGTATATCTTGGCTTTGTTATTTCACAAGGTTGTATGAAAATGGACCCTGAGAAGGTTAAGACCATCCTACATTGGCCTACTCCTAAGTCAGTAGGGAATGTTATAAGTTTCCATGGTTTGAATCCATACTGTAGAAATTTTATAAGTAAGTTTAGCCATGTGTGTACTCTAATGTTAAACACCATTAAGAGGGAAGTCAAATGTCACTTTAAGTGGACCAAGGAAATAGATAAGGTATTTGAGATGTTAAAGAAGAGGATCATAGAATTTCCCACACTAAGGTTTCCTAATTTCAATCAACTCTTCACAGTGGAGTGTGATGCTAGCAAGTTAGCAATAGGGGCAATGTTGAGCCAAGAAGGACACCCTGTGGCCTTTTTCTCTAAAAAATTAAATGAAGCCAAGAAGAGATACTCTACCTATGAACTAGATCCATATGCAATGGTGAAAGCCCTCAAAAAATGGAGGCACTACTTACTTCTTGGAGATTTTGTATTTTTCATAGATAACCATGCCCTTAGCTTCCTCAATGGGAAAGATAAGTTGAGTCAAAGACACCTTAAGTGGGTCGAATACCTACAAACATTTAATTTCACCATAAAGCATAAGAGAGGGGTCAATAATAAAGTTGTAGACACCCTAAGTAGGATAATACTATCTATACAAGAAGTGTAGTTATAAAGTGTAGGCATGGAAGATCTCAAAGGCCTCTACAAGGAAGATAAAGATTTCAAGGAAATCTATGAATCTTGTGAGAAATTTATGCAAGGTTTCCAAGTGGAACATACTAATTATATACTATAGGAAGGATTAATATTCAAAGGCCATTTGTTATGTATCCCACAGAGCTCTATGAGAGATAACATCATTAAGGAGAAGCATTAAGGAAGCTTAAGAGGCCACTTTTGAGTGGACAAGACTTTGGAGAAAGTTTCTAGGTATTATTATTAGCCAAAGTTACGAACTGATGTCAAAAGATATGTGGAGAAATGCACTATTTGTCAGAGGGAAAAGGGAAGTAGCAGCAATGTAGGCTTATATCAGCCACTCCCTATTCCTATTATGCCATGAGAATGCCTAAGTATGGAATTTGTACTTGGGCTACCCAAGAAACCTAGAGGACATGACAATGTTTATGTTGTGGTGGACCGTTTCAGCAAGATGGCATATTTTATTCCATGCAAGTGCACCAATGATGCTTCCTACATTACAGTCCTATTTTTCAAGGAAATTGTGAGGATTCATGGGCTCCCAATCGACATAGCTAGTAATAGAGACATTAAATTTGTGGGACACTTTTGGAGGTCACTTTGGAAGAAGCTTGGAACTAACCTCTCTTTCTCTTCAACCTACCCCCCACAATCAGATGGGAAAATAGAGGTAGTGAATCAGTCTCCAGGAAATCTATTGAGATGTCTGACAAAATTAATGAAGGGTGCTCCCCTTAATACCACAAACACATAATAGAAATAGAGAAACAACAACAATATGCAAGAACAGAAAATTGGCTTCTTATTATCTCCACAAATGTGGAATTACAAACTTTCAGAATTACAATATGCAAAGCCACATGGGCATTCCCTTACAATATTCTATAGGATAAAGCCTCGAATCAATACCCAGATCTATACCCTGAACTCCCTGAACAGTCCCGAACTACCTAAGACAACACTACGGGCCTTCTTTATATAGGCAATTTCCACCACCTGAGAAGGTTCCAGGAATTCAGCCCTAAGGGCCGACCAAACTTAGAATTATTTTATTTTTCATTTTATTACATTAAAGTCGACTCAAAATAACTTTTGAAACCCGAACAGAAATTTTGAAGGAAAATTATTTTCTGCCATTTCAGGTGGCCCGACTTTTGGAGACCATAAGTCATCATGAGTTGCTCCGATTGACTATTATGACCCCAATTCGGAAAGGGCACGAGGAGATCTACAATGCCTAAATCAAGCAAGCTTCATTCAATTGAAAATTCAACCTCATCTGGGGCCTCTAAAGCCTTCAAAATTGAGTTCAAAGTTTTTGTACCCTATTTCCAAAACTGAAAAGTTTCAATATCTTCAAAACCAGACTTGATCTAGCAATGAAACTTTACAGGCAGGTTGATATGACTAAGATGAACCTCCAACTATGAAATCAAAACATTCTGAGATCGTATGACCAACTTACTAAAAATAGCAAGTTTCCATAAATAGCAGCTCTACACAAGATAGCCCTTATTGAAAAGAAACCAGAAATATTTTTGGGTGATGTAAGATTGCTCTTACACCCAGGATGCTCCTACATCAGACACCCAGGGTAATTTGAGAAGTGACCCTGTCATGACTCAGGTGTGAAGAGGGAAACCAAGATGGTTAACCTCCTGCTTTGTCAGCCATGATGAATCTTCAATAGGTCATCCTTTCCACTTGACCAGATATTCTTCATATGTCTTATTCCTTATGCTTCTGCCAACACGACTATCCAGTATATCCTCAATCTCCTTAGTGTCTGAACTAGTTGCTGGAATACTCCACTGTGCTACTATGATCTCATCTTCAACACCTCCTTCATGATACTCTATCAAATCTAAAATGTTAAACATTGGTGAAATATTTAGCTCAGTAGGCAATTCTACCTCATATGCATTTCTGAAATCATGCTTCTTCAATATCTTACATGGCCCAAACTTCTTCATTTTCAGCTTGTTATATGTACCAACTAGAAATCGCTCCTTCCACAAATGAACCATGACTTCATCTCCAACCTGAAATTCTTTATGCCTCCTTTTCTCATCTTCCTTAGCCTTATACTGCACATTCATCTTGGTAATATGCTTCCTCACCTCCTCATGGATGTTCTTCAAATGTTCTACAAAATCCTTAGTTTCAGCGCTACTTATTTCTCCTTTATCTATCTTTCTCAACTCAGATGCATTTCTTGGATTACTTCCATATACAATCTATGGATGATGTGAGGAACTAAACTTAAAATATATCTTCAACTCTTCACTTTCTACTAGTGTCATTCTGTGTGCTGCCTTATTTGGAAAATTGGCTCCTGGAATCAAGTCCATCTGATGACTGATCTTTCTTACTAGTGGTAATTCATCAAGCACATTATCAAGTACATCTTCTACTTCCTCTTTCCCAACCTTTGGAATTAAGGTAAAACACATATGCTCATGCTGCATACCATCTAATAAATCTCCTCTATCAACAAAATTTATTCTTGCATTACCACATACCTTTTCTTTTGTCTCCTTTAATGGTTTTAGCTTATGTCGCACTCCATCCTTTGTCAGGGAATAGGTATTCACACAACCATCATGTACAGCACATCTGTCAAACTGCCAAGGTCTACCCAACAACATATGACATGCATCCATAGATATGATATCACATAGTACCTCATCTTGGTACCCATTGATCTTGAACTTCACTAGGCACTGTTCACTAACCATGACCTTGTGGTCATCCTACACCCAGGCAACCCGATATGGATGTGGATGTTTCTATCTCTTGAACTTCAACTTTGTCACCATCTCTTCAGATACCAAATTATCAGTACTACCACTATCAATAATCACATCACAACACTTACCCTCACACTTGCACCTGGTGCGAATTAGGCTCCTCCTTTGTTCAGGTTCATTCTCACCACTCAGCAAGACTCTTATGTTGATCAGTGTTTCTCCTCTTTCAGCTTCTTCAAAATTTGATGATCTGGCATCCTCATCTACATATGCAACTCTCGCCTGGCCTTCGTTCCTCCTATCTGCCCTTCCTTGGCATTGAGGACATTCAAATGCCCTATGACCTTCTTCCCCATAGTGAAAACATGTTCAACAGAAGCCTCCTCTACCAAATCCTTGTCCTCTTCCTCTTCCTCTCTAATCTCTATTATTCTGATCATGGTAACTATTAGACTTATCTCCTCTCTGATTCTAAGTGTTACTGGCCTCATCCTACTTTTTCAAATCTTCATTTCGATCTCCATATGACCATCCACCAAATCTTCCATCATGACCTCTTCCACTTTGTCTACTCTCAAACTTCTTGTTCAGCTTTTCCTCTACTTTTAGGGCAAACTGGTATGCCTCTTCAATACTATTCATTTGAACTAGATTCAGCTCCTCTTGAATGCTTGGCCTCAACCCATTAAGGTAACGGGAAACTTTCTCCTTATCAACTTCTACATGGCCTGTTCTAATGAGGATTTGATAGAACTCCTCTGTATACTCTTGAACAGATTTTCCTGCTTGCTTCAAACTTTGCATTTTTCTCAGTAGGTCAAGCTCATAATCAATAGGGATGAACTGTCACTTCAATTTATCCACCATCCGATCCCATCTTGTGATTTTATCCTTTCCTCTTCAATTTTGCTCCAACTAAATCTCTTGCCACCAGATCTTCACATGACCTTTCAGTCTAGCTTTCGCGAATTTGACCCTATCAGGATCCTCAATATCTTCATACTCAAAATATTATTCACATTCATTGATCTAGTTGATCAATTCCTCTAGGTTAAGATTCCTCTAGATTCTCTTCATGGAGGCATTTTCATGATGCATGCTGAAACCCTAACCATGGTCCTGGTGTAAACTACCTCATGGTCGAAAATCTATTTCCACACTCAAGAACCCCTGCTCTGAAACCACTTGATGAAGGGTGCTCCCCTTAATACCACAAACACATAACAGAAACAAAGAAACAACAACAATATGCAAGAACAAAAAATTGGCTTCTTATTATCTCCACAAACGTGGAATTAAAAACTTTCAGAATTACAATATGCAAAGCCACATGGGCATTCCCTTACAATATTTTGTAGGACAAAGCCTCGAATCAATACCTAGATCTATACCCTGAACTCCCCGAACTATCCCGAACTGTCCCAAACTACCTAAGACAACACTACGGGCCTTCTTTATATAGGCAATTTCCACCGCTCGAGAAGGTTCCAAAAATTCAGCCCTAAGGGCCGACCAAACTTAGAATTATTTTATTTTTCATTTTATTACATCAAAGTTGGCTCAAAATAACTTTTGAAACCCGAACAGAAATTTTGAAGGAAATTTATTTTCCGCCATTTCAGTTGGCCCGACTTTTGGAGACCATAAGTCATCACGAGTTGCTCTGATTGACTATTATGACCCCAATTTAGAAAGGGCACGAGGAGATCTACAATGCCTGAATCAAGCAAGCTTCATTCAGCCGAAAATTTGACCTCATCCGGGGCCTCTAAAGCCTTCAAAATTGAGTTCAAAGTTTCTGTACCCTGTTTCCAAAACTGAAAAGTTTCAATATCTTCAAAACTAGACTTGATCTAGCAATGAAACTTTACAGGCAGGCTGATATGACTAAGATGAACCTCCAACTATGAAATCAGAACATTCCGAGATCGTATGACCAACTTACTAAAAATAGCAAGTTTCCATAAATAGCAGCTCGACACAAGATAGCCCTTATTGAAAAGAAACCAGAAATATTTTTGGGTGATGCAAGATTGCTCTTACACCCAGGATGCTCTTGCATCAGAAATAATACAAGAAAGCATTGGATCTGATTATTGGACAAGAAAAATATGCCTATAATGACTCAATTAATAGGAGTACAGGGATAAGTCCTTTCAACATTGTTTATGGAAATCATCCAAGGGGAATATTGGAGTTGAGAGAACTGAGTTTGATAGATAAGACGAGTGCTCAAGGGGAAGTTTTTGCAAAGAATACGAAAGACCTCCATGATCAGGTTAGGAAGACATTACAATAGGGACATAAATACAAGGCCAAGGAATAAAAAACAAGGAGATATTTACAATTAAAAATAGGGGATCCAGTCCTTGCCTATCTTAGGAAGGAAAGGTTACCTAAAGGCCAAGTTGCTAAACTTTTGATGAAGAAGATTGGATGACTAAGGATCTTGCATAAATATGGCACTAATACCTATTAGGTGGAGTTACCTACCAATCTAGGTATCTCACCCATCTTTAACATATGTGATTTGTATCCATACAAAGGGCCACAAAAAACTCCATAGCCGGGCACTCCATCAGCCATGGAGGATGCAAATTGGGCCAGAGGACTTCCACCATCTCAACTAGTGCCATTGGAAAGCATCATAGATTCCAAAGTGACCAAAAAGACAAGGAAGGGGACTTGGAAGGAGTACTTAGTTAAGTGATAAGGCTTTCTAGAGTTTGAATCTACAAGGATGATTTAAGTGTGTTCTTAAGCATGGGGTCCCTCTTGAAGACCTCCTAACTCAAGGGACTTGAGTTTTTTGTCTCGAGGAGTATGGTGCAGGGCACCCTCCTTTCACATGATCTTTTGGTTTTCTAATTTTATTTGATAAAGTGTCCTAAGTTGTGTTTGATTTTAATAAGGCTTTGAAATCCATTTATGATGTCAAGATTATGTTTGAGTCCCTAAGAGGAGCCAAGAGCTCACTAAGTTTTAAAGATACCATTAAGTCCTAAAAGATGTAAAAGATGTAGAATGAACTAGAAACATGCAAAGAGGCCTAAAGCCAGTACAATTCCTATGATAGGAAAAGGAAAACTCATAAGAGTTCATTATGATTCTTAGGGGCATCTAGGATGTCACAATCACATACAAAATGTAAAGATGTAAAATTTTCTCAAGCAACTTTGGAAAGTTGTTGAGAAACATTTGCAACTTTTGGAAGTTTCACTACAAATTGGTTCAATGGGAGATAGTTGGTTTTAACTGGCCTCCTCAGACATGTAAAAGGTAAAAACACATCATTAGTTGGGGATGATGAAGATTGGAATCCACAGACAAGTTTGGTGTACAAAAATCCTACTTTTCTTTTGACTTTTTAAGAAAAGTTAATTATTTTGTAGGGAAGTACAGATCTATATGGTCATGTTAGAGGGTGGAACTTAAAAGGAATGTAAGTATATGAATATAATTTCAATCATAGTATTTTTCAAGACTTGGAACTCCCTATTTGCAGAGATCCATTCCATTTTCTGTAACTAGCTCTTAAAACCTTCAAAAGTAGGGTTTTTCCAATAAGATGTCTCTAGCCTAAGATCCCATAGATGGCTTGCACTAGAACTCCTTGGTATGTTAGGATAGATGCTTTAGATGATGTTAGATAAGGTTTTGTATCTCTGTAAACCAGTTTGGAACATCTACAATGAAGTCTAGGGTGACTGATTGGAGTAAGTGAGCCAGGACAGAGAAAAGATGTGTGGTGTTCACGCACATGGGGATTGATGAGTGCCATTTAAGTGAACAATTAGAGACTATAAGGAACACTAGTGATGATCCAATAGCTAAATTGGAATAATGTATTGACTAGTGAAGGTTTCTGTGGAGTTGAATTTAGACTGGTTGAGGAAGCCCTAAAAGCCTAGAAAATAGGCCTAATATGGTACATGGGATGTACGATAGAGTAGAGATCCTAACCTTAGAATATTTAAGAACTCTAAAAAGGGTACTCTAAAAAGTATAGAGTATACATAGTTTTTGAGAATTTTATGGGTTAAGGGTGAAAAAATCCAATAGGAGACCTAGTTCAATAAGGCCTAATTGGAGGGTTCAAATAGACAACGAACATAGAATATTTTGGGGATTATCCAAAAGAACTTGGATAGTGTTAAGGAACTCTTAGGAAGTTTTGGAGACATTCCAAAGGATTGTGGAAACATTATGGGGAAAATATCCTAAGAGAAAAGGGGTCTTAGACCTAGGGGGAGAAGTGTGAACTTGAAGGGAAGAACACCATAGTGTGGGTTGAAGATCATAACACTAGAAGATCAAATTCATACCTTGGAGGCAGGCTCAAGAACATGTCCTACGAGGATTAATAGTTTGAGGAACCTTAACCACACCAAGGGCCATTGGATGGACCCAATAGTCTAGGAAACTAGGAGAAAGGAAGTTAGTTCAAGTTCCAAGATCCCTTTGCATAAAGAAGCTTCAAGGGATGGATCAATGTAATTTGATGGTAGATTTGGAGTTTTTAGGTTTTAATTGACATGATACAAACATTGGTAGTTTGGGGAAATTCTATTTTGAAGCACTTGTTTTGTAAATTGTCCTAATTAGCCCTATTAGGCATATTTTTCTTAGTAACAATTAACCCATCACTTGGTGGAGTTAGGACCCACAATTGTAGTATTTTGGTAAAGATTTCAAAAGGGTGTCAAAAAATCTAATTTTTTTGGGTGATCCATTGGGAAGTTAAATACTAAAGGTGGAAAAACCTCATTGGTAGGGCTAGAAGAGAATTAGGCCTTCTTCGCCTTGTCACTGCCTAATTGACATTAGGTCATCCAAGTGGGTCTAGTAAGCACTTGTTTGTTTGTAAAGGGAGAAAATAGGTATGTTGGACATGTCTATTCCATTCCCCTTATTTAGAATCATTTTATGCCTTTTGTGGAGTTTGAACCAATTTGGGACAAGCATTGACAAGGGTATGCATTTGATGTGAGAAGTTGTATACCAAGTGTCATTTGATGAATGTAATTGATCATATATTGACAAAAATTTGAGGAGAGACCTAGGAACCTAGTGTTTGTCTGATTGAGAAGATAATTGGGCTAGTTTATGGGTAGTGGTCTAGAAAACCCAAGTTTCCCTTTTGTCTCTACATCATATTGGTATCAAAGTAGCAATAGATCGTTGGGGAAAAGAACAAGTTGTGTATGTCAGCAAAAAAGAGCAATTCATAGGCTTTTGAAATGCCTCTAAAGGGGATGAATGTCAAAGTGACAAGGAGATTCCAAGATTTGGAATAACAAAATTGATAGTTGGTCGTAGATGTTAGGCAGCTGAGAGAGGAAAGAAGAGGTAAGGGTAAGGAAGATGAGTTTGGCTTTCAAAGAGAAGAGGATGAGGATGAGGAAGAATCCCCAAGGTTGGAACAAGAGGTTCCTATAGATCAAAGGTACCTAATTGATGCCCTTAAATTGCTTGGAAGGAAAGATGGCAAAGCATACATCCCTATCTTCAGTGGAAAGTCAAATCTAGAAGAAGTGATGGATTGGATAGAAGCCCTAAACAACCACTTTAAGTGTGAAGAGGTTCTTGAGAATAAAAAGGTGAGGATTGAAAATTCAAAGATGAGGGGTTCATCCCTTAGCTAGTGGAACTACATAAAAGATGAGAGATTTAAATGAGGGAATAATCCAATTTCTTCATGGAATAGGATGGCATCAAGAATTAGAGAGCAATTTGTTCCTGATGATTATGAAGTGACAATGTATAGGAAGTTGCAAAATCTCAAATAAAAAGACATTGATGTGGGTTCTTATATTGAGGAATTCCATAGAATTATCCTCAGAGTGAAACATCAAGAAGGTGAAAAGGAGGAAGTTTTCAAATATTCAAATGGCCTAAAGTATAGCATTCAATATGAGTTGAGTCTTTTATCACCATACAATACATAAGTATTTTCAATTAGAAATAAGGATAGAGGAGAGGAAAAAGAGAAAACAAAATCAAAACAATAGAGGGAAAGGTCGAAAGAATTTCAAAGGTAGAGGAGGATCAAATGGAAGAGGATAGACCCGAAGAGCCCAAGGATAACAAATCCAAGAATAGAATCAAGGAGAATATAGTTCTAGGGGAAATTCAAAGGGAGAAGACAAAATGATAGGGGAAGGTTTTGTGGAAGGAATCCTGATCCACTTAGATGCTACAACTATAATCAAGTAAGACATTGGCCCATATATGCCTTGAGAAGACCATATCCAACACTCAAGGAGAGAGGAGAACACAACTGATCCAAGATTATGCTCAAAGTGTCAATTATCCATCCAAGAACTTGGACCCTAAAGAAGGAGTGTTCTTGATGATGAGGAGGACTCTCTTGAAGGTGCCTACTACTCAAGAACCACCACAAAGAAAGACCATATTCAGGACACATTGTAAGAGCCATGGGAATGTATGTAAACTCCTCATTGATTTTGGTTCAACAAAGAATATTGTATCTCTATAATGGTAGAGAAACTTAACTTAGTAAGGAGACCTCATCCATATCCATATAAGGTGTCATGGCTAACAAAAGGGTAATGAACATTGGTAAATGAATAGTCCTAGGTAGAATTCCAAATTGGGGAGTATAAGGATAAGGTTCTATGTGATATATTGGATATGGATGCATGCCATTTTCTCTTAGGTCATCCTTGGTAGTATGATTTATAAGCCCATCATGATGGGAAGAGGAATACATATACAATTTTCAAGGATGGTGTCAAATACACTATGAAACCTTTGCCTGATAATAAGGAAAATAATAAAAAGGAACCAATTTTCATATTAGTGGGAGAAAATGAGATGTTACAAACCTTGAAATAGGTGGGAGATAGAGGGTATGCTTTGGTAGTGAAACCTAAAGACAGAGTTAACTTGGCACATAAGGAGAAGGAGATTCCTAAAGAGGTGCAGAAGTTGTTAGATTGGTACCATGATGTGGTTTCATAGGAGTTACCCAATTTCCTCCCTCCCATTAGGGATATAATCCATCAAATAGACTTTATCCCTAGTCCATATTTTGCAAATAAGGCCTCCTATAAGATGACCCCAACCCAAAATGCAGAAATCTCTAAAAACGTTCAAGAGTTTCTAGATAAGGGTCTCATCCAAAAGAGCCTCAGCCCTTGTGCAGTACCCACTATGTTGGCCCCCCAAAAAGATTAAAAAGGAGAATTTTCACTAATTCTAGGGCCATTAAAAAAATAACAATAAGATATAGATTCCTTATGCCTAGAATTGAAGACCTATTTGACTACTTGGGGGGTGCATGCTACTTTTCCAAAATAGACCTTAAATAAGGCTACCATCAAATCAGAATTAGGCTAGGAGATGAATGGAAAATGACTTTTAAGACTAATGAAGGTCTTTATGAATGGCTTGTCATGCCATTTGGCCTCAGTAATGCACCAAGAACTTTCGTGAGGCCAATGAATGAAGTGCTACATGACTTCATTGGAAATTTGTTATTGTCTATTTGGATGGCATTCTTATTTTTAGCAAGTCAAAGGTAGAACATTTGGAGCACTTGAATCAGGTCTTGAGGAGACTTTATGAGCACAAGTTAATGATCAACTTGGATAAATGCATCTTCATGTAGGAGGAACTCATATAACTTGGTTTTGTTATCTCTCAAGGTGCCTTAAAGATGGACCCTTTCAAGGTTGAATCCATTTTGAATTGGCCACCTCCAAATTCACTAGGTGATGTTAGAAGCTTTCATGCTTTAGAAATATTTTATAGGAAGTTTGTGAATGATTTTAGTAAGATTTGTGCTCCTATTCTTGACACTATAAAAGGAGGTAAAAAGGTAAAGTTTCTTTGGACAGAGGATGCTAATAAAGCTTTTGAGTATTGAAATATAGGGTGGCACAATTTCCAATTCTTTTTCATCCTGATTTTAATAAGTTATTTACCATGGAATGTGATGCAAGAAACCTAGCTATTGAGGTTTTCCTAAGCCAAGAAGGCATACCAATATTTTTTTTCTCAGAAAATCTTAATGAGGCAGAGGAGAAGTATTCTACCTATGACTTGGAAATATATGCCATGGTGCAAGCCTTAAAGAAGTGGAGATATTGTAAGAATTTGCAAATAGAAAAGATTGAACCAAGGATCTAGAGGTTAAAGAAAAGAAAAAGAGAGATGATATAAATGCAATGATTGATATTGAATTGATCCAATGAATTCACCTTGATTGATGATTACATAATAGGCATCCTTATATAGGAAAGGTGATAAGAGACAATGATAAGAAACAGATAAGCTATCACCTATGCTAGGTGTAATCACATGTCCACCAAATGTGGATCATCCTCCATTGTGCAATAAAGTATGTGCAATGGATTAGGATGATAATGTGATAAGAGCACTAAAGGTGGATCTCACACCAAAAGTGGAATTTTTCCTACACCATGTGCTTAATGAGGTGCACACTCCTAGGTGTCTCAACCACAAACTACTATGCAACGCATTAACCTAAGTAAGATTAAGTAAAGTGTAATTAGGAATATTTAATTACACCAATAGATATTATCTTCTTCCCAAAGAATTCATTGTCTATATAGACAATCATGCATTAAGTTACCTAAATGGGAAAGAAAACTAAGTTGAAAGCGCATGAAATGGGTGGAGAAAATCCAAGCCTACACTTTCACTATCAAGCATTAAAAGAGCTAGACAAATAAAGTTGCAAATTATCTTATCAGAATGGTAGCACTGATTCAAGAAGTCTACTTACAAAGCATGAGAGTAGATGCCCTAAAAGATCTCTAAATTGGAGAGCTGGATTTTGATGAAGCATACAAGGTTTGTTAAAGGTTTGAAAATTCCTACCATACTAATTTCTCTTATTTCCTATTCCATAATGGTTTACACTTCAAAGGTAACCAACTTTGTATTCAAAAATGCTCTATGAGGAACAATATCATTAAAGAAAAACATTTTGATAGCATAAGTGGTCACTTAGGTCTTGATAAGACCTCGAAATTGGTAAAATGATTCTACTTTTGGCCTAGGATGCATAATGATATAAGGAAATATGTAGAAACTTGTGTTGTATGACAAAGAGAAAAAGGTGTAGCCACAAATGTTAGATTTTATCAACCCCTCTCCATATCTACTAGGACTTGGGAAAGCCTTAGTATGAATTTTGTCATGTCACTACCTAGAACCAAGAAGGGGTATGATAGTGTTTTTGTCATAGTTTATAGATTCAGTATAATGGCTCACTTCTTGACATGTAAAAGCACCAATGATGCCTCACATATTGAAAATTTTTTCTTTATAGAAGTGATTAGGATCAATGGTCTACCACTCAACATTGTGTTTGACAGAGACGCTAAATTTGTGGGTTATTTTTGGAGGACCCTTTGTAAGAAGTTTGACATGAACATTTCTTTAAGTTCATCCTACAATCCACAAATAGATGGTCAGAATGAGGTTTTTAATAGGTCCCTTGGAAACCTTCTAAGGTGTTTAACCAAAAATATGGGCAATCATGGGATATTATACTTCTACATGCTGATATGCCTATAATGACCCTATCAATAGGAGTAGCAGGAAAAATCCTTTCCAAATTGTATATGGGATGCATCCAAGAGGGGTCATAGAACTCAAAGACCTACCAACAGATGATAAGGTCAATGCATAGGGTGAAGAGTTTGCAACAAAGATTAGAGATGTCCACGAACAGGTGAAGCAATCACTTGAACACACTGTAGACAAATATAAGCAGGCTACATATCAGAAAAGAAGGGAAGTTCATTTCAAAGTTGGTGATTTGGTTTGGGCATATCTCAAGAAAGGTGGACTAACCAATGGGAAGCACACAAAACTCCAAATGAGGAAGATTAATCCCTATACTATCATACCTAAGTTTGGTGAAAATGCATATGGAATCTCACTACCCCCTTCCATTAACATATCTCTAATTTTTAATATTTATGATCTAACCCCATATAAAGGTGATGAAGGTTCATAAGAGGCCACACAAGATCAGAATAATGTTGAATGACTTAAGGATTTACCTCCTATCCAACCACTAGACTTAAAATGCATCTTATATTCCAAAGTTGTCAAGCAAACTAGAAGGACACCTACAAATAATACCTTGTCAAGTCGAAGGGCTTACCAGATATTGATGAAACTTGGATAAATGAAAAGGAAATTTTGAAGCATGGGAAAAACCTAGATGAACTCCTCTAAAGTGGAACTTGAGTTTCAAACACCCGGGGAGTATGGTGCAGGATCACCTTCGACCAACCAAGAGGAAAACATAAGACACATGGTATGCCATGAGTATAAATGGCATAAATAGATTTTTTAGGGTCATGCTAGGTGTCACAAGGTCCTATGTACCAATTTGCATTGTAATAAGACCCAATTGTGAGACCATTGATATGTTTGGCATAGATAAGACAACATGGTCAAATCTGGTCGAAGGGTCCATGATTGTGTAGGAATAGTGGATTTAGGTCCTTAAGGTTATCTTTGATCTAAATAAATCAATTGATCAAGGGTTCAAAGAGTCTTGAGGGTAAATGAATAAGTTATGGCAAAAATTGTCAAAATTGCCAACATGTTGCTTAACAACATTTGATTTGGCTTAACAACTCCTCCCAACAGTCATGTAAGTTTGAATGTTGGTTGGGGGAGTTAGTTATGCATATTTAGGGCCATGTGGATTGAATCCACTAAGGTTGTTGAAGTTTGAGTTTGGAGCAATAAAATTCTCAAGTTTCCCTACAAATTTTATTCTTTCCTTGCTTTGTGTACAACTGTACAGATTGGTGGGAGGCCAAAACTAACATGACTATGTAGATATATGAATCAACATTCCATTTCTTTTGGTTTGAATTTAATTGGTGAAGTTTGAAGTGTTTTATAGGAAATTTAATGTTACTTGGTCTGAAACCCTCATATTTTTAGGGTTTGATAAAAAAGCCCTTATCTTGACTTTTCACCATGGGAATTTAATGACCACTGGTGAAAATAAAGTGAGGGCATTGTACTATAATATTCTTAAAGTTTTGTACAGGAATATTGTGGGGAGTGTGAGAAATTTCAAGCCCTAGTTGGACATCTTCATGTGATTAGATTGTGTTAAAGAGAAAACAAGAGTGTAGAGGCTTCAAGAGATAGTTCATCATATTTTGATGGTGGATTTGGCATTGTTAGGGTTCAATTGTCATCTTACAACCATTGGTAGTTGAGGGGCATTCCATTTTCAAGCACTTATTTTCTAAACTATCCTAATTATCCCTATTAGGCCTTTTTGCCCTAGCAACAATTAACCCATCACTTGGTGGAGTTAGGAGCCACAATTGCAGTATTTTGGTAAAGCTTCCAAAAGGGTGTTAGAAACTCTAATTTTTTGGGTGATCCATTGGGAAGTTAGATACTTAAGGTGGAAAAACCTCATTGGTAGGGCTAGAAGAGAATTAGGGATTCTTTTCCTTGTCACTACCTAATTGACATTGGGTCATCCAAGTGGGTCTAGTAAGCACTTGTTTATTTTTAAAGGGATAAAATAGCTGTGTTGGACATGTCTAATCCATTCCCCTTGTTGTAGAGTCATTTTATGCCTTTTGTGGAGTTTGAACCAATTTCAGACAAGCATTGAGAAGGGTATGCATTTGATGAAAGTAACAATGATTAGGGTTATCATCACAAAAAAAGAGAAAAAAATGCCAGTCAAAGCAAAATAAACTCCCCTGTCATGTGACAATGTTGTATTGGTTGACTATTGTCTACTCGAGAATATCTACTATTGATAGATCTGTTGACTAGGATTAAGAAAATATGTGATGTCACTCAAAGATCATTGGTACTAGCAACTTTCCATATGTGGAAAAAGAAGTTGTTATGTTCTTAACTCCAATCTAATTCACAATAACCCATAAAATTCATGTTGAAAAATAGATCACACCAAATGAAAGATGAACTTGGTGCCACATGAGATTTGGTTGCTAGTGTTGATTGTCGAGTTGAAAAAGATGCAAGTGCTTGATGTGATTTGTCGCATTAGGGGTGTTGAGTAGGAAGATATCAAACTAGAAGATGAAGATCTCATGGTGATTGATGCCTTCATTGAGAGTTATGTGTCATTGTGTAAGTGAGCCATGATGTTTTCTACGAGATCTACGATGTGAGAGCCCCAATTGAAGATCTGTAGTGAGTGATGGAGATGCCTCTCTAGATCATGGTTTTGGGTACCACATTGAATGGAGCCAATGATGTCTTTGAGTCATGCTCAACTTCCTCCCAACTGATTTATTGCACTCAAATTGTTCTAGGATGATGCGTTTGGACAAGGCCTACAAGGTAGGAGTCAAATGTTGTGGTGAGTGGAGGGATCTCAACAAGCTTGGTTGTGGTTGGAAGATTGTGGTAGTAATGATAAAGTCTGTAGAGATCAGTGAGTTTGGTTTCCAAGCCCAAGCTTTGAGGAAGACCACGACACTTTACATTTGTGGGAGATTAATCCCACATTGATGGGTAAAGAATTTTTTTGGTGGATTTAAACAACTTGCTGCAACCGTTAAACAAAAGTAAAGCCACTTGTGGAATATGTGGATTTTGTATTTTGTGTAGCGTTGGCTATAATATTCCCTTCTCTCTATGTATTACCTAGGATCTAATTGCCCAATGTACAATTTGCCTCTATCATCACCTAATAGAAAAGGTAGAGGGCATAGGGATTGCTAAACCCATCAAGAAAATTATATCACCTAATTGTAGATCAAGTTGTCCAAGCTTGATTTGCAAAAAAAAAATTCCTTAGATTTGACTTTTTTCCAACATAGGCAAATTTATATTCAACTTCATTGGAATGGCCACCCAGACGCAATGGTGAGGTCAGATCTTTCTCTATACATTCCCACAAATTGCTGGTACCCCGGATCTAAATCATAGCCCTCCATAACATGAAGTAAAAAACTCTACAGTGACTATGAAATAAACATTCCTATGGTTCTGACACCATGTAAGAATTTTCTTAAGAAAATGAATGAAAATGCCAAGATCTAGAAGCTCAATAGATAGCACAAATAAGAGAGAAAAAATGATTGATCAATTGATTGGATTCATTAATGATCAAATAATAATGGATGTATACAATGTAGACGTGCTAGAATATACAGGCAATGCATGATAACTAGGAGATGTGCAAATGATAACCTATCAATCACACAAGGTGGAATCACATGTCCACAAAAGTTGTACTATCCTCCATTGTACAATGAAGTATGTACAAACATGTGAAACAATAAGATGATGATAATGTGATAAGAGCACTAAAGGTGGATCTAACATATAAAGTGGAATGAGATAACAAATAACTCCACCTCAAGTGGATTTCTCCTACACCATGTGCTAAAATGAAATGAAAACTCCTATGTGTCTACATGACAACTAATATGTGAATGCATTATCATAAGTAAAATGTAATTAAAAATATTTAATTACACCAACAAAGTATTTGAAGACTTCAAATTTATCTCTTTGTGCAATACTCACTAGTACATTTGACCTCATTTTTCTACCAAAATTATCGACCATTAATTAAAAAGGTTTAGGTTGGTTAGATTATAGAAGGAAATTTTATTTTATTTTTTTAATCCATGCCCGTGTTGGTCAAAATTTCGACCAATACTATCTCGGTCGAAATATCGACAAACACGGGCATATAACTTTTTAAAAAAAGATTTCAATTCTCATTTCATTTTTACGGGCAAATTATATGAATGGTTGAAGCGCGTGAAGGATTTCCATCTTCTAAGCTACACACCAAGGGATATAGGAACAAAGCTTATTCTAGATTGTGAAGAGCCAGACCCTACGCTAGCAGCATATCCAGCACTCGAGGTTAATAGCATATTCCATCTTTTTCTGTTATTAGCATGTTAATGAACAGAGGGATTTAATAACCCTGTTAATCTATTTGGCATATGTGGCTGTAAGATTCATTATGTATCTACAACATCGGGTATGTGGTTGAACAATCTGTATGTTGTGTGTTACGAAACTAGTAGAAGCATTAACATCTCATTTCAAATCCCTTCAATGCATTCACAGTTACCTACCATTTAATTAACTGGTCTTCATCTTATACAATCGGTGTGGAATAAATAAATACCTTTGACTGTTGTCATCACATGATTAAATCCATTTGATTGTGTTTATCTAGTTTTGTTTTAAATTTACTTGGACTCTGTCATACCAGGATTCAAAACCCATTATCCTTAGCTCTGATATGAAGTCCGGCCCTAACTTGTAATTTCGCCATGAGATTTCCAATGTCATGGGTTGAAAGACAAGTTAGGGTAATGTTTGTGCATATACCAAACACTTGGAACTGTGCAGAGTGTTAAAGTTGCTTCTTGGTCGATGCCCTAGTTGGCATATGTAGTGAATGAAACAAAGAAATGTTGAAGCAATATAATAACTGGATATGTTCCATGTATGTAGTCAGTAGAAGTGAAGGAATGTTGCAATAGAGAAAAAATAGAAGACCTGAAGTTAAAACATAAATTTACTTAGAGATTGTCCACACATCACGGGTTTCATAGTAATTGTGATCACTGAAGATACCCACTGTTAGGCAGTCCAGATTGATCCCCATCTAACCTAATCAATTAGATTGGAAGATCTCTATGATAGTTAACAGTGTTGGAGAGCATTGGTTATAATTGTTTTGAAAACTTAGTGGCACATTCTGTGGATTTGACCCAATGCTAATAGCCATTGGAAAGAAGGAAGCTTAGTTGCAGATTAGTCGAGATATAATAAAGTCCAAACATTATATGGTGACAAGTAGAAGTAACTTACAGATCTGATATTTTTTTGGACTGTATTCAAAGAAAGATTGTAACTTTGCTAGAAGCTAAGAGTTGAACCGAGTGTTGTTAACATTAGGAAGTAAGAGTGCTGCTTACAAACCTCATAGAAGGCAATTTTTAGGAAAGCTACTTTGTTTTGGAGGTAACCAAAGATTAAGGAATTTGACAGAGTCAAATTAGAACCATTATTTTTGGTCTGAACAAACCTTGTTATTTAGTTGTGATAAGTTAGTGGGCTTACCAAGCTTAATTTATTCATAGTTATTTATTTATTTATTTATCTTCAATCTTTATTTGAGAGGTCACAATACTTAGTCATTGTCCATGTTTAAATGATTGTTTGCTTTATGTGAGTTGTCTTCAATTCTTATTATAAAGTGTACAAGTTCCAATGCTAATGAAATCCATGCATTTGAAGTAGAATTATGTAAAAGTTTGAAGTTAAAATAATGTGAATATAATCTAAAAGGAATGAAATTTATTAGGTAGATATTGCTCTGCTTTAAATTTTTTTATTTTTTGTTTTTCCATATTTAAGTCAACAATATATTGTACACACACATATACTATTTTTTGAGTCAATAAATATGTTTCTATTTAAATATGTTTCTTGATTACACCCCCCACTAATCAAACATACTCATTTATCTGTTTTAATTTCCTCGCATGTTTTTGGTGGGAGTTAATAGAGAATTTGAAGTCTTTAATTTTTATAAGTAATAGGGGTATTTTTCCTTTGGATTGGACATGTTTATTTTTGTTTTGGCAGTCCCAAATAACACTATCTTAGTCTACTGTCATTCCCAGTCACAATATCAGTCAGTCTAAGTTAGGACAATCCTTTGTTGAGTAGTAGTTCTTCATTCTTACAATCCAATTCATTCCATACCATGTCAATCTATCTTAAGCATTAAATTCATGCATGTTAGGGTCAATTCAGAGTTCTATTATCCATGATTGCAAAATTGTCTTGTGGTAGTGAACACATCATTAGAAACAAAATACATATCATTTCCTCTCCTCTTGAAAACATCTCTATAGCTTATATTGACCATTAAATCACTACTCTAATTGTTCCCTTTACCACTGCTACTCCTTTATACATAGTCACCATGATTCCTCATGATTGGTATGGTTTGCCATTTCTTTCATTACACTGGACATTACTTCCTTGTAAGATATAATGCCTTCAATCTTTTTTTATCTCACAACTCATAAGGATTGATGTGATGATAGCCTCATGCTCTTCATTCCATGGTCTAAAACTTTGTACAAAACATGCACCTCTTGATGCTACTGCCAGCTTTTACTCTACTCTTTGAAAGACAATATGACACCTCTCGTTACATACATTGTGGCCCTATGGCTGACTGTCATATTAGTGGGTAAGATTTACATCTTTTAATTTGACCATATTTTCATAAACCATATGAATCATTATTTTTTATCACTTTATACCACTATGATAGTGGATAAGCATTGAAGAAGAACTTTCTTTAAACATTTCTTATCCACATTGTTTTGGCATCTTTTTTAAATCATGAATTGTAACACTTATCATCACCTCATCAAGCCTATTTGATAGTCAACCTTGTCTATAACTAAGAACTCAAAAGTGTTGTTTGTCATTGGGACTAATCTTTGCTTACAAATTTGATCACCATTTATTGACATCCTTTTGATAGTCACTTCTCAAGACTCTTGGATGCATTTTTATCTTTCGTTCTTACTATTCCTTCACTAATTTTGAAATGGTACTCATATTCATTGTGGATTTTTCATTCTATATCTTATTTTCCTCCAACATATGCTATAGTTTTTTGGAGGGTAATGAAAACCCTAATAGTGCTATGGGTATACATCTTGGTTGTGATTTGTTTGAATCTCTTTAATCAATTCCATTGTCCAGTTGTCTATGTGATTTGATGATGTTATGGTGATTTTAATGACCCTGTGTAATTTTAAATTTCTATGCATATGAGAATCATACCTTTTTTTGTTCATCCTAGTCTACACAATTTTTCAACCCTTCATTGGTCTTGATGCATTACTTATCACCCCAAGGATCATCTACTTTGATTCTTTTATGACTGCCATGCCATCATAGACCACTAATACTTATTACATCTCATTGTATCATCATTATTGTTCTCTTTTATCTATTCTTAACAACACTTGACAACATGCCTTCACTACCTTCTTTTATTGCTCTTAGTTATTAAATATATTTGTTCCTTATTTAGCACTTGACTGCTAATGACAGTAGCATAATTAACTACTCTAATAAATGCTCTATATACTACCCCGCACTTCACTATCTTGGAACTTATTTTAGCACCTATGTTTCTTTGGTAAGTATATGGTATGATGTTATGACCTTTTCTAGCTCCCATTTGATATCAAATACCACTTCTCCTTGTGTCTTCCAACTGATGTAGAACTAAAGTCTTGAATTATTGGACTGATTCTAAGTGACGTGTCTTGTATTATTTCAGGGAGTAGTTTCTTCCTTGTGTTTTAGATGTAAAATAATTTATGTAAATTATTCTATATTGTGGTTTTTCTCACTGTGGTTCTTCCCTAGCTAGGTTTTTCATATAAATCTAGTGTTCACTTGTGCAATTGTGTAGAATTCGTTATTCTTTCATTGTTACATTGTTGCTAATTCATGAAGTAAATATTTTGACATACGAAGTAGTAAAAAATTTAAGGTTTTATCATACAATTTATTCAACTCCCCCCACTTTGTTGTCTTGTGTGCTAAAAAATAAAGAAATACTATAAGAAGATCAAAAGAGAGCTAAGTTGAAGGACTCTCCTAAGTTGTTACATTTAAAATGGAGGTCTCCCTAATAATGCATATATAAATTAGGTAAACTAACACATCCAACTCCAAAATATTCAAGTTAAAGGTATACCCTGTACTATAATGAATATAGTGGTATGGCATTTAAACTTGATGACACCCTAATAGTGTGTGTGCGCGTGTGCATGCGCGCGTGTGTGTAATAAAAAACATACATTATCAAGGAGTCATCAAGCTTAGATGCCATACACCACCATGTTCATCTAAGTGTAAGGTTATCTCTTCTTATTTGAATATTTTTGAATTGGATGTGGTAGTTTATCTAAGTTATTATTAGAGAGCCCTTAATTTTAAATGTCATGTATTAGGTAGACATAGTATACATACACTATCAAGTAAGGAAGAGGTTTTGATCAAGGATACACACCTCATCCATATGAGGGCATCCCTGAGAAAAACAAACAATTCTTTGTAAGAAAGAATGTCACATGATACACAAATACAACTCAATTGGATTTGCCAGAATTTACTTGATTATTAATGTTGGATGTTATTTTAATACACTTGATATAGATTATTTAGGTTGCAAACAAGTCATCCGTCTTCCACCAACGAGTCATTCCATTCAAGAAAGACCATGTTTGACGATATCAACGCACAACAAAATAGAGATACAATTGCTAGACTGTGGTCTAACTTAAAAAGAAAAGGTGGTGGAAAATGTTATTGTCCTTGCAAAATTTGTAAGGGCTTAAAGACTTGAAGATATCTAATCAAAACAATTGAGGAACATTGTAGGCAGCATGGTCACATTGAAGGGGGAAACAAATTTCACCCATTGGTATGTATTTTAATAATTTATAAAATACATAAGACATGATTTGATGATGACATTATGGTCATGGTTAATATAAGGTCATCATTTTCATATAGGTCAACCACCCTGGGTTTCATGTTACGGACCATGACAATCTGGAGAATGTGGATTTCCAAATGAGGGAACATGAAGGTGTGAATATAGAAGTAGAAGGTAATGATCCCATGGAAGAAGACCACAATGATGAAGAAGATCATGATGATCAAGATGATGATGATGATGATGTTGATACAGACCTTGATGTACCTATACTTGAGAAGGCACACGAGCCCCTATATGAAGGCTCCCAAACAACTCTTCTTGCCGTTGTATTATTGTTGGTGAACTTGAAGGTTATGAATGGTTTATCCAACGTAGCAATAACACGTATGTTAAGGTATGTCATTTTTTATTATTATTTTAGTCATAATTCCCTTACAATTAATATTGGGTGAATCGTGTAGCAATTAATATTCTTTAAATTAACAAATTATATTTTTGGTTGTAGGTTGATAGGTGAGTGTTTTTTACCACCATCAAACATTCTACCTCACTCATATCGAGAATTATCTGCCATTATGAAATATATTGGAATGGAGTATCAAACAATACATGCATGTTCAAACTATCATATTATATATCATAAACAACATGAATTTGCAACAAAATGCCCTATTTGTCATATTAGTAGATATCAATCAAATTGAATAACAAAAAAGGTGCCTCGCAAGGTTCTTCAATTTATTCTCATTATTCCACATCTGCAACGACTATTCAGGTGCAATAGCTTGGCATAATTTATGGATTACCATGCATGCAATAGAAGTCAAGATGACATTATGTGAATGCCTACGGATGGTTCGACATTTAAGGAAATAGAGGAAAAATGGCCACACTTTAAAGAAGAACCTTGTAATCTTAAGCTTTCATTGGCAACAGATGGTGTTAATCCGTTTGGAGAGATGAGATCTACTTACTTGGTGTGGCCTATTTTTGTTATCAACAATAACATTCCTCCTTGGTTGTCCATAAAGGGGGGGCACATAATGTTGGCACTGATTGTTCTAGGTATTTTTTGATTTAATAGTCATCTAAATTAACTTATTATAAATAATCTATCAAAATGGTCATAATAATTATGTAATGTTTTTGTCCATTCAACTAGGTAAGTACCAAGTTAAAGATATCAATGTATATATTGAGCCCCTTATTGACGAGTTGATGGTGTTATGAAATGGGGTCACTATGTATGACATCTCTAGACCAATAGGACAAAGACAATTTCAATTTCATGCAATGCTTGTATGGACAATACATGATGCCCATAGGCTAACACATTTTTGTGGTATGTTCTCTTCTTAACACCTCTTTTTTGGTATGTTATAGTGCTAACACAAAGTTAACATATTTAATTCAATTATACACGATCTTGTAGGTCTTCATACAAAGGGAAAATTTTCATGTCCAGTTTGTTGTCCAAAGACAAAATCTCGTCATTCAAAAAGTTTAGGAAAGCAGGTGTTTGATGATAATAGACACTTTCTCCACAGAAATCATAAGTACTGAATTATCGAAAAACATCTTTTCAACGGAAAAGAAGAGACTACATCAAAGCCACGGAGAATGACACCTCACCTATGGAAGTCTTCATACAATAAAATAAATCATTGAGGTAATGTCATTTCATCTGATGGTTTTTGTTTGAAATTTATATTTTGATATTGTGTTTTGTTTACTTATGATATAATTAATGCTCGTGAAGGTCATCAAGGCATCAATGACCAACTTCCAAAAGGACTAAAAAGTTATCCTATGCAATTTAGTAGGTTTCTGTACTATGAGCAACTCCCAATCATGCATTTGTTTGATCCTATGCATATTGGAAAGAATGTAACAGAGACATTATGGAAAATCTTGGATGGAAGACGTGACAAAGATAAAATTGTCAAAATTTGTAGTGACATTGAAGAATCCAACCATGCAATGAAAAATGTCATTCGATCAAATAAAAATGGAGACTAGATTGATACAAGTGCCCTTAGTTGGTTATTGTCATAGCAGCAGAGCAATGCTATAAAAGAAGTCATTAAAAAAAATGATTTCCCACAGGATTTGATGCGAACATAAACAATCTCATATCAAAGAAAAGTGAATTTGGGCCAGGGATGAAAACACACGATTGACATATATTTATTAAGGTAATTCATGTTATTTTGTATTCACTATATATTTGTATACTGCATATAGTTTTCATTGCATTCTTTTATAAACTATTGATAAGATCATTTTACATATATTGCAGTATGTTCTACCTCTATCTCTCCCACACCACTTCGCCAATAGTGTCAAACAAGTTATATATGATCTTGGAAAATACATGAGGTGGTTGTCATCAAAATAAATCAATAAAAAAAATATAAAATATTGGAAGAGAAAAATTTCTCTTCTTATGTGTGAAATGCAAAAGTGTCTACCTTCAACTTTTTTCAATGCACAATAACACTACCTCATACATCAAGTTGAGGAGATTGAATTGTGTGGACCTATACCAACTAGGTCAGTGTGGATGGTTGAGAGGCACTTGAAATTTTTGAAAGGCTTGGTTCGATAAAGAGCACATCCTGAGGGTTCTATGGTGGAGGGATATATGGTATACCAGACCATGGTGTACATTAGTGAATATCTTCCTAAGTTTGCAGCAAAGATCTATGTAGATCATATTTGGGATCCCAACTTCATTAACAAATTCGAAGGGGAGTACTTGATGGGCAAAGGTAGATTGAGGAAAGTGAGAGGTAAATATAAGATGTTATTGTAGTTAATTAATTCTTATAAATTTTCAATATAAGTTATTTATAATTGGTGAAGTTTTTTAATACAGTTGGTCGAGAGTGTGATGCAATACATTTGTATATTGTGAATAATATTGATTGGATGACGGTATGGATTGAACGATGTCAACAAAATGGTTGCTCATTAACATGGGAAGGTGTTGCTTCATTAGTTAGAGAAGCTCATCGTAATGGAGATTCTAATGTTACGCCAATGGTAATTGATCTAGCATATGGTTTAAGAGGTAGAGAGGTACGTACAAATTTATTAATGATCATGACTCATATGTTTTGTATCAACTCACAATGTAAATAATTTGCACACGGTTGAAAATTTTTAGGTCAAGCACCACAAAGCTATGTACTATCATGACCACAAATTTTGCATAAAAAAATTGGATGACACGAAGAAAACTTGTGATTCTGGGATAACTGCAGTTTTTGAGGTCACTAATATATCATCTAGAAATGACATGCATCTTCAACAATCTCAAAATTGATACTATGGCATCTTGGATGATATAATTGAGTGCGACTTTAACTCCTTCAAAGTAGTTCTATTCATTGTCAAATGGTACAAGCTACGACTAAATCAAAATGATCCAGATAGAACTGTTATTCAACATGATAATGGATTTACAATGATTAATACAAGGTCATTTGAGATAGTTGGAGATGAGCCCTATGTTCTTCCAAGACAATGTGAGCAAGTGTTTTACTTAGAGGTTTCACATAAATAGGGTTGATCATTTGTTGTTAGACATGATCCAAGAGGAAGGCCGATAAAGTATAATGTTATGGAAGAAGAAGATATTGAAGATGATGAAGAAGCAGATGACAAAGATTAAGATGATGGTGATGATGATGATGATGATGATGATGGTGATGATGATGGTGATGATGGTGATGATGGTGATGGTGATGGTGATGGTGATGGTGATGGTGATGATGGCGATGATGATGATGATGATGATGATGATGATGATGATGATGATGATGATGAGATGGATGAAGAAGATGATCAATGACATGATTGAAATGATCAATGAAATGATTGACATGATCTATTGATTTCAATTGTAATGATTACATATTCATTGTGTTCAATTCTAATGATTACAACATATTTGATTTATAATTACCAATGTTTTTCTTACGATGCTCAATTAATTGCTGCTGATACATGTATATATTGTGTTTGATTATCACCCTTTTTGCAAATAGACAATTGACTACAGACATCGTCACCCCTTCTGTTGATGATCATGCATTCCATATATAAGGTAAATTTGCTCATGTTTATGATGTTTCATATTGTTCATGTTGTCTTCTAAGTTATTTGTAGCATGTGTATCATGTAATTTATAGCTAACTTAAAATAAATGATTAACATATGCAGGAAATTTAACCCCTTTGGCCTGGATCATGCACAGTGACATGGATCAACAGGTATAAGTCAATAAATAGACATAATTTTCTTATATTCTTCTTGTTTATCATTGAGCACATATGTTATAAATAGACATATTATATAGTCATATAATGTATATATAGACAAAGAAGAACCGTATAGAAATATAATTATATAATCACTTTCAACTTAGCACATTTTATATATCCCACGTATAGACAAAGAAGAACCGTACATATGGGTCATGACTTGATTATTCTATATATATTATTTAAATATTATCAAAATTCTACTTGAAGCAGGGACATGACAATATCTCATTTGATGGATTGCAGGACTCACCAAATAGGTACTTGTCAGATCTATCTACATTGAATGAGGGAAATGAGGGAATGGTAGATGAAAGTTCTACATGTAGTATGACTAAAATAGGGAGATCAACTAGAGGTCAAAAGATTAGAAAAAAATTTGATAAACGCATGCAATTTTTCCTTGCTAAAGGGGGGTCATGTTCTTATGATGATGAGACCAAAGGTGACATCAAGGTGCCCTTTCGGTACACACATATTGAGAAAGAATGGGTACCCAATGAGCTACCTCCAATTAACACTAATTTTTGTGTTAATGAGAGGATATATCACATAGCTCCATCCTCATTACATGGTTTGGGCCTATTTTTCATGGATGGGATAAAGGTATGTTACAACAAAGTTGTTGAATTGTTCAAGTATGTCAGTCTGTGTTACAATTACAATGATTGGATGTGGATTGTTCAATATAAAAAAAGTATGTGTAGGTATGCACTATCAGCAAATTATATACAATTGAAAGAAAGTGATCAAAGTAAAAGATTTGCAATGTACATTGATGGGAGACCAAAAGCAATAGATAATGTTGCAGGTTTTATAAATAGTACACGACCTTCCTCAACTAATAAGCAATCCAATTGCATATTTGAGGCACTTGAGGGGAATCAAGTTTTTGTATGTGCGATAAAATCAATAAGTGCAGGGGAAGAACTGCTAATAGATTACCATTTAAATCGCATAGATACAAACAAATTTACTATCATGAGGGTGGTAAGTACTATATACCATTTTATTAATAACTTTTTTTTGCTAAGTCTATTGCTTTCTGTTCACTAAAGTTTTTATATTTAATCTTTGTCACAGGATGATATGGATCCTGCACATGATAGAGGCCACAAGAATGCTCCTCCCACCGATTCTTCAGCAAGGGTAAACCTTATTGAAATTGTACAAATTAGATAGTTGAAAAATGTTATATTATTACATTATTTTATTTGTGGTTTTAGAGTTTTTATGATAGTTTTACTGATATTCCTATCACAATTTGATGTTCAAGATAGGGGAAAAGCACCTGCAACAACAAAGGTAATAGCTACCCCTTATGATGATGATATCGCAGAATCGCCTAATGTAACAATTATGTTGAGAAAAAAACTAAAAAAAAATCAATTTAGAAATAATGAGAATTTTGGATGAAGCAAATCCAACCGAGGAGATGCTGATGAGGCTATCTGAATTGAAAGCGCAAGCACGTCGTTATGAAGTAAGCAGTAATGAATCTTTAGTTATAACAAAAGTTCAATAAAGGTTTATATTTTATACTCTTTTATGTTGTGAAGTAAAATATGTAATATGTGTTCTTGTTATAGGATTTTTTGGAAACTCTAGTACTTGGTCAAGGACAATGCGGTGAGGCCGGTACTAGTAGAGCTCCGGCTGCCTCAGGTAAAATAATCCTTTAGTTGACAAGTTACAAGGAATTTTTTGTTTGGAACATTCAAAAACTTCTTAAGTTAACCCTTACTTTTATTATTTTAGAATGTCTTTGCTAACAATGTATTGTTCAAGTCATCAAGTGCAGGCGACTCCTCCTAGGAGGTCAACGGACGTCCATTCGAGATTGCTGAGTGTAATGTCGGTAACAAGGGGCATGCAGACATCGACGTCTTCACTCTCTATGCATGGTAAATCCTTGTTTTCCTATATTTGGTTTTGTGTTAATTATGATTTGATAATTTGTACTTTAATCTTGGGTGCATCTCATAGTGGATTAATTTTGTGGAGTAGGAGATACACCGGTAGCACCGTCTGGTACGCCAGATACAAATCAAAGTACATGTATTGGTGATAATTCACCATCATTTCTTGGATCTATCCATGTTTCTAGCACGGGAGTTATGCGGACATCATTGTTGATTGATGATAATGAATTGATGCCTTTAAAATGTCCTAAGCTTCTAGGTACTTTAAAATTATTATTTTTTATATTTTAATATGCATTTACCTATTCATAACAAGTTTTGGATTGATTATCCCATGACATTTTTTGCAGGAAATGATTCATTTTATAAGATGCTTTATGACCTCACACTGAGAATATTCGAGCCCACCATACATACAAGGTGGAACATCATAAGTGAACTAACCCTATCCCACTTTTTTTTTTTCATATCATTAATTAGTACAATATTTTTTCTTTCATTTGGGTATTTTCTTTTACTATATTCAAGGTACACAACTTTAGTTCATTTTTCTATCTAACAATTTTGTGTTTTTTCTTAAAAGGTGGAACTTGCAAGAAAAAAAATTAAAAGATCAGCTCATTAAAGATTTAGAGCATGAGTTTGGTAGTAATATTTTTGAGGAGAAATTTTTTTAGAAAAAGCTGCCAAACATCTTAAGACTGTGAGGGACTCATATAGAAAAAGTCTCGTCTAGAACCCAAAGTATGAGCGTCCTCCCTTTATTCCAGTGAGGGATTAGAATGAGTTCATTTTAGATGCAAAGGAGAAAGGGGATGCTCAAAGAGGAATTACACCAGAAAATGAGAGAAGAAGGTATGCAATAGTATTAACTACTAGTACAATGTAATAATGCACTAATTAGTGATCTTTATATCTATATCCTCTAACATATTTCAAACTTTTCATAGGTTGTAAGACACATCAAAGGCAACAAAGGGCAGGCTACAAAAGATTAGGCAGCACAGACTTGGCTCTAGTGGATATTCCAAAATTAAAGCACAAATTGTAAGTAGCAGTAAATGAATTGCAGAGAAAAATAATTTATAAAATGCAAATAATTTTGTTTAATAAAAAAATGCAAGGCTCTGAATTTAATTTAGAGGCCATGGCAGAACACCAAAAAATTGCCTTCAAGGAAGGCTATCAAGTCGTGGTTGAACGCCTACGCCAAGCTTCCACTGGCCCAACGCAAGAGTCTCCTGCATCATGTGAATAGGTAAATATGCCAAAAAATATATTAGAAATTGAATACTTGAGCAACAATCTATTTGATAATAATGTGCATGACATTGCAATGCAACCTCTTAATTGTAACACAGATCCTACGCTGCATGACGAAGCCCCTGATGTGCATCGTAGTGTCGATGGAGGTGTTCATTTGCTATTTAAAATTAATTGTGTAATTATTAATACAATTTAACATCTTAAATTGAACTTGGTCTAACCTTTTTTGTGTATATTTTAGAGGATACAGAATGTCATGCTGAACGAGTGCTGAAGGATGTTCAGACTGATCACCATGTAGATCATGTGGCACATTCAGGTAAAGAAAATCTATGTTTTGTTCTTTTAAATTAATTTTTTGATTTATAATTCTTTTACTTAATTAAATACTTGTAATTCACTAATATAAAATGGTGTGAATTTAACTCATGACGTAGTTGTTATTGCAGTGGACCCCCCTTTGACGCAGCGGCCTCGTGTTCTTGAACAGATGAGGAGGAGACATGCGTTGCAATTAGAATCAGTAGAGGAGGGGAATGATGAGGACATTGATCTTCCTCTTAGAAATTACATTAAAAAAAATAGCAAGAAACCCAAAAAGAAATGATTATAATTAACATTTTTTGCTAATGAAAGAACGTTGTCTTAATGGATGTAATTTTGTACTAGTAATGTTGATGAATGATGTGTTAATGAATTATTCATGAATGTTGTGTGTTAATGAATGTTATCATGTGATTATAATGATTGAATGTTATATTTCAAAAATGGATGAATGAATGAATGTTATTAGATGTTAATGGAGAATTTAGTGTGATGTTAGGGGGGGGGGGGACGGGCCAATTGAGCTTCCACCTTCATGTGGTTAGCCTTGTTAAGTAGAGAATATTAAACTATTCTCGAAACTAAGTGAAGCTCAAACTTTAAAGATAAGCTTAGAGTTAATAGTGACAGCTAATTAGCAAGTCGAAATGAAGTTCATCGTTACAGGTATCTTGCATTCTCAATGTTTGGAGCATTATTAAAAGCATTGTTATAAACATTTATTATTGTTATGACCATAATTTATGACCATTTTAGTAACATAATTTATGACCATTTTAGTAACTATTCTAACATCGCTATATGCTTGTGATTTGTTTATCTTGTTTCTTTGCAGTCCTTGGTGCACTTGGGGAAAAGTATGATGAGGCAATGAGAAGAAATGATGTGAGGGCAATTGTTGTTACTGTTATGTATGCCCTTACAATATCCACACTCAGTTTCTTATTTTATATTTTCAAAGGTTCATTGCATTACATGATCTGTCTTAAGTTTCCAATTCATTGTGTTTGTGAAGTCTTGTCATGCTCGTATTTCAACACCAAAAGCACAACTTGGGTTGCCATGAGAGCTTTCTCTTGGAGTTATTCCTGGTTTTAGCGGTAAGTGTTGGCACCTTTCTCTTGGTTGTGTTTGGATGTGCCGTATGTAATCCTTAATAGTTTGAATTTCTGAATATGAGAATCAAAATTTCCTTTTGCCTGTAAAGAAAATAACTATAAGTAAGTGTTATGTCTTCGTATATGAGTTACCATGAATCAAGAGACCTTAAATAGACTTATCCCCATGTATTCTTTTACTATAAGAACATCATTTATAACCATTTTAGTAACTATTCTAACATCGCTATATGCTTATGATTTGTTTATCTTGTTTCTTTGCAGTCCTTGGTGCACTTGGAGAAAAGTATGATGAGGCAATGAGAAGAAATGATGTGAGGGAAATTGTTGTTACTGGTATGTATGTCATCATGCATATACTTAATGAAAAAAATGAAATAAATACCTGTGATATCTTATCTAAAATACCGAAAGCTTTTCAGTGGCCTGATAAGAACTTATCTTGCTTTTCTTTTTGTACTTTCCTAAAGTGTGATTTGTCTCTTATGTTTTTAATTGGCTTTTCAGCTTATATTTGTTGTTCTATACCTCAAAATTAAAGAGCGTATGATTGTCTGCTTTTCTTTCATCATTATATTTGTATATATTCAATATTCAAATTGAAATGGTGCTTTTGTTTTTAGGGATGGACCCTCTATGAGATTGTCAGATATGCTCTTGTGCATAACTCGACTACGTATGAAGAGGCCTTGAAGACAAATCCTATTTTGGCAAAGATGGCGATAAGTGGTGCTATCTATTCCTTGGGAGATTGGATTACACAGGTCTATATCTCAAAATAATTTGTTTGTATCCTTGTATGCATGTCATGGTCTCATCTATGTTCCCTCTTAAGCTGGTCTCTTTGTATGTCATTTCCCTACTAGCATTGTTTCTTCATCACTGTGATGTGCACTATCCACATCTATTTGCATGATTAAACTATTTAATTTACTCGATACCACATAATTGAACAAATCTATCTAATCTCTAAAGATTGTTTAAAAAATTAATTCTGACCAAAAATTCGAATGAGTATGACTGTTGAAAACTTGAACCAGTTATAGGTGCCAAGTATTTGTTCAAATCCAAGAGAAATATTTAGCCACTCATAATGCCTTGCTGTTAGTTACAATAAATTTCAGAGCCCTCAATGAATTCTTGACATCCTAGATATATACATGAATTGTGAATATTTAGGGTTTATTTCTTGTAACTTTCAACGTTATGGGTTTACAATTTGTGATAATTAAGTGATAGATCCACTGGTTGGATGAAACAGAAGCCACATATCAATAAATCAATGCACAAGAACTCCAAGATATGTTGGGTGGCTTTTATAGTACCCTAAACATTATTTAACCAATGGAGAATGGATATGGTTTGGACTTATATACATACTTGTAACTTTTAAGATTAAATGTCTTATTTCATAGAGACACATCACATTACGATTGTGCGGATATATATAAGCCAACAACCACATATGCACAAACAAACAATTAACAACACGCACAAGATAGGTGCAATGGTCCACTTAATAAGATCTAAATTTGATAAATTTATCTCTTCCAAGTGATTTAATCATTAAGTCAGCAATTTATTCCTTAGTGGCTCAAAAAGACCAACATGTTCATTATCAACCAAAAGTCAAATGTAATGGTGATAAACTTCAATATGCTTGGTTTTTCAACAACTTGAATGCATTTTGATTGGCAAATAGATGTCAAAGTATAACCCTCTCCAAAAAAGATAATCTCATCCACCAACCAAACATAGCTAGGTGGGATGCCCTCCTCATGCAAAAGATGTTGTAGTTAATTTACTTACACCTAGCTAAGAAACTGAGTTGGAGTGCTCCATTCCTAAGGATCAATTTGGACAAACCATGTGCGTGTAACTCCTCATCTATGATGTTCTTACACATCTTAGATATTGGCATAGGTAACCTTGTACTGAAAGAGGCATCATAACTTGTCATGAATAGGATTACAAGTGGTAGGACAGGATCTCCACCAAGTGTAAAGTCCCAAATTATATGAGAAATTAAATTAAAAAATTCTTAAAAATAAAACCCCCAGATTCTTCCACACCATAGGAGTCCAAAGTCCTTATTACAAATGCATAAAGGAGAAATTATTTTTGGTTGAAGTCAATTGCTTATCAAATAAAATTAACTTGTGAGCTACATACTTACCATAACCCAATGTTCTTAGATTGGAGATTTCACATATGGGATTAATACTTTCATTGGCATAATACAAGATCTTGAGATATTGTATTTGGTTTCAACATCAAATTGGGAGATATTTTGTTGTCTATCCTTTCTAAAGGTGTTGATGTTGATGTGACTGAGATGTTTTCATTGCCAAGGTCCTATTCACACTAGGTACTATTGAGGACATATTATCATATCTCTATGTTTCTTCACTTCAATCTTAGATAATCAATATGAAATGTATGCTTAGACTCTCTGCACTGATGTAGTGTTGGACAAGGCTTCCAATGATATATCTCAACAAACATGGTGAATGGGAATTGTTATGTGTTGGATATGTGCCTCTAAAGGGTCGTAGCCCCAACTATCTTTATTTGTGTTGATTGCTCTTACGAGACCAAAATATCATCCCATTGATAGTTCCCATCAAAATATGCAAGGCACCTTTGCTATTGTGTCACAAGAGTGTACCTTTATACTAAAATATGTTCCCTTCTACTGACCCAATCTTGCTGACATCTGTCTGAAATCAGAGACATCATGAAGACTTTCAAACCGATGTCTTATGTACTTGAAAATTTATGTTTTTAGTGACTGAAATCACTGTTGTTTGTCTTCTACAAACTCACAAACCTTGGTGTTTTAAAACCCAGTTATAGGTGTTGAATGGACTACTTTTTGTGTTTGCAAATGATGGAAAACTACTATGAAATTTTATGCAGAAACTTTCACAAAACTAATATGCCATGCTAATGCTTGAACAATCAAGAATACATGTGGGAAATGTCAGGTCAAACCCTAATCACTCAAGTCAAAACTATTTTGTACATGATTTGGCGCCCCTTTTGCAAATTGTAAACCTGCTCATGTCCAGTGAATCACACTTTTACATATAGCAATGCATGTTTTTGTGTTTGAAAACTTCTTCCCTCTGGATCACTCCTCTATATACCTTTTGAAAATTCAAAACCTTCTCTTCTTACAAATGGGATGTGCCTGATCACTACCATTGAATATTTTTCATTTTGAAAACTATGTTTGCCTTCAGAATGGTGTGTGCCTCACTATATAGGTGAACATTTTGAAAACTTGAAAATTTGTCAACTCCCTTTGGGGCATGTTGAGACAATTTTTCATTGATGTCAAAGTACAGATAAAAATCCAAATAAGACACTGCAAAAGTATTAATATATCGGGTTCATCATTATTTAGATTTGTCATTTATGGAAAACTAAGAAAAAGATAAATGTTTCACTGATTCTCAGAGACTTATAACACTATTATTTGTGATGCTGGATGTGTTTATTGAGAAGTTCAAGTTATGTATATGGAAGTGATATTCAACATATTGGAAGCATCAAGAAACAAAAGCAACAATGAAAATGCTCTTCAATCACCATCAAGAAGAGTTCAATGCAAGAGCATCCTGCAGCTGCCAAAAATATTTTCCAAATCTGGGAGATTGCACTGCTAGAAAATAAGTGCAGGATGCAATAGAATATATAGTAGAATATAGTATGACAGAGTGGATAATGGAGAACCATTATTGCAATGCAAATGAATAGAATGTTCTTGAAATAATCACAAGTTGTGGAGAACTGCCAAGTGGAGGAATGATGGATGAAAGGTCATTATTATGAGTTTGATGAGATATACCTAGGATAGGTATTGTTAGAGTATTATTTCCTTTTTACTCTAGTTGCTTAAGCGTCTCTTAGGTGCATTATTAATTAATTCTTAATTAATAATGTGCAACCTAGTATTTCCCTTTTAGGGTTTCATTCACCTTTTTAAAGTTGATCTTTGTAATTGTTTTTTTTCAATTCAGTTGATAATTTTGCTCTCACATTTTGAGTAAACATCTGAGTTTTTCTTTTTCGTCTTTTTGCTTCTACTTTGTATCAGGTTCTTGCATGCAGGTGTATTCGGGGTCTGTGGATTTGCATGTTAGCAATTCCTACATGGTATCAGAGCCACCCTGCTGCTGTCTGGTTTGAAGATATTTGAAGCCGCGATTCGAAGAAGTCAGTCACAGCCTTTCTGGGGTTTTTCTGTGAGTTCTAAGGAGGCGCTACTTTTCGGTGCTGTTTGAGCCAAAACAGACTCTGCCATTGCGTTCAGAAGGCCCAGGAGAGTCGAAATCATATAAAACTCGACTCAGTTTGGCCCCCGTGACCACAGGGAAAAAAATTTGCCCTACCAGGGCCGTACGGCTCGAAAACCGAGGTGAAACTTTGCAAAAATTTTCAAAAATGCATTTTTTTTGATAAAACTCGGCGGGCCGCCACCGCGCCACCTGCGCTCAGCTTGCGCGCCGCCCGCGCGCAGCCGCTGGGCAGCGCGCCACCCGCGCGCCCCCCGCCGCGCCGCCGGGCTCCGCCGCTGAGCCGCCGCGCTCGGCCGCCACCTCCTCTCCGCCAGGGCGTCGCCCACGCCCGGCCCACCCGCCGCCCGCGCTCCGCCTCCTCCGGTGCCGCCACCCCCTGCCGCCGCCGCTGCTCCGCCGGCCACTGCAGCAGGTGACGTCACAAGTCAGCTCCTTTTTTCCGGCGCCGTGAAAAATTTTCGGCGGTTTTTTAAATTTTTCCGACCGTACGGTTCTGACGTCATGTTGACGTCAGCGACGGCCCAGTGACAGTCATACGGCCGTCAAATTTTTTGCCGTCCCTGGTTTTTTCCAGAGAGCTTACATTTGGGGGTACTTGGGCATTTTTGCTCCTACAGGGTTCATACGGACTCGAAAATCGACATATGATATATCGCCGGAAAGGTCTTTCCGAGACGGACGTAATGATGCTAGTTTGGTTTGCTGATTCAGCCATTTGAGTTCTCTTTTTTAGCGTCAAAGTCAAGGCTTCTCCTTTCCTCCTTCTCTGCATCTGGAGTCCAGGTTTTCTCCTCATTTTTTTTATGCTTTCAGTTATTTGCTGTACGGGGGTTTGATTTATACATTATGGGGGGGTGTTTTTCCTTTCTGTAATTTACTTCAGAAAAGACCCTTCTACTTCTGTCTTCTTCTTCTCTCAATGTCGGATCCCTCTGTGGCCCAGCTGACACCGCATAATTATCATACCTGGAAAGCACACATGACCAGACTTCTTATGTCACGTGGCTTATGGTCATGTCTGGATGAACACCAACCTATCCTGCAGCGTCCCTTTGAGGTTCTTCAGCACAGGAACAAAATGGATGAAGCCATGGGTTTGATTGCACTGAACATCTCTGACAGTCTCTTATTTCACCTAGAAGGTTTGACCACTCCTAGGGCTATTTGGAGCAAGTTTTCAGCCTTGTTTGGTACAATCAACGAATTCTGAAAGCTTCAGATTGATGCAGAGTTGACCTCTTTGACTCCTTCTGATTTTCCCACTATAGAGGACTTCTTGATGAAGTTCAAGTCTTTGCGTACAGTTTTGCAGGGATGTGGAAAAATCAAGACAGATGATGAGTGTATCTATTTGATACTCTCAAAGTTGCGAGGACAGTACCAGATCTTTTCTTCCACTTTCTACTCCACCATGGATGCTTTGGGTACCAGACATGTTATGCCCTCTTTTGAGAATTTCTGTGACAGGTTGACTCGTGAGCAGTCCAAGATCACTCAGATGGATTCACTTGCAGGTTCACAGTCCCAGGCATTGCTTGCCAAGTCATCTCAGGACACACAGAAGCCGAAGCCGAAGCAGATATCTGACTCCTCCTCTCAGCACTCTACTGACACACCATCTTCTTCTAAGAAGGAGAATCAGAAGACTCAGATCCCCACATGTTCCTATTGTCAGAAGAGGAACCATGATGAGTCACAGTGCTTTCAGAAGAGATGTGATGGTTATGAGAAACAGATTGCAGATTTGCAAGCTCTCCTTCAGAAGAGCACTATTTCCTCTCCATCCTCTTCCACCTCACAGGGGTCTGCTTTTCAGTCTTCTGCCTCTTCTTCGACATCTGGACAGGATTTTGGACAGGGTCATGCATTACGAGCATCTGTTGCATCCCCTTTACAGGTCCCTTGGATACTGGATTCCGGTGCTTCTCACCATATGGCATCTTCTCAGGAGTTGTTTTCTTCTTTTGAGACTTCTCTTATTCCTCATATTCTCATGGGGAATAACACTGTACAGACAGTCTGTGGGACAAGTTCAGTCAGCATTCAGGATGGCACATTCCATGATGTATTGTATGTTCCATCTCTCTCTGCAAACCTTCTCTCCATTTATCAGATTACTCGAAGTGGGTCAGGGAAGACAGTTGAGTTCACGGCCGATTCAGCCTTCATCAGGGATAGTGTGACAGGAGGCATTATTGCTACAGGGACAGTTGATCATTCCTCCCGTCTCTACATCTTTTCTCATTTTGGTCCACCATCTCCATTGTCGGAGCTCAGCTCTCCTCTTTCACGAGAGCATCATGTGGTGCAGTCAGGTAGCTTGAACCTCTGTGTTGTTCCTGAGACCCGTGTTGTGACTGCTACACCACATCCTGAGGAGTACTTTTCTCTTCAGCCGGATTCTTCTTCAGCACTGCTTGATCCTCCAGCTCCATTCATCGAGCCACCAGGTGCAGTTGTTGAGGATTCTTCAGAGGACACTCATCTCCTCTCTCATGACAGTGTTAGCACACCTGTCATACCACTTGCATTGGGGATTCCCTTTCAGGATCCTCGTGTCTTCACATTTGAGCATCAGCTCGGCCTTCCAGTGACACCTCATCCTTTGAGGTCACCTCTTCAGCACCCACTGACCTTCACTCCTCTACATTGGAGTCACAGTGGTTTGCTCATTGCTCCAGGGGTTCTTTCATTCTGGGGGGCTTTGGAGCATCGACCCTCTCTCTCGGGGGGGTTAGCAGCACGCATTGTACTACTGGCTTTGAGAGAGTCTCTTGAAGTCATGCCTTTTGTCTTTGCTTTCTTTTATATCTCTTTTTGGAGAGGGGTTTTTCCCACTGGGTTTTCTCCTTTGTCTCCGGTTTACAGAGATTTCCTTGTATTGGGTACCTGATCAGGCCTTGTTGCCGAGACCCATTTCTTGCTTTCTTAGTCTTGCTAGGTCTGCTTTCTCCCTGCGTTCAGCTTAAGGGGGGGTGTTAGAGTATTATTTCCTTTTTACTCTAGTTGCTTAAACGTCTCTTAGGTGCATTATTAATTAATTCTTAATTAATAATGTGCAACCTAGTATTTCCCTTTTAGGGTTTCATTCACCTTTTTAAGGTTGATCTTTGTAATTGTTTTTTTTCAATTCAGTTGATAATTTTGCTCTCACATTTTGAGTAAACATCTGAGTTCTTCTTTTTCATCTTTTTGCTTCTACTTTGTATCAGGTTCTTGCATGCAGGTGTATTCGGGGTCTGTGGATTTGCATGTTAGCAATTCCTACAGGTATATTATTATATCATGATTAAGAAATCTAGCAAATTTATGGATGATTTCAAATGATAGCTGAATTAACAAAATGATGAAGTTCCAGTTCAGTTATATGCACAATCCAATGTGGTGATTCATAGTTGAGGAATTGAGCAAGACTTTCCCGATTCCCAATTTCCTCATGGTAGCACGATGCCACAAGCTACATGTCATGATGTTGTTACTAGCATTGCAAATAAAAAGTGAAAATGAAGTCAACAATATAATTCAAACCCCTTACTTGTCTATTGTATTCCCTATTTCTTCATAGTAGTAGGCCGCTAGCTACATGTCCCTGTGTTATCAGCACTGCAAAGAAAAAGAGACAAAGAATTCAATAATATAATTTGAGACTCCCATGCTTGTCTGCTATAAGGTGATGCCACTAATTGTTTTAATGCCATTGTTACTGGATCAATAGAGTTACAGTAATTTTTAAATAATAAACCCTTTAATAAAATTCAAAATTGCTTTGCTTCACCACTCCCCCTAGTTATATAGTGCCAATATGTGCTCATGAGCTTGATTTGTTATAGAGCTATCATGATTCACTTGTCATGGAGGATCCAAGAGCCTAGAAATGTCTAGAATCCCACAAGCACACCAAATATAGCAAACCTTTGTATAGCCAAAATCATTGACCTATAACTAACTATGTCAATATTTTCAAGGAAAGCATTGTTGTCAACTTGCAATAACTGAACCTCTTAGAGCTTTAGCACTGAAGAAAACACTTCCCATTAATTCAAATTACTGCTTGATTCTACATTGAATCTACTTGTTTAGAAATGCAGCTTTGATCCCATAGCATAATAGAAATCTCTGTTGCTTGATCTTGAATTATGAACAAAGATTCCAGAAGAAAGGAACTTGTATAGAATGTAATGGTACACATTTTCTATCCACCAGTTGAAGTCCTTTGGTTCAGTCCCAAGTTATCTCCTTCATTTCTATACTTGTGTTAGATTTCTAGCTAAGATAGCCTCAAAGTTATTTTTATGTGATTTTTAACTCAAACATTTGCTTTAAAATCAACTGAGTAGAATATTTGAATTAAAATGTCTTTTGTACTTTGTGTGATTGCACAGTATGGCCTCTAAATGCTATTGGTATAGAACCAAAGTTTAGCATGCCCCCTTCACTGAGAGTGGATGAAGTTGTACTTGCCAATGGATTCATAGGCAGTGTGCTTTTAGACTACTTTTGGTATGCACCTTGTAATTATTTAACATGTTCAATATTATTTGAAGCAAAATATAGATAAACCACATGCAAATTATGCTTTTCTGCAGGGCATTGTTTGTGGTGTGGACAACACCTTTAGTAGCCACTTTGGGAATTTCTCTTACCATACCCTTAGCAATGATCATTGATATGATAATACATGGTCATCATTATTCCACCATCTACATTCTTGGTTCCACACAGGTATGCATAGGTCTCAAGCAACTTTAATGCAGTAGTTTTCACAACAGAAGGCATATTGTAGTTTGTGGTTAGGTCTAAGTTTATCATAGCATGAAACTTTCAAAATCTTAGTTAATATTTGGTATCATTTTTTTTACAGGTTTTTGTAGGATTTGTGATTGCAAATATTTCAGGCCAGTGTACCCAAAAGTAGGATTTATAGCATAGTTATAACTTTTCAAGCATGTTGTTTGATCTTCCAACTTTTGATTAATAGGCATACAATTAATTGTTGGAATGTTGGTAGTAATCTTTTTTCTTTGGGCAAGATGGTGTCCATGACAATTTTGGATAGGAATCTGCATATTCAAATGTTCATCCAATTAATGTTGCATAGCAACCTCTACACTTGAGAATTGCAAAATTATAGATCACTTACAAAGCTCTAAGGAAGTGAAATATCTACATGTATTGCTCATGGTTAACATGTTTACTACAATAATGCATAAGGGACTTGAGAGTTCAGCATATAATGTGTATTTACAATTACAACTGAATTTCAACTGTCAAAATTATGTAAATAGACTATTTTTGTATTTTAATTTCTATTTTCACTTCCAACATTTGAATCTCAGAAAAGCAAGCTTTGGTAATGTTTTCATCAAAGTTGCATGCTTGTATCATTTTTATGCCTTGGGAAAATAGGTACTTAATGTGAACATCTCATATTATTTTGCTTTCAAATTCACTAATTTGGTTTTCTTTTTTGATTAATGTAATCTTGACTGACTCAGAACTCAAAAAAGCATTAACTAAGAAAAATTTTCAAGTAGAACTAGTCTTTGAAAGGTACATGGAAGATTTGTCCTTTATGGAAAACTAAGAAAAAGATAAATGTTTCACTGATTCTTAGAGACTTATAACATTGCTATTTGTGATGCTAGATGTGTATATTGAGAAGTTCAAGTTATGTATACGAAAGTGATATTCAACATATTGGAAGCATCAAGAAACAAAAGCAACAATGAAAATGCTCTGTTCAATCACCATCACATTTTTTTTAAACCAAAAATTAGTATTGGTCGATTTTTTGACCTTTTAACATTAGTAGTTTTGACAAGAATGCTATGCATTCGACATCCATTTTGATGAACCGTGGTCTCAATTTTGATGAACATTGGTCGCTTTGATAAAAGGTTCGATGTGCAATTCTTCTAGCTTCAAGCGATTACTTCGACGAAGATTAGGTCGCTACTTTGACCAATAAGGAGGTCAAAATTTTGACAATGGGTTATCCTGTAGAATAATTGATGAAAAAAGTTTGACAAAAGTTTTAGTCATCTGTTTGACCAATTGGTATCAAAAATTTGACTAATTCTCGTCAAAAAAAGGGTAAAATTTACTAGTGACTATTTATAAAATTATTTTCAAGGTTATGGTTTATAGATTAAAATAAGTTTTTGATGATGTCATTTTAGAGTCCTACATAGTGGTTTTTCTCCAAATGGATCAATAGTGGTAGGTACCATTATTTTCCATGAGGTTATTCATTTTATTATATGTGTTAGATCAGATAGGAAAATCTATGACCAAGTTAATAGGGACTTCTTGATAAAAGTCATGGAGAGTTTTGGATGATGGAGTTGATAAAAACAACCCACAACTCCCAAGAACACCTGCACGCAAACACCTGTCATAGAAAGAGAGAGAAGCAAATAGCTATGGAGGCATGAACGCATTGATCCACAAGAGAGGATAAATCCTTAATGTGCAAAAACAAAAGTTGCAATCAATAATGAAAATGTCAGAAAAAGGTTACAAAGTGTTATGAGATCAATCCTTATAAAAGGAGATCATAAACCTTAAAAAGGTTAAAACCTAGGTTGCAAAATAATTATTAATAAAGCAATTAATTATTATATGCCTAAAGTTTAGCTCAAGTAGAAAGAGGTAATAAATGACTGAATAATTAAATCAATATGATTCAATTAATTGGTAAACACTTTATTACTCTAACACCCCCCCTTAAGATAAACTTTGGGAGAAGCTAAAAACCTAGAAAGAACAACTGAAAGCAAATGGGTCCTAGCAACAAAGGCCTGATCAGGTACCCAAGTACAAAAGATAGTCTCTACAAAATGGAGAAATAGAGAAAACCACATGGGAAAAACTCTACTCCAAAAAGAGACCAAGACTAGTCTAAAGGGCTGAAGAAGCCTCCAAAACCAAGAATGTTCCAGAAAATAGGAACAAAGATGAACATGTACAACATCATTGAAGCATGAAATTGCAAACTCTGTCAAGAAGAAACTGATGATCTAAAGATCCTCCACAGAAATATGACCAGGTAGAGAAGACTATAATCTGCATGAGTGCCCTCAAATAACACTACTCAAATCAGGAGGCAAACAAAGACAAACACCCAAACTCGAAGATACAGATGGCATAAACACCAAAAGCCTGAAGAGCTGATCAATCATGGCTAGAAGAGTGCATCCAAAAAATAAGAAAGAAAAGAGTGTCCATATGGTAAATGATCCATCTCACCGGAATGCATAGGTACCCAGCCACTGTAACCGCCTAGTATATAGGATCAAATACTAAATACATGGCTCACACAATCGAACCAAGGAAGTAGTAGAACCAATAGTAGAAACCCCCCATATTGCTGACAAGGGAGTAATGATAGGTACACTAAAAAGATTATCCAATATGAACTGCATAATGAAGATGAATCTAAAACATCGAATGTACAGAGAGAGTACAAACACAAATAAAGACACCTGAGGCTAATGTCATTGGAGGAACACTCACATGAAAAAAGAAGATGGCAAACAAAGGCAAACATCAAAACCCCCTGACACTTTATAATGGAGTGCGAGTACAAAGAGCACGAACATGTGCAAGATTCCATACATGCAATAGAATGGAACTTTATCTCAGTGTGTGTGCATCAAAGAATGCTAAAAAAATGAAGTATACACTGCTCAAAGAAGATCAAAGGTTTCTGAAACAAAAGAACAACCTAAGACAAGCCATCCCTCAAAGGGAAGAGATCCCAGGACTTGAAACAACCAAGATATCGACCAGACTGCAAAAAAGAAAGAATCTGAATAAAATGAACTTGGAGCAGAATCTGGAAAAATGACTCATAGCACTGAAAATCTCTCTGAAAAAGCTTTCCAATGATATATCATTTTCTAAAAACAGAGTCCGGATGCACAAGATAGAGCTCCTGGAGTGCAGAAATGAAGATCTAGATTTGACAGAGAAAAACACTATCAAAAAAATAAAACTAGAAAATATAACCTCTAGATTTGGAAAGAGCTCAGAATCAACTTTTTGACAATATCTCGTTTGCCAAATTTTGACACCGTATGCTCAAGATATGAGCAAAAAACCAACAGCTGCGCTGGAGGGCCTAAAGAAGGTGTCTGGAAGGATGGGTGACGTTAGCAAAAGGACAAAATCACACATGAAACCATCAGATCTAATAAAATCTCAGAAAGAGCTTTCTAAAAATATCTCGTTTGCCAAAAATGGAGCCCGGATGCAAGAGAAACAGATCCCGGAATGCAGGAGGTCTGAAATGCCAAGATCGCAGAGAACATTTGACTTTGATAGAAAAAAAAAGCATCAAAATGGGAAAATCAGAAAACCATACCAAAAAATTTGGATCGGGCTCAAAATCAGCTTTCCGATGATATATCGCACGCCTAATTACGATCCCAAATGCCCAAGATATTTGCAAAAAAGCCCAACTACCTCCAAAAAAGCTCTAAAAAGAACAAATCTATGCTGACATCAGCAGAAACTGAGCCTAAAATTGATGGCCAAATGGTCATCACGACTCAAATCCACCTGGGGGCTAAAAAAAAGGAGACCCTGGTCATGTGGGTGACCAGAGGGCTAGAGAATCCAACAGTGGGGGTCGGGAGTTGGTCCCCCATATGACCGGGGGTCAGCTGGGTGGAGAGCTCGATGGCCGCTAGGCGGTGCGGGCGGTTTAGCACGGAGGAGGCCGCTGAGCATAGTGGCTTTGTGGTGGCCGCTGGGCGGCTGCCCAAATGAAAGAATTTTTTTTAAAGAAATCATACCCTCTACCTTGGAGTGCGTGACAGGGTCGTACGACACTAGTATGCAAAAAAAATTGCCTCAGAAGCCAACTTGTCAAAAATCGACAAGTCTTATATGATTTTTAACTATCTTGGGCCTTTCGGACGCAATCGTGAGGTCCGTTTGGGCAAGAAGTGCTCCAAAAAATAGTGATAGCCTCGAGATCCATGTCGGGGCCGATTGTAATTTTTTTTTCTCACATATTCCAACTTTGTCCAAATTGGACAAATTTTATATGGATCTTAGGGTTCTTGGACACTCTGAATGCAACTATGAGGTCCGTTTGAAGCCAAGATGACCAGAAAAATAGGTCCCCCCAGATCTGACAGGAAACCCTCTCTGAAAACACAGATCTGACAAACACGGTTGAATCTCTCAGGAAGAGGATAGGGGCAAGCAGATCTAAAGCTCTGATACCATGATGGAGTTGATGAAAAACAACCCACAACTCCCAAGAACACCTGCACGCAAACACCTGTCACAGAAAGAGAGAGAAGCAAATAGGTATGGAGGCTTGAACACATTGATCCACAAGAGAGGAGAAATCCTTGATGTGCAAAAACAAAAGTTGCAATCAATAATGAAAATGTCAGAAAAAGGTTACAAAGTGTTATGAGATCAATCCTTATAAAAGGAGATCATAAACCCTAAAAAGGTAAAACCCTAGGTTGCAAAATAATAATTAATAAAGTAATTAATTATTATATGCCTAAAGTTTAGCTTAAGTAGAAAGAGGTAATAAGTGACTGAATAATTAAATCAATATGATTCAATTAATCAGTAAACACTTTATTACTCTACCATTGGATTTGTCCATTAGTGGATCTCTTGGTCTAAGATTTGTATTTTTTCTCATATTTTTTGTATTCTAGTTAATGGCATCCCACAAGGCTTTTTTCAAGCCACTATAGGATTTCGCCAGGGAGATCCTGTCTCTCCATTCTTGTTCATCATAATTCTAGAAGTATTAGGGAAACTAATTAGTAAAAAGAGGAAGGAAGGTCTCTAGAAGAGAGTGAAAGTAACATGGGTGGAAAGTACTTCTCTTCTTTAGTTTGTGGACGATACCCTTTTAAAGGGAAAGCCTTCGATTAGAGAAGCCATAATTATGAAATCTACTCTAGATGAGTACAACAAGAGATTAGAGAAAATAATTAATTGGAAAAAAATATAATTTTTTTTTTAATACCAAAAATGAAAAGCAAGGGGAAATTGCTAGGATTATGGGGATTAAAATTGATTCCCTTCCTGGTAAGTTCCTTGGTATTCCACTCTTTGTGAATATTGACAGATCGAATATTTGGAATAATATTTTGGATAGTTTTATCAAGGAATTAGAGGGCTAGAAGAGTAGGTGGCTTTCCCCTACAAGTCATATCCTTATGTTGAAAATTAGTATCTTTGTCTTTCCCATTTTCTTAATGTTTTGCTTAAAGATACCTTCCAAAATCATGAAAGCTATAGAAAAAAGTATGAGATTTTTTATGGAATGGAAGACAAGACCAATAAAAGATCCCCCAAATCACTTCAGAGAAAATTTGACAACTCAAATTTATGGGTGGTGTAGGTCTCAAGAACTATCAACTAATGAATAAGGCAATGTAAGCTAAATTAATTTGGAATTTTTTCAATAACTCATGTTATAAGTAGGCAAGATTTTTAAAAGAAAAATATTTTTTCTACCAAGACTAGGATGGAATTTTAACTATTGGTAATCCTCCTAAAGGTTCAACAATTTGAAACTTTATAATCTCTTGTACACTGTTGATTAGAAACAATCTATCTTGGATGTTGGGGGATGGTAGATCTGCTGATGTTTTGGAATGATTATTGGGATGGTTTCAAGGTTCTCGGCAAAGAGGGTAGATATAGAGAGATGCCACATATTACTGAAGTTTAGTGGGGGTCAAAGGTAATTGATTACTTAGACAAGAGTATTGTCAATGTGGTGGAGGTATTGAATTGGAAATCACTGAAGGCTCTCCCTTTGATTCGAGATAATTAGAATTTGATAACATGTATTTTTAATGAAAGAAAGGTTCTCCTTAATAGGGAACATGATGAGATCATTTGGTGTGGATTTCAAAAATGAAATTATTCAGTAAAGATTAGTTACAAACTATTAGAAAGGGTAGAAGTGTTGGAAGATTGGGCCTGAGCTTTATGTTGGAGTCAAAATTGTTTAGCTAAAGTGGGTTCATTTTCTTGGCTTGACTTGAGGGGTATGATTCTTGTGAGAGGAATATTAAAAAGGCTTGGTTCTATGAGACATTTCATATGTGTATTATGTGAAAATCACGATGAAACTCTTGACCACCTTCTACTTCAATGTGATTTTTCTCATGACTGTTGGAGATATGCAACCTCAAATATTAACTAAAGATTACTATTTCCACAATCTATCAAGAATATTTTTAAAGGTTGGTACTTTTCTATTTCAATATCTACTTTCTCAAGCATATGAGAGGTGAGCCCATCATTGGTGATTTGAAAATTTTGGAAAAAAATGAACAAGATATTTTTTCAAGAGAAAAGGGAGTAAGCCCAACAAGTATTTAGGAGAATTGAAATGGCTATTTAAAAAAAAAGAGGTTTTGTAGCCTCAAAAGTAATTACTTTGAAAATTTCCTTTTCAAGTGAAGATGATAAGATCCAATGGCATTAGCTATATATTAAATTTTAGCTTGCTAATGGGCTTGATTGGGCTAATCCAGTGTCTCAGAAGGACAAAAGTAGTAAATGGGAATGTGTAAAAGAGGGTTTGATAAAAGTAAATTTCAATAGGGTGTCAAGTGGTAATCCTTGACCTTTGGGTGTTGGTGTTGTTTTAAGAGATTCCTTAGGTAATATTATGGCTTTGGGAGCCAAAAAAACTCTAATTTGGTATGAACAGTGAGGATAAGGCCCAATAAATGCTTGAAGTAGTGAAAATGGCTCAAAATTTATATGGAGGAATATATTTAGAAGATGATTCTTTGATCATTATTAATGGTTTAATTAAAGAGGAGGCCTTGGCATAGAGCATAAACACATATATTAAATTTATTAGTAAACTATTAAAATCATTCCAAGGATTCAAAATTTCTCATATCCTCATAGTTGGTAGTGAAGGAATTAGGATTTGGGATGTAGTAGCCTTGGTGATGAGATAGATGGAGGTAATGAGTATTAAATATGGTAGTGTACTCCTAAGACATTTATCAATTTAAGTTGAGCTTCACTATTTTTTCATACTTCAAAGCTTGGAAATGTATCTAAGGAAGTAGGGAAACTTTAGCGAAGTAGTAGGCATGGAGGGAGGTTTCAATTTAATTATAGTAAAGTAAAAAATCACCTTTTTGGTGAGGATCTCAAAGAAGAGATTGAAATGAGTCTTCAAGATACACAAGCCATTTTTTTTTTTTGAAAATCCTTGACATTATGCTGGCGGAGGAGTTCATGAAAACAAAACACTAGTGTAGGATAAATGCAGACATAGTTTCTATGTTTCTTTCTTAGTGTCTTAAATTGGGGGTTAAGGGAAAGGGAAAATGAGAAATGAGGGATTGTGTGGAGGAGGAATGGTTCTTTGGACTTAAACCATTGTTGGATATGGTTGTCCTAGGGAAAGTTATCAAATTATAGTATGGGGATTAAAGGGAAATTAGAGCTAAAGAAGGTGAGTTTTTTCCCTTCATTATCTAAAGTGCAAGGAGTAGTAGGGAGGAGAGGTGCACTGAGGCACAAATTGGTTGAGATTCCTTACAAGAGTTTCTCCACGAGTGATAAATCATGTACAATGTAGAGACAAGAGCAGACAAGTGGACAAAGAAAGAGCTTCTCTTTGAACCAGGTGACTATTGGGTGAATGAATCTATGAAGATATCATAGTGAGTGAAAGACAAAGAAAAAATAATCAACCATGTAGGGGGGAATCCCTTTGTTTCTCTATTTTATATATTTTTATTTTTTATACTTTGATATAAATATCTCAAGAAGTATGGTCTATGGCAGTTGTAATGCCTCTATAGTGTCAATTTTGTATGTCTCTTAGTGTAAGTGTAAGAAAATTTAGTTTATTTATATTTTGTATGTATGTCAAATTTTATTAGGTCAACAGACAAAGATTTTGGGACCTCTCTATGCAATATCTCGTGATAGGAAGAGTTAATAGGTGGGGTGATGAGTAGAAGAAAAGACTCTAATATTTGAAACTTCTATTATGATGCATTTATTTTTTAAATGTTAATAAAAAAAATATTTTCACCATTACAAAAATTCATGCATTCAATCTTTTTAATTTCATTGCGTGTTATTTAGTTGAATATACAAATATGAAAGTATGCGTTCAAGTAAATTGTTTAACAATATTACTTAAAGGAAAGAGTTTTAAAAATTAGTATTACACACGTATAAGAGTTTTCATATCCTACATTATGGGAGGTTGTTATACCTCTTATTTGAGTTGGCTTGATATATTATCCTACACAATATTTTATAACAAACACATTCTTGATATATTATCCTACTCGTGATATTATAAAAAACTATAGAAAATACAATATATGTGTTCCTTATCATAATAAATTAGTTAGAACATCTACAAATACGAAATTGTGCATTCAAGCAAACTGTTTGACAATATCACTAAGAGGAAAGAGTTTAAAAAATTGGTGGCAAACCAGGTGCACATTACAATGTATTAAATATTTATAGGAGTTTTCATATCATATAATATAGGACTAATCTACCTCATATATGAGTTTTTTAAACAACTTATAATTCAAATAAATATTTGAACAACCTTGATATGTTATCCTACACATGATAGTATAATAAAATACAACAAACCTAAAGATGTAATATAGCTAACAACCACTATATTACAACTTTCTTCAAACATGTATAGGTGGACTAACAATACTTAATTGAATATATTTAGTTGCTCATCAATATTGCACAATATGGATAGGGACATACATAACTACTTAGGATAAGCAACGGTGGAACTCACCTTCCTATATTCTACCTCTTATATGAGTTATTTAACAACTTATAACACAAAAAAAATTCAACCAATATACAACCATTGGATAGGGACAAACACATCTATCCAATATCAAAGGTGTGCATAGGGTCACACATTTGCTCACAAAAAAATACTCTTGGGAAAAAACACATCAATTAAAAAGAAACCAATGATTATGAATGATAAAAACAAATCCAATCACTGTAATAATACATTTTGAGGATTATATTGTCATTATTGCATATACAACCATCATGATAGATTATTTCACCTTGATCACAAATGCTAGAAATTGATCGCGGCTTTAGTCATTTTTGGCACAAGTAGTTTTGAGAAAAATAATTTTGTGGTCCCATTTGTAGCAACTGATGAGAGGTCATTGACTATCCTCCAACCTCTTATGGTTCCATCCTCCAATAGTTTTTCTACTTATCAAGTTTTTCTACTTAGCAAGTTTTTCTTTGAGGCTCAATTTTAAAATACCTTCCGCAAGATAGAAATTGCATACAAGCAATAGCATGTCAAATTGCATTTGAGCCAATTTTTATTGTTTACAATTTTTTGACACTTTTATATTTTGATGATTAACAACAATTACTCATAAAAATAGACCCTATTCTAAAAAAATATAACTTGAATTTCAGAATATGACTTAATTTTAATTTCTTATATAATTAGAAGCTATTACCCAACGAAGAGTAAGTTCAAGAATAAAAGAAATTTATTAGGTGAATTTGAGAAACTGATAAGAGAAGGCACAAAAGAGAAGGGTCTTGTTCAAGAGAAATTATTAAAACTTATTGATGCAAGAATTACAATAATAACACTTTAATGATTTGTAAGAGAATATTCAAAAACTTTTATAGTTCAAAGCTCAACTATCCAAACTCCATGAGTCAGCATCATAACCTTCCACCTAATACTCTTTTCTTGTGAGGCGAGTGAAACAATTGGCAGAACTCTCACTCCAAATAATCATACCAGTACCATCTACAAGGCTTTTCTTCCATATAAATAGAATAATCCATCGATTCTTTCACATTTAAAAATATTTTGCCACATTAGCATGAACAATACAATCTATGTTGGTTGAACATGTGCCACTTTGAGTCCATCTAATTAAAATTAATGTTGAATGGATTGAAATATCACAAATAGAAGGACACATTTAGTGGTGCACTTTGACATGATTAACTTTGAACATTGTTATGTTGTTTATATCATTTGTTTCATGTGTTTTTAAATCATTTGTCCTTTAGCATTTTAGTCCATTAATTCATTTGTGCATCCTTACACTTTGGCCTTTTATTCATGTCACATTTTTTGTGCATATCCTATTCTCACTTACCATCTATATTATGCTTTATGCTTGCTTCCCCACTTGGGACATCTTTCATTTTGTTTCTTCTATGATTAGATCTTATGCTTTCATTGTTGGCTTTCTTGCATGCCTTATTTTACCCCTATGTCTTTCTATGTTCCATATCTAACATTTTAGTTTTTCCATGTTCCTTGCTAGCTTATATGTCTATATCTTTCATGTTCACGATGTTCCTCTACTTCTTATGTTCCATGATTATGATTTATAGCTTTTTTATTATTTATATACTATGCTTACCATGTTTATGTTTATCTTTATCTAAATGTTTACACATTTACATGTTTACTATTTTATAAGCTTCTAATGTTTACATCTTATGTTCACATGTAAGAAACATAGAATTAGAAGCATATAAATATAAGATATTTTTTTGATAACCATATAAAACATGTTTATGACTCTTATCATGCTTATATTTTATGATTGCATGTTTATGATCCTTATTGTGATAATATCTAATAATTATTGTCTATAATCTTTGTCATGCTCATAATTTGTATATTGTGACTGCATAATTTTCATATTTTTAACTACTTTTTTTATGCTTCTTGTAAACAAATTATATGCCATCAATATACACATATTTGTTTACACAATAAATAAAAATTCAAAAATGATTAGTTTGGGTTGAATTATTATGGCAATATATAGGGGGGTTTCAAGAAAATAATTAGATCCAATTAAAAATATTTTTAAAATTATTAAATTATATCTTAATAAAAGTTTAATATGCTACACATCATTTCCCAATTTTTTTGGAAAAATATATTTGTTAAGTCAAAATATGGTGGATGTACATGTGCATGGCATGGTCCTAAAAAGGTGATTTTTAGAAAGTGGTTTTTATGTATGCAAATGAAAAACCAATTTATATCGTATGAGTATTAGAATAAATTATATATTTGAAAACTAGACTCATAATACTACAATTTATATTGAGAAATTTGTTAAGATTCAATGACTTAATTTTTCAAGATCTAAGATCAATTGTGACAAAATTTCACAATCATGAAAAACACTTCCAATTTTTGCACTTTTAAGGAATCGACTTCTTGCACCTACTATTAGTTTCCGTTGCATCAAAGTTCATTAATTTGTTAGTGCCTGATATAACCACTGGACTTATAGAAGAAATGATAGGTGGTTAAACCATGTCACAAACCACCACTGCGTTGTACATCACAAGAAGACCAAGGGCACACACTTTGCAACAATCCCCTCCAAGTGCAAGAACGAGGTTCAAACCCATGACCTCAACTTTGATACCAATTATTGGTTGTCATTGCACCAAATGATCAACCTATTAATGCCCGATACAACTAGTGGACTTATAGAAGACACATGAGATGGTTAATCCATGTCACGAACCATCGTTGCATTGCACAACACAAGGAGACCAAGGGTGCACACCTTGCAACACCTACACCATTACTTATTTAATTTTGATGTGTGTCCACATAGAGGTTTGCAACTACATCAAAGTGGGGATAAAATGTAACGTGAAAAGTTTAACCCACGTCTTTTTCCTTTATGTCTTAGGATAACTTTAATTAGAGTGTTTGTAATGCAACATCTAGGACATATCTTTGCATATATTTATATCATGCTATTACCATATCCTGATCAAATTATCATCCATCCCCAATATTGATCTCAATCTCGTGATCTCTATATCTCTCATTTGTTACTCTATATTAAAACTATGACATAGACTTGACGTAAGTCATTTCCAAATTTTTAGTTCTAAATATTAAACTCATAAATTTAAAAAGCTAAAATTTATACCCCACTAATCTTTTCATTAGTCATTGCGAGACAACTTAAAATATATTTATATTGATGTGCTATATCATTGTATTTAAAGATATTCATTTATTTATTTTGAAATTAATCTAGGACTTCAAGGGCAACCTATGAGTAGTTGAAGGATATTATTATAGAGCATATATGGGTATCATAATAGCATTATCAAAATATACATTCAAAATGAATCATCTTGGTTTCATTGTACATTTGCTTGATGTCCTCGATCCTTGTTCCAAAATAGTTACATTGGTCCAACTAGGGGCTCAAATAAGAACATAAACTTCATGGTTTAGTAGATTCATCAAATATGTAAACACCACAATTCCTTACAATGATACAAATATTAGAAGATTGAGGTGATCAAATTCTACGTATGTGAACCAAAGTAGAGTTCACACAATTTCTATATTTAGAGACATTCATCTAATCAAATTGTAACAATTCAATGATGTGATGAATCAATACTACCATCTTCAATATCCAACTGAATATCATATTCAAATTCATCTAATTTATAACTCGATCACACCATAAAAAAATTTAATTGTTAATTCCAACTCATTTATCTATATTATTTGTTTATATAATCATTGTCATAATTTAGTTCGCCTAACTAATAATGTGTGTGCCTGACAATACAATTTTATAGAAAAAATATTTTGATTTTGTAACAGTTAATATAGAATAAGAGCCAAGAATAATCTATAATCAAAACAACTTTCCGTACAAGAAACAAATCATGATTGTCAAAAAATTAATATATTTTGTCTAATGAAAAAAATCAAGATAAAACTTGAAACAACATAATCTTATGGTTTAACATAATTAAAGTAAAGAGCATAAATAAACTTTTAATTTTAATATGAAGACAACTTTTTTTTTGATAGATAATAGTTATATTTGTATTGATTTTTAGAAAAGATTTTACAATCGATGCCTCTCCCGGACAAAAAACCATACATTGCTAAAACATTCAACCTTATAAGTTAATCCCACATGATCTCTTACTAGGAAAGAGATTCAACACTTTCCAAAACATGTTCAGTTCTTACAATATGCAATCTAAAAAGACATCTTAAGAAACATGGAAAAAACTAGAGCCGAAGGCTTGGAATAGAAAGCATCAATCAAACTAGTGAGTTGTGTCTTCCCTGGTAAAATTTGGAATTTCTCCAAGGCTTTTGAAAACAGTGTCACCACCATGCACTCTCTCTGAAACATGACTGCCCCTGACCCCCATACCAGTGCTACCAGCCACCGAATCCTCAACCACCTTCCTTCTCTGAGCATTAGGGAACAAACTAACATCAACATCTACTCCTTCTCCTTCACAAATCGCTTCACCTATCACCGGAGTATGCCTAGCTCTCCCTCCACAACCTAGCCCACCAACTTGAACCTGTCTCCGCACTGTAGACACTCCATCAGGTCCCATTGGGGCTGTTGACTTTAGGGGAGTTGTTTTCCTCTTTCACTTCCTTTCTCCCACCACCTCCATTTTCTCCTCATCAATTCCTTGCAAAAACGCAAGTAGCTCCTACCATCCTTGCTTCACTTGTGGCAAATGCTTGTCCATTGGGTGGTTTGAAGACCACAAAACCAATGGTTACAATTCCCCATCTCCACCCCCAACTAAGCGCCATGGGCCTTGTTCCATATGAATACCAATCCTAATTTCCGCCCTTCTCACAAATGGGAAGAGGCCACCAACCCACTTCAGCTCTAGGCACCTTCGCACAACCTTCAACACCTCCTCCCTGGAAGATCCCACCATTAAGGCCAGAGCAACAAATAAGGGTGAAATGTCCAAATTTGTGCACGGTTGAAGGTCCGAATTCAAGAATTCTTCCCTCATCATCTTGCAAATGGTTGACTAGAAGTCCAAATGATCAATCTTGAAAATGTGCCTCATCTGCGTGACAAAAATACCCCCTCTAAATCCTGAGGTTTACCCTGGTGAAGACAACAAAAAATTAGCCTCCATATTCGACCAAGCAATATCACCCAACTCCTTACACATATTTTAAAAATGAACTCCACTCGTCTTCCATGCCATTGAGGCTCTTTAAAGCAACCTTCGAAATTTCTAGAGTTGCCAAAAAGGAGGACTCAGTCATTAATTTTTACCTTTCCCAACTCATGCGAATCTTTGGAAAGCTACTGATGTCCTTCCTTTACTACACATCCATTAACGAGTGTACTCTTCAAGTGTTGTAATGATCTCACGCGCCTCCAGTTACATAAACACTTCATCATCCTTAAGATGTCACTACTTATGATAATTGCCTCATTAATAAACAAAAAAATCTTCCCTTGTTAAATTAGTGAAATCTTCAAACAATTCAAACTTTTGTTCTAATGAGCCTTTAACCCTAACATTGGATAGAAAATCTGCCAATGAATTGGCCTTCGAACATGCATAACCTTGAATTCTTTGAATGCTCCCAACAAGTCCTGTATTCTTCTAATATGTTTGTTAAGGTACCATGTGTCCATCTTCCCTTTCATGATACCATTGACCACTAACTGCGAATCACCTTCGAGATGTAGTCTCTTGCCTCCAAGCTTCTGCCCTAGCAAAGTGGCATTGACAACCGCTAGACATTCCGCTGAGTTATTTGAGCCATCCTCTAGCCTTTTAGTCTCTAATGCTAGAATATTTCCTCCATCATTCCTGACCACATACCCTGCCCCTGAACATCCCGAATTGCCTTTTGATGCTCCGTCGAAGTTAATTTTGATCTATCCTTTTCAGGGGGTTGCCAAATAGACTGATTCCTTATAACATCCAGAAGTTGAACCCTCTTAGGCTCATTAATAAGCCATATGAAGACAACATTTAATAAAATGAATAAAAGATAAAAATACTTATTTACACCAAAAATGTTTAATCAAACTCATAGCAACTGAAATAAAATAACCCATAAAACTATCTTAAAAATTAATAAACAAATTTTAAGTAGAATTGCACTCTTTTTTTTCCCTCCTCCTTTCTTGTTCAAACTTTAACGTTACAAAGAGTAGAATCCACTTTATCAAACAGTAATAGAAAGATCAGAATGTAGATAATTTATTCTTAGTTCTAGATTAATATGTAGTTGAATCTTTTAATGCTTTCGCGACATAAACCCGAAACCCTTCAAGCATGAAGGGATTTGACTGTAAAAGTACATATTAATAAGCTTCTTCAAATTGGTGGGTTTTGATTAGAAACTTATGCAATGCTTTATCATATGCAATAAAACCTGGATTTGAGTTCAAAATTTTAGAAATTATTTGCAAATTTTTGTTGCACGAAGAATTTGATATCAGGAAAATGGCGAGCAGTGTGAGGAGAAGGGTGGTACACCTGGCTAATTTGCCGCTGAAGCTTGTGATGCCCTCTTCGCTGGAAAACATCAAGGAGATTGCATTCAAGACCATTCCTTCTGCCACCAAGGTGATTTCCCATAACCTATTTTGTTTCAGTCTAGTTCTGTTTGCAATATAGAAAATCCTGAGATGCCCTGTGGTTTGTGTTGATAGATTGAAATCAAGAGGTTGTTAGAGTCGTTATATGGGTTTGAGGTGGAGAAAGTACAAACCCTGAATATGCAAGGGAAGCAGAAGCGCAGGGGAGGGTTTGTGTATTACAAACCTGATTACAAAAAAGCTTACGTTACCCTCAAGAATCCTGTTTCTCTGCCACCTAATATCTTTCCGATCAATATTTTCCAAGAAGAGAAGGAGGCTAAAAAACAGAAAGAGGAAGGAACTGTGGACATGAACACAAAGCCAACCCACTGGCTTGATGATGGTAAAATTAAGCCCGAGCCAGAAAAGGGTAAGCCTCACAGAAGTCCCAAGCCCTGGCATAGTAAACTTGCCTGGAGGTAGATGCCGCTGAATTTTGTGTAAGTTGGCTTTTCATTCATCTCACTAGAGTTTCCGACGCATGAACGAAAAAAACTCTACCCATTTGGCATTCTTCTTCTGTTAGTGAAATTTATTCATCCGATGCATACCCATTTGACTGTAATGGCAGCAAGGTTTTTTAAAAATCTGTAATTTGTGAATCAGATATGAACATTCTGGTCTTATTGCATCTAATTATACACATTAGCATCATGACTTAGGAATTGAGTTTTTCGAGTCTCACTTGCTCCCTGTTTCAAATTAAATTTGTTATTGCTCACTGGACGTTAATATGACACACGGCCTGCTGTTAGCTCGGGAATAGTCAATGTGTATGCTATATATTGAATTTCATTTATCATTGTTTTTTAACATTATATTTGGATTGGCCATTATGTTTCCATGGTCCATGGTGATGTTTGAATTATTTTTGGATTAAACTGTGTTAATATTTTTATAATCAATCTTTTATTTATATAGTCAACCTTTAGATCACACTGTGATCCATCATCAGAAAGAATGATCTGAAACATTGATGGTTAAAACATCGACACAGTTTAACTCAAAAAAATTCAAGCAGACATCTAATTGACAAAGAGCCTAGAATGATTCATTGGGAAAAATATTGATGATTAAAAAAAATTAATTTTTATTTTGCAATTAGATTTCTAAAGAATTAGAATATTACCATGTCACAATTAGTCTTTGATTTTTCATTTTTATAAACTTTTGTTTCTACTTTGTGAACAAATACTGCTATTGCAACAGTTTGTTTGTTTTGTATATATGGTTAATATAGATGAAACCTTTGTTTCCTATGTGATGAAAGGTACTCCCCTTAATAACACAAACACACAAAACAAAATTGAGAATAACAACGAATTGTAAGGACAAGAAATGGTCTTTTTATTATCTCCAATGAAATGGAATTACATTATTCAGAAATATAACATGCACAACTACATGGGAATTTTCATTACAATATTTTGCAAGCCAGAGCCACCAGATGTTTATTCCCAAAAACTGCCCTAGATAACTTTGCGAGCCTTCAATATATAGGCAATTTTAACCCCCCAAAAAGGTTCTAGAAATTTTTATCCTAAAGTTCGAGGCCAACCATCCCTAAGATATTATTATTCATTTTTATTACATTAGAATAGGCTCAAACAACTTTCGAAACTCATAAAGAAATTTTGTACGAATTTCATTTTCTTCTATTTTAGGTAGTGCAACTTCCGGAGACCATAACTCATCGCCTGTTGACCTGATTGGTTATTATAACCCCATTTCAGAAATGGCGTGAAGTGTTCTACAACGTTTGACTCGCGCAAGCTCCAATCAGCCGAAGTTTCAACTCCATTTGGAGCCTTTAAAGCCTTCAAAACTGAGTTCAAAGTTTCTGTACTCTGCTGCCAATACCAAAAATTTTTAGTATCTTAAAAACTAGACTTGATCTTGCAATGAAACTTTATTGGCAGGCTGATATAACCAAAGTGAACCTCATGGAAGAAAATAGAGTATTCTGAGCTAAAACGAAAAACTTACTAAAAATAGTAAATTTCCAAAAATAGCAGCTTTGCACAGGATAACCCTTATTGAAAAGAAACCAGAAAATACTTTTGGGTGATGCAAAATTGCCCTTACACCCAGGATGCTCCTGCATCACTATGAGTTCTATGGGTGCATGGGAATTCCCCTAATTCACTCCCCCCTCCCCCTATGTTTTCTTGATAGAGATGTTTGTCTCTTTGATTGCTTTATATAGAGGAAGGAGTAGCTCGTCAAGAAGTAAATACAAAATAATGTTTCAAGAAGGATTGCTTTATAGAAACAAATAGCTCCTCAATTAGATTATTACATTCTCTTTCTGCATATAAAATAATGTTCAAGAGGGAGTATGTTTCTTCCTTTGTCAAGCATATTGTCATTTGATCTTATGAAAAAGTAGGAATTGGAAGGGGTAAAAACTATTGCTATTGATCACAACTAAAGTAATTGATAAGCATTTTAGCTTTGGTTGTTGTTGCGCTAAATCCTTCTACAATTATAAGAATAAATCACAAAGCACCCCAAAGGATGTCACCCCTGTTAACAACATCAAGCATAAAAGTATTAAGTTTAAATAGTGCTAGTGATGGTGTACATAGATTAATGCTACTATAGGTCTTGTTTGTTTTGAAAGTTGGCATAATTGACTTAGAAAGAATGAACTTTGACGTCATATAGGTGGACATATAGAGCTATTATTTATACAGCTCTTCCTAGGATACTAGTGGAAATAGCCTATTCTTTATGGCTCATATCCAAATGCAAGTTACATAGACAAATATCACATGATTGGTGACTTAATGGGCTTAATAAGATGGGTTCTAAATTTATTTATAGATGCCCTAAAAACCACAGCTTAGATGGCTGGAAGAAAAGTGACACTTACTTGGTAAGCCGCCTTAAGTGAGAAGATTTTACTCACCACCTCTCCCTCGTGCCAACTTCCCAAACTTGAGCGATTCTTTAAATTTCACAAACCTTTCACTAACTAGTGGCTTTGTGAAAGTTTTCGTTATTTGATCACCATTCCACTAAAAATGGAACTCTGACATTCTCTTGAGGGCATTTCCAGATATAACACTAACAAATCTCAATATTCCTAGAATGGGAAATGAGGTTATAAGTAATTTGAATGGCGCCTCAGCAGTAGCTAAAGAGTTGAAACTCTAGAGCCAAAAATAGGGGGCATTAGGGAATCACACACACACACACACACACACACACACACACATATATATATATATATATATATATATATATGAATTTTTCAAAATATATTAATAAATTATAGATAGAGAGAGGGAAATAGAGAGAGATATGCCAATAACTAATAACAAAAATGACAATATGTAAATAAAATTATGAGAGCAGTAGTATAACAACATAATAAATTTCAATAAAGCATTATAATAACAGTCTCAAACATCAAAATATAACAGTCTATGAAACTAAGCTTCGTTTGGGCTATCAATATCTAAAGACTTAGAACCATCTGAGTCACTATCACCCTTTGACATAAATGGATTATCCAATGGTAGCCCGACTAGTCATGGTGGCACCTCCTCATGAATCTGCCTAACATTGTTAGGATCAACATCCCATCTCGTTGCTAGAGTCTATAGTTACGCAATAATCGGTTGGTCCTGAAGTCTCAAGGCACTATGAACTGCAACAAGTTTTTCAGCTTGTTTTGAAGTAAGCCTATTCCTTTTAATGTAGTGGATGAAGTCATCGATGGACCAATTCCCCTCTGCAACAGAGGAACTAGCAATTTGTGAGAGAAATCGAATGGCAAGTTGTTTCAAATCCGGTGTCCTTCCCATGAAATTTCCACCATCCAATGATTTTTTTTGTGCAATGGTGGGTCTATCCATCCTAGCCTCTCGTTTCTTGAGAGTAGGACCATGAAGATCAACAAACATAAGCCACTGCTCTTGAAGAAGGGTTGCCTTTTCCTTGCTATACATTTTATGAAGGGCTTCTATAAGCCCCTCTATCACATCATCATCCTTGAAAGGAAGCACTCGGCTAGGTCTAGGTGCATACCACTTCGAATTAAGAGCATAGCGAAGCATATGAAGAGGGGTGTTCATTGTCTTCCACCTTGTTGTGACAATAGGCCTAATGTGCTCCTCATAGAGTTGCAATTTGGAATCTTTTTGACAAATTGCTCATTTCATTTGATCAATCATGTTATCAAAAGTCTCCTATACTTACCCAGTGTAAAGAACCCGCTTGGCTCTTTGCTGAAGATAATATTTATTTCTCAATTTGCTTGCAATGTTTTTGTTTTTGTTTGATAATATTTGACTTTTAAGAAATTTTCAGAATCAAATAACAATTTATTCAATTTCAGAACTTCACCAAAAATTATCACATTCATCAAATTTCCAATTGTCAGACAACATAACAGTAAACAAAGGTAAATTGGCACCTTTTTTCATAAAATGTGGCCAGCTGGAGATGTAACTCAACCACTGAGAAATGTAACATGAACCTCCAGGAATGAAAGGCAGGCTGCCAAGGGGTAAACGCAGCCTTCTAGGAATGTGACGTGGGCTGCCAGGAAGGGAACACAGCCTTCTAGGAATGATGCGCAGGCTGCTAGGAAGAAAACGCAGCCTACTAAACCAATTCGCAGCCACCAGATAAATATTGTGGCTTCCTAATTGTTGATTGCACTCATAGGAAGTTACAACAGCCTTCCAAATAATAGGTAGCATTAGGAATTAAATCGAACCAGCAGATGAATATCTCAATTTCAGCAGCAATCAAACAATTCTCGTCAAATTTGGTATACAACAGCACCAAATAATCATCCACAGAATCATAAATGAATTTCCAGTATCCAGTAGCAAAATTCACCACCAACAAATGATGATTCAAATTGCAGCTGAGAGGAATCAATCCTCAAACCCTTGCAAACTTCTCTATATCAAAAACTTCATAAAAATGTACAAGTCAAGAATGAATTGCTTTTGCCCAAAGCATTTCTTTTATAATAAAAGATATCTTCTCTCACACACTTTTCACTTACAAAAGACTTTGCTTTATGTGCACATTTGAAATATAATAAACTATTATATTTCTTTACACTTTAATGCTGAAAATGACCCTTTTATTAAAATAATGCTATTTTGACACATAGGGTCCCTGTTTTATGAGCTTAGGATTTAAAACTTCTCAACCCGGTTCCAACGAGCTATAACACTAAGATGCCCAAAATACATTTTCAATAAAAATGACAACCTTAGCCGATTTAATTAAATAATAATCATAATTCACCCATCTTGTGAAAACAACTGAGGAAGCATCGAAATCAAAATCTGACAGCACAAGAGTGATCTTGATGATGAAAGATGATGAATGAATTTGACGGGGTGACTTACTAAAAATAGACGCTCCCTCCAAGAATCTTGGAGTCCAAACCGGAAGCCAGAAATAAAATCTGAAAGCATCATATAACTCTTCTAAATCCTCTGAGCCCAGTAGAACCATAAGTTGACTTACTATAAATAGTAAGTCCCTCATAAAGGGGCCAAAACCCACAACAGGGTCCTCTAATCACCAGTATTAGCCTACAAGGACCCAATGATAGGCTAAATCCACTAAATCCAATGCTAGCTCAAAATGGGGACATCACACCCAGACTATATATCTGCATACCAGATTACCCCCATAGCTAGTGCTAATATAGAGCAAATATACTTGCAAGCAACATTTAAAATTTTTAAAATACAGAGTAAAACAAAGTGTAACGACTAACATTTTCAAAACTAAAAAATAAATTTTGAATTTTCAGATTTCTTACTTGATATTGGCCCGCCAAGTGTCATTAAGTACACTCTCACTGCCTTCCCTTCATCTACCTTTGATTGAGGCCATTTTTCTAATCTCCACAAGCAACCATGGATTGTAGAGCATCTTGCACCTCCAACATCCTCTCCATCAAAATATAATAGCTTGCATATCTAGTCTCAATTGGTTTGAGGAATTTTTTCTTTGGATAAGACTGGAATAGTGCAATTGAAGTGTGATGGTTACATACAAACATTTGTATGTCTCTAGCCTTTGGGACTGCTGCCTTGACCCAATCTATTTTTCCAATTTCATTCAAAGCATCTTTCAAAGTGTGCACACAACATGGAGTCCAAAATATGTCTTTTAAGTGCTGTTAATCATCAAATCAACTTACTTACAAATACAAGATGAATCTATCACAATCTGCACAATATTAGAAGGCCTAAACTCCTCTTTGGCCTCCTTCAAATGGCAACTTGAAAATCAACATCCTTAAGTTTCTCAGAACAATCAATAGCTCTAAGAAAATATGGACTTGCAGGGCTTGTAACAATGACATTATTGAGTGGCCTATGTCGAATATCAATCTACCCATCCATGACAATTGAACAATAGGTCCTAATTCATGTTTGCTTCATCTCCTCCATTATCAAGGTTGCTTTTGAATATTGTCTGTCGAGGAGGGAGGTACACAATCTATGTTCTTCAGGGGGGGAACAATCCATGACAATTGAACAATAGGTCCTAATCCATGTTTGCTTCATCTCCTCCATCATTAAGGTTACTTTTGAATATTGTTTGTCAAGGAGGGAGGTACACAATCTATGTTCTTCAGGGGGGGAATAAGTATTAGAATATTTCTAATAATGCTCTATCTATCATATTTAGATAGTTTCTAATTTCTGTATATCCGTTTTGTATATATGAGCTTGTAAGCTCTTTGTAACATTCATTCATTTTTTGATTATTCAATACACAAAATAGTCTTTCGATTATTTTATGGTATCAGAGTGAGGTTAAAAATTTGTCCAAAAATATTATAATTTCTTTGTGAAATTATCTGTGCAAATATTTTCGTTTTTTCTTTGCTCGTGATTTTTCGTCCTGCCTGTGCCTTGTTCGCGTTTTGTTTGCAACTCGTGACTGTGGTATTTTGTTCCTTTCACAACTGACGCGTCTGGTATTCTATGATTGACGCGTCTGGTATTCTGTGTTTTTCGCAACTGGATTGGTGCGGCTGGAGAAACCCGCGTCTGGTATCCTCTGTGACTGATGCGTCTGGTGTTCTGGTACATTTCGTGATTGGACTGGTGCGGCTGGAGAAACACGACTGGTACTAGGACTAGCATCTAGCCTTGACTTGCAAACAATTCTTGAACTCGAAAATTTGTGGTTTCCATAGCCGGCTAGGGTTTTCTTCGAAAACCCTAACTTTTGAATGCGGAATTTGTCTTGGATTTCATATTTGTGGTGGGTTTTTCGAGACCTCATCTGGGTCTTTGTCAGAATTTTCTGGGTACCTCATTTTTATGCCTTGATTTTCGGGCCGACGGATTTGCATTGTGATTGCAGATTCCTTCTGGGTTTTCTGTCTACTCTTCTGGGTACTTGTCAATTTTTTTCTGGGTCAGTCTCAAATTTGCCTCGAACTTCGTGCAAATGGCATCCTTGACCAACCTGATGCTGGAAAACAATCAACGGTTTAATGGCAGCAATTACAACACCAAGAAGCAACATATGTTAACCATCTTCGAGTATCGTCGTTTGGATGCGCTTGTTCTAGGCACAGAAACTCGTCCTGCCCCCACTAGCATGCTTGGTAGGACCTCCATTACAACAGATCAGGGTAAGTTTGATGATTGGAATCGCGAAGCTGTTATGCTTCTCAAGCTCTTTGTCACAGATGATCAGCTACCTCAAACTCCTTCTGGCAAGTCGGTTGCAGACATTTGGAAATATTTAAAGGAGCTGCATGAAACATCCGACAAGAGTCGAGCATTCTTTCTGAAGAATCAGTTGTTTTCCATTATGATGGATGAACGTATGTCCTTACAGGAACATCTCACGAAGATTAAGGACATTCGTGATCAGCTTGAAGCCATCGGTCGGACAATGGAGGAAGAAGATATGGTAGTTATTACCCTGAAAAGCTTGCCAACATCTTATGAGCATTTCATAGAGACTCTCAACATTACCTCAACTAATGTTGACCTGAAATTCCCAGAGTTGTGCACCAAACTCCTACAGTAGGATTGTTGGAAGTAGCAGTTTGGTAGTCGTGCTTCCTCACCTTCGTCAGAACAAGCCTTTGTAGCTAAGTTTCAGCCATCTCAGTCATCTCCACAGGGTAGTTCACATCAATCCTTTGGCAGTTTTCAGCAGAAGAGTGTTCAGTGTCATTACTGCCGTAAGTATAGCCACATGAAGAAAGATTGTCGTCAGCGACTCGCTTTCGAACAGAAGAAGCTGGGAGGGTCCAATCAACAGGCCAATGTTGCTGAACATTCTGAGACAAAGGAGTTTGTGTTCTACGCTTTTATGGCTAAAAGCCCTTTCGATTCAGCTCGATCCTCTGCTTGGTATATCGACTCTGGTGCTTCACGCCATTTCTCTCATCGGCGTGACTGGTTTATGGATTTCTATCCATACAACGATTCAGTTGTGTTTGGCGGAGGAGAGGAGTTCAAAATTATTGGCAGAGGAAATGTTTAGATACAGTCTGGTGGGTGTCAACTCATCTTTCTCAATGTCTGCTACGTTCCTGGTATGGCACTCAATCTTCTCTCTGTAAGTTAGATCATGAGAAATTCTCCTCAGTTGGATGTGGTGTTCAGTGCCCACAAATGCTCCGTTATTGATCGAGAGACTCGTCTTACTGTTGCTACTGGTCTAGAGGATCATGGCCTATATCGGCTTACTGACATTGGTGATTCTCCTGAAATAGCTATGGCAGCTCGTGATTTATCTCTTAGCACTTTGTGGCATCAGAGATATGGACATCTCAATATCCAGTATCTCTCTCATCTATCCTGGGAGGAACTTGTTTCTGGGCTACCTCCGATTCAGACGCAACATCTTGGAGTATGTGACGCTTGTCAAGCTGGCAAACAACATCGAACTCCCTTCAAAGATGGATATTCTTGGCGTGCATCTCAGGTACTTCAATTACTTCATGCTGATATTTGTGGTCCTATGAATACATCTTCCGTTATTGGTTGCAAATATTTTTTGCTTATTGTTGATGATTTTAGTAGAAAAATGTGGGTGTACTTTCTTAAACAAAAATCAGATGCACTTAGTACATTTCAAAATTTTAAGTTGTTGGTTGAAAACGAGTCTGGCTGCAATATCATTTCTCTTAGAATAGATAATGGGGGGGAATTTTGTTCTCATGCATTCTCTGGTTTTTGTGCTGAACATGGCATCAAGCGCCAATTCACCACACCTTACACTCCTCAGCAAAACAGTGTTGTTGAGCGTCGCAATCGTACGATTGTTGAGATGGCTCGTTCTATGTTACAACACAGGAGTGTTCCTAATAAGTATTGGGCAGAAGCAGTGTTTATTGCTGTTTACCTTCTAAATCGTTCCCCTACTCAGGCTGTCAAGAACAAAACTCCCAAAGAATTGTGGTCTGGTCATAAGCCCAAGATCAGCCACCTGAAGATTTTTGGCTCTCTTGCCTATGTCTGGATTCTTGATGCTAAACGTTCCAAATTAGATTCCAAGACTCAGAGACTCATGATGACAAGGTACAATGACACCCATAAGGCCTACAAATTGATAGATATCGACACTGATCATCTTATCTTTAGTCGTGATGTTGTTTTTGATGAAACTCGAGGACCGTTTCTGTCCTCTTCTGAGCAATGTTCTGAGGAACAGCCTCACAGTGTTCCCCTTCCTTTAGCACCACCTGATGGGAAGAATGATACAGATAATGCACCATTAGCACGACTTGGGACACCTGAAGTTGATCCTGTTGAGGCTCCTGAGAATGATCCTCCTTCCGTTGTTGCTCCTGAACCTCTTCCTGCTCCTCCAGCTCCTCCAGAGGTCAGCTCTTCTACTCTCCGACCCAAATGGTGGGTTAAAACTATTAGTGATCTACGGGATGATGAGCTCATCGAAGGTAGAGTTTCTCGAAATAAGCGCAAACAAACAGTTAATTTTGCTCTTATGGCTAATATTCATAGTGTTTATGAGCCCCAGACTTATTCCGAGGCTAAAGGTATTCCTGAATGGGAACAAGCTATGGAAGCTGAACTTCAGAGTATTCAGAAAAATCAAACTTGGGTTCTTTCTGATCTTCCTGTAGGGAAAAAGCCCGTTAGCTGCAAATGGGTATACAAGGTAAAATATAAAGCTGATGGCACCTTAGACAAGTATAAGGCTCGTCTTGTTGCTCGAGGGTTCTCACAAAGGAAAGGTATTGACTATGAGGAGACTTTTGCTCCTACAGCTAAAATGAGTACCATACGGCTTGTTCTTGCTCTAGCAGCTCAGTTTGGTTGGAAAGTTCATCAGATGGATGTCAAGAGTGCTTTTTTGAATGGTGACTTACAAGGAGAGGTCTACATGACACAACCTTCTGGATTTAAGGTTGCTGGTCAGGAAGACAAAGTTTGTAAACTTGTCAAAGCTCTCTATGGTCTGAAACAAGCTCCTCGGGCTTGGTACATGAAAATTGATAAATATTTAACCGATCATGGTTTTCAGAGGAGTCCATCGGATTCAAACCTATATATCAAACATGTAGGTGATGATGTCTTGATTATCGTTGTTTATGTGGATGATTTGATCATCACTGGAAGTTCAACACATTTGATCACGGAGATCAAATAGGATTTGTGCAGCACTTTTGATATGACAGATTTGGGACTCTTGCACTATTGTCTCGGAATTGATGTTTGGCAAACTGAACATAGTATCTTTCTTTCTCAGTCCAAGTATGCTAGAAGTGTTTTGGATAGGTTCAGAATGTAGGATTGCAAATCTGCTCTCACTCTTATGGAACCCGGGCTCAAATTATCCGCTCAGTCTGATTCACCTGTTGTAGATGAATCCTTGTTTAGACAATTAGTGGGTAGTCTCATTTTTCTTACTGCCACCAGGCCTAACATTAGTTTTGCTGTAAGCTATGTCGTCCACTTTATGACAGCACCCAAGACTAATCATTGGACAGCTGCAAAGCGTGTCTTGCGCTATGTGAGTGGTACTCTTGATTATGGTCTTCTATACACTCAGTAGTTTGATTCTACACTATGTGGCTACACAAATTCAGATTGGGCCGGCTCTGTTGATGATTATAAGTCTACCACCGGATATGTGTTTAATTTAGGATCTGTTGCTGTGACATGGACTAGTAACAAGCAACAGGCGGTAGCCCTGTCTTCGACTGAAGCAGAGTATCGAGGAGCAGTTAAGGCAGCTTGTGAGGCAGTTTGGCTTCGGCGGATGCTTGCAGATATGCATGTTCTTCAATCAGGACCGAATCCTATATTCTGTGATAATCAGGGAGTACTCAAACTGGCAAAGAATCCAGTCTTCCGTGAACGAACCAAGCATGTCGAAACACATTGTCATTACATTCGTCAGCTGGTTGAAGACAAATCTATTCAGTTGCTGTATGTTCCCACCTCAGAGCAGTCTGCTGATATCTTCACCAAGTCTCTCGGTTTTGATAAATTTGTAAAATTCAGGGAAGCTATTGGTGTTATTGATAGATTAAGCATTATGGGAGGGTATTAGAATATTTCTAATAATGCTCTATCTATCGTATTTAGATAGTTTCTAATTTCTGTATATCCGTTTTGTATATATGAGCTTGTAAGCTCTTTGTAACATTCATTCATTTTTGATTATTCAATACACAAAATAATCTTTCGATTATTTTAATAAGATTATCCAACTATCAATATATCTCTCACCATAGTTTTGAAGTAAGATGACCTTGCCAAATGAAGTGGAAAGCACACGCATAAAGAATTTGGTCACTATGTCATCGGCTTGTTCACGTTTTTGCATATTCATTAACCCCATCCCTGAAGTTTTCTCACTTGCTTTTCTCTCCCCTCTATCCCAACTCTCTCCAATTGATACATTGGAAGAGGCATCCATATCAGTGGATGACCGTTTTAGATTCTTCTTGTGACAGGAAATGATTTTGTCCACACTTACTCCAGCCAACTTTGCAAATGATGATGGCAGGGGATGTTTCCTGCCATTTCGGGCACCTTCAGAAGATTTAGGTTTAGGAGGGAGATGTACCCTTTGCATCCAACCATCCCGGAAACACCTAGGGGACGGACGGGGGGTTGGGGATGGGACACATCCCTGTGTAAGCTTGGTAAAACCAAGAGTGAACTTTCAGGTATCCATATTGTCTGTCTGCACAATTAGAATCTATAGAACTCTCTTAGCAGCCACCATTGGCTCTAGATTACTTGATCCCCAATCAATAAGCACCTGACAGCAAAGGCAATTAATAATATTAGATTTCCACAATCCATAATGCCAACTGTTGCTGTTTCTGGATTCAATTGTGTACGAGATGTTTTCTCATCATCCTTTTGGATAACACTCTGTGATCCATCATTAGGATGTTAGCATTATGGATCAAGCTCAAGGAGGGAAAAAATCCTTATGATGGATCATGGGCTCTACGATCCAAAACATTGATGAGAAAATAAAGTCACACAATTATATCCAGAAATAGCAACATTTAACAAAGGAAAATATCATACTGTATATGAATTAAGTAGAAGATATACTTTCATGCTCTTTGTACAAGACAACATCAATTGAGGTGGAGTACACTATCTTGATGATGGATTACAATGTGTGATCCAAAATGTTGATGAGAAGAAAAAGTCACACACAATTAATCCAGAAACAACAATAGCTAGCAAATGAAATACCAGACTGTATATGAATTAAGTATTGTTGTGAGGTTTTCACACCATCGCCCCAAAATTTTGGGGACCCCCATTTTTTCAACTAGCCTTGGCTTTTCCTCTAGATCCTGATGCCTTGACGATTTTGTGGGACTTAGATGCACGATGTTGAATTTTGAAAATTGATGTAATTGAAAAACTTGAACATCTTCAAAATTTAATTGTGAATTTGGATTTTTTTTTTTGTTGAGAAAATCTTGTGAATTTTGTTTGGTGGAGAAAAATGGAAATTAAAGAATAGATTTAAAATTGCCAAATTTGAATTAAATTGCAAAATGATTTTTGGGTTGCAAAATAATAAAAAATAATTTTGGTTGTCATGATTAAATGCACATTAAAATCATATTTTTGGGCTGAGTGTTTGTAATTTTAGAAATTTAATTTGGGCCCCCTTGGTGTGTTAAATTCAATGTATTTTAAGACTTAGGAGGTGTGAAATTCAAGGCAAGTTATTGGGTCCACAATGGGGAAGGTTTAAAACTATATTAGAGGCCTAAATGACCTTTTTTCAAAATTTCAATTTTAGGGCCTATGATAATTTCGGATTTGGCTAGTTTAAACCCATAATTTTGCACTCGGCTGGCCCAATTTTAAATTAAAATTAAATCCCCTAGGGTTGGGCAATTTATTTCATTTAATTCATGTAAAACTTGGCAATTTTAATTTATTTTTTTTCCCTCCTCCTACAAAGTCGGCCCTGCTTTTTTGGAGGCAAAAATTTAGTATATAAGGGGAGCTCTCCCCCACTTCATTTCACCATCTCATTCACTTCTCTCCCTTTCTCTTGGCAGCAAGGAGCAGTTCGAAAAAGCAGATCCGAAAAAGCATTCCGAAAAAGTAGTCCAAAAAAGTAGATTTGAAAAAGCAGATCCGAAAATAGCAAGTTGAACATTTTAATCTTAGAATTTGGGAAAAGAGGGAGTTTGCTGCTTGGCAAATTAGAGTTTCATTTCTAGATTTTGTAAGAGGTGGAGTTTGATTGTTTGAGGTCTCATCTCAGAATTGTTAAAGACATTTTAAAGGAAGATTTTGATCTATACTTGGAAGCTATATTTTCAGAATTTTAACAAGTATAGAGGGTGATATCAAGTCTAAAAGATCAAAGAGGAATAGTTATCAGGCTAAGGCAAATACATCAAAGTAGAATTCAGAATTTTATATCCGGTGAGTGGCCTATCTTATCCTTTTCTTCTTAGTTGTTCATTTCATTAGTATTATTGCTAAGTGTTGAAGACTATTTTCAAGAGTAGAGTTAGAAGTTTGGTTAGTAGGTTGATTACTCGATTGTCTTGATTAGCTTTCTTCCCCAAGTTTTTGCTTGCATTCCATCATTTCATCATCATAGGAGGAAGTTTGGAGTGATAAGTGTAGCCCATCTCATAGGTAACGGTGGGGAGTGATAAGTGGTAGTCCCACCCCTAGGGAGAAGATTAGAGGCCTAAATGACCTTTTTTCAAAATTTCAATTTTAGGGCCTATGATAATTTTGGATTTGGCTAGTTTAAACCCATAATTTTGCACTAGGCTGGCCCAATTTTAAATTAAAATTAAATTCCCTAGGGCTAGACAATTTATTTCATTTAATTTATGTTAAACTTGACAATTTTAATTTATTTTTTTTCCCTCCTACAAAGTCGGCCTTGCTTTTTTGGAGGCAAAAATTTGGTATATAAGGGGAGCTCTCCCCCACTTCATTTCACCATCTCATTCACTTCTCTCCCTTTCTCTTGGTAGCAAGGAGCAGTCCGAAAAAGCAGATCCGAAAATAGCAAGTTGAACATTTTAATCTCAGAATTTCGGAAAAGGGGGAGTTTGTTGCTTGGCAAATTAGAGTTTCATTTCCAGATTTTGTGAGAGGTGGAGTTTGATTGTTTGAGGTCTCATTTCAGAATTGTGAAAGGCATTTTAAAGGAAGATTTTGATCTATACTTGGAAGCTATATTTTCAGAATTTTAACAAGTGTAGAGGGTGATATCAAGTCTAAAAGATCAAAGAGGAATAGTTATCAAGCTAAGGCAAATACATCAAGTTAGAATTCAGAATTTTATATCCGGTGAGTGGCCTATCTTATCTTTTTCTTCTTAGTTGTTTATTTCATTGGTATTATTGCTAAGTGTTGAAGACTATTTTGAAAAGTAGAGTTAGAAGTTTGGTTAGTAGGTTGATTACTCAATTGTCTTGATTAGCTTTCTTCCCCAAGTTCTTGCTTGCATTTCATCATTTCATCATCATAGGAGGAAGTTTGGAGTGATAAGTGTAGCCCATCTCATAGGTAACGGCGGGGAGTGATAAGTGGTAGTCCCACCCCTAGGGAGAAGATTGGAGTGATAAGTGTAGTCCATCTTAAGGCAAAGGCGGGGAGTGATAAGTGTAGTCTTCATCATTTCATCATTAGGAAGAAGATTGGAGTGATAAGTGTAGCTCATCTCTTAAAGTAACGGCGGGGAGTGATAAGTGTAGTTTCCATCTCATTAAGAGGAAGTTTGGAGTGATAAGTGTAGTTTCACCACCATTGTAGAAAAGACGGGGAGTGATAAGTGTTTAGGATGGCGGATGCCAATGCAAGCAAGCGACCCAAAGGAACTAATGGTAAAATAGGAGACAAGGAAGTCATGATACCCAATTCCAACTTCCGCTCAAAATTGAAACACGTTGGAGACACCAACATTGGTACCCTTGACTTGATTCAATTAAGAGAGAGGTTGAGAGATAGCCAGTCTCTTATGGCAAAGATCAAACAGTATGAAATTGTGCAAGAGGAAGGTTCAATCTACCCTAGCAACAGACATGATACGACAGAATTGGTTACACCAAGTCATCAAGGCTCACAAAGTCAGATTGCAAATCAGAGTGCAGCGACCTCATCGTACTTCTCAATCGGATCCCAGGCTCTGCTCAAGGTACACAGTTTGATCCTTGGATGTTTTATTTTATTAAAGGCATTGGAAATGGTAAAGGAAAGATTGATTGGATTAGGATCATTAGCATGAATTTAGAGTTGCAACTTAGATAGTACAAAATCGGGGGCAAATCTACGTGGGGTCCTACCTCTTCAATTCAAATGCAAGACTACTAGTGATGCTTTGCCAGTCGAACCAAATCCAATTTTGGGGAGATGCACTGCACCACTATGGTTGAGGCGGATGCTTATGCTAAAGGGCAAGGTTGTGACAATTCGAACAATTGAAAACATCCAAGGGTAATGAAAGAAAGCAGAGAAGAGGTGCATGCAAATCGAATTCGAATAGAAAGGTTGGAAAGATCAGGAAGGTTAAAAGAAGGCAAGGATAGTAAAGAAAGAAAGCAAGATGAAAGGTTGAGGGAGGTCAAGTTTGATTTCAAGGCGGTGGCCAAGAGCAAGGCTCTCGAATTGCAAGAAGGTTCACATCTAGGCAAGCCACCAAGGTCAAGGCAAGATTACCCCAAGTGCATGGAGACCTCACCCTTTCGAGGTTAGGACATCAAGTACAAGCAAGTTCAAGTGGTGGTGAGAAAATTTCTAAGGACAAGCTCAAGCAGCCAAGGCTTCATCTCATCTCAAGGATTAATGAACTTTATAAGACAAGGTTGATGAGGTGGCAATTTCATGTGCATGCAATCAAATCATGCCAAGTGTCCTATGTTCTCATTGGTTGACAGATTATTGTAATTTTCTCATTGGCCCACAAAGTTGGTGCCTTTATGTAATTGGTTGAAAGATGGTAACCCTAATTAGGGTTTGTAAGGTTTAATCTTGGCCCTTGATTTTGCCTCTTAATCTTGGCCACTTGTCGTAATTTTGAGCCTCTATATAAGGCCATTTGTACTCATTTGTAAGAGAGTTATGTTGGAGAAATTGTTGCCAAAATACTATCAAAATTGTTCTCTATTCATTGTTGTGACTTGCATGGTGGATATACATGATCATTTTGGTGTATTTGCATGGTTCTTCTCATCTCTCAAATTAAAGTAGGATTTCATTTCATGTTGTTAGAGTAAGAAGTAAATGGTTAGTTGCAATGGTGATGTTGGTGAATGTTTGATAGGGATCTATATACTAGGCCACTAGCATCTTAGCGGCTTGTTAGGAAGCCTTGTGTGGTAATCTAGTCCAATCGCTCCCAAGTTCTACTTGCATTTCATCTTTCGGCTTGCACTTCAAGTTGGGTTGGAAGATAGGTGTTAGTGTGAAAATCCTAAGAGTATCCCTTTGAATCATTGCACCAATGGAGGTAGAGCCGCAGGCAAGCTTTCATTTGGTTTGATCCCCGTCCATTCGCCAATCTTTCCATTTCATAGGAGTAGTAGTAAAGTAGTCAGTAGTTTAGAAGTTAGAGTTTGAACAGCAAAGTTGGAAATGATATAAAAGGAAGAAAGTCAATTGGAATACACATTGCAAAGCTAGATCATCATCATAGCAAGAGTTTAACATCTCTAAGTGAACAACGTAAGCCCGCCAAAGTGATTACTAGCAAATCACATTTATATAACTGAGTTAGTATCCACAGGTGTAAGGAACCTTGGAGTATCCTCGTATACTTTTCAAGAGAGGGTTGAGTGTTTGGTACGCTCTATCAAGTATTCAATTGCTATATGTTATGTAGTGGTACAAAACTAACATCAACAAGTATAAGATATGCTCACATGCTCTTTGTACAAGATAGCATCAATTGAGGTGAAGTACACTATCTTGATGATGGATCACGGAGCGTGATCTGAAACGTTGATGAGGAAAAAAAAGTCATGCACAATTAATCCAGAAAAAAACAACAGTTAGTGAAGGAAATATCATACTGTATATGAATTAAGTAGAAGATATGGTAGCACCAACTGAGGTGAAGAACACTAGCCTGTCAACATGAGTTTAAACTGATATGTGGTGGATGAAGGTTTAAATTTGTATTTAAACATAGAGTCACAAGAAGTCTAAGTTTGTCATTTTAAATGTCTTTTTCGATTCACCTTGCATATATTGAATCACAGTGATGCTATCTACGATTAAGTCATCTACATAAAGCTTGACAAAAATAAAATGACAACATACCTGACAAATAAATCATGGTCAAACTTTCATCAAATGGAACTGCAAGATAGAACTTGAACCTATTCCAATCAAGGGAGACTTTTTATACCATAGTGAGGTCTAAATCAACCGAAAATGACTTCTTAAACCTACAGTCAAATTCAGAATCATCATATTGCTCAATCTGGCAACATTTCATGTATATCTAATCTCCTCCTGAAGATTACCATTGAGAAAGGCACACGTTACATCCATTTGGTGCACTTCCAATCCAAATCTGACTGCAAAGGAATCTAAATTAGATTTGCGTAGATGGGCTTCATCTTGGCAGTTGGGGCATAAGTGTTCAAGTAGGCAATGCCCTCCTTGGCTATCAAACATGCCTTGTACCTCTCAATGGGACTATCCTAAGTGAACTTTGTTTCAAAGATCCACTTGCATTTCACAATGTTCCCTAGCTTAAGCTTAGGCACCAACTTCTGAGTTTGATTATTCATCTGCAAGTTGTATTCATCATCCAAGGTAGTTGCTCAGTCTCTGTCCTTGGCATCTGTACAAGTTTAGAGTTCAAGTGTATCATTTAACCTAGTCATGAGAATGAAGTTGGCCCATTTTTACTACAAGTCCTCAATGTGACAGTGGCATCCCCTTACTGACCTTAGCCTCCTGAAGGGTTGTATAGCCCACCAAGGAGAATATTGCATTCAAACAATGTAAATGTCATAAGATTGCCTTTTCCTCTTAGTCTTGTGAACATGGAAAATGTGATTACAATTGTTGGATTATAAATGATCATAATGGCTTTAGACTGATTGATGTTATAATTCAGTTTTATTATAACACACGTTTTAGTGGATTATTAGTAACAAAAACACTACCAATGTTCAGTAAAACTAGGACTTAGCAAACCATTCAGTTGTTTCACTCAGTCATGGGTGGGTGACTACGCCCCTCATGCAGGTGGGTGGGAGGGGAATAATATCAAACCCTACCATTAGATCTCTTTTATATTTGTTTTGCTAAAGGGAAACAGCAAACAATTATATAAAAAGGAAAATTTTCTGATTGCATTTTCTTTATCTATTATTTTGTTTGGATCTGCAGAAATAGAGGAAAAGTTTTGCACAGGTGCAGAAACCAGAAGAAAAGATACCTGAGTAGCAACTAAATGAAATTCAAAAAAATTATTCTCTATATTTTGTGACAAATATGGCCAATTCTTTCTGCATTTCTGGGAATAATCAATCATGAACATTAATTTATCAAGCTGATGATTGGTCTAGTAGAGAGGCCTGAAACATTAGACATTGTGAAAGCTATGTAGTTGAATTCAGGAGACCCCACACGAGAAACGTTATTTGATTTTAAATGCCACAATTTATAAAGCTCTTAGCTAACCACTATTAATCAGTACCATATGTATGTAGGTCATGGAAATGCCAAATGCCGGTGATTTCTTTAAATCAGACAACATAAATCATAAATACTAGCAATTGTTCCTTGAAGTGAATAAGCTGAGAGGATATCTTAGTTTATTTGAGAGTTATCTTCAAGTCCATTTTTTCTTTATGAATTGCAGAAATCAAATTATATTAGTCTCATAGTAACAATTAGTGACTAATAGCTACCACCATATAACTACCACCATCCTGATACTCCTAACTAGGCTGATTAAAACCAATCCTTGTAAGCCAGTGACAGGCCAACTGCTGATTGCATAGAGGCAGTAACATATCTAGAGTTCAGTGGCCTAAGCATGGTTAGGTATTCACAGTACACAGTGTGATGGACCTAAAAGATTAAGCCTTTGTTCAAATGGTCGATAAGATTAGAATTTAGGTATAATGATAACCTACAATACAGAAAAGCAATAACACAATAAGAATTCAATGTTGAGAGCATGTTCTGGGGTGCAGAGCCTCAGGTTCGTGGCATAACGTACCCAAAAAGAACCTTGCCTTTACTTTCTCTAGCATAGATGATAGTTTATATGAGGCTTAATATTAATCTCCCAAGGCATTACTTGTAATGACCCTTACTATAAAGGCCACTAAAACCCCCAAATCTGAACTGTGGCAATTCGTCAAACACTTGTCATGCACTGATTTGTTTTGGTCTGAGATGAGGTGTTTTCAATGTGTTTGTTGTTTTTGAGCATCAAGTACAATTGAGATAACAATACCAATAAATAAAATGCTTTGAACACTAAACATCAAACTTCAATGCCAAATTTGATTACTATTTACTGATATGTATGAAGGACTGTTACCACTTGTAATTCAGATTCCAGTACATAATCTACTGTCCCATATGACAATGCAATGACTTATAATAACACTGAACTATGAGACCACTGAAAACTGATTGTATTACAGCAATGTCTGAATACTATAGACTGTTCTCTGAATACATGTATGGACTGTTACTTAACAAGGAACTTTGAAATAGTGACAAGTCCTAATAAGGTATTACTAGTACAATGACTCCATGACCATAACAATGACTGTTTTCAATTGCAAAGATAGAAGAACAGTGAATAATATCTACCAGATTCTGGACTGCAATGTTCAGTAACTGATTTTCTAGGCACATATAGACTGTTATATTGGACATACAAAACACTTCTTACTCCATACAATGAACTATCATACTATGACTGTCAATGCTCCTTTTCTTGCTATGTCAAAGATGTTAACAAGTTTGATTTCAATGACAGATTGTATAGACTGTTAAAACTACTGAAGTATGGCATGGAATGTATGAACAGTCACACATAAACAGTGACCTTACAATGCACCCTCTCAACTATAACAATCCGACTACAATATAGCAATATCAGATTACAATAGCAATGGTAACAGAGACTATTCTCTGAATACAATTATGACTGTTACAGCAGAGCACTCTATCACATAAATTGACAACAAAATGATATAATGGAACCTGGTTAAAATGCTGCCTGTTGTGTTGATGAATGCTAATGCATTGAAGACCGAAACCAATCCAAACTGCCCTTCCAAACTCTGTCAAACTGTCCTCCTGTACCTGTCGTACCAAGGTTGTACAGTACGACACTTTTATAAAATAATGGGCAGGGTTTTGTGCCCTCAAAAATATATGTTCTGAATCGCCAATGATGTATTATGATTCCCCCAAAAGCATAGAATTAATCTCCAGGTAGTTTAGGAGATATGAACAAAAAGCTGATTCCAGGCCTTGATATGGAAAGTCTGAAAATGTGCCAAAATGATCTTCAACTATCACCAAAATGATTCACCAATGCAAGAGGTGAATTCAAACCCTTATTCAACCAGTTACAAACCCTCAATATCAATTTTTCAAGTCTGCTTTTTCGGACTGCTTTTTCGGGTCTGCTTTTTCGGACTGCTTTTTCGGACTTGCTTTTTCGGACTACTTTTTCGGATTTGCTTTTTCGGATTGCTTTTTCGGACCTGCTAAAACGGCCGCCTATAATTTCGGACCTGCTAAAAATTGCCTCCTATAATTTCGGCCCTACTAAAAATGCCTCCTGAAATGCTGTTTCAATAAAAAACAAACCCTTACATCAAATTCTCAATGAAGTACCAATGAGATGGCTGAGTACCAACTCCAAATTTGCAACCCTTCAGTAGATATTTCACTACCTCAGTTATGCCAATCCAAGGGAGTGATTCGTTCCCAAAGATCGAATAGTATTTGCAGACCACAAGGCTACAAATTGCTTCACAATGAAGAAGTAGAAGAAATCCCAAATCCAAGCATGTAGAAATGAAGCCCCAAGCCCTCTATTTATTCTTTTCCTTGAGAAGTTGCTAGAACTTCTAGAAACATCCAATTATAATGTACTTTATAATAAAATAACATTATAATAATAAAGTACATTTCTCAACTCAAAAATATAACAATGTAGGCCAAGATGTCTCATAACCGAATGTAGGCCCAACTAGACTGGATGTAGGCTCACTTCTGGACGTAGGCTCCACTACAACTGCATGTAGGCCTCAAACTGGATGTAGGCTCTGTCAGCAATAAGCAATCAAATGATCCACATAATGACTCTCTCTTCAAACTATTTGCCTACGAGAGTCGATGATAGGCAAATCCGTCATGCCAAACGATGTCAGCCAAAATGGGGACATGACATTACCCTTCACATTGTTCTATTCATATCAAGTTACAACCACTTTTTCATCTGGAATAAACCAACCAAAGTCCCACGACAACCTTGCCAAATTTAATTCAATGGCACTAAACACATCACACAGAATTCAATGTTGAGAGCATGTTCTGGGGTGCAGAGCCTCAGGTTCGTGGCATAACGTACCCAAAAAGAACCTTGCCTTTACTTTCTCTAGCATAGATGATAGTTTATATGAGGCTTAATATTAATCTCCCAAGGCATTACCCTTCACATTGTTCTATTCATATCAAGTTACAACCACTTTTTCATCTGGAATAAACCAACCAAAGTCCCACGACAACCTTGCCAAATTTAATTCAATGGCACTAAACACATCACACAGAAAGAATTGGCAGATCCTTCTTTGCCTGCTTCAAATTCAGTCCATCCTAAAATTATTTCCTTCCATTTGTTTGCTGTCTGCATATTCCTCTCTTAAAGCTCTCTGGAAATTTTGGTGGCTTATTCCAGAGTATTTGGTTCCTGTGAAATGCCAATGCATTTACTACCAGTAATGTTCTCACAGGAATATGGTAGCATTCCACCATGCAAGCCTGAATATATTTGTGTTGTAGAAGCATAGGCCCCGGTTGTCGCAGGCACAAATTCTCCATCTCTATACATGCACATATTTTAGTTGGGGTGTGTTTGATTCCCCTATGTGTCCATCTTGTTCAACTTTGGAGTCAAGCTCCTATTGTTCCTTCTTCCTTACATGAGAATGTGGCAATAATAATGACAGTGCCCATATAGGGGTAACTGAAGATGTGCCAGACCTTGTGCTAGATAACCTCCAAGACTCGAAACAATAATAACATAAGATATTCAAAAGAACTTTGGCAAACATAAAAATAGCCAATTTTAACTCTTTCAAATAGCCAAACCACTTACAATCGTAATGATTTATCAAACGTTTCTGCAAAAAGTCATACTCCTTATACTGTAGTGATTAATTATAGTCTCTTTACCTTATGCTGTCACGGCAAGCCATCTGCAATTAAATACAAACTTTTGGTCTCCCACTGTGCTGTCAAATGGGTTCTTATATCCTCACCGGATATATAGATTAAAAAATTTGAAGGCCTTCGTGAATTATATATACTGATCCCAGGGGAGATTAGTATGGGGTAATTGAGGAGTTCAAGGGCCTACAAAATATGGGAGGTTGAGAATCATTTAAGGCATCTATGCCTTGATCCATGGAAAGGCTTTGTGCTAAACTGATATGAGACCATCAGTTAAGCTCCCCCTCACAATCAATTGGTTGATGCATAACAAAACTGTTAATCTCATGGTTAAGTTGCTAAGATAAAGAAGCCAAGTTGTGGTGTTGAGTTTCTCACTTCATTTCCCACCACATTTCATTGTACTAATCTGCTCTCATCATCATCATTACACCAGGGGTTTCTTCTTTATTTATTACCCATTTCTTCATTCTTATTATTTTCTTATAGTAATAAACAGTTCTCTTTGTAAGCTCCACATTGATGTCTCTTGATTATATTTGTTAATCTTCTATCTTCTTACACATCTTTAAAATAATACCTTATTTTATTAGCATGCATATTACTCTTTATAATCTTCCTACCTACCTCCACTAGTCCATTTGTTCCCATTAGAGAGTACTTCAATCACTCAACCTGCCTATTCCTTCAATTTTTGTGTGGCTTTAGCCTACTAATGTGGTTGTCGTTCGTTGTTTGGCTACATTGGTTAGCTATTCAATAATTCGTTTTGGACACAAAGCTGGGTCTGCTATGGAGGATTCCCTCCTCGCATCTCATTGTTTTGAGGACTTGGCTGATTAGATTCCATGGACTGTTGTACGAAAGCAAAAGAAAGGTCTTGCTAAGTCTATAACCCAATCTTATTCGGGAGTGAAGGTTGGGCATTGTCTCAGAGAGACCTTGGAGGTCCATGTTTCCGTTTTGGTGAATGTTGTGTGTGGTAGCTTGGCTCTCTCTAATACACCTTGCTGGGTTTTATGATTTGCTCCATATCTCATGGTATTTATTTTGTTTGTTGGTTGACTATCTTTAGTACAAGGGTTCAAGCCATTTTGATCTTGCTTTTATGATTATAGAAAATAATACATCTTTTGAGTTCCATAGGGGTGATGTCATGGACCCGTCTAAGGAAGAATAAAACCAATAAAATTAATTTTGCCCAGTGATCCAAGTATCAGCAATTGAAATTAGTGATCACTTAATAGACAATGACCCATGTGATTGAGGCATTGATTATCATCGATAAATAAAAGACAACAATTTAACTAATAATAACTCCCATCAATGTCGTCCGCGCGCTCTCCCGTTTGCACTGGGGTTGAGCTGAAGGTGTCATCTTCTACGGTTTCTCCTGCGCGCCCTGTGGTTGAGCTGCTGGCACCAACACCTCCCTTATGTGCCGGTTCTTCTGCACAATCCTTGCGTGCCTCGCTCCTCTGCCTTACTCGTCCTTTGGGGTTGGTGGTGTCAGAGGTGTCCTTTGTGGCGGCTAGGGTTTCTACCGTAGATGGCTCTCCCTCTCCGGTAACTGCAAATCTTGCTTCCATGCCCTCTGTTGGGCCTTCCAAGGCTTCTTGGATCCCCTTGAAGGCTGTGGTTGGGGCTGCGAAGAACTCTTCCGTGGAACTTGTTCCTTTCGCAGTGGCTGCTTCCGTCTCTCTCTTTGGATGCGGAAACGGTTGTGGAGATTGATTAGACCTCTTCAGACTTGTCAGATCAAGTAGTTATTTGCAGATTTAGGGGCTTTTGGCCCAACCTCCCAGAGCTTCATGTTTGGATTTCCAAATTTTGGGAACCCATCATATCTGGTACGGTCCATATCTTCCCTTTGGCGAAAGGTTTTTTTGTAGCTAAATTTGATTTTGCTGAAGATAGGAATCGTATTTTCTGTGATCATTTCTTTAGTTGGGATGGTTGCTTTGTGTTGATGGTTAAGCCTAGCATGAGGACTTTAATCCCTCTTCTGATTCTTTCCAGAAGATGCCTATTTGGGTTAGGCTTCCCATTTGGGGGATTTCTTGATGGTGGATGCTGAATCTATTGACATTCTTCATTCCACCTATGCCTGTATTTTGGTGGATATTGATGCTTCTAAAGGTTTGCCAGCGGAGATCAAGTTGGTGTCTCCTAAGGGTAGCTGGATTCAGCCTCTTGACTATGAAGGAATTCGTTTTAGGTGCAAAAGGTGCTTTAATACTGGTCATGTAGCGGCTAAATGTGCTCTGGGTAAAACCAGGTGTTCTGTGTCTTGGTGGAAAGGAGCGTCTTCCCAACACTACATGGTTGTTAAGAGTTCTTCTGCGCGGAGCTTTTCCCAAGTTGTGGCTTCCCCTACTCCTTCCTCTCCTGTCCCTTCGATGGTTGTACCTCCGGTGGTGGACACAATCTTATCTAATAAGGAGGCTATTGGCCACGTTGTTGATACAATGAGAGTTTCCCCTCTTGTTGTTTCTAACCTTGTGCTGGTTCCAGATTCTACTGGCGCTGGTGGGCCTGTCTTTGAAATTTCTTTGATGAAAGATTCATGTCTTCTTGTTGATATGTCTGTTGTTGTGGTTTCTTCTGGGCCTATTGTGTCTTCCTCTTCGGTGGGTGCTGGCCTTGGGTGTATTATGGTTGATGGTCTGGTTGAGCTTGTGCAGTGAGCTGGTACCTTATTGGGTGGTGGGAATTCGGTGCTGGATTCCTTATGCTGGCAGACTGAGACCTCTAAAGTGGAAGAAGGTTGGATTACGGTTAAAGGTAAATCTTTCAAAAGACCCTCCCCTTCTTTGGCAGTGATCTTTTGTGTTCTCTCGGGGGGACTGGCTTTTTCTTTGATCTGGCCTTTGTCCCTGTTCAGCTGTCCTTTTTTGTTGCTCTTCTCTGTTGTTGATCCTTTGGCTGTCCTTTTTGTGTTTTAGCTGGTAGTTGGATATGGTGCTTAATGATTATTCTTTCTAGTTTCTTGTAAAAGGTTCAGGACCTTTCAAATCATGTTTTCCTCTTAATCAGAACAATTTAACTAATAATAAATGCATAGGGCAGCATTTAGTTTTGGAAGGGGAGCGATGTAGTTAAGAAGGGACACCTCAATTATGAGAAGACATTCCCTTTTGGAAATGACATCACCAAAGGAAGAGAGGTGATTCCTCACCCTCTCAACGACTATAGAACAAGTCCTCCTTCGGAAAAGGCATCAAAGCATCAAGGAAAGAAATTGAATTAGCAGTGTTGAGGAATTAAGGATCAGAGATAGAGAAAATAATAGAATTATTTTCAGATTCAGTCAGATGAGTACTTCTAACTTTATTGCAGACTTGTGTATTCTCCTTTGGAGAATATTATTTATTTCAATGATCTCAGTATTGACTGAGAATATTTAATAGTAATGCATTGTATGAATTCTGTACTGAGTATTATTAACCCTTAATCACTGATGAAAGTATTCGCTGCTAACAGTATTATGACTGTTATTCTGTATGATATCGAGTGCTTGCTGTACATATATAATTGGCACTGTTATTGATTATGTTATCAACAAGCATCGATATCATTTCATATAAATATGGTTGTGAAGGGGTTATGTTTACGTAGGGGCATGACCCCTACGTGGCTCATGCCACGTAGGGTCGTGACCCTGCGTAACCATAACTATTTGTTTATATTAACAACCAAGGTATGATTAGCACTTATCGTACTCTATCAATATTGATATCATTGTAATGTAATGTAGTATCGAACATGACTTGAATTCATGTCTCGATACACTCGGGTTTCTTGATACACTCGGGTTTCTTGATACCCATTCACAGTATAATATATGATAACAGTCACTGATCTGCTATTGGGCAGACAGTAATATATTGATAATTCATTCAATATTATATATGTGTGTGTGTGTGTGTGTGTGTGATTATATTTGAAATGATATATATATTATTTCCATTCTGGCATATATATATATATATATATATGTATCAATTTACTTATAATGTATTTATATGCTTCAATCTGAATGAAGCTATTTCTCAACACTCCCTCTTAGCAAAAGAGGATTGAATCTCATAGTAATGTTAGAGAAAAACACTCTAGATATAATCTTTTGATAGGTGCATTTACACTAACTCAAAGAAGGCCTACCGATAGAATATATTGCATCTCAAGAATAAATGAGTCATCTGATTTCCGGCACTCCGGGACAACACTGAATGAAGTCTACTAGATAACAACATTGATCTTAGTAAAGTCGCCATTTTGTTCTCCAATGTGGACTAGATATTGTCCATCTTGATACCTTGGTTATCATAACCTCTGACACATTTCGGGGCAACAATGAATGTAGTTTGTTATGATAATGGGTCAAGAACTCAGAAGCAACAATCTTAGTATCATGATTTCCGGCTCATTCCGGGACAGCAACTTAATGTAGTCTATCATGATAACACATCAATTACTCACAACAATTTCAATATCATGATTTCCGGCACATTCCGGGACAGCAACTTAATGTAGTCAATCATGATACATTTGCTATCATGATCTCCAACACATCCTGGGACAACAACTTAATGAAGTCTATCATGATAACAAGCAAACTATTGCTAAGATCGTCACATTACAATAGCGACCATACACAAACATCGATGAAAGATCGTCACCTCTCATGATGTTTTTCAACAGAATCATGTATTAACTCACATGATATCCACCATGAATTAAGTCAGAGGGTGGATCCACCATAGCTGCTCCTAGAGGGTGGAACAAGGGTTTTCACCTCTGTTGATGTTTATAGTTTTTGATCAGATAAAATGATCATAATATTATGAGAATATAAATAAACATCATTAAATTGATATGAGATAATATTATTCTACATTATATATACATATTGATATATATATAATAATAATGATATTATTGTATATATCAATATGCATATACAATGTATATATTACAGTTGATAAATAAATAATATTAATCTCATATGTCATACCGATTGATATCGGTCTAAACTAAATAAATATCATTGAAATGATAATATTGTTAATTCAGATAGATCAATATGAAATAATATTATATAATAATAATGATGTTATTATATATATATATGTATATATCAATATACACATCGTATCGGTTAGTATAATATGAATATTATTATAAACCGTTAATGATTATAGTCAATAATATGTATTGACTTCATACTGACAATAGCAAGTATTATCTTAGTGTTAATATTACTCACCGTATGAGTTTGCATTGAATCGGTGAGTTACGTGGGACAGGTCTCACGTAGAGACACGCCCCTACGTAATGTCTCTACGGAGACCTATATACAATGTCTCTACGGAGACCTATATACATATATGTATAAAGATCACTGCAAGATAAAATAAGATAACCGATGTACAGCGAATACAAGAACAGAATATAAGAGATGAGCGATGTACAGCATAATTGGTGAGGATATACAGCGAAGATATTTAGGGATGTCTCGTGTAAATGAGATACGATGAACAAGATATGAGCGATGCACAGCAGAGAAGAAGACTGGTCATTGTCATGTATATCTAAGATCGCTGACTGTCATTGTCATAGATGCAGCGATATACGGATTCAGTGACACAAAACAGTGACAGTGATATGTACCATAAAGATAAGTAATCTGAGTTACTCATCTACAATAACATGAATGATATATATATATATTGATTATTAATATATATATATATATATTTTGTTGAAATATATATCATATATATATTAAGAGATTACATATCTATAAATTGAATTTTAAAGTAAATTAAAAGTCATATAATCTGATCCAAAATTTAACATGGTATTAGAGCCAAGTTCCTTCGTTGAAGCCTAACCGCTTGAAGGAAGTCCCGATTAGATTGAAGATCAGATTCTTTGGAAATCTCAGAATGGCAAACGGAATTCAAGATACCTTATGATTGAGAGGGAGTTCACTATTGAAGGTGAAACACCTCTGAGGTAAACTTGTAATAATTTTGATTATTATGTTAATGTTATTTTATATTTATATGGGCCTTGTGTAAATCATAAGGAAGTGACGACTTCCAAATGATTTATCACTTGTATTTGTTAAAGTTATTGGAAGGTGACGATCTTGCAATAACTTTTCTATTTGTGATAGATATTTTTGTGATAATTAAATGAAGCTCATGAGTTGTGGATAGAATCGCCGATAGAGGCAATCCATACAGGAGCTTGTGGATAGAATCGCCGATGGAGGCAATCCGCACAGGAGCTTGTGGATAGAATCGCCAATGGAGGCAATCCACGTGGGAACTATAGATAGAATCGCCGATGGAGGCAATCTACGTGGGAACTGTGGATAGAATCGCCGATAGAGGCAATCCACCTGGGAACTGTGGATAGAATCGCCGATAGAGGCAATCCACCTGGGAACTGTGGATAGAATCGCCGATAGAGGCAATCCACCTGGGAACTAACTCTCACAATTTATGAACTTATTGTGAGTTACATTTTATCTTCTCTAACTAAGAGGGAGTGTTGATGTTTATAGTTTTTGATCAGATAAAATGATCATAATATTATGAGAATATAAATAAACATCATTAAATTGATATGAGATAATATTATTCTGCATTATATATACATATTGATATATATAATAATAATGATATTATTGTATATATCAATATGCATATACAATGTATATATTATAGTTGATAAATAAATAATATTAATCTCATATGTCATACCGATTGATATCGGTCTAAACTAAATAAATATCATTGAAATGATAATATTGTTAATTCAGATAGATCAATATGAAATAATATTATATAATAATAATGATGTTATTATATATATATGTATATATCAATAAACACATCGTATCGGTTAGTATAAAATGAATATTATTATAAACCGTTAATGATTATAGTCAATAATATGTATTGACTTCATACCGACGATAGCAAGTATTATCTTAGTGTTAATATTACTCACCGTATAAGTTTGCATTGAATCGGTGAGTTACGTGGGACAGGTCTCACGTAGAGACACACTCCTATGTAATGTCTCTACGGAGACCTATATACATATATGTATAAAGATCACTGCAAGATAAAATAAGATAACTGATGTACAGCGAATACAAGAACAGAATATAAGAGATGAGCGATGTACAGCATAATTGGTGAGGATATACAGCGAAGATATTTAGGGATGTCTCATGTAAATGAGATACGATGAACAAGATATGAGCGATGCACAGCAGAGAAGAAGACTGGTCATTGTCATGTATATCTAAGATCGCTGACTGGTCATTGTCATAGATGCAGCAATATACGGATTCAGTGACACAAAACAGCGACAGTGATATGTACCATAAAGATAAGTAATCTGAGTTACTCATCTACAATAACATGAATGATATATATATATATATATATATATATTTTGTTGAAATATATATCATATATATATTAAGAGATTACATATCTATAAATTGAATTTTAAAGTAAATTAAAAGTCATATAACCTGATCCAAAATTTAACAACTTCTCTCTCACAGAGGAGAGTACATTACAAACAATTTTACTTCGAACTTCTCCCTCATAGAGAAGAGATCATTAAGAAGGGATCGCACCTCAAAATTCTCCCTCTGAACATTGATCCTGGGAAGTCAGGTCCTCTAGTTATTCCCTTAGAGGCTCTTTTCACCCAAGGATGCCTGTTGGACTCCCTCTGATTCTGATATCAATCTTTCGACTTTCTGGTGATAAGTCGTTATGCAGTCACACACATGTATTTTTAGACTCCCGCTGAATATCAATCTTTTGTTGCCTCTGAAGAAGTGTCAGACTCCCTCTTAATGTAGAGGGATGGAGGAGGTTACCTTCTTCGTGAATTACCTCAGCCTTGAGGTGAAAAGAGTTCCACATAGTCTCATAATCTCAATCATCAAGGATATTTGCTTCAAGAGCCTCACTTTATCCAGCTTGATCACTAGATGACTAATAAATTCTAGATCACAACTTCTTTGAAGCTACTGTCATAAGATTGAGTCTGTACAATATTTGTTAGCATGTGTACAGTACCAACCTTCTTTTCCTGCAAGAATATCCTCAGACAAAGGAAAATAACTCTTATAGTATGTATAAAATTACAATTAAGAGAGAGACTACAATAAGTAGATAAATGTAAAAGATAAGAAAACTTATCTGCACATGAGGGTCCATAGACATTTAAGAATGGAGCATCTCCTTTCTAAAGATGGTTCAAGTGAGAATGGAACATTTGTTATTATCCCCCCCCACAATGTAAGATTCTCACTCGTTCCATTTTATTCCCCCCTCCACGATGAACTTCTAGTCTAGAAAATTTAAAGATGTTGCGTTAGATCCTCGTAGACATAGAAGGGCGATGTTATAAGCTCGAGCTGCAGCAAGAAGCAGTCACTGAAGCATGACCCCAATAATATGTGCGATCTTTTTCTTAATTTTGGCCACATATTTCCCGCATTTCAGCCTCTTTCTCATGCCTTAAGATCTCACTTGCTTCTCTTCCTTTTATGTACGAGGTTGATGTTGATGTGTCTTCCCTCCATATTCACCAACGTTCTTCATGTCTTTGAAAACAACCTCTGAAAATACTCATTAAAAAAAAATGGTTCGGAATCTTCATTATTTGGTGGTTATATGAACTTCCACGAGTGCTCTTCTCACTCAAAAGGTATGAATGTTGTAAGAGCTCCTCACGAATTTGCTCAATGCTACTTATGTAGTCTGCATATCAATTTGCAGCCGTGTTTCATCGATATGTTCTAACAAGTAATGCTTCTCGAGGGAATTCAATGGCTTATTTTGTACTCTTTCTCAAGTTGTAGTTTGTTGATATAATAAGGCACCGTCTGTAAATATATGATCCCTCTTTAGGAATGAGTGCTTGAATCATCAACTCTTCATTCTCCTTGTCTACTGTGATCATTCACCCACCATGATTTGATTCTTTCCTCATATCTAAACAGGCCTCTATCTGCGATATGTATTGATCAATGTATAAAATTGTTAAGCCCGTGAAATATTTGTAATGCTTGATGATGAGTATTATCGGAATATAATTGGAGCAAACAAGTATATCCCATCTATAGCCAGCCGTTTTCATAATGTATGGATAACTAAGTGGGCTGGTCTTCTTGCTGTCTATGTGTTTGCTAATTAGGTGAGAGAATGGCACGTCTGCTCACTCAATTTCATGTCAAGAAATTATAGTTGTATGATCACAGTCTGTGCTTTTGCCTTATAATGGACTAAATTTCCTTGAATTTATATTCTGTAGAGTTGCAGTAATCATACCACTGCTCTGTGACACATGATTCTATTTTATTCCCGTTGTTCTGTGATACACAATTTTTCCCTGGTGTCTTTACAGGGTGAATCAATTTCTGAATATTTCGCAAAATAAAGAATCGCACCTCTTCATATACGAAGTGGCTCACTATATACTTAGTGCAGTGTTTATTAATTATTACTGATCTCTGAATAAAAAATGGTCATCGCTCCATGTCACTTATTTGTTAAGAGATAGCTTCATTCGTATTGTTATTATATATATATATATATATATATATATATATTATACAATGTTAATAATGAAGAGTTGTGATATTTATATTATATTATTATCATTATTATATTATTAATATAGTAATGATAATATTATAATGCAATGATATATATTATATTATTGTAGTTAATTATATATTTATGTTAATTATGGTTATAGTAGACAATTATGGTTATTACCATAATTGTCATATTATATTATTATATGGTCATGACTCTTCAAGACGTGACTATTCAAAAGATATAAATATATATCAATGGCTGGTGAAAAGATCAATCACAATGGTAATTTACTTCACTGCAGCAGTAACATATATTCTCTATAGGACGATCCAGATTTCACAACATGGTATCAGAGCCTAACCTATAAGAGAATAAAATACAGTTTTGGGAACAATAAGAGCAAAGTATTACATAGGGAGACGGACAATACAGAAATAGAGGACTACAGAGTTGCCTTCCTCATCTGCGTTCAGATATTATGAGACTTAAAACGAGGAGGGAAAGATACAAGGCATCAAAAAGGAGAGATATTCATTCATCCACATCGATGAAAAGAGGACCGAGTGGGAATTACGTGGACAGACTCAAACTTATAGTCAGAATAATATATACTACGTAGCGGATAAAATACAGCCTATGCGATCAGCCATATTCATATGTGATGGAAGGGAAGCAACATAGACAATATACGGGACCATTTACGCAGATATGAAGATATCATACGGAGACACAGAGGAAGCCAAATAGGAGTATCGACAGGAAGAAACAAGAACACAGTCAACGTACTATAGGGAAGTCGATAAAAGGAAATTGAGTATCATTAAGCAAAAGAGATATGCAGACACGGAAATAGAGATCTGCAGACAGGGAAACATAGATTAAAACATTAAAGTCTTTAGAATATCGATTCCAGCCGTAGAGGAATAAGACGATATCAATAAGCATATACATGCGGTTACGAACAGAGTCTAATAAGAACCATTATTTCAATCAACCATCCTCTATATCACTCAGCAAGAGTCTCTTACAACATACTGGAGAAGATAGCGATCAAAATTAAAAAAGGGATATAGAACACTTGAACAGATAGTCAGCCAATAAAATACAGTCATCATTTAGGTTATGCAAATGCAGGCATCAAATGGAATATGATGATACAAAATATTTACCAACACATCTTTAAGATTATTATCATTTTAAAGAACAAACAGTGATATACAGATCTGTCTACACCAACGATTGGAATGGTAGCAGTATACACAGAGATATAATAGATTATACATAGAAATATAGGAAGCGATTACATATGACAGCAGAGAACTGCGATTACATATGACAGCAGAGAAAAGCGTCGATGAGTATAATATTCAATAGATCAATAAAAATGGTGATAACAAACCAAATCAGAAAATACCCGATAATGTTTGAATCGGTATCTCAGTGCCGATAATTAAATAACCTTAATTATCAACTGTCATTTTTATCCACAAATCAGTATCAATATGAGTCAGGGCACCTAGTCAGAAAATAGAAGAATACAGTTGACATCAATCTTACACAGTCAACGGGGAGTATGGACGTCAAGCCACCATGAAAGAAGCAAGTGAATCCATAGGGAACATGCTCAGTAAGGATTCAAACATTATACATATTCGAAAGAACTAATGACCTTATTATCATTCAAGATGGAATTGAGGAAGATCCTTAATTCAATGCTAATATCATAGTGAATAGTCATCGATTTCATACATTGATATATAATTCAACAGACAAACATTCAGATTACCGACAATGTCGGCAAGCTGAACATAAGAAATAAGTTAGATAAAGGTCATTCTCTTGGAAATCTGAACATGCAATTAGTGGGTATGACTGAGGTGTTGTAAAAATTCAAACTTATAATCTGACCACTGATGGAATTTTAAAGATGGTAGTCAATTCAAGCCCATTAGAAACCAAAACCTGTTCTTTAAGTGATTTGACTGGTTAAATCTGCTATCGAACAATCAAAGATGTCAAATAGAAGTTGGATAGATGTCATTCGCTTGATTGCTTAGAAATTTGGAAGTCTGAACACGCAATTAAAGATGACCATGACTGAGAAACTGAGTATCAAACACTCACTTCTGATCTGACTATTTACTAAATCTGATCTCGCCTGATTCAAGGCATGGGAATCCAAAAACAAAAAGATCATGTGTTGAGTATAGAGGTGTTTGTGGGGTTAATACACTCACAAGACTACAAATAGTAATCATCATTTGTCAAAGATTGAATTTGCTACTTATCAATCTCTATGCCTTAACTCTTTTAGTTATCGATCACATTTTCATGTATTATGGCATTGGACCACGTTTTGATACCATTTTTTCTAATTTTTGTTCTTCTAAACTAAGTTTTGGTCTTTGTGGTTGGGAGTTGCACGCATCACACTTTTGCACCGTTACACCACTTCAAAATTTCCTTATCATCGATTTCATAAAAGTATTGATTAGATACACGGAGCTTTATGTGCATACACAAGTGGATGTATGGAGCAGAATTGAAAATATATTGCTAAAGTGAATGGAACGATGAAGGAATAAGTAATATAAGACCATCTAAACAATGATCATCTATCAATCAAACACAATAAGACAATCGGTCTAGCGAATTACAATTAAATTCATTTCCAGCAAGTAGATTCAAGGAGATTATAAGGACAAACTCCAGCAATCAGAGCAAGACATCCATTGAACAATATTCAGTTGGAACTTACAGCAATAGCCTTCCTAAGGCAATTAGTTGCATATAGATATATATATATATATATAACAGATTTGGAAGGAGCAATAGCAGATTGAAATGGATCTCAAGAGTAATATCAGACAACATATTTTGATATACCAAACATCACCATAAGCCTATATCCATTTCAGAAATAGAGTAAAGTAAAACAACAATATTTGGGGTGAAATAATTTTACTTGGTTCTCATTTCAACTATTTGACAATGAAATAACCAAAGCCGACAACCATCCTACGTATATCAATGTTAGCAAGAGATGAATATCCGGGGGCATTCAAAGAGAATAAATATTATAAATAATAATATCAATGGGCTCACCTTACGGAAGGAAATACTTGAAATTTTATAAAGATAAGTAATTCATGTTTTATTTGAATTTGTAGTTTGTAATTCATTAAATAAATGTTGTATGCTTCTATCATTTGTATTTTTGTATGAGATAGTTTAGCTTTATAAACTATTTGTAATCTATCTCTAACATACTTTTAGGATAAAAGCATATGAAATTCAGAGAAAGTCTGACATTTTCAAGAGGTCAAGAAGTTGATGAGCTTGAGCTTCAGAGGGAGCATGTACAATTCAGTTAACTTGTGACAATCTCAATCGTATTGATTGAGAGGGACTTCATAATTGAAGGTAAAACAAATCTGAGATTATAGTAGTGGGAACTCGTGGATAGAAATGAGATGCACGTGGATAGAATCCATGATTAAGGCATTCCATACATCATGAAACTACAACTCATTGAGATAAACATCATACTAGAGGTCTTTATTATCTTCCCTCAAGTCCAAGAGGGAGTGTTAATGTTGTGGCCTTGGAAAAGATCAAAATGCGTCTTATGCTAGCTGATGTAACCTTATGACTATTCAGATTATTTGTATTGATTCTCTCAAGAAGGAAGGTATGAAGTGATATCGTGCAATGACACTGAGTTGAGTATGTAAACAGAGTATGCCTTCGTGACAGAGGGAGAAGCTAAAAGACTTGCATCAGTGGACATTCGAGGATCTTGATTCAAAGGGAGTAGACCATGTTTTGTTGGCTCTCTAGTGATCGAGAAACTGTAGCAGAGAATTATGATGAATTACCATGTGAAAAGACTATGCTTCCATGTCAGAGGGAGAAGCTTCAAGTTAAGTTGGCACCCCAAGATCTTGGTCATACAAATTCAGAGGGAGTGTACCATGTCAAGATGGTGTATACTTTGTAATCTCAGAATTCACCAAGACTATGAGATCGTGGAAACAAATGTAATTTAGTGGAGGTACATCCTCACTAAAGAACAAACAACTGATACTCTTATCAAGCGTCTTGCTAGAAAGAAGATTGTGTACCTTCAGATAACCTTGTTATGTTGAGCAATAAAAGCCTTATTAGGTGAAAAGAAGGTATCCTGAACGCTATGATTACTTGTTGTGGAATAACTATATCGTGGTTAGACAACATTAAGTTGTTGGTTTCAAACTGTCATGATGTGTTTTGGACTGTATTATGTTCATGGCTAGACAACATTGAGTTGTTGGTTTTAAATTGTCATGACCGAGAATTTGACTTGAATTTTTTATAATTCTTGTCTTTGATAGACAATTCTAAGGTGGAAGTCTTGATTTCCACTCTCTGGATGAGCCAGAGTCGATCCACCCTTTGAGAAGAGTCAAGGTGACTTTATGGGTTTTTTATTCATGAATAAATGTAAAAAAAAAAAAATGTATATTGCAATATTGTGTAAAAAATGATCATTTGTGTGTGGGTTAACATTTCGAGGTGACGATCTTGTAAATAGTTAACCAAAGTGTCAAGATAGACTACTTAAGTGTGTGTCCCGATTGTGCGGAGATCTTGACTCTTGTTATTACTGGTTGTGTAATAACGAAACCATATCATGATAGACTACTTAATTGTGTGTCCCGATTGTGCGGAGATCATGATATTCAAGTCTATTTTCATGACGAGACTACATTAACTTGTGTGTCCCGATGTGCGGATGTCATGATAGACTTTTGATATTTAATACTTACTCGCTAAGAGGGAGTGTTAAGAGATAGCTTCATTCGTATTGTTATTATATATATATATATATATATATATATATATTATACAATGTTAATAATGAAGAGTTGTGATATTTATATTATATTATTATCATTATTATATTATTAATATAGTAATGATAATATTATAATGCAATGATATATATTATATTATTGTAGTTAATTATATATTTATGTTAATTATGGTTATAGTAGACAATTATGGTTATTACCATAATTGTCATATTATATTATTATATGGTCATGACTCTTCAGGACGTGACTATTCAAAAGATATAAATATATATCAATGGCTGGTGAAAAGATCAATCACAATGGTAATCTATTTCACTACAGCAGTAACATATATTCTCTATAGGACGATCCAGATTTCACAACATTATTGTTGTCCATAGTTTAGCGGTATTGATAAAATTCAGTATAATCGCTGCTTAATATTATTCCTGTTGGTAATTATCCACTTATTCGCATCTCTCCACTGATCCTCAAGTATTAATGGCTTGAGGATAATATCACTGTTGTGTATGTAGTGTGATAAAAGATCGTCACCTCTCATGTGAAGTTTTAGGATCACTGCAAATGTAATAGCACTGCCTATGTTGTATGTATATTGTGATAAATACATCATTTTCCTCTTTCTTTCGACTCCATAATAGTGGTCGATACTTAGTTAGAAACCCATTCGGAATCACTGTTAACCATGTGTTTACTTCTGTAAATGCCTGTCGATTATAGATAAACTCATTACAAATAGTTTATAATTTGAGTTATCACTATCATCGGCAATCTCTCATGACTACACGTAACGTGTAATGTCCTGGGCATACTTCAAATCGATGGTTTCCTTCTCTCAACAGTAATTACCCTCTGCAAGATACTGACTATCCTCTTCAATGTCATCTTCTGCTGCATATACAAATCTTCGTAGATTGATAATAAGAGGTGAGAAGCATGTATTTTGCGGAATGTTCTCCATTCTTGCTTGTCGTTGAAATCTTCTCATTTTCTCATGATACTGGAATGTATCTCCAGTCTGGGAATGTCATTGTGCTTAGCACCACAGATGAGGGATCTGAAACTGTTTGATGCCCCCATAGACTTTTCAAAGATAGTTTTCCATCTTAGGCAGGTCATATACGTCTGCTAATTTATAATGGCTAGTAACCATACTTTTCGACCCTCCCCACAAAAAAATCTTTTCCAACTCTATTTTCCATCTGACAGAGCAATCTCACAACTTGGCTCTGATACCATGTTGACGAATTAAGGATCAGAGATAGAGAAAATAATAGAATTATTTTCAGATTCAGTCAGATGAGTACTTCTAACTTTATTGCAGACTTGTGTATTCTCCTTTGGAGAATATCATTTATTTCAATGATCTCAGTATTGACTGAGAATATTTAATAGTAATGCAATGTATGAATTCTGTACTGAGTATTATTAACCCCTAATCACTGATGAAAGTATTTGCTGCTAACAGTATTATGACTGTTATTCTGTATGATATCGAGTGCTTGCTGTAGATATATAATTGGCACTGTTATTGATTATGTTATCAACAAGCATCGATATCATTTCATATAAATATGGTTGTGAAGGGGTTATGTTTACGTAGGGGCATGACCCCTACGTGGCTCATGCCACGTAGGGTCATGACCCTGTGTAACCGTAACTATTTGTTTATATTAACAACCACTGTATGATTAGCACTTATCGTACTCTATCAATATCGATATCATTGTAATGTAATGTAGTATCGAACATGACTTGAATTCATGTCTCAATACACTCGGGTTTCTTGATACCCATTCACAGTATAATATATGATAACAGTCACTGATCTGCTATTGGGCAGACAATAATATATTGATAATTCATTCAATATATATATATATATATATAAATATGTGTGTGTGTGTGTGTGATTATATTTGAAATGATATATATATTATTTCCATTCTGGCATATATATATATATATATGTATGTATCAATTTACTTATAATGTATCATATGCTTCAATCTGAATGAAGCTATTTCTCAACAAGCAGTGATGCTCATAAAGAGCAGATCAATTCATAATATATTAGTGATCAGGCACTTAGATCAGATAAAAAATTACTATTAATTGCAGGCAATAACATTTTTGTTCCATTGTGGTATGCGTGAGTTGCATGCATGATGAAGGTATTATCTAACATATAATTTCTTAAGTTTGTGGTATAGTTAATGATGTGAAATGCTAATCATTCTAGATTATTAATTAATTAATTTATTCTCTGAGGAAACAATTGTATGTGGGTGAGGAAGGAGATACATTTGGGAGAACTGATATATGTTTTTGTTCTAAGAACACCACTCTAAGTGAGGCCAAGGGTTTGAGTTGTCTTGGTTGGGTGCCTTGCGCCCTTGGGCTTAGTTGTAGATGATCCCGAGCACCGTTTGTATTATCCTTTCCAATCTCCATGATGGTTGGTTGTGGCAAGTGAAATAAACAATCATACGAGAATGAAAAGAAATATGTTAGGGAGAGGTGGTAGACATAGGTTTCCGCAAATTATGTAGCCCACCACAAGGAATGGAATCATAATGGAATGTTTCTGCTGCTTGTGAGCCAAGTTGCAAGTTGTCTTGGTCAGGTGTTGTGCATTGTTGGGCTTAATTTGGCTGAGCAATCTTCCTCTATGATCCCCAAAATTAAGTAGCTCACCCAAGGGATGTTCTTCTTGCTTGTGGGCGTGGGTGGAGTTGTCTTGGTTAGGTGTTGCGCGCTCTTGGGCTTAATTGAGCTAAACATTATCCGAGCACCCTTTGTGGATTTCCTCTCCAAACCCTAATTATGATTAATTATGGAAATGGAATGATGGATAGTTGTTGCATGATTTATCTAAACAAAATAAGATAATTATTGTTATGTATCTTCTTATAATTATTGATTAGGATCCCTAACTTTAAATAGGAATAATTGGTCTTATGGATTATATTTCAAATATTATCTTATACGGTTGTAGGATCTAAACCAGGATTTATGTTGATAACTAAATTGCATTCCTTATTACAATAAAATTTGTAAGACACACACACACACACACACACATATATATATATATATTGGACTTGTGATTTTAGGGCAAGATCCAAGATCCTCCTAAAAGGGGACATTACAATTGGTATCCAAGCATCATTCCTACCAGCTTGAGGGATGAATGACTGTGGATGGAACTTAGCCAAAGAGACTGAAGAGCCTTGGAGAGAGAAAAGAAGAAATTTGTATCCATCCATAACACCATTCAAAACAATACAATGAGCGAACACATAGGAAATGAATTGAGGGCTTTCATGGAGCACCATAAAAAAACAACTTTAACTCTCATGGAGCAAAATGAGAGAATGACACAACTACTTCTCCAAGCCATACACAATATGAAGAACCGTAGTCCTATCAGCCAAACAAATGGAAGAGATGCCAACTTTAATCATTTTGAAAATAATAGAACCCCACTACGGTTAACTCCAAGGGTAACTAGACCCTCTTTTATACTAAGAGAAGGGCTGACTAGAGAAGAAGAAATTAATGAACCAAATCATAACTTAGAGGAGCTTGCCAAATCATATTCAAAACTTGACCTTGAAATTTGGAGAAACATTCCATTTATCAGTTTTGTGAGGCCAGGTTAAGAATTAACCAAGAAGGGAAAGGGGTCAACCCAATAAAATCTCACATCATAAAGTAGACAAATTACTCTTCCAAGTTTTGATGGGTCAGGGAAGGTGGGAAGGTCACTACTCATTCATGGGTTCAAAAATTGGATTCCTACCTATCTGTTAGCCCCATAATGGAAGAAGATGCCATCAAATTCGCCATCCTACATTTAGAGGGGTTGCTCACAACTAGTGGCACCATTGTTTGATTACACAAGGCCATCAAAACATAACACCTTATGATGACTTACCAACAAACACGTAGCGAGATTCGATTGGTCTAGAGAGCTATTTCAACGAGTTAAGCCAATTAAGGCAAGAGGGGACCATGGAGGATTATGTTATGGGATTCCATAAGTTCTCTGTCATGTTTCCTGGAAAATCTGAAAAGAGACTCAAATACCTATTTATGGAGGCATTATCAGAATCTATTGGGGGCTTGGTAATTGCTATGGATTCTACCACTCTCCAAGATGCAATCCTAAAAGCCCTAAGATTTGATACCACTAAGTTTAGGGACAAAGATTACTCTAAGTTGAGGACAAAGATCACAAAGATTCTGGTGATTGTTGGGCATTCGATCGTGGCTAGGCTTCGGCTTTTGTTCCAGGTCCTGCTCTAGCTACATCCATTGTTGATGGCCCCTTTCTTGCTGGTGCACTACCCTCTAGCTAGGAGGGCACTTCTGCTCTCTCTACCTCTGCTTCTGATATGCACCATGGTTTTGCTAACGATGCTTAGCTTCTATAGCACTCTGGCCATTGTGCTGATGGCTGCCCTAGCGGAGTCTCTTTTGTTGGGGAGCCTAAGGATAGTATTGCCTGGACAGTTGTCTGACGACGTAGGAAAAACTCCTGCCCTTCTTCTCTTGCGGTGTGAGTTTGGCCCTTCTTGTTGGGCAAAAGCCTCTGTGCTTGGTGCTGGTTTTCATTTTTCTTGTCAGCTCCTGTTGTGCTGACTGTGTGTTGTTGGTGGTCTGACATTTTGTTGTTAGGCCCTGCTTTTGTAATGGGTCAGCCCCCTTGTTCTTGGCTGCTTTTAATAATAAAAAACATTATTATATTATAGTTAGAATCGAGCATTTCATTTAATAATATTATATTTATTTAATTATTATTTTTATGTTTTTATATGTAAGTGTTTATACACACACATACATACATATATGTATGTGTGTGTGTGTAAAACATAATTGTCTGATCTATCACCATTATGATGAAATTAAATCATAGTCATATATAAAGTTTTAAATTATCAATATTGGTACATTTAGCATTATTATATTTATTTAATCAATTTTTAATCTATATAATTGTTTTATGGATCACCATTACGATGCAATTAAATCAGTTAAATGTAATATATATATTTTAATTTGTATTAATATTTTAATTTTTTTTGATTGATTATTGTTTTTTAGTGGAGCTTTAAACCAATGGGATCACATTAAGGGGACCCCATCCCGTGGTGACAATTTTGGCTATCGAGGCATTATCACCTCTTAGATTTGTTATATCCTTAATTATCTCTCCACTTATCTCTCTGAATACACCTTATGGCTCCCCTCCTTATCACTCTGAATACCCTTGTATCTCCCTTCTTTTTCTGCATGACAATCCTCCCTTATTCTTATATGTCTACTTATCTCTTCAATTCCCATGCCCCTCCCTATCTCTTTGCCACAGATCTTGCTCACCAAAACAACCTTATCTCTCCTACTACCATGTCTACATCTCCTTATCACTCCTCTTGGGTGTGCACAACCTCATGTCACACTTGGTCATCATGAGCCCTAAGCAATCTCCGGTTGAGATGCCTTAGGGATTGTGGCTGATCCTCCTTCTAGTCTGCACACATTCAATGAATGTTTGAACCAACTTCAACCTATCTGCATTCCATGTCGTACATGGTATGGAATGTGATTGCACACCACTCTATTTCACTGAGCTGCCTTAATGCATAGATAGTGCTTTGAATGATATGCAAGGGATTCAAACATGAAACCTTCGTATCAACATAGATTGTAGCAACCATTGCACTGTAGGGTGAACCCCTGTTGAGATTGTTGACTTGGTGGTCAGCACCTCCTTGGAGATTCGTGAAATGGCTTAACCGCCTCCCGTGGATCGGGTTAAATCTGGCATTTGTATCGGGCATTGATAGTTTGAGCTTTTGGTGCAACGGCAAATGATTCCAACAATCTCCCTTCAGTTGGAGCTGAAGGCTCAGTCGGTGCTGAGGGGGAGATTGTTGAGATTGTTGACTTGGTGGTCAGCACCTCCTTGGAGATTCGTGACATGGCTTAACCGCCTCCCGTGGATCGGGTTAAATCTGGCATTTGTATCGGGCATTGATAGTTCGAGCTTTTGGTGCAACGGCAAATGATTCCAACAACCCCAATATTTTAAATTTATTTTAAATTTAATAAATAATTTTGATTTAAATGTAGATTTTTAGTTTGTATCTTCTTGTAAAATTAAATTTGAAATAGAAAATATTATTTATATATTATAATTTATTTAAATTACATTCTTAAATCAATTCATAGATTATTTGTGATTTATAAACTTAATGTATAATTTTTTATATTTTATAATGTTGCTATTTTTTTGCATGAGAGTAACCGTGGCATCATTAGAAAGCGAAAAGCGAATTGAACCAAATGCTAAATCTCCTTTGTGGAAATATGTAACATCCTTAAAAAACTTCAATGTGGTAGATGTTATTAATGGAGGTGTCATGAATGTTCAATTGATTATAATGGTTCCTATACTAGGGTTCATGAGCACCTTTGCCACATAAAAGGTGCAAGATTTGAAGCATGCCTTGGTCTAGATGTTGATGATTGTCCAAGGAAAGGATTGTCAACTAAGGAGATTGCAAAATGTCAAAAATTACAATATGAAGCTGATAATTGAGTTCAAGTATCAAATCAAAGGTTAACTCTAAGTTTAAATAGACGTCTTTTGCAACTAGCTTGAGAACATCTACTAGTCACAAGAGGGGCAATTTAGGACATCTTGAAAAAGCATTTAATTTGCAAAGTTGAGAGGATGCAAGTCAGAACATTGCACATTGTCTATATGCGAATATAATCTTATTTAATGTGGTGTGCTCTCCATATTGGTAAGAGATAATCAAGTCAATCAGTGAAGCCCCACAAGGATACTAAAGCTTAGGGTATGAGAATGTTCATACCACAATTTTGGCTAAAGAAAAATATGTTATTGATAAAAATCGCAAATGATTTGAACTTCATGGAAAGCCTCAAGGGTATCTATCATTTGTGATGGATGGAAGGATGCTAAAAATGGGCCACTAATAAATGAGGTTACAATGAGCCCAAAGGAGCAATGCATTTGAAAGCATTGGAATGCAAGGTGGAAGACAAAGATACACAATCTATTGACATTATTCTAATTGAAACAATGGAGTCGGTGGGGGCCAAAAAGTGTTGTTCAGGTGATCACAAATAATGCAGAGTAGCAGAGTTGGTGTGGAAGCAAGATATCCAAACATATTGTGGATCCCTTGTGTAGTTCATTGTCTGAACTTAATGCTTAAATTTTTTGGCAAAATTCAATTCATACAAAAGATTTATGATGCCAAAAAAATTCAGATGTTTATTTGTGATCATCACATGCCGCATGCCATTTACAAACAATTTATCAAGTTAGAGTTGTTAACACACACACACAGACACCCACTCAAGCACGTGCGTGCATGCGTGTTAATCAAACCTTGAAAAATATGGTGATTAGTGATGTTTGGGCAATTTGAAGACAATTTCAAACATATAGTGCAAATAGTATCCAAACATTAATTCTTGATGGTGATTGGTGGGCTCAAATAGATTATTTACTATGATTCACTGAACCAATATACACCCTCATTTGTCGTTGTGATATTGATAAGCCAATAAACGTTTGGTGACATCTATGATTGCATAAATACAATGGTGGAACAAGTTAGTTATATTATTATAGCAAAAGACAAAACCCTTCGGAATTTTTTTACTTGCAAATATATGAATTCATTAAGAGAAGATGGTATAAAATGACAATTCTTTTGCAACTTTTGACATATGTTTTGAACCCAAAGTACTACCATGCTGATATTTTAGCATTGCCAAATAGGACAACACCAAATATGGATATTGAGATTGTTGATGCATATAAAATTTTTTTCAAAAAAATGTTTACAAATCCTAGAGTTGTGGAAATTTAAGATCAGTTTGGGATGTTTGCATCCTCTAATAGAACTTATGCAATTGTTGATGCAATGGTAGATAAAAAGAAATGGACCTTATAAAGTGGTGGAATTTCCATGGTGCCATAATTGGACATTTGGAAAAGCCAACTATCAAACTTTTGTCATGGGTTTAGCTTTAACTTTCGTCTTTGTAACTTATAATATAAACATTTTTCACAAGTTTCAAGTTCATCTGTATTTGAAAGGAATTGAAGTACGTATGGCCTCATTCATTCTATGTAAAAAAATAGGTTGGTAGCTAGCAAGGAAGATGACCTTGTATATGTGCATTCCAATCTCTATCTCTAGTCTCATTCCTCCATAGACTACATGAAAAGACTTGGTAGACTTTGGGATGTACAACTTGAGATGAGCAACATTGATGTATGCATAAATGCATTGACACATCTCAATACAATTGTTGTGAATTTTGACATAATATGAGGATCCTCTTGTGAATCTTCAATTGATTTTGAGAGTCTAATCGGTGGTAACACTCGATCCAACTATCCTAACTCTTCAAAAAATCTTGATGATATTTTTTATAGCATGTGATTCTACCAAACTATTAATGTATTTCATTTTTTTATTGATAAACGGTGACATTTTAAGCTGCTAAACACTTTACAACTTCAAACTTGTGAGCACAACGATCTAGTGCAGGCACAAGCCCTGCAAGCACAATGCCCAAATAGGGGTTTGAACCTTGGTGGGAGCCGCATCGACAAAGTGTTTAAACTGCTACTCTAAATGGCTCACCCCAATTAATGTATTTGAATTTTGTTTTAATAATAATACTATATTTAAATATAGTTTTTTGGAATATGTTGCAATTATGTGTCCATATAGCTCTCAAGTTATGAAAATCTTCTTTAATAACGAAGAAAAGTGTGTTAAATATGTGTATGTGTTTTTTTTATGAGTGTTGTATCCTGTCGTATACAAATGAGAGTTCTTGAAGAATAGTCGTATTCATATATGATATCGTACATGTATTCATGTTTGTGCAACTTTGAATTTGAGCAATCATAAAACAATAATCAAAGCATCTACCCAATTTAAATCTAACAAAAGAGAACACAACATGCACATACAATTTTAAGTGGAAATCCTTGTGGGAGAATACCACAACAAAATATTGCCTTTATAAAGAACTTACAGCTTTGTAGGCACCAATCCACATGAGATACCAATCCTCTCCTTTGAGCACCAACTCAATGAGAGACTCTAATCTCTTGAGTAAGAGGCTCCAACCTTAGATCTCGGGACATAGAAGACAACTTTGGAAATGCAAAACGTTTATAATGTAGTTGGATTTGCTGTAGATTCCCTTCAATGTCTTCAACAAAGTCTGCCTTGTACTTCTAAAAACTCCACTTAGATTTGCAATAATGTTTTTTGCTAGATGCTCTCAAATTATTAATATGTCTTCACAAATTTTTCCCTTAAATAAGCTCATTATGTCTAAAATAAGCCTTTAAAATCTACTCACAAGAGGTCCTTTTGCCTTTTTAATTCCACTTCTTCAAAATCTGCTCTGTGTTTGAATAATATTTAACGTGTTAGTAAACAGATTTGTCACTTCAATTCTAGTAACCTAGTGCCCACTAAAGTGACAAATCCAACCAACAATTGAGTCACCCTAAAACAAGCCTACGGGTGCTCTCTGCTTATTTTACAAGGCGCAACTACCTTCAAAGATATGCAATGAATTAAAATAGGGTATGCCTTTAACCTGAACGCAAGAAGGAAAACTAACATCTATCGTTAACTATGAAAGCATATGCGAAATTTAGACAGGGTGAAAAAAATTGAGCAAAGTCCCAATTACCCACACCTTTACTTTAGTATTCAAAATTAATAAACATGGGAGGTTCATTTCTAAATGTACGAATGCTTTTGGTACAAAGCCATCAGGCACTCATATTTCATAATCCATCAAACAAACCATATGATCTAAACAACTAAAAGTAAATTCAAAAGATGACAACCATGAACAGAATTAACAATGCAAAGTCTTGGAAATTCCCTATGTTTAGATAAAAAAGGGCAGAACTCACAGTCTCTATTTTTCTATAGATAGATTATTACTCATTCTCCTCCTTATATATATCCTATCCTAAGATAAACTGCTCATCTTTCACAACAATCGTTACAAAATGGGGTAGACGGAATGGAGTTTTCAAACCGTTACCAAAATTTACCAAAAGGGACTACATATAATATAATTGAGAATCAAAATACTGGGGCTCCGTCCACACGGATCATACCCAGTAGATCTTGCATGGCGTTAAGAAGTTCATCCGGTATCACTTTGTTTTCCTCTTCTCTAAGCATGTCATGCAATTTTTCTCTATCTCTCTCCTTCCAGCTTGAAAATGTTGCTCTCGTTATCAGCGTAACTTGTCTTAAATTCCCATGCGACTTTGAAGAGGCTCAAAATGATATCAAATTGCTCAAGTTCTTCTTTTGTTAAGCATCGCTGAGGACTTCCATTTCATAAATCATCATTCGTAGGGAGTCCCATTTTGGAAAGTAGAACCAGAGGTTAGTGACAACATGCACAAGATGTCTTTGACAACAAGGTGGTGATATTATAACTTCTTTTCCATCGATATCTTGTGTGACACCCTGGCAAATAAACTCAACGGTGCTAGGAATTAAATGCTTCGTACCACCTTTGTTTCAAGATAATATAATGCTTATGCCAATTTGGTCATTGTTTAAGCTAAATGTCATATCAGTCCGAACAACAAATTCAAATCTAACTCCCGTTTTCTATTTTTTGAAAAATCACCATGCCTTGATAAGACCACTGTCGGATGAGCGTTGCTTCTCATAAGTTTCGAACTACATGGTCAGGGGTTGCGGAATTTAAAAAACTGGCGACCTGGCGACTATGTCACAGGATCAAGGCGAATCAAAAGTTTAGAAACTGGTTTATTCACGTAGGGACTTTCAATAAAGGCTGACTGCTCGACATCATGTGATTGGAGGGTTTTTAAGTTTGTTTTACTCGGGAGTACCACGAGTATAACTACTGACTAAAATTTTTATGAGGCCAATATTTAAAATTCATGATAACACAACGAATGGGTGTCTTTAGACGTCCACCCAATACTTCTTATTTATGCTTATCATGAACCCCTCTAATGAGCTTTTTTTTCTCTTCAATTTCCTTGCCCAAGGTGGGCGTCATCTCCTATGGGGATCAACCCTCTTAGGGACCCAAAATCAACCAAAATGAAAATTAATTTTTTTTGCATAAAATTGAGCGGCTCTTTAGGGAGATTCATTCAAAACTTGAATATATTAATTTTCCACCTTTGAGTCTTGATTAAGGTGCCATCATTCTTATTGATTTTCCCTTTGACATTAATGAAATTTAATCCAACAATCTCTTCCTTTGTCATTGATTGCAACCTTGTAGAAAATAATCTTCTGAATCCAATTGGCTAACTGTAATGCAACCCCTACTCAACTTCTCCTCCTTTGACTTTAATGGCACAAGGTATATGTGGCATATTAAATAAGACAATGAAGATCTTCCCCTTAGCACATGCATCTCATGTGAACTCAGTGAATGGATGAGAGTGACATTACTCCCAATTTTTGTCTCAGGTACTTGAAGGTTTCTTTTGGTAGAGGTTTTGTAAAGATGTTGGTAATCTGCTCCTTTGTAGTAGCACACTCCAACTTAAATTGGCTCTTAAGTACTTGCTCCCTCAAGAAATAGTACTTGATCAAATTATACTTTGTTCTTGAGTGCATTATTGAATTCTTTGAAATGTTAATGACATTTGTATTATCACAAAAAATGCTAATGAGATGTTCGTACTCAATCTTGATATCTTTCAATTTTTGTTTCATCCATAGAACTTGTGTGCAACATGTTGTTGCAATATATTTTGCATTTGCTATAGATGGTGAAGGTGATGCTTGTTTCTTGTTGAGCCAAGATACACGACGATTTCCAAGAAAGAATGCACCTCCATTGGTGCTTTTTCCATCATCAATTCTATCAGCCCAATCTGCATTTGTGTGTGCTGTAATAGTGAAATTGTCATTGCTTCGGTACCATAATCCAAAGCCCATAGTTCCCTTTAGATATTTCAATATTCTCTTGATTTTGTTAACATGACTTTCTTTCGGAGCTGTTTGAAACCATGCCACTAAACCAATTGCTTGCATGATGTCAAGCGCCATAACTGATAGATATAACAAGCTTCCAATAATGGATCTATACATAGTTTGGTTCATTGCAGGAGATTCATTATCTTTGCTTAATTTGCAACTAGTAACCACATGTCTACTCAATGGATTACACTCTTCCATCCCGAACTTCTTCAAAATCTCTTTAACATGCTTGGTTTGAGAAATAAAAATGAAGTTCTGCAAAAATTTGGTTTAGGGGCATGTTCCTAATGATTTTATGAGTAATGTGACTAGTTTTCACATCGACCCACTTCTTGGTTTGAGAGATTTTAAACTTCTATTTTTTTATTATCCAAATTTTGAGAAATATTAAAATAAAAAAATTATTGACTGAGAATGTGATTATTTTTTCTAGGTTTTGGTTGTAATAGCATCTTTACCATCCTAGCAAAATATTTAACCAGTAAAAAGTTTTGTGTTTTATCTTTCAGGACATTAGGGGTTATTCAGGGAGTGCTAGTGAGCATGTTAAAATAATGTAAGGTTTCTCAAAAGCATTGATTTTTGGATAGATGGAAGTTTTTAGAGAAAGTAAAGGGTTTACCAGGTGTGCCAAGTTGGGAATTGGGGTTTTTGCTAGCATTCCCTTCATTAATGCTACTATGCTCTCATATGCATAACCACAAAACTTTGTGTAATGCTACTATGCTCTCATATTCACAGCTCTTTTTGGTATTTATAAAAAAAGCAAACCCATAAATGCTCATGAGAGGGTTTGCACATGTTATGAATTTAGTCACCAAATATTGAAGCAAAGATTGGTTTTGTAGAGAAATGCCTTCAAACGCCTGTAGAATCATAAGACCGCATTTGAAATATTTTCCAAAGCATTATGGAAGCATAAAGTTGGTGTGTGAGTTATTTGACAAGAAATATCAAACAAAGGTAGACACATGCTATGTAAGATTGATGCAAGGTTGTATTAAATGGATTTCTTGATAAAGCTTTAAAAGCCTTTGAATGAAATTTTAAGGAAAACAACATGCAAATTTGGAAGCAAAGACTAGGGGAGTGGACTATTTGGCAAAGTACCACATTGACATTATACCAAAGTCACTACTTGTAGAGGATAAACAAGCTGGTCGAGATGTTTGACAAATTGCCATAATGAGATCCCATCTAATGAAAGGTAATGATTGTAGGGCATGTTCAAAATATGTTTGTTGAAGCTTCAGAAACTTCTTGAGCAAATGCATAAGAGGGTTGAAAATCTCAACTCCATCTCTTCCCCCTCACACATGCGCAAATTGTGGAAGCTCAAACAATGCAAGCGAACTTTTTTATAAAATAGCTCAAAGAAATGTCATTTCATTTAATACAATTAACATAATCAATTTCTCAAACCTTTGGCAATGAATATGTGGGTATTTCAGTAAAAGGGAGCATAGACAAAGCATGTCAATTGTTTGACAAAAGCCATTAGAGAAAAATGGTCACACAACTTGCATTTTTGCTATCAAATGTTATAGTTAGTTGGCAGAATGTGACTCAAGTGAAATCATCTCATGGAATAAAATGAATGCAATTTACATATGATAGATTTGTTGAAAAGGCTTCAAAGACTTTTCTATTTTTCTCTCTTTGTGTGGCCTATGGCAAGGTACACAAAACAACAAATTGTTTGATAGAATCCCTTAAAGACTTATTATATCATGGCATGTAGGTACCAAGAATAACACAAATTGGTTTGTTACAGAATCTTTAAAAGCTTTCAAGAAAATGAGTTGACAAGTGTAAAACCAAATTCCTCCACCTTTACTAACATTATCACTACCATGCCAAACCGGGGGATGTGTATATAGAGATAGATATGCTACATTGAAGATGTTTTCTTGGTAAATGAAGACAATAGGGTATTTCTAGTTTGAAGACATTTATTTAATGTTGATAGAAAGAGAATCGACCACCATAGTGAACATTAAGCAATTGCATTGATCCCTCAATCTAAACATGGGCTGTTTTGGTAGAGATTATAAGCAATGCTAAACGAAACAATCTAAAAAAATAGAGTTGCACTATAATAGTGCACACTATATAAGTGAACTACATGGCAAAAAGTATTAAAATACTATCTCCCATGTTATTTTATTTCTATCATAATGGTCCCTTCTAGATATTGTAAATATCCTATATAATAGATTCTTTCTATTATTTGTATGTTTCTTTTTAGAAACATCTTAATTGTAACACTATAAGAACAATTCGTTCTTTGTTAATAATCATCCAATTATTTACCAATTACCCCTTGTAATATGGTATTAGAGCAGTGTTAATATTTTTTTCAAAAAATCAATAATTTTTTTTTTTTTGAAATTATTCATTTTTAATTTTTTGAAAGAAAAACTTCAAGGGTTTCTGAAACTTGTCAAACTGAACTGGAATCTATTGTTCATCCATGGGTTGTAGTTTTTTGACCATTTTTTGGCAGAACAAAAGCAATCCCAGACTCTCGAGCATCCATTTATGGTGTTTTTTTTCTCTGCTTGACACCTTCTTCTCTCAACCCTTGGTTCATTTTTTTTGCTTGACGACCCCTTTTGCACCCGCGTTCAGGCTTTTTCAGCCCAGAAACAACTTGATTTCTGGTCGTTTTTCCTCAAGCCAGTGTTTTTTTTTCTTGCAGCTAGAGCCTGTTTTTGGAAGTTTGTTGCTCGTTGTTTAGGGCTCATCTTCTATTCGACCATTCTTCTGGTCGCCTTTATACCTTCAAACCTATGTCATCATCTATTTTTTGTGCTTCATCTGCATTTTTGAAAAAATGCGTCTCTGCAAATACTATGTTTTTGTGGCTATTGACAACTCTATCTTCACTTACAAACGCTACAATAAGGTGTTTTTTTGTCAAACAAGCCTATCTTCTCTCATGCAGCTCACGTTTCTTATAGGTCTTTCTCTGCATAAAGCTTTGTGGTTCAGTCATGGCCGTCTAGGGCTTCTACAAATTTTGACTAGGGTTTTGACCCTTTAGATCAAGTCAGAATTTTATTTTTTTTCTAGATTCTTGGTGGGTTTTTTCAAAATCTCAATTGGGTTGTCTTTTGTTTCTTATGGGTGTCTCATTTTTTGTGCCTCAAATTTTGTATCAATAGCTTCACATTGAAATCTATGCATGTACCTGCCTTTATTATCAACATTCTCCTTTGTGTGTTCAACCATCTAGGTTCCTCATTTTTTGTGCCTCGAAAAGTGTGCAATGACATCTTTGACCAATATTCTATTATAAGGTAGTAAAAAATTCAATGGTAAGAACTATAATACCTGAAAGCAGCATATGATGACAATCTTTGAGTACATGTGTCTTGACAAAATTGTGTTGGGCACGACTAAATGTCTTGAGGAAGCAAGATAAGACCAAGATAAATTTGATGAGCAAAATCAAGAAGCTGTCATGCTCATCAAACTTTTTGTCACTGATGATCAGCTCCCACATGTTCCTTCCAGTAAAATTGCTATAGAAATCTAGAGCCATCTGAAAGGTTTGCATGAAACATCGGATAAAAGCCGTGCATTCTTTCTGAAGAACATGCTCTTCTCAATCATGATGGATGATTAGGTATCCCTACAGGTCTCGATAAAATCAAGGATATTCGTGATTAGTTGGAAGCCATTGGATGCAAAATGGAAGAAGACATGGTGGTGATTTCCTTGAAGAGTATCCCATCTTCCTATGGGCACTTTGTTGAAACTCTCAACATTGCTTCCACTCATTCTGATGTTTTGTTTGTCGATCTCTGTATAATGCTTCTCCAACAAGATCACTGGAAACAACAATTTGGTAGTGGTACCAACTCATCTTCAAACACTCAAGCCTTCTCATCTAAATCCCCAAGCAACTATCAGTGCAACTACTGCCATAAGTTTGGTCATATGAAGCTGGAGTGCCAGAAACGCTTAGCTTCTCAAGCTTGAGAAATCTAGTTTACAACCTCAAGCGCATGCTAACAAGCACATTGAGCCAGGTGAATCTTCCTTTTACGCCTTCATGGCTAAAAGCCATGCAGATCATGCCAAATCCTCTATCTAGTATATTGTTTCAGGTGCCTCTTGCCACTTCACTCATCGCCAAGATTGGTTTACAAACTTCCAATCATTCTTAGATTTAGTTATTTTTGGAGGAGAAGAGTACAACGTTGTCGGAAAAGGCAATATCCAAATCCAGTCTAGAGGAAGGAAACTGATTTTCCTTGATGTGTACTATGTTCCAGGCATGGAACTCAATCTCCTCTCCACCAGTCAAATTCAAAGACATTCTTCTCGGCTTGATGTGACCTTCAATTCACATCAGTGCAGTATTATTGATCAGGAAACTCAGTCCATAGTTGCCATTGTTGTTGAAGATCATGGTCTTTTCAGTCTTATTGACTATGGGAATTCTCAGGAGCTTGCTATGGCATCCCATCACTCCTCTATTAGTACTCTCTGGCATCAACAATATGGGAACTTGAATGTGCACTATCTTTCTCAGCTTGTTCTGGAAGATCTTGTCATTGGACTACCGACAAATCAGACCTAGAATCTTGTAGTTTGCGGAGCATGTCAGGCTGGGAAGCAACATCATGCTCCTTTTTCAGATGGTGACTCCTAGAGAGCTTTTAAGGTATTACAACTGGTCCATGCTGATGTTTGTGGACCTATGGCTACTCCCTCTATTACTGGGTCCAGGTGTTTTTTACTTTTTGTTGATGATTTTAGTTGTAAAATGTGGGTGTATTTCCTTCATAAAAAATCAGAGGTGTTTTTTGTCTTTCAAAATTTGAAATCATTTGTAGAAAAAGAGTTTGATCACATATTATTACTCTTAGAACTTACAATGGGGGTGAGTTTGTTCCTCTGTCTTCTCCCATTTTTGTGATCAACATGGCATAAATCACCAATTAACAACACCCTCCGCCCCTCAACAAAATAGTATCATTGAGCGTCGAAACCGCATGATCATCAAAATGGCCCAGTCTATGCTTGAACACAAGAAGGTTCTAAAGAAGTTTTTTTCTGAAGCTATCCACATTGTCGTCTATCTTCTCAACGACTCTCCTAATGTGGGAGACTCCAAAAGAGCCTTGTTAAGGTCGTAAGCCCAAAATTAGTCATCTCAAAGTTTTTGGCTCCATTGCATTTGTTTGGATCCTTGATGCTAAACGCACCAAGTTAGATGCCAAGAGCTAGAAACTCATGCTAATTGGCTATAGTGATAATCACAAAGGCGACCGCCTGGTTGTCATTGAGACTAATTGTTTCATCTTCAGCTGTGATGTGGTCTTTGATGAGGAAGGAGATCCATTTCAGCTCTCTCCTCCAGTTATGAATTTAGCGGATCAGTATCTCCAAGCTCAAGACTTGGATATCCATCACCCATTAGGTCCACATGAGGGGAGGGCTTCAATTGAGAAGGCTCCAGATGTTCCTGTTCCTGCTTCTCCTCCAGTTACTTCTCCAGTAGGCTCACCTAAACATGCAACCACACCACCTGATTTTTCTCAGGATTCATTCAACCTTCTATTTGATGATAATGATCTCCTTGCACCTCCTGCTTCAGATGTTAGCACTTCTACTCTTTGTTCTAAGAGGTGGGCTAAGACGATTGGTGATCTTCATGACGATGAGCTCATCGAGGGTAGAATTGCCCAGAAAAAAAGAAAACCTTTTGACTCGGTAAGTTTTGCTCTCATGGCCAACACTCATAGTGTGTATGAACCTCAAACATACACAGAGGCAAAAGGAATACATGAGTGGGATGAAGCTATGCAGACTAGCATTATAGCCTGTTGAAAAATAACACTTGGGTTTTGTCAGATCTTCCTTCAGGAAAGAAACCCATCGGTTGCAAATGGGTCTACAAAGTCAAATGCAAAGCTGATGGTACTTTAGATAAGTAAATGACTCATCTTGTTCCCAAAGGCTTCTCCTAGAAAGAATGAATTGACTATGAAGAGACCTTTGTTCCCATAGAAAAGATGAGCACCATCATATTAGTACTTGCCATGGCAGCTCAGTGTGATTAGAAGGTCCATCAAATGGACGTCAAGAGTGCATTCTTGAATGGTGAGTTATAGGAAGAAGTGTACATGACACACCCTTCTGGATTCAAGGTTGCTGGTAAAGAACACCAAGTACTTAAAATGGTGAAAGAACTCTATTGCCTCAAACAAGCTCCTCGGGCATGGCACATGAAAATTATTACCTCACAGATCAGGGTTTCTAGAGGAGTCCCCTAGACTCAAATTTGTATTTCAAGACTTCTGATAGTCATATCATCATTCTAGTTATATATGTTGATGATTTGATTATCACTGGTAGTTCCAAATCGTTGATTCGGGGAATCAAATAAAATCTTTTCTAGTCTTTTGACATGACCAACCTTGGACTTCTTCATTACTGCCTAGGTGTCGAGGTTTGGCAACAACCAGATGGAATCTTCATGTCTTAGTCTAAGTATGCATGGGCCTTTTGGACAAATTCAGAATGCGGGATTGTAAACCCGCATCTATACCTATGGAGTTTGGTCTCAAGTTATCAACCAAATCTAATTCTCCTATTGAGAATGAATCTGCATTCAGACAACTAGTGGGCAGTTTGATATATCTCACCGCCACTAGACCTGATCTCATCTTTGCAGTGAGTTACATATCTCACTTCATGACAATTCCCACTTCAGATCATTGGGCTGTAGCGAAGTGCATCATGCACTATGTCAAGGAAACTCCTGATTTTGGTCTCCTCTATGGACGAACCAAAGATGCCCAACTTATCAGTTATAGAAACTCAGATTGGGGAGGCTTAGTTGATGACAAAAAGTCAATTTATGGGTATGTCTTCAATTTTGAGCACATGTGCTATTACTTGACCAGTAAGAAGCATCAGGTCGTGTCTCTTTCCTCAATATAAGCTGAATATAGGGGAACAATCAAAGTAGGTTGTGAGGCAGTTTAGCTTTGTAGGATGCATTCCGACATCCATATGCCTCAGGCATGCCCTTCATCCCTCTCTTGCGACAATCAAGGGGTCGTCAAACTTGCCAAGAATCTAGTCTTCCATGAGCGCACTAAGCATATTGACATTCATTGTCATTTTATCCACCAGCTAGTTGAAGATGGATCCATGGATTTGTAGTTTGTTCCTATAGTTGACCAGATTGCTGATATACTCGCCAAGTCCCTACTTCCAGAGAAGTTTGTCAAATTCAACGGGCAACTTGGTGTCATTGATAAGTTGACCATTAATGGAGGGTATTAAAATAATATCTCCTATGTTATTCTATTTCTATTTTAATGGTCACTTCTAGATATTGTAAATACTCGGTATAATAGATTCTTTCTATTATTTGTCAGTTTCTTTTTAGAAACATCTCGATTGTAAACTCTATAAGAACAATTCGTTCTTTGTTAATAATCATCCAATCATTTACCAATTACCTCTTGTATTAAAAAAAGGGCGCAAAAGTGAAACATGAATAGCATGTGAGTTATTTGATAGAAAGTCTCAAAGAAATGTGGGTGCACACTATGCTATGTAGCAAGGTTGTACAAAATGCATTTGTTGAAAAAGCTTTAGTTTCTTTCAAGTAAAAGCAATTGGCTGTTGTAAACCCAAACTCTTCATCTTCTCCATGCATGGCTGGCATACCAATATATGAATTGTTTGGCAAAACGCTTCAAAGAATTGTCATCTAAGTGGAATGTAATGATCATTGGTTTTCTCTCATAGCAAACTTGTTGAGAATTTTTAGAAACCTACAAAAAAATGTCTCCCCATTTTACAGATAATGATATGCTCAAATAGTTGGATGTACATACAAAATATGAAAGTCTAAGGAAAGCATGCGAATCATTTTATAAAAGTTCTCAACAAAGATGTTATTTCATGAAGTGTTTCACTATGTTGAAGTCCAAACAATGAGGGGATAATGATGATAAGTTGAGAAATTATGCAAAAAGATACCTAGACGTAATTAAATATATTGGCTGAATAATTTACAACTGATAGTTTCTGGACCAATTGCAAAACAATAGTTTCAACCACAACATGTGAAACAAAGTCTCTCCTAATTATAAGGGAAGGCTTCCCTTGTTTATCGCTACTAAAAATAACTAACACTAACTAGAACCTAAGATTATGTACACTAAGCTAATCAATCGGGTGTAACATTCACCATATGCTCTTTCCTTAGAATAGGTGTTCTTTCATCGTATCCTCTTATTTCAAGATAGATTTAATTTTCTTACAATAAACTTTTAGGTACAATCTAGAAAGCTCACATGAACTCAAAGACTTTCAATGACTTACATGAATTTAGGAATGGAGATGAAATATACATGTAGCTTGAAGACTATAGCACATATTACACCTTAAACACACAAACACAAAAGATACAAGCAACATAAAGACTACAACTCTTAGCTTGAGCACATGATGCTATCTTCGAACGTACTAAATAGTACAAAGGCTACAAGATCAAGTTTGAAAATAGAACATTGACTCTAAACTCAATAAGTCGCACAATGACTACAAGATTGAGTTTAACCCTCTCTTAGGTAATACCACAATACTCACAATCAACTTGATAAAATGTCATCATATAAGAACTTGTTCCAACACAAAGTTTGGAAGAAATTTGTCTCTTTTATTTACTGCAATTTTCTTTACATCCAAAACAAAGTTTTAGATTGCACATACCAACAGTCAGATTTTTGTTGCATTGCCCAAAAGATGATTGTTTACAATGAGCCGTCTCTTATTTATAGAAGAGAGATTGTGAGAAAAAGGTGGGAGAATCCTACCTAATTGTTGGCATATTCAACATTATGGTCCTATTCTAATTCGACTTGTAATGTGATTACATGTAATTGCATTTTGCAACTCTACATGTGATGTGATCACATGCAATTACAATTTATGACTTAAATGTAATTTCTCAAAACTAAATTACATGTGCATAGTTGAACCTAAACTAAGTGTTTGATAAGACACAACTTTTATGGATATCATCTTCTGTTAAGAAGGTCTTCTTGTTGCCATATTGTCAGTGTTTGGAATCTTCAAATCTGTATGTGGGTGAGAGCATCTTTGGAAAACAACACTTTGACCTTTTCATTGATGGCATAAAAAATTATTGATCGTCACTCTAACCTGTGACGGAAAACTGTCATGATCCTATTGTAACAGTCACACCATCCTTTGAGGGTGGTCCTTATATTTTCTCATCATTCTCATGACAATGAATTACTTTATACTCCATACCTCAGTGTTTTTGATCTCTATCCATGAACCCTCCTTGTCTTTGTCCTATGTATCACTATCCTTTTCATGTCATGACAACAACTTATCATGTTGCCCCTTATGATTGTTTTGCACACGAAACCCTCATGAACACAAATCTCATGACACTCTCATTCACAGTGAGACCTCATGCTGTCTTTTTATTGTCATGAACTATTATGTTGCCACTGTTCTTTTTCATCCACTGATGAATGCTCTTTTTTGTGATGCTTGCATGCTTTGACAATGATTGTCACCCATCATATTGACAGTCCTACTTTGTGACTTAGTGTCATTAAAAACCTTGTTGACTTATGATTGTCTCTCTTTACCTTGACTGCTGTAATAACTTGCTTCCATCATGATACCAAGATTGTCTTTGTATTGTAGTTGCTTATGAATTGTCTTTTATAGCCTTTCATTGATGTAAATGTGTCCAAATTTGTACAAACCACTGACAAGGCACTTGGAATATATAAACTCTTGCCATGAATTCATAGACAAGGCTTTGATCTTGTATTGCAAATGTCATTAACTATTGTTCTCCTCAACACATTGATATAGTTCTCTTGCTTATATCAACCACTACTTCTGATTTCATATGACTGTCCTTTCTCATCCCAAATAAAGGTAAATCCCAAGTGGGACATTACAGTGTATTAGAGTTGCCCTGATGTAGTGTCGCTCAACTTGAGTCTATTTCACCCATGTGAGTCTATGTTTGAATATCATATCATGGTGACTCAATTCTAATGCAGAGAAATATTTTAAATGAAGTGCTAATAAGACTTAAGTTGATCCATGAGTTGCCAATAAAGTGGCTATGTTATTATTTATTTAATTATTAATTATTATTATTATTATATTATTATATTAATATATTATATTTAGTAATAGGTTATATTCTATTATGATATTACTATACTCGTTCATTAATATATAATATTTTATTCTATTATATCAATTAATATTATTTTCTTCCATTATTATTATTTATTTAAGGGTAAACCCTTTTACCCAGAGCTGTGAACCTGTGAGGCCACAAATGGGGGACCTTATCCCTAATAGGATTTGAACCTTAATGACAAGAACACCAACACAACAACTTAACCATCACAACATGCCAACATTGGCTATGTTATTCCATTATTAAAAATATAGTTAATTTAATAATAAATTATACTATAACTTACTATTGTTTATTTATTTTTATAATTAAATATTATTCTAGAGAGGGGACGTTACAATACACCCTTCCCTAAAATTGTTTGTCCTCAAGCAATAAAACTTTCAATGTGAGTGGCTCTTGTTGTGCACTCTGATGTAATCTCATCTTACAATTTTGAATCCAATAATTCCGAGGTATCCTACTTAGTCGGGAGTTCGTCTTGCTTACAATAGTCCTTGATGGGTGATCATGCACATGGATTAGAATATTTCCATAAATAAAACATAAGAGAAATATGGGAGTCTTTAAGTTCTATCACGTAATTAAGGTAAGTGGAAAGGGGGACCTCCTCTCGATCCATTTCTACACCAAAAGTCAAGTAAAGAAATTACTTTGTGCAACTCTCAAGCTCCACTTGGTGGGTCATGACTACTTCTTGCCCATTCTCATTTCCTTCCTAATTATTGGGAAGAGATCGTAATTAGGTTCCTAGCTCTCTATGGAGGACTCCCAGGGTTCTAGTTGCCTTTATGGCCATCCTAGAACGGTCCTCAAGCTACTTCTCCATCTCATTACACCTTATCTTTCCCTAAGGCCTTATGGATATCCAATACTTGGCTATATATCCATCCTTATAATCCTTGGGAGAGACTTTATCCCTTCCCAAGTCTTATGGATACCCTATACTTTGGTGTATTCATCCTCATAATCCTTGGGAGAGACTTTATCTCTTCCCATGCCTTCAAAGATGGGATCTCTGCCTTGTAGTAGGGTTGTCTTAGTAGTTCTCCATTAATCATAGTGCAACAGGGTGCCTTGGTAGCGCTTCTCCCTTAATTATCACTGCAGTACGATGCCCTTAGCAATTATCCCTTCACTACTTTTGCAATAGGATGCCCTTAATGGTCTTCCTTAATAATAGTGCAATATGGTGCCCTTATAGCTGTTCTCCCTTAACTGGCACTGCAATAGGGTGTCGTTAGTGATTCTCCCTTAATTGCAACCTTGGGAAAGTGCTATCAATAGGGTTCCCTTAGTGGTTCCCCCTTAAGCACAATGCAGTAGGATGGTCTTATAGCGGTTCCCCCTTAACTGCTACTGCAATAGGGTGCCCTTCCCGATTATCCCTTAATTGCAACCCTTTTCCTATCAATTATATTATATCTTAAATGCCTATAATAATCAAAACCGCATTATAGAGTACATAAATATATCATTCACTATTTCTATATTACCAATTAAAACAACTTCTAGATCATAGCTATGGTCGGACCTCCTTGAAGCTCCATTGTTTGTCCATTCCTTCATCCCTTGATTGGATGTTGTTGAGGTTCCCTTGATCATATTTCACTTTCTTAGGTGGTATTCCTTCTTTTTCCGTGTCGAGTGTTGCTTCTAATCTATGGACTTGACTTATTTTTTCTGCACTTATGCCCTGATTTTCTACATTTGAAACATATGCCTCTCTTCAATGCCTCATCTTTGTATTTGGAGGCTTCCTTTCCTTGGCACTGGTGCCCCCTACTCCATCACCCTTTACATAAATAGCCTTCTTTTTCTTAATTGTCTTTTCTTGGCCCTTCATACTCCTGTTGCGCTTTAGTTGAGTTATTTTTGGGTTTCTCTTTTGAAGAATTGAGTTCAACTTTCCTTACTTTTTTTTATTGCTTCTTCCACTGTTTGAGGTTCTAGAGGTTTCACTATATTCTTGATGGAGTCTTTAAGCCCTTCATTAAATAAATAGGCGAGTCTTCTTTGGGATAGGTCAAGAACCATGATAGAAAGTTTCTGAAATTCATTGGAAAATTCCTCCACCGTCCCTTGCTGCTTAAGTTGTGTAAGTTCCTTGAATTACCACTTAGGATGTTGTTGATCAAATCTACTAACGAGTCTTTTCGATAACTCTTCGTAGGAGGTTATATTTTGGTGGCCTAAGGAGAGAAGTCCATAGTGCCACCATTCATGTGCTATTCCTTCTAAATGGAGGATAGCAAATTGAAGTGCATCATCCTTAGTCATTGGGCTAAGGGTAAAATAAGTGTTCAATTTTTGTAGCCAGGGATGAGTTGTAATCTTTCTTGATCCATCAAAATTGGAAGTGTCACTTTATTCACTCTATTTTTTAGATCCTTGTTCAGATGTTTGCAAGATTTCTTTGTGCTTCACAAAATTCCATAAATGTTATGAGTTTTCTAATTTCCTTCTCAAGACTTGCATAGGCTCTAGTATTGTCTATAGTGCTATTTATAGGCTTATCTATTTCTTCTTACTTTCTCGGTATTTCTTCTCTAGGTAAAGGTGGTTTGGTTACCGTAGATGTTGATGACCCATTATTGTTCTTTGAGTGGTTGGAACTTATGTTCCTCCCATTTGAGGAATTATTCATAAGGTTATTGATTGAATTGGAACCCCATATTTTGCAAAGCCTAGTGGAGTACTTGGTTAACATGCATAATTCCATCGCAAATATCAACTTCTTTATTATCTCCCCTCTTTTGGATAACTCCCTATGAAAAAAATTACTTCAGTTGTCCACACTTAATTTATCTAATTCTTGCACTTGTATGAAGTGATGGAGGATATGTTCAATATCATTTGTTATTTCAGACTTACTAACATGTGCAAAAATGACTTGATTTATTGATATTCCTTTTTCAAGGATGTTAGGTGCTTCTCTGGATATGTCAAAGTAAATGTACTGTGATTGATGATCTATGCATGTTGCAAAGATGGAAAGTAGATTTTGCACTAGGTATGAACGGATATATATATATATAGAGAGAGAGAGAGATGTGTATCCTTTTTCCCTTTGCCTAATTTTATGATTTTATGATTTATTCTATTGTTGATCTTTATATGTGATCAGTGCTGTGTGCTGTTTCCTTTCTATTCAATGGTCGTAGGTCTTTGTTAATATGAATCCCTTAAGAGAAAAGGGTTTTTTATGATGCCCAAAATTAATGATGTTGATCACCTCTTTATAGATTGCTAAGTGAAGGTGCGCACCTCTTCATGCTCTTAAGACAATTCTTACTTAGTGGTTTTCATAAGATTCTCTTCACTTAATCAACTCTTAATCTAATCAGTAACTGTCGTACCTTAAACTCCTTAATTTTGATTCTAATGTTTCTTACTAAACTGATGATAGGCATGCCATTTTTCTTTAACTTGATATCTCCCATTTGGTTGATAACTTATGACCACTGTTTGTAAGCATTGATTGATGTTATCTCATGCTTACGTTTGGTTTGTTGTTTTGTTTGCTTCCACTACAATAGAATTGATTTAGCAGTGCAAATAATAAAGAGATGAACTCGTCACTATAATGGTACCTTTGAGAGGGCTGAATAGATGAAGGTTTTCTCATGCCAAAAGATGGCACGAGTTATACAAATTTCTCATTGGTCTAAGCTTATCAATGAGATATTGTTCAGGCTTAAACGTTTCCAGAAAATTGATTCGTTCAATTAAAATACCTCTCATAATGTGCACCTTCACAAGTGGGATGATTATTATATAATTTTCCCAACAACCTCATTGTTCAGTGTCACGACTAAGTTCCCTACAAAATGTACCATTGATCAAATTTCAAAGAACGGAAAACACAACAGATTTTCGCAAAATTTTCACCATATGTTCTTCATGATCTGCATATTTTGTGGTTGAAAATCACAAAAAAATCAGAAAAAAACTGTAGTGTTTTCGCGAATCTGGAATAAAAAAGTTTGACATTTTTTTTTGTCTTTGGTGCATTTTGTAAGGAGCTTAGTCGTTGCTATTGTTCATCTACGTGTAGTAGCTATTGGCTACGGGACAACTAGAGTGCACCCATGCCTAGTGTTTTTCTATGACTATTTTATTTACACACAACAATAATGTATTCTAGTTGCACCATAGACATGGCCTGTGTATTAGAGGTGTCATGATGTAATGTCCCTCAACACGAGTCTATTTCACCCACGTGAGTCTGTGTTTGAATATCATGTTGTGGTGACTCAATTTTGATGTAGATAAATATTTTAAAGTACTTATAAGACTTTAGTCAAATCATGAGTTTTCCAATACAAGTGGCTATATTATTTATTTATTCATTTATTATTATTATTATTATTTTATTATTGTATTATATATTTTTGGATGATATTGTATTATTATATTTATTCTATTAATAATATCATATTATTATATTTAATAATAGATTATATTCTATTATAATATTATTATATTCATTCATTAATATATAATATTATATTGTACTATATCAATTAATATTATTTTCTTCTTTTATTTTTAATAGACTTGATTTAATAATAAATTTTATTATAATTTATTATTGGTTATTTGTTTATTATTATTATTATTAATTTTTATTCTAAAAAGGGGATAGCGGTGAATAAACCCGTTCTTCATGGTCAGGTATGTCGTTGGATCTTATTGTTTCAGGAATTTTCTTTCCCCATTGTCGTGCGCCCAGGCAAACACCACGAGCAACTAGATCAAAGTAAATTGTCCCAATGGAGCCATTTTGCAAATGATTTCTCATGGATTAATTGGTGCTTAATATATAATATTATATTGTACTATATCAATTAATATTATATTCTTCTATTATTTTTAATAGACTTGATTTAATAATAATTTTTTATTATAATTTATTATTGGTTATTCTTTTATTATTATTAAATTTTATTCTAAAAGGGGGACATTACAACTTAGCATTGATAAATATTGTATAGCAATGATAGTGAATATTACTTCTCTTGACATTAAGTTTTCACCACTGTCCTAATGCATTGTTCATTGCCTCAATGCATTCTTACTACTTTTGACTCTCACATTTGATCTTTGCATCCTCTTTATCATATTGATAATCATAGCACCATGATGTCATTGTCAAAAGTGAGGTTAGGTCCGTCATTCATACATTGATGTCCTTTATCTATATTCTTTGTCCATAAAGCACCTTTCTTCTTCCTTGAACTTGGAGTTTGTAGTAATATCTCATGGCCTTATTATGTCATGGCTTGATACAACGACTCCCTTGATAGTAATAAATGACATTTGTATGAGCAATGTGGTAGCCATGCCTTTGTTTTAACACTTTTATGTCATCATATGTGATGGATTTAGAAGGTTTCCAAGTTCAATGACAACTTGACAAGGGAAATGAGACAATGGAGAAAAACACAAAAATACTCAAAAAAGGAGAAAAATGACTAAAAATGGGCCATTTGCAATTTTGGGATTTTAAAGACATATTACAAATGAGGGGATAATGTTTATGTTTACAAGTGTAATTGAGACTAAAGTCCCGATTACAATAGTTCATAGTGGAGGGAAACCATTATGTAGTTGGAACTTAGTTTCGACTGCACGAGGTATTGCAAAATATTGTTGCAATCGGGGTTGAAAATCTCAATCACACTTGTTAATGTGTAATGTAATGTGTAATCAGAACTTAGAGTTCCGATTACACAATGTATAATGTGTGTATCTATTGCAATATTTAAGTCCTAATCACATGGAGAATTGCAATTAACTTGGGTGTGATCGGGATTATAAATCCCAATTGCAATGATATTCATGAGTTTTAATTTGCAGTTGGGACTATACGTCCTGACTGCACTTGGGAGTTATATGTTTAGTTTGCAATCAGAGCTAAAAACTATGATTGTGCAAGGTCACTTTGATCCATTAAATTCACAAGTGCAATCAAAGATTGTAAACCCAAATGCATGTCGTAATAGCAAAGAAATTTACAAAGTGAAATCCCTTGTAATTGGGACGAAGGATCTCAATTCAATTACAAGGATGATGCTTGAAGAACGACCACATACAAATGATGAAATCAGGACTTAGAAGCCTATGTACATAATACCCATATTTTATGTTAATGCGATTAGCATTTCTTTAAATTGGAAACCAAAACGATGGCTAGGCTTTTTTGAAACAGTCCAAATGCATTAAGGATTTTCAACAATCAATTTTAAACACAAACCTATGAGTTATATAACAACTACAAATGTAACATATGAAACTAAAACAAAAATGACACTCATCAAATGGAAAAAAACTGAGAGAAGAATGTGCCCTAACTTAAAATAGGAATTAGGAGAAAAAAACTAACTGAACAATGATATTTGAGCTCCAAAGACCATAGAAACAATGACACGAAATGGCCATATCTGGTTGGGAAGTGTTAAATCTTCATTGCACAGAGACGCAGTTCAACCACAACAAATGCCCAAAGGTTTTGGATGAATTGGAGAGGCAAAATGGTCCTAAGAAAACTCCAAGTGCATTTAAAATATAAATGAGGAGTTACAAACTGATTAGAACTCGACGTCTTGAGCATTAATCACACCAACATATGTAGTCGGGACTTTTAAGTTCCAACTACACTGCTTTAAACGGACACCCATATTTGGTGAAGGTCAGGACTTTAGGTGAAAACTACATGTGCAGTTTAGGACTATAAGTCCAATTTATAACTTTGTAATGCAAATCACTTGCGATGTGTGAAGGAAAGTCCAAATTCGCAAAGGGATTTGTAAAATAAAACTTTAAGCCAAAGAAAATAAACAAGATGGAGACCAAAGAATTTAACTTATTGATGACACAAGACATGACAGAAAAAACGAACAAAATGGAAACCAAAGAATTTAACTTATTGATGATACAAGACTCACCAAAAAAATATTTTAAAATATATGAACCTTGAAAAATGTGCAAAAAGAATGTGGACTACGAAATGGACAAGATTTGTAGGGTTGTTCCTTTGTTTTCATTATGAATTGAGGGTTTCCTTGCCTTGGCACTGGTGCCCCCTACTCCATCGTCTTTTGCAGAAATAAAATTATCTTCCTTTATTGTCTTTTCTTGGCCCTTCATACTTGTGTTGCACTTTAGTTGAGTTATTTTTGGGTTTCTCTTTTGAGGAATTGGTTTAAACTTTCCTTTCTTTTTGTACTGCTTCTTCCACTGATTGAGGTTCTAGGAGGTTCACTATATTCTTGATGGAGTCTTTAAGCCCTTCAATAAATAAATAGGTAAGTCTTCTTTGGGATAGGTCAAGAATCATGACTGAAAGTTTCTGAAATTCACTGAAAAATTCCTCCATCCTCCATCATCCCATGCTGCTTAAGTTATGTAAGTTCCTTGAAGTACCAGTCAGGATGTTGTTGATCAAATATACTAATGACTTTTTGAGAGAACTCTTCTTATGAGGTTATATTTGGTGACCTAGGGAGAGGAGCCCATAGTGCCACCAATGCTATTCTGTCTAATGGAGGATAAAAAATTGGAGTGCATCCTCAGTCACTGGGCTCAGGGTGAAACATGGGCCAATTTTTGTAGCCAAGCATGAGCTGTAATCTTTCCTGATACGTCAAAATTTTAAAGCATCACTATATTCACTTTATGTTTTAGATCCTTGTTCGGATGTCTCCATGCTTTCTTAGGTGTCTCATGTCTTTTTGCTTCACAAAATTCTGTACATGTTATGAGTTTTCTAATTTCTAGCTCAAGACTTGCATAGGTTCTAGCACTGTATATAGCGATATTTATAGGTTGATCTTTTCCTTCTTCTTGTTTTGGTATATCTTGTCTAGGTAAGAAAGGTGATTTGGGTAGCATAGATGTTGATGACCTATTATTGTTCTTCGAGTGGTTGGAACTTATGTCCCTCCTGTTAATGTTTTTATACCAGGAATTAAGAATAACAATAGCACATTAAAAAAATGTAAAACAAGGACACCAAGATTACCCTGGAAAACCCTCCTACAGGGGAAAAAACCAGCCACACCAAATAGAACCCCTTTATTAGGATAATAATAATAAGTATCAGTACAAAGCTCACAAATGGAGCATTCACGCACAAGAAGATTATACTATGCTCTCTTTACAACATTAGTCTATCTGAAAACAACACTCCTCAAGAATACTGCATACTGTAACTTTAATGACCAGCACTGATGCTACACACATTAGACAATAATCCCTGCAGATGAAACAATAAACTCTCGAATAAGCATGATACTTCTTACGGCAACCATCAACACCAATGGACTCATAATAAACTATCACTCCAGATTATTCATGCCGAAAACTTCAGATGAAAACAAGAAGCGTTCATAATCTCAATGTCGTAGCATCAGAAGAAATCACACTATATCCACGAGCACTGTTGTAGATATACTATGCTTTCCATAGTGATAGAATTTTTTATCTCCCACCTTTGCTGAAGTCACACACCCTTCCTCTGAAGAATCATCACACACTGAATCGTACAAAGAACAGATACGACACCAAAACTGACTAAGTCACTGAAAAACTCAAGGGACATCACTGTTACACATTTGATGAATCAATGACAGTTAGAATACAAAGACAATTCAAATCCTCAAGAGACACAACATCCACATGGATATGAGAATAGAAATCCCATAACAATACGAATGGTAATTCCACCTGAGTTGATGCTCGATGACACATGTACGCTAACTTCATTAAAAACTAGGCGGTTACAGATATGTAAGAGATTTGTTACATCTTCAGGACATCTGATGCCTCAAAACTGTGAGCCTCCATATTGAACTGACGGACACAGTGACATGAATGAGTTGTCAATAGGAAAACTGCCTCTGCTACTTTTCCAACATCATCAATAAATCTGACCTTACTCATCGTTAACGATCAGAATACCAGAATATAGAAAACAACAGGGACAGTGCAACCAACTCTTGTACAGATCCCGCACAGAGCTCAAAAAATAGGTCTCGACTAATAGAAAAGGAAGATTGCATTTACATAACTCCAAAAACTCTTCCCGTCCATAGCTATACAATTTATTTAAGCACATAGAATAACCATCACAGGTAATAATGATAGCTCCTGCAGCTACCAAAACGCGAACACCTCCCATTTGAGGAATTATTCTTGAGGTTATTGATTGAATTCCCCATATTTTGCAAAGCCTAGAGGAGTGGTGTTTGGTTTGATTTTTCCAGCCTTTCATTTGGCTCATAATGGTTTAATTTGTTTGTTCTATAAAAGTTCTGAAAAACTTATCCTGTGAAGAATAGTGATTTTACTCTTCTTTGATAAGTTTACATTAACTATTCTTCATAAGATGGTAGGATTATGCTCTGATACCATTGTAATGTTCTTTGTCGAGTCCTATAAGATTTGAAACGAATTTTCTTACAAATTCAATTACATGAGAGTAAGACTTACATTCTTAAATTTTTTTTGGATAGTAACAATGTGCTTGTTGCAAATATCAACTCCCTTTATAATGTCCCCTCTTTTTGGATAACTCTGTATCGAAACAAATTACATTAGTCGAAAATGACTTGATTTATCGACATTGCTTTGTCAAGGATGTTAGCTGCTTCTTTTGATATGTCAAAGTAGTTGTACTGTGATCAATGATCTATGCATGTTCCGGACATGGTAAGGAAATTTTGCACCAGGGGATTTCATGATTTATTATATTATTGATATTTATATGTGATCAATGTTGTATGTTCTTTCCTTTCTATTTGACGGTCGTAGGTCTTTGTTAATCTGAATCTTAAGAGAAAAAAGTTTTTTATGATACCCCGCATAAATGATATCTGGTTCCCTCTTTATAGATTGCTAAGTGAAGGTGTGCACCTCTTCATGCTTATAAGACACAACTCTTACTTAGTGGTTTTTATAACCACTGATTCTCTTCACTTAATTAACTCTTAATCTAATTAGTAACCGCTATACCTTAAACTCCTTAATTTTGATTCTAATGTTTCTTACTAATCTGATGATAGGCATGCCATTTTTCTTACACTTGATATCTCCCATTTGGTTGATAACTTATGACCACCGTTTGTAAACATTGATTGATGTTATCTGATGCTTACATTTTGTTTGCTTCTACTACGATAATATTATTGCTGGAGATAGTGTTGGTTTAGCAATGCAAATAACTAGTACACCTAGATTTTTATTTAAAAATATATATGTAAAATAAGCTAAGAGACATCAAATATCAAAATATTTATCATTTACTAATATTCAAATAATTTTGGCATCCTTATTGTACAAACCACCCCACACTGTTAAAGTTAATTAATGAACATTGTTACAATAGATATGAAACTAATCAATGCTTTTATAAAAATTATAAAATATTATGAAAATTAAACATCAATACAATTTATAAACATTGAATTGAAAACATTTGTCAAATACTAATTTGAATATCGTTTGACTTAGCTAACCATTTATGTTTTTTTTAAAATGTTAACCATTTATCCAAGAGAGGTAACTCAAAAACACAATTTATAATATATTATCAAAAATTAATATAGCCATAGATACGAAGTTAAATAGATTACAAAAAAAATTCAAATAATGTTTCTTAACCAAGGATGTATTGGTAATAACTCTTTGTGCTCATTTTCATCAAGAATTGTGCTAACCTTAATTGTTAAATTGGACTTCATAGCATGCAAGGTCAGTATCCCATAGCGTGCATGTAACAACTTGAATGATGGGATGACCTAATGTATTGTGAAATCGATAGTGTACATGAAACTAAGAGTAGCAAACAACCATTCCTTAGGTGGGCCTATATGATAACTAATATGCGATTGTCCCTTCTCATAAGCTTTATATTGAGCTCATTAGAGAGAGTGTGCCTCCTAATGTTCACCATTGCTCTAGTAATAATCTTCCAAATGCATGCGACAAGGTAAGGATCTCAAATCTCATGGTAAAGAGCAATTGACCAATTACAAGAATCTATAATTTAAATCTATAGATTATAGAATTTTACGTCTAAACTCATTTTGACTTTTGATCCATATAGGAAGTTAAAATATAGAGCATAATTATCAAATTTTATTTGATTGATCCATGGTCCATTGTTGTTGATTTTTTACCATCCTATCTCTCACCCAATATTTGACACTCAATTCCTCTATACGAAGGCGGACATTGAGTGGAAGAGGTGGGTGATAATTTGACAACCAAGAGGACATGTATGATGCACACACATTATCAAACATCTTTACCTGCATGAAAAACATTATTATTAGGTTTTACATTATTAAATAGGGAAAAACATTTTTTATTATTTTATTATGAACGAATTAGAAAATTACATTAAGGATAGAAAACATTAAGAAAATATAGTTAATACACATAATGAAAGAGTAAAATGACATAGAATTTTAGTAATTGTCTAGGTGCCAAAAATAATAGAGGTTTTAAAGCCATTGAAGCAAATTTCAAGCAAAAATATATTAAATGATTTATATTCTAATATTTTGACAAAGTGCAAACATGACATGTATGCCAATGATATCAAATCCTCTCAGATACAAAATAATTTTCAAAATTTGGTATGCATAATAATAAAGTGTGTACAATAAGTTAAGCTATTATCTATAGTGAGGACATTAATATAGATTAGAAATTAATTGATGTCAAAGTGCAAGAGTAGGCACTCAATTCATTTAAAAAGAAAAATCAAAATATTTGAAATGAAAATCATATAGTTTCTAAGAGTATTTGATATAATTATGAAACATTTTTTGATCATTTATATTTTATATTTTTTACAATGAAAATTGTGGAAATATATAGGTGGCATATAAAATGTTAGTAATTATTATGGTTGATAAAAAAACAGATGTATCAAAGCCATTGAATAATTTTCATCAACAAAAAATATATTACCTCAATTATCTTGTAAAAAATTGAGTATATTTTCTTCATCCTTGCATTTGGCAAGTTGTTTACCCTTCTTCATTTTCTCATACGGTCTGTTGATATTTTGTAGCTTCAATTGAATAAACACCATGAGTCAATACTATTTTTTACACACACACACACACACACACACACACACAAATATTATTATGTAAATATTAGAGAAATTAATATAATACTCAAGATATATATATATGTGTGTGTGTGTGTGTGTAATCATAATTGTCATTATATTAATTACATAATAATGAATAGACATGTCCCATGAAGGGACATATCTCTTCTTGGCTCATTCTCAATATAAATGAAAGAGATTGTTGCATTTGAAAATCACATACAATTAGATAGTGCTATTACATTTGCAATGATCCTAAAACCTTAACATGGTAACAGAGCAAAGTTGCAAATGTAAGAGAGTAGTTTGTTGATGGTGAATGTGTGATTGTCTCAGAAAATACAGTCTCAGTATGAGGACCATATCTCACAAATGCACTGTTGGATTTTGCTAAATTTTGGATATGTTGGTGATAATCAAATTTAGAAGAATCTCAATAAGCCATTGATAGAACAGATTGAGTCCCATACCTAGGTCCCACTCTTGTATTAGTCCCATATTCTGTTGATTCGGTTGATCCATACCCACTAGCCCTAGCTCCCTTCCTTATAGCTTATCCCGTCTTAGCTTCCCCGAGTTATATATAGTAGGGCCTCCCACTTATTCACCAGAGCAATCGAAGAGAAAATGTCAAGTTCAAAAGTTATGATCGACTGTGCACGGGTCTATGCCAAAATTTGTAAAAGAGCAAGGTTCCTTCTTTAAAAACCTAACCGCTTGAAGGAAGATCTGATCATATTGAAGGTTGTCATAGTGTATAGAACCTTTGGATATTCAAGAAAGGTCATGTGAATAATTATGGTAATTTTCAAGAACGACGACATCATTTTGTGAATTTGCAAGATATTTTCTATATGGGCTCACCTTACAGAATGAAATATTTGAAATTTATTAAAGACAAGTATTTCATGTTTTATTAATGCACATAATTTTTGAGTTTGTAATTCATGCTTTAACATTGGGATAGTAAATCTTGTATACTTCTATCAATGGTATTTTCCTTTGAGATAGTTTAGTTTTATGAACTATTTATAATATCTCTATTTGAAATACTTTTAGATGAATGAAGAGGCATACGTGATTGCATTCAAGAGAGAAAGAGCGTGATGCTTGCAGTCATGGGATTGAGTTGATGGCTGGAACATTTCTTCAAAGAAATAAAACATCATTTAGAGGGTAAACCTACAGAAGCAACCTTGGACGAGAAGGTCAAAAGGTTGATATCACATTCAGAAGAAGTCTGACGAACCATAAGAGGCAACCTTGAATGAGAAGGTTAGATGTTGATGTTAGTACTCAAGGCTTCAGAGGGAGTCACTACAACATCTAGAGGATCTGTATTATTTGATTTCCAAAGATCTTGGTCACATTGAGTCAGATGGAGTAAACAATATCGAGATGGTTTCCCTAATGACCAGGAAACTATAAAAGGAAAAAGAATTGTGATTCAAATGATGTAGTTCAATGTATGTGAGCTAGAAGGCTTTTATGTAGATATCTAGGTCATGATATTCCTAGATGGATGGTTGGGCATTCAAGAAAAGAGGTTAATGCAGACTAAAGAACAAAGACACTACTTGCTCACAGAAGGTTGATATTAGATTCAGAGGGAGTATGATAGTTCATCTAAAAACAACCTTGGACGAGGAGGTGAAGAGGTTGTTACAAGACCTTAAAGGAAGCATCCAGAGGACTATGATCATGAGATTGAGTCTCATGTGTGTTCGCTGAAATGCTTTTATGCTAACTCCTACATAACTTGGGGTTCACCTAGAGTGATGCAAACTATATAAGAGATATAGTGCATAAGCATGTTATTCAAGGTACATTATCACTACAGAACATATGGCTGATATTCTCACCAAGTTTCTTACTAGAGGGAAGGTTGTGTACCTTTGAGATAAACTTGGTATGTTGGAGAATGAAGCCTTAGATGAAAATGAGTTTCAACATCTATGATCTATTATCTTGTATGTTATTGCATTCTTCTCTTTGAGATAGAAGTCTAAGGTGAAAGCCCTTGTTTCCCCCTTTGGGATGAACCATGATGGATCCACCCTCTAAGATAAGTCAAGGTGGATTTCGTGTGTGTAACTCTAGAACTTATGGGCCCTCCTTTGAACATTGGAGAAAGGTGACGACTTTTCGACAATGAACAATTGTATTTGATTGATGTTGCGAGGTGATGACTTTGCAACATCTCCATCATGGTGGATATCATGTGACTTGATATTCGTGGACATGTCATGTTGGTTAGGATCTCTTAGACATCATGGTAGATATCATAAGGCTGATAGCATTAAATAAACCATAGATGATTTAGAGATCTTCATGGTGGATATTATGTGATGTAATATCTGTAGACATGCCATGATCAGTCTATATGGTAAGTATCACATATGTGATACTAGTACACATACCATACTAGATATTTTGAGTACTTGGGTGAGTATCATGGGTTTGATACTTGGAGACCATTACTCATGATAATCATTTTGAGCAATTAGGTGAATATCTTGTGCGTTGATATTTGGAGACTATTGCTTTGAGTACTTGGTAAGTATCATGGACTTGATACTTGAGGGCCATTACTTGTAATATCAGTAAAATGATATAAATATAAAATGATTATCTATAGTCACATTGAGTACTTGGTAAATATCATGGACTTGATATTTGGAGACCATTACTCTGAGTGCTTGAGTGAGTATCATGAATTTGATACTTGGAGACCATTCCTCATGATAATCATTTTGAGAAATTAGGTGAATATCTTGTGAGTTGATATTTGGAGACTATTGCTCTGAGTACTTGGTAAGTATCATGGACTTGATACTTGAGGGTCATTACTCGTAATATCAGTAAAATGATATAAATATAAAATGATTATCTATACTCACATTGAGTACTTGGTAAATATCATGGACTTGATATTTGGAGACCATTACTCTGAGTACTTGGGTGAGTATCATGGATTTGATTCTTGGAGACCATTACTCATGATAATCTTTTTGAGCAATTAGGTGAATATCTTGTGAGTTGATATTTGGAGACTATTGCTCTGAGTACTTGGTAAGTATCATGGACTTGATACTTGAGGGCCATTACTCGTAATATGAGTGTATGCAAATTAGATGTTTAATACTAGAAATGATAAATTAACTATTTAGAGGCTAACAAATCTATCTAATGCAACACAATGAAGAATGCAAAGTAATCACAAATGATGAAACTAAATCAATTACCTTCACCTACCATGCAGCTTGTCTCCATTGTCCTCCTAGCCTTGATTTCTTGGATGGTTGAGCTCTCAAATTTCCAATTTGAAGCTCCTTGCCCAAAATGTCACCAAAGTGTGGAGATTGAATGAGTGAGTGCAAAATAGCCCAAAGCTTGATTATGCAACTAATAGATGGAATGCAAATGGAATGATGATAGTGTGGATGCTTGATTTCTCTTGGAATGCTTGATTGCTTGAATGCTTGATTACAAATTACCTATTACCTCACAAAAGGAAAATGAGACTCTTTTTATAGATTTTTGGAGAATCTAAGCCTAGGTGGAACAATCCTACGATGGAAAATGAAAGATGGGAGATCTTAGGGCTAGAATTGACTTGGTTGAAAGAGTTGAGAGAAAGGGAAATGTAGTTGGAATGTGAGAGGAATAATAGGGATGATGTTCCTCTCTCATTGACATGGAAGAGAAGAAGGTCGAAGGGAAAGACACATGTTAAGTGTCTCACAAAGACCAAAGAGAGAAAGAGGGAGAGACCTTTTCCTCATGAGGACTCTTGGTACAAGTGTCCTATGAGTCACCTTTGACCCTTAGAGGTGGCTTGAGAAGCCCCTGAGGAATAGGGATTGTCTCTTGACTTGGTTTGAGAGAAGACATGTGGTCATGAGACCAAGTCTTATGAGGCCACATAGCCCTTAAAGATAGGACATGTGTGGGTGAGGATAATTATTAATAAACTATTAATAATAATTATTTATCTTAGCCAAAGTGATGTGTCAGGTGACTAGGTAGGTGAGGTGGACTTAGTCATATTTAGGTGATTGTGTAATTAATTAAATCACTTTAATAGACTAATTAGAAAACTTAGGATAGAGGATTAGAGTATAGTGAATTTACTAAATAAATTGAATAATCTATTTAATAAATAGAGGAAATGAATATTAATTAAATAATAAATATTTAATTAATTCATCAAGTCAATATCAATTAAATAATAAATATTTAATTAATTAATGAAGCCATTTTTAAGTGTATACATTTTGTCCCTTTTTGAAATAATGTGCTGGTCACATTGTTTCAAAGAAAAATTCAAGCATTTTTGCCCCTACCTCAGACAATGTCTCAGACAACCTATGCATGCCCCCTCGAGAGATTGATTGAAAAAAAATATGTAATGAATTTTTTTATTTATTTACGTTGAGTTTGACAATCAATCTCACGAAAGAAACGATAGAAAAGATGGATGAGAACAGGGTGAAACATAAGAATAACGGGAGGTAGGGTCCACACACGCGAAGCACATCGGGTGCACAGGCTTTAGATAGGGCAAAGGGGTCCACAATAGGCTCATTGTGCACACGTGTCATTTGGAGATTGGAGCTTGAGAGAGAGAAGAGCAGAGCTGGTAGGATGTCGTTCCCGCTATCAGACCATCGCTTCGAGAGAGTCAGACGCTTCTAGAGACTGCCATGATTTGGGAGAGCCGGTAGATGACTCGATCCTCTTTGTCAATTTGATGATTTTGAATGATTTGCAGTAGAATTGTAGCATGTTAGGTTAGATTGAACATAGGTTTAGGTTAGAAATTTTTTTTATTCTTGGTCGCTAAACAAATGCGTAGTTGCGGCGCATGAATGCGTAGCAACGAGCCATGTTTGCACAGCAAACTGCCATTTCTGCACATTCGTTTAGGGCAGCTGCGCATTTGGGGTTTATGATAGGTTGTACTGTGCATATGTCAAATAAAAGTGCGCATATGTTGTTCTTGCGCATTTGTTAGGTTTAGTGGCGCAACTGATTAGTAAAACTGCACAAATGTTCAATCTTTGCAAGTGTTAGGGAATTTTGCGTAATTAGTTAGGGAAATTGCGCAACTATAAAAGTCTACGCAAATATGAGGGGTTCCTGCGCAAGCATTTTTCAGTGTTGCGCATTTGTTTTAGGGAATGAAATTTGAAGAATTAGAGCATGAATTAGGTCAAACTGGATATCGATAAGCCGAAATGATCCATCGGCATTATATTGTGATCGATTTAGTCAAGATAGATAACATTGTAGCCCAATTGCTAGTTAACCCTCTTGATTTCAGATAATTGATAAAATTACCTGTTAGTACACGTGATAAACATGTATTCGATTGATAGGATAAGATAGATAGATCATTTGGATCGAGATCTGATAATTTGATTGATTGATTATGATAGGAGGATATCACAGACATTCTGATGTCGTGGGAGAGATATCCTGTGACTCAGAATCTGAGGTTGGCGCTGTCAGAGACTGATAGATTGTTGATCGGGGCGACTGGACTGTACCACATTATTTATACGCCTGAGATTCGGGCGAACCTGGGCATTTTGACAGCACTTGCCGATAGATGGCACTTAGAGACGAGCACTTTCCATCTCCTTATAGGAGAGATGACAGTCACGTTAGAGGATGTATATCGCATCCTACGACTACCGATCATTGGAGAGTTAGTGCAGTACGATCGGTGTGGAGGGTTGGCGGAGTGCAAAGTTGTATTCGGGGATGATGAGATTGATGAGACAGAGATCAGCTGGGAGGATATGGTTGATTTCTATGAGCCTCTTCCTATTGTTTTAGCTGGAGCGATTGGAGGTTATGTGTGCTCCGATCGTAGATCACACGGATTTGTAATTGGTTGGGGTCGTACTCTGTAGAGGATGTTGGAGGATGGGACCCATTTTGCTTGGGGGGTGTGCCTGTTGGCGCATCTCTATCATGATTTACATCAGGTGGTGTACCACAAAGGTGCATCTTTATCAGCTGGTGTGACATTGCTCCATGTTTGGGCGTGAGAGCATATTGCAGTTACACGTCCATTAGCTATGAGATTCTGAGGTGTTGGACAACCTTATATTTTTTTGTATTCAGCTATCCAGACTCAGCATAAGCTAGGTCGATTAGAGTTTTGGTGTTACACTTTCGACACGATTGATACAGTGATCTGGAGACCCTACCTTGGGTGTGAGCCATGGGATCATGAGCGACAACTTGGATTCTGTTTTGTGTTTAGATGGTTGATAGGGAGGACTCCCTTCATTATAGAGAGACAGCTGGTGAGCCGGGTCCTTCGCTAGTTTGATAGGATCTAGGGGGTGCCATAGGGAGTAAAGGAGTTCATGCGCACACACCAGGAGAGGCGAGACTGGGGCCCGATGGTGTCATTTGAGATTGCCCGACAGGAGTTCTTGGACATGTCATTTTAGGCATGGTCGATGAGATAGGGGGTGGTAGACCCAGGGATGACAGCAGACTATGAGAGAGATCTGAGAGATTTTCCATTTCCTAGATTGACAGACCCAACAAAGAGGCCATCGGAGAGAGACGCAGCAAAGAGACGTCGAGGTAGGTGTCAAGGCTGAGATAGGAGAGGGCGAGGGAGAGGTGGAGGTGATGACGGAGATGATGGTGGTGATGGTGGCGATGGTGGGAGAGGAGAGAGAGCCGAGCCTCGTATGAGAGGCTGAGGTGTTAGACAGAGGGGTTTGATGCCACCTCCCATGAGATAGGTACAGAGACAGCCACCGACGTAGTTCGCATCAGGGGTTCCAGCACAGAGACCAACATCAAAGGTACCGGTTGCTATGCGAGCATAGGGAGATCCTATGGTACAGGTACAGGTGCCCATTCAGGTAGGACAGGTGCAGGATGAGGCAGATTTGTTATTAGGCCAGGTTGGAGTGGTACAGGGTGGACAGGTCCCCGATGATATACAGGACGAGCATATGCTCGATATGGCAGGGCAGGACGCACAGATGCCAGATGTGGATGCATAGGATGAGCAGGCTGGGATGGATATTAGTGGAGAGGACCCATACCTACAGAGAGACATTGCAAAAGAGGAGGATCCAGACATTGATTCATTGCTAGTCCGACTAGCAATGACACGGGTGCAAGCAGACCATGTCCCTAGACTATAGAGACAGATAGAGAGACTGGAGAGATAGATGGCATATCTTAGACATGAGCGTGACGCTGCTATAGAGCGACTCGGGGAGTCAGAGATGCTACTTGATGAGCTGTAGCGGACAGAGGAGTTAGGTCCCCATGGAGACAGTCTGCGAGCTATGATATGGGCCGGGAAGGAGATTTCCTACTGGCGAGAGGCCTACAGACAGATGGTACCTAGAGATCAGTGGATTGGGAGCTATAGAGAGAGCTCTTATGCAGGGGGACCAAATGCACAACAGAGACAGGTATCAACTGGTAGTAGTGGTGTAGCATCACGCCCTCCTAGAGCACCGACAGGTTCAAGGGATCCGATAGGAGCCTCAGGTTCAGGTGGGTCAGTAGCACGAGGTCTCATTGCATCGCGTAGACAGCGACAAACTGAGTCTGGACGCAATGGATCATAGATATATACACTCTTTGTATCATTGTATCAGTACATTTCATTATGTTATTGACTTGATGGACACTTTTGGACACATTGTTATATATGATATATCATTGGACATTTAGACGTTTTATTGTTTTATGGACTTTTATGTTGGATTCTCTATATATGATGATGCAGTTCTATCATGATTTATTGCGATGATTATACACGTGCGTACTGACATATGCAGGATATGATGTTTTACTTTGATATGCATAGAAGGTATGTTCTATAATGCAAATGGTTTACTTTGTGTTGAATGCATAATGATTAATGATCTAACATATGATGTTGATATAAATGCATGTCTTAATGATTTTACTTATGCATTGCTATGTGGTTATCAATGCAATGATGTAAATAACAACGTAAATGATGGATAATGAATGGATAATAAATGAGTATGAAAAATGCATTTAATGGATAATAAATGAATGATGTAATGTAAACGATATGTAATGAATGAAAATGTACCTAAGATGATTAAATATAATAAATGACAATATGACAATAGATAATGGGATAAAATGATAGCTATAATGAACATCATTGTAATTGAGCAATATATACAAATGAACTCACCTAATGAAGATAATACATGTCTTAAATGATGAAGTATGATAATAATAATAAAAATGGAATATGCAAAAAGGTTTAAGATGCAAGATGAAAACTTAATGTTTTTTGTTGCCCAAATGTCCTCAACTTAAATAACAATGTATCCGACACAAGAATAATGGACTAGGAGAATAGATGACCTAATAAGAAAGATTACCTACAAATCTCTATAAAAGGAGCATTGATATGCAAGTCATAAGTTGGTTAAATGCAATGCAAAATGAAATATGAAATGAGTATCTCCACAACTTCATGTAACATCTTTAGAACTTCATAATAACTGGAATTTGATTTTCATCATTGAGCTCGTTATGTTGCAAGGGAATGCAAGCATCATGGTATAATTAAACCAGGATGACCTGAGCACTTCTTGCATGGAGTTTAATATAGCAAACTTGACAAGCATCTAGGTATAATTGAATCAAGATGACCTGAGTTTCGTTTGCAGAACATACAAGAAATATTCCCCCCCTCCATCGGGGAACAAATATTTGGAGTTGAGGTATGTGTTGGCGTATCACCATTAATAGCATTTGTAGAACAACATAATTTAGATGTTGTCAAGACTATTAAACTGATGAAGGCATTTACGCACAGACAACCCAATTACTTGCTCTTTCGATTTCATCGAAAAATATCCCACAAACAACAATCAAAGAAAACATCATGCCCCATCCTGGCTATTCTAATCAATGACATATGGGAGTTTCAAAATCATGTCAAAGATATCCCGTAATAGCATAGGAAACATGATAACAATGAAATCCAGATATGAATGCATAATCTACAACAAACCATTCTAACATGCCTGCCATTAATATACATTTCTTTTGCCAAAAGATAGTGTAAGGTACATTGATCAGTTCGATTGATGATGTATAGTCAGGATGCATAGATAAGCGGTCATATTTTGAAGGATAGATCATAGATTATGATTCATCACGAATATATCATTGTGTAAGAACGTATGATTGCATTTGCTTGTCTGGTGAAAATACTCCATTTTGTCCTCTAAGAGTCATGACTATCATAGATCCACTTCCCAAACTAGGTCGAGGACATGCCCCCAGCTAGGTGATGGACTGACTTATTATGGATGAAGAAGGACAAAACAAGACTAGGATGAAGACCAAGACAAAAGATCAAGCTATGATGGGATTTTATTATGGGTAGATACAATGGAAGGTGTATGAACTGGCCATTTTATTATGATATATACATGGCAGGAATGGTGACTAACTAGCCATTTTATTGTGGATATATACAATGAATAGACACACTAGAAGAATCCTAATAGATAGAGGAGCTAACTTGTCACACATAGCGCCTATTTCCAGGTTTTCACCACATGCTTTTATTGCAGTTTTCTTTTGATTTTTTAAATTTTTTTTGAACTATATACATATTATATACATGCCCCTTGCATTGGGATTTCAAGGATAGAACTTCTTGAGATGTATACTGTTAAGAGGCTCATCCAAATGATCTCCCTCAGGTGTAGACAACTGATAAGCCCCAGAGCCATAGACTGTTGTGATTACAAAAGGACCTAACTAATTAGGTTCGAACTTGCCCTTCTTCTCACGATGCTATTGATTCTTTGGATTTTCTTGAAGAACTAGGTCACCCACTCGAAAGTCTCTGATTTTCACCTTGCTATTATACTGACGAGACATCCGCTGCTATTAGACTTTCAAATGATCATAAGCTCTTTGACAACGTTCATCCAACAGTTCTAGTTCAGTCAGCTGTGCAACTCGATACTCTTCATCTGGAATCAAATCTTTGAGAGTGACACGAAGAGAAGGCAACTTGACCTCGAGGGGCAGGACTGCTTTAGATCCATAAACAAGGGAATATGAGGTGGCTCTAGTAGGAGTATGGATGGATGTGCGGTAAGCCCATAAGGATAGATTCAGTTGGATATGCCAGTCACAGCTAGCGTCATTGACAATCTTTTGTAAGATTTTGACAATGGTTTTGTTTGACGCCTCAGCTTGGCCATTACCTTGGGGATAGTATATGGAGGAATAGTTATGGGTGATATGGAATTTTGCGCACAGTTCATCCATGTCCTGATTTTGGAACTGTTTCCCATGATCAGTAATGAGATACATAGGTATACCATATCTGCAAATGATATAGCTTAAGATAAACATGGATATTTGTTTCCCTGTGGCGGTAATCAATGGAACGACCTCAATCCATTTAGTAAAATACTCTATTGAAGTGATAATCGATTTGTGGCCATTGGAAAATGGAGGGTTGATGGCACCCACGAGGTTGAGCCCCCACCGATTGAATGGCAAGGTAGTTGTAAAAGGATGTAGTTCTTGTGCTGGAGCATGAATAAGGTTTCCATGTATCTAACATTTCTTGCATGCCCTAGCAAAATGAAAGGAATCTATTTCCATGGTAGGCCAATAATAACCCATACGCATGAGTTTTTTAGCCAAAGAGGGACCACTCGAATGTGTCCCACAAATACCCTCATGTACGTCTCACAAGGCAATTTGAGCTTCATCATGCGCGAGACATCACATGAGAGTACCATCAAGACCTTGCCGATAAAGGGTGTCAGATATTAGGACATATTGGGAGGCTTGGCAGAGAAAAGTTTGTTTTTGATTCCAGGATAGGTCAGGGGGTAGGATGTCATTTTTCAGATAAGAATAGATTTTTCCATAAATTGGGGAGTCATGTCTAATAAGATGACATATAATACTCGTATCAGGATCATCATATGTAGGACAAGTCAGGGATTCCACCAAGAACTCAAAATGGGTCTTGGTATCCTCTGTATCAAACAAAGAAGCAATTGTAGCCATTGCATCGACAACCTTGTTATCATGTCAGGGAATCTGATCAAAAGTGATGACTAAAAAAAATTGTTTGAAGTCATCAACCATATGTTTATATGGTAATAAGTTATCATCTTTAGTTGGATAGTCATCATTAACTTGGTTTATAATCAGCTGAGAATCCCCGTAGACATTCAGTTCCGCTACATTCCATTGTAAAGCCATCTTTAGCCCAATTATCAAAGCTTCATATTTAGCCACGTTATTGGTGCAAGGAAAAAGCAACTTGTAAGACTTCAGAATTGTGTATCCTTGCGGTGTGACAAAGAGAATACCAGCTCCTGAACCCTGTTGAGTACATGATCCATCAAAGTATAATTTCCATGTTTGTGTAGACAATGCCAAGATGTGTGCATCAGGAAACTTTGTGTGTATAGGTTGGTCATTCGTTAATGGGGCATCAGCTAGTTGATCTGCTATCACTTGGCCTTTGATAGCCTTCCTGTCCACATATTCAATGTCGAATTCACTAAGCAGCATAACCCACTTAGCCAATCTGCTTGTTAAGGCTGTCTTGCTTAATAGATACTTTAAAGGATCAATCTTTGCAATGAGCTTGATGGAATGTGACAACATGTAATGTCACCACTTTTGTGAAGCAAAGACAATGGCCAGACATGCTCTTTCTATCGGAGAATAGTTTAGCTCATATCCCACTAAGGTGCGATTGATATAGTATATGGCTTTTTATTTTCCTTCATGGTCTTGCTAAGCCAGAAGAGCACCTAATGAGACTATCGTAGCTGAAATGTAGAGCAAGAGTGGCTTGCCCAAAATTGGTGACATCAAAGTTGGAGGATTCACCAGATATTGCTTGATTTTATTGAAAGCTTCTTTGCACTTATCATCCCATTGGAATAAGATATTTTTATGCAACAAATGCTGAAAGGGATGGCTACGATCTGCTAGTTGAGAAACAAATCTTCGGATGGATTGGAGACATCCCTGCAAAGATCTTAATTGACTGATGTTAGTGGGGGAAGCCATCTCCATTATTGCTTTAACCTTTTATGGATCAACCTCAGTTCCTTTGGCTGAGACAATGTATCCTAACAGTTTACCTGATGTGACCCCGAGTGCACATTTCTTTGGATTGAGTTGAATTTGATACTTTTCCATCCGGGTGAATATTCTATCCAACACTCTCAAATGGCCTTCTCTATTTTTGGATTTTGCTAAAATTTCATCAACATAATCTTCCATGATGGTATGCATCATGTCATGAAAGATTGTAGTCATGGCCCTTTGATAAGGGGCACCAGCATTCTTAAGCCCAAAAGGCATCACATTCCAACAATATGTACCCCAAGGACAAGTAAAAGCAGTCTTTTCATTGTCTTCTGGTGCGATCTTGATCTGGTTATATCTAGAAAATCCATCCATCAAAGATAACATCTCGTCTAGCCATCAAATCAACTATAATATCAATGTTGGGCAATGAAAAATCATCTTTTGGACAAGCCTTATTGAGATCTCTATAGTCTATATAAATCCGGATAGATTTGTCTGGTTTTGAGACTGGGACAATATTTGAAATCCAGTCAGCATAATCAATAGCATGAATGAACCCAACATCCAAGAGTTTCTTCAATTCTTCTTTAACCATTAGTGCAATGTGCAGGTGCATCTTGCGGAGCTTCTGCTTAATTGGTTTAACACCTGGTGCAATAGATAAATGATGCATAATGAGATTAGGGTCCAGCCCAGGCATATCAGCATAGGACCAAGCAAAGTTGATTTGTCTCTCTTTGAAGAACTTTTCAAAAGCTGCTTTCTCTAATTCTGTCAAGGATGCTGCTACTTTGAGAATGCATGGAGACTCTTTTGTGCCAATGTTAAGAGGTACTGTTGGTTCTATAAGTATGGAAGATTGCTCTCGATATAGATAATTAGGAAGAGTGTCAATCCTTCCATCATCAGGCACCTCAGAGAGGTTTTCACCATCAAATGCATCTTTTCTTTTTACTATTTTTGGATCTAATATTACCATTGAGTGGTTTTCACCATTAGATCTATTGATTATTTTTATGACTAAAAGGATTGGCACTCTCCCCAAAGTAAGCCATGTCATTGAGTTCTATCAAAAATCTTGACTTGTGATTCCCTGGCGGTAAATGATCCCTGATTTTGAGATAGTCAATGATTGTGTCATCATTATGGAAGACATCAAGTTCTGGATGATCGGGAGAATCCCAATCAATAAGTTCAGGATGTACAAGGGGCATTGGATCATTTGGGTCAGTTTCAAAGGCAGAGATGGTATTGATGGAAAAGTTGTCAAGGTTTATGATGGTATTAGCGAGGTCTATTTCCATACTCTCATCTGAATCATCTGTCACAAGATAACGCTCACTTCCCTCATGATCAACAAGAGTAGCATTACGTGGGACCAATCCTAGTGAGTCAGTCTTTGAAGTCTATCCCTCATGGTAATCGTTACTATAGTGATGGACAACATCAAATCCTATGTCTTCAGTACAATCAAATAATGAATCCCATTCATAATCATTAGAGTCAGAATCATCATTATCCCTAAGTCTATCAATGATTCCCTGTGCTATCCTTTGTTTCTCTAGATCTACATACATACCATGCTTTCGGAATTGTAAGGCAAGAGCTTTGGATATCTCATGAAAAGGTGTGATCTTTGCTTTTCCTTTTGGTTATGTTGGTCCTTCTCCCTTATACCCTAATCCTGTAGTGTCTCTTTGATAGTTTGGATTTTGCAAAATTGGCTTTATAACACCCTCTCTTTGTAACCCTATAGGTCCAACTCCTTGGTATCCCATATTTTGTAGCAAAGTATAACCTTTACCATAGACATCAGGTGATATATATTCATGTTTGATATCCTCTTCATTATGTTGTGATTTAAGCAAATGATTAGCATTACGCTCAGCTGCCTCTTTTGATATAGTGCCCCCACTTATAAATGTGTCATAAACAAGTGTGGAAGGGGGTTCTAATTGTTGTTTAGTGATCAAAGATCTACCATATTATCTAGGAGATAAAGGTAACTCTGGGATGCAAAGAGATTGACCTAAAGTGTACTCTCCCATACTTCTCTCTTTGATGTCTATCTTGATCCCATTAGATTTAGAAGTTGATGCTACATTACTAGGATCAATGGGTGTAGTTGCAGACGATCTAGTATGATTATAAGGAACCAAAGAATCAGATGCCTTCACAGTGCGATAGTACTGAAAAGGATTAGTCCATTCACTATACTATAAGCATAATGACTTCTGTGCTAGAGTATAGTGAATTTACTATACTATAAGATAAGTATCTTTGCAAAAAAGGTAAGGAGGGGTTCTCCATTCTTTTGATGTGCATTGCAAAGATCAAGCATAGTGACTTCATGTTTGATATTATATGAGTAATGAGTCACAAACTTGTCAATAAGCTCATTGAAAGATTTGATGCCTGGGGGTAGTTTGGAGAACCATTCCATGGCTTGTCCTCCTAAACTTCATGGAAATAGTCACATACGATAAGTATAATTGTGAGCGACTTCAATACAAGCAACACAAAACTCACGGATGTGGTCTTGTGGATCCGAATTCCCTTTGTATTTGTCAAATTTTGGTACCTCAAAATGAGGAGGGAATGGAATCATTGCTAAATTCTTATCAAAAGGATAAGGACATATATCATCCAAGGAATACTTCTTAGTTGATGATCTAGTTTGGATGTCATGGATTTGTTGTTGAAGCATTTGGATTTTTTGTAGAATGGGATCTAAAGATAATGTGTTTCCTTGAGTGTTTTGGGAAACATGCTATTGAGTATGTTGAGAAGCATTGGATTGCTGATTGGTTTCCTTTGCCCCATGAGTATCTTGAGAACTCTTAGGGATTTCTTGATTATTGTTGTTAGATGGTTCTTTAAGATGGGAAACATCAAAATCACTTGGTAGTTTAGCTCCTTGTTGAGCAAGCATGAGGAAATACATCTCTCTATCCAAGCCTAGGAGTCTTTCCATGACTTGATAAAATTTAGGATCTTGTGTAGCATCCCTAAGTTCTTGATCGGTAGGTTCCTCATCTAATGTAAAAAGTGAAGTCTTCTTAGGAAGTTCTTTTGACCAAGGGTTCTCTTCATTTTTGGTATTGCCTTCCATCTTGCCTAGGGATTCTGGATCAACAGTTTGCTTGAGTTTCTGAGATCGAGTTTGAACCATAAAATTAAGAAAGTTGATTGTGGGATGGAAGATGTTGATGAAAAGATATGGAAAGTGATTGATAGAAAAGATATGGAAAAGTGTTGAAAATTGTTGAGACAACTTGATAAAATCTAAGTCAATAGGAGGTATGGATCTCACTATGATATGACAAAGAAAAATCAAGAGATAGTAACCTAAGTAAGTTTGTTGGTTAAGGATGATAGATCCTGATATGATAAACTCACAAAGATCAAAATATGATAGATAAGGTGATGTTTCAACACTAAATTGAGAATTTTAAAGATTGGAGGAAAATTATTTGATGACTCTTAATGAAGGAATGATGATGAAAAATTGATGAAAATGGTCAAACTAAAGATCAGAGGTATGTACAAATCAAATTTTTTTCTAGAATTTTACTGAAGATGAAAATGGGTATTTGAAAAGGTAATTTTGAAATTTCCAAGGTTTGTGGGAATGCTCTCTATTGTATATGCATAGCAACAAATGCGTAGGACAGTTGGATAAATGCACAACAATTTGGAATGAATGCGTGGATGCTTCTAACAGATGCGAACTGGCAAAATCAAAAGCGCAGACAATATGAACATATGCGTAGTAGGATTGATCAAATGCGCAGCAGGATGTGATATATGCACAGGGTCTAAATTTTTTGATGATTTTGAACTGAAAATTTGAATTTTTTTGGTTTTCTGATGGATTTGGTTTTTGGCAAAGATAAAATGCATAGACACACACACGCAAGACATATAAAATTTTGATCTAATGTAATCTAGTATGAATGCACAAACACGCTTACAATCCTAAGGTTGGCAAGGACAGTATATGTTGAATCCCCACTAGGATAATAAAATCCAACCATGCAAATCCACAGCGGACAGCCTAGGAACTTGGAGGCATGGGCTCCTCCTTACATGTGCACACACTTCTCAGGCACACCAAGTTCTGAATTCAATGGGTCATTACTTCCCAAAGAACTGCTATCTCTACTATGAACCGTGAGTAATGTGGGGTGTCTTCACGAGCTTGGGTGACCCCTTGAGCCAGCAAATAGAAGGTTTTTGGCCACTATACAAAAGATTTTAGTAAGGACATCCGTTCAAGTGGTTGTGATCAAGTCATTTTCCCAATTAAGGGGGCTTTCCCAATCCTTCAAAGCAAGGCTTTCACCTCTACTATGTAGGACTTTAACACACCATTGGGGTACTAGAGGAGATTTTGGTTGCCACAAAGAATTCATACATGTCTAATGTGAGACTAATCACACTAGCATTTTTTATATACCGGTTTGGAAGGGCTTGGCTTTAGCCTATTACCAGTTGGGTCATTCTTTGGGGTGAGTAACTCTTTTCCTACCAAAGACCCCCCTCTAAAAATTATAAAAGTTTCTCTTACACCCAAGGTCCACGAATGGCGAGGGGAGAGGATACGTTGTTATAATTTTGGGATTATAGATAGCTATTAAGCAAAACACAATAGACACTTGGCTATGCTAAAGAAGACACATGAAATTCAAAAACATGTCATATTTTAAAACCCAAACAAGATTATGGTTTATTTTGCAAACCCCTTAAAAATTTACAAGGAAAACTGTTAGAAAGTTTGGAAATGGGGTCTTGAAAATATCATCCTACAAAACAACCTAAAAGACTACCAGAATGAATAGAAACTTGTTAAAAGGTTAGCTAAAATCAAAACAACTAGAAAACTGAATTTAACTACAACAAATAACAAATACGCAAAAACAGTGAGCAAATGCATAGGATAGAACAGATGCGTCGAAATGATGGATGCACAGTAGAAAATAATGAATGTGTAGTGAGATGGTGCAAATGCACATAAACTGTAAATGCACAACAGGATGTGATGAAATCACAGAATAGTGAGGTAAATGCACAGGTGTTAATTAGAAAATGAAAAGATAGAACATAAAGTGGCGACTGTGATAGCAGAAAATGTATGCGCAGAAGAAAATGATGAATGCACAACAATCGGGTATGAATGCGCATAAGTGACTTGTAGAAAAATTTTCACACATAAAACTAAAAATAGAATGTTAAAAACATGGGTTGCCCCATGGTGGGTGCCAAAAATGTATGCAAATTAGATGTCTAATACTAGAAATGATAAATTAACTATTTAGAGGCTAACAAATCTATCTAATGCAACACAATGAAGAATGCAAAGTAATCACAAATGATGAAACTAAATCAATTACCTTCACCTACCATGCAGCTTGTCTCCATTGTCCTCCTAGCCTTGATTTCTTGGATGGTTGAGCTCTCAGATTTCCAATTTGAAGCTCCTTGCCCAAGATGTCACCAAAGTGTGGAGATTGAATGAGTGAGTGCAAAATAGCCCAAAGCTTGATTATGCAACTAATGGATGGAATGCAAATGGAATGATGATAGTGTGGATGCTTGATTTCTCTTGGAATGCTTGATTTCTTGAATGCTTGAGTGCTTGAATGCTTGATTACAAATTACCTATTACCTCACAAAGGGAAACTGAGGCTCCTTTTATAGAGTTTTAGAGGATCTAAGCCTAGGTGGAACAATCCTACGGTGGAAAATGAAAGGTGGGAGATCCTAGGGCTAGAATTGACTTGGTTGAAGGAGTTGAGAGAAAGAGGGATGTAGTTGGAATGTGAGAGGAATAATAGGGATGATGTTCCTCTCTCATTGACATGGAAGAGAAGAAGGTGGAAGGGAAAGACACATGTCAAGTGTCTCACAAAGACCAAATAGAGAAAGAGGGAGAGACCTTTTCATCATGAGGACTCTTTGTACAAGTGTCCTATGAGTCACCTTTGACCCTTAGAGGTGGCTTGAGAAGCCCCTAAGGAATAGGGATTGTCTCTTGACTTGGTTTGAGAGAAAATATGTGGTCATGAGACCAAGTCTTATGAGGCCACATAGCCCTTAAAGATAGGACATGTGTGGATGAGGATAATTATTAATAAATAATTAATAATAATAATTTATCTTGGCCAAAGTGATGTGTCAGGTGACTAGGTAGGTGAGGTGGACTAGGGGACTTAGTCATATTTAGGTGATTGTGTAGTTAATTAAATCACTTTAATAGACTAATTAGAAAACTTAGGATAGAGGATTAGAGTATAGTGAATTTACTAAATAAATTGAATAATCTATTTAATAAATAGAGGAAATGAATATTAATTAAATAATAAATATTTAATTAATTCATCAAGTCAATATCAATTAAATAATAAATATTTAATTAATTAATGAAGCCATTTTTAAGTGTATACAATGAGTAAAATGATATAAATATAAAATGATTATCTATACTCACATTGAGTACTTGGTAAATATCATGGACTTGATATTTGGAGACCATTACTCTGAGTACTTGGGTGAGTATCATGGATTTGATACTTGGAGACCATAACTCATGATAATCATTTTGAGCAATTAGGTGAATATCTTGTGAGTTGATATTTGGAGACTATTGCTCTGAGTACTTGCTAAGTATAATGGACTTGATACTTGAAGAGCCATTATTCGTAATATCAGTAAAATGATATAAACTTTAAATGATTATCTATACTCACATATTACCTTGAGGTAATATTTTTATCCTCCCTAGCTAAGAGGGAGTGTTAATGATTACAGCAATTTTGTGTAGCTATGGTGAGGGATCATAAGTGTTGACATTGGATTGATTTATCCTCCCTAGCTAAGAGGGAGTGTTGATGTTTTGTAGCTTCAGTTGAATAAACACTACGAGTCAATACTAGTAAAGATATGTATATATATATTTAGTATATATGAGATGTATATATACTAATAAATAAATAAATAAATAAATAAATAAATAAATAAATAAATAAATAAATATATATATATATATATATATATATACACACACACACACAAATATTATTATGTAAATATTAGAGAAATTAATATAATACTCAAGATATATTATATATGTATATATATGTGTGTGCGTCTATATAATCATAATTGTCATTATATTAATTACATAATAATGAATAGACATGTCTCATGAAGGGACATATCTATTCTTGGCTCATTCTCAATATAAATGAAAGAGATTGTTGCATTTGGAAATCACATACAATTAGATAGTGTTATTACATTTGCAATGATCCTAAAACCTTAACACGGTCATATGTGAATGGTGGCATTATTCTCAAACCCTCTAGAGATTGTACATGAGATACAACCACAAATGTCAAACTTGTTCTTTCTCTTGGTCCTATATCAATTGTAGCTTTTGAAAGAGTCAAACCCTGAGATTTATGTATTGTCAATACCAATGCCAATCTTAGTGGTAATTGAAATGCCCTACCCCTTTGTATTTTTTTTATTGGAATTGTAGTTAGATGATAATCATCAAATAGTATTACAAAATAATTGTCAAACTCAACCATCACATATGTTGGTGGTTTAGGTTGAGCACTTCTTGGTTTATAAACAATTTTTGGAACATATCCCAGAGCTCCATTTACAAGACTTGCTTATATCAAAATATTTGACGTCAACATTACCCTTGAATTATTACTAATCAATAACTCTAGATCAATTTCATCATTTGAAAATATTTTGTTGTATTAACACTTGTTGCTTGTGTTGCAACACTATGTGCAATAAGATGCTTCAATGAATATAACATTATTTTTACTATGATTATGAACATTTCCATTTGCAGAGAACAAATGGATAGTATTATAAAACTCTTCAATGTTAGCAGTATCCATACTAATAGGGGTTCTTGTCATAAGCAACATCCAATCATCAATTTGCAGGTTTGCATCTCTTAGATTTGTCAAAAGTTGACGAAATCTTTTTTGTTGAATATCTTCTCCATCTTGTCTGAATACTTTATCTAAGGTAACCATCATTTTGAATTCTTCCCACAATAACTTTGCCTATTTGTTGTTGTCATATGTTGGTTGATTATTCACTAGAGACCTAACTAGCCCAAATCTGTAACCAAAATTATAAATATACATGAGACATAATCAATAATAATTATTTTCAAATGGTATGGTAATACTGTATCAATTTAGTAAACAGTGTAATATTAAATACTATATTATAAAATAGGTATCCACATTAGTCATTAAGAAGGTTATACCTTTAAAGCTTTTGTGTGCACTTTGTTGGAATGTCTGTCTGAGTCGAGAATCTATGTTCTCAAGCATGTTCTGACCAATGAAGCTCATTTTATCAATCAAAATGTATTTGATATGTGCTATCTCTTCAGGCTGAGGCACATTTCATTTTCTGCTGCCCTATATACTATGAGATTAGAGGGAGATTCTATTACTTATTCAAAGATTGCAGCTCCTTGAATTCCTTCTTTTGTTACTCTGACCAGAGATGTCTGGGACTCTATTTATGGGAGATGGTACGACTCCGTGACTAGACCCTGCAGATTCTATTTCCCTAGCAGCAGGTCACCAAGTAGCTCATTATAGATTTCTTCTTGATCTCGCCCTTGGCTCGGGGTGTGAAGCGGCCCTCATGTGCCTCTGCCATCGGTCACTCCAGATCCATGAGACCTCTCTATGCTTCTACCCATCAGAGGCAGACCACCAGTAGATCATGATGACGAATCCATACCCATATTCTTCCAGGTCACTATCCTTTTGTGTTGTGTTTCTTTCCCCTTGGGAAGGACCCCTAGTCCTTGCCCTGGTGGTTCTTGGTTCTTTGTTCTCTGCTTCTTCTTGTTTGGTTCCTTGTTCTTTTAGCATGTTCCCCTGACCACTATTTGGTGGTCCACTGGTTTCTTGTTATTTTTGCTATATGATTCCTGTCCCATAGACCCTTGTTGATCTTCCGTTGGACATTAATAAATTTATCTTATCTTGAAAATTTATGAGTCTTGTTCCTTCCAGTTGAGCAAAATCTCGTACTCATATTCTCAATTTTGAATGAACTATAGAGGGTCCTATATTAAATGTTGCAACTTATATTGGTGCAAGTAATGGAAGAGGTGAACGAGATGACATTGTAGTGCCTCTCTCATTTGTATTCTACATGATATCTTGAGGGATATGCATTTGACTTTATGTATGCTTGTATTGTGTGATCATGTTGGACTTGTGATAGGTTGTTACCATCGAGGTGATCCGATTTGTGTGGTTGCATCGACAAGTTGTTTATGTCTTATACTTGGCTATGAGAACCATTGTGTTGTGGCTGGTTGTATATCTAAATTGTGATGCTAGACCTTTGGAGGCCTTTATTCTGAGTTTGAGGACTCATTGTGTTATTGGTGTCTTGATCTAAGCTTGACTCATTTATGTGATTCAGTAACTATTTCCATATTATTATTTTATGTTGGCATTGTGAGATACGCCCATTTTATTTTGTTCATGTTCATTCTGATATTACTATTGTGGTCATGATGGCATTTGGATTATCAGATATATTTGATTACGTGCCTTATGATGTGAGGGATGGTTACAATGTAGGTGTTAGTGGATATTGGATTATGATTGTATCATGATGTTGTTATTAAGTGATTATCCATGTGATGTGATCGGTAGTTGTAGTGTGTGATGCATTTGATTACTAGTATCATTGTTGATTTAAATGTTAGATTATGTTGTTATTACCATTCTGATCATACCCGAATGATGATGCTTTATGATAATATTTGAGGTATTTAGCATTGAAGAATATTGGATTAATATGTTAGGATGATAGTATTGAATTTCTTGTTATATTGTGCCTTATATTCTGTTGGGTATTTTTATGGAGAATTGCACTAATATATGCTCATATTGCTAGAAATGATTATTTAATGTTTTTTATATTTAAATGCAATATTAATTTATGTGATATGATGCTCACTGCTATGTTCATATAATTGTTATGAATTATGCCTAATGTAATTATTTGAAGTGAGATAAATTTGTAGTTACTCATTCATGAGGTCCACACGATATCTCATTCTCTATCTTTATTTTCTAGCATGTATGTTCATGTGTTTCAACTATTTATATTGTGAGCATCTACACTTGATTTTTGTATGTTGTCGTGAATAGGTACCAAACACATTCCACCTGAGCTACAAGCTTTGAGTGTGTCTATATCCTTGATAGTGGCATAGAAGATAGTTTCATCAGCCTTTCATATTTGAGCCAATATCATCCATGTATGGAGGATGTACCCGTAATTGATATAATATTCCCTCCAGTATGTGTTGGTAAATCCTGATTTTATAAATATATTTTTTGATAGACCAGTTGTGGGTTTGTGCATTAAAGTTCATGTAGTTGTCGCAGAAGAGGTTTAATTAAAATATTAATTTATTGTGTTTGGAGAATTTAATATTTTATTCACCAGCTAATTTACCATAGTTAGTGTTGGTTCCCAAATCAACATATTGGAAAGTTATCAAGGTATTCCAAGCCTTGTGATCAAACTCTCCACTTGATTTAGCCAACCAACAAATTCACTCAATAGTGAGATTGAATTCCTGCACTTTAGGCAATGCAGAACCATGGCGAGTTAGCCTATACCATAATCTTGTTTTTTATTTGGAGGCATTTTATAGTAGATAGTATGGTTTCTTCAAATGTTTTCTTAATATGGAAATATAATCTTAAGAAAATAAAAATATGAATGAAGTAAAATGTCTTTGATATTGAATTGCTTTCAACTAAATAAATAAATGCTTATGTAAATTAGATTATGAACTGAACACACACACACACACATATTGATGTGATCAGTGCCTTATTCCTGTTGGGATACAAAGTTTGTGTTTTCATTAACCCTTACGTATAGCATTTATGAGACAAATTTTAAGATTATCACTCGGATAACACTATTAAGTGACTTGATCTTTAATGCCTTCAATTACTAATTAGTATTCCTATAAGTTTTATTGAACTTAACTCTTCCTGGAAGAGACCAATAAAACATAACAGATATGGAACAACTCACATATAATTCTGATGATCAAATTAAAACATAACCAAATAATATGTTGTGCGCAAAGAATCAAAGTAGCTTATATTTACTAGAAATATAAATCACAAAGGAACCAACTAATTGAACACTTATTTGAGAACCTAAAAAAGAGAGCAGTTTGATTATTACTATTTGAGATAAAGTTTACAGAATTACATAAGACTTAGAGTTAGACTTTTCAAAATTTGACCATTCCATTGAGTATTTTCTATATTGTCCTCTTGTTTTACAAAATGATCCCTTGTATATAAAAGAGGATTGAGTTTTGGTGAAAAGACATACCCTTTCACAAAGGGTTGCAACCCCCTAACTGACAACTAATTATTATCTTAACAAACTTGATTACATAAAAGCTCCCCGAGACAACATTTTGAAACATTTGGACACAAGGACTAATCCCTCAACAATTCACCACCCCCCTTGATGTGCTCTAAGCAATTTTCTCTATGTCAAGGATGATATGTATGAATGTGATCTTCAGCACGATGACCCTTTCCATCTACAATTTTTGCATCGCTTTATTTTGTGAATCCTTCCACACTCTTTGCTGCTTGTATAGATAAAAAATAGTTAATCACTAAAAAAATTATAAAAATAAAAACTTACTTTCCTTTTAGGGAATGCTCGGAGGATGATTTGTGGCCTTCTTTTTAAATCGTCAGCCACATGGAAAATTCTTGATTACCCCCAGGTTCCACTCTTTGAAGACTCGAGAATTACATCACCAGCTGCATTTTGGAATTTTGAAAATTTACTTCCCCTCTATAGCTTCTAACAAAGTTCAAGATTTTAGGCACGCATCACTTTCCTTCATTTTCTGATGATGCGCGGGGTTTCAAAAATCACACTCTTCACTGCCATTTCAGATGCTTCATCAAAATTCCAAGAATCTCACTTCTTTGCTTTCGATCTTGAACCTAAGCATCAATTGCTTGCACTTAGCACCTCTTTGAAGTTCAAACTTTCCACCAGCCTATTAGATCTTGATGATCTATGTTAGACCCTTCAAAATTTTAGGAATTCCCCTCCTTCAGAATTTTGGGAATTCCCTTCCTTCACTTCTATTCCCAATCACTTACAAGACTGCCACTTAGCAAAGATGGGAAACTTACTTCACGGGTTCCAATTTCAGAATTTTGGGAAATTCGTCACCTTCATTTTTTGATGACTTCAAAATATGCGGTGTCTTCCTGCAATTCCCAATTTGAGTTTTGGAAATTTCACTTTCCGGTGCCATTTCCTATTGATTGTCAGGATTTCGGTGATTTCCCTTCTCTGCCCCCAATCCCAATCACTTGGACCTTGAAAAATAAAGACTTAAACCCCTTTTCTTATTCATGATTTGATTTGATCAAGTAGAGCTTTTCTTTGTTACCATCTAATTCAATCCTGCACATGGAAAACCAGTAGTAACCATTCCCATGATAAAATGTTTAGACAATAAAAATAATTTCATACATTGAGATAAGGGATGGAATATGTAAAATTCTTAATAAACTAAATCTCAAAGAAGATCTATAAGGACATAATTAAATTGGAATTTCATGTGTTAACAATGACTCTTTCTAGGAACATATTATCCTTGTGTGTATAGCGAGAATCTAGCTATCTCTGGTAGAAGTAGACCAAGTGCCAAGTCCATTGGTCTTTAGAGTCATTGCATATTTCAATAATTAGATCAGGTCTTATTTGGTGGCCTTAGGCTACCAATAATATAGAATCACCACTTGCCCCTATCAAACACCTGATTCCGATCATGCAACAATGTAAACATTCTGACAATATTATCATCATCCCTTTCTTCCTTATATTTCATCTCTTGATTAGTTGATTTCCTTTTGAGCATTTGAGAAAAGAAAATGTTAAAAGCATGTCTTCCCTCACACCTATATCCAAAGTATTTTATCTCACATTGTGACAGATCAAAATGTATATGAAATTTATTTTCAAAAAGATTTTCCCAAGATATGTATTCTTATTTGACTATATTATCATTTTTTATTTCATTTTCCTTCATATACAATGCGTTTGAAAAAAATTTGGAGCCATTTTAGAACACATTCTCTTCTATATCCTCTTTAAGCAATGGATTTGAAAATATAGAGGTTTTAGGCACACCTTCTTGGAAGCTTTCTTGTGGCTCATTACACAAGAGATCATCTAGTGTATCATAATGTATACCTTCATTAAATGGATTCTCCTAAGAGTCATCATGTGCTTCATCAACATGACCAATATTTTTATTAATGTTACCTATTGAAATTTCCTCCCATTCATGTACTGCATATAGTTGTACTTCATCTCTACATTTTGGATGCAATTCTATTTCATAAAATGGATCAAAGAATGATTCACATTTGGGAAACATTTCTTCATAATCCTCTAGATCTTTATTATACTAAAGATTTGAAAAAAAATCAAAATCATCTCCAGGCACACCTTCTGCACTATACTCATCATAGTGTATGTACTCCTCTAATGTATCATTTTCCTAGGGATCTTTATCCACTTCATAAAATCTATCTTGAATATGTAGTAATCCATTAATTTATTTATTTTGGTAGATTGAGAAAAATTTGGGACCGTTTTCTAAAGATATCTTGATATTCAATGTCGAATAAATCTAAAAGTTTTCTGTACTAAGGTCTTCTTCCTCATCACTGATATCCATTTCAACACAAGTGGCATCATGAATGGATTCTTCCTCAATCTGATCCAAAATTCGTTCACTCAAATCTAAAAAATCATTTGGTTCATATGCCTCTCCTATATATTTTACCATGTATTCATCTTCTTCTAAAACTTTGAAAAGCAATTTCAAACTAGAATCACTTGAGATTCCCAACTCACGAAGTTTATTTATAAATTGCCCACGTAGAGGCATGATGTCTAAATGTATTACCTGATAAATTTTTACCATCCTTAGAATAAATGTGTTGTAGATCACCTTCATATTTTTTAAAATTGAAAAATGTATCCAACTCAGACGTATAAGGTTCTTCTTCCATAATGTAATTCTGACTTTCTTCATAGTACATTTTTTCTCCCTCCTCACATGTATCATGAAACATATCAAGAAACCACTGCTCAAAATCTCTCCATGATGAGATAATACGTGTAGGTAATGATTCATATGTTTCTCTTGCATTAACCTTTAATGTTATGACAAATAGTTTCATAACGTAATCTTTCACACAAATCTGATTATCCTCTATGAAAGTGTAAAATGCATCCAAATGCTCAAGAGCCGATTTGTCATATTCTCCATAAAACTTTGGTACAAGATGTGAAATTTTAAGGAATAAATTATTACGAATACACTGAAATCTTCTAAGATCCAATGGTCTAATGCCATCTGGAATAAATGGTTTTGTTTGAAATGAGTATTTATTTTGATACATTCTAAAATAAAATTGTTATTTCTTTCAAAAAGGAAAATTTTCATCTCATTTTGGATTTTCTCCCTCAATAGAGTCATTGACTGAAATGTTTGTTTGAATAATAGAGTCACCACCTCTCTTTGAGGAAAATATTGTTTGCTAGTCTATTGGGTTCTCCTTCTAGTAGAGTGTGCTTTAATAGAGATTTTGGAATTTTTATTTTAAAAAATAACTCCCTAGTAGAGTCGCCAATCTGTTGGTTGCGTGACTCAGATGGGGAAAAATTGAACTGTCAATCTTCTACAAGTTATCACCAGATAATCTAGGTAAATTCTAAAATATTCTTATAAACAACTCCCCAGCAGAGTCACCAATCAGTTGGTTCCCAAATTAAAAGATTAGAGAGTTCTCAACGTATGCCAAGCCTTGTGATCAAACTCTCCACTTGATTTGGCTAACTAATGAATTCACTCAATAATGAGATTGAATTATTGCACTTTAGGCTCTGTAAAACCAAGGCGGGTTAGGCATATACCTCAATATTTTTTATTATTTGGAGGCTTTTTATAGCAGATAGTCTGGTTTCTTCAAATGTTCTCTTAAGTTGGCAATATAATCCTAAGAAAATCAAAATATGAATTATGTAAAGTGTCTTTAATATCAAATTACTTTCAAATGAACAAATAAATGCTTATGTAAATTAGATTATGAACTAATTTATATAAATATTGATGTGATTAGTGCCTTCTTCCTGTTGGGCTACAAAGTCCATGTTTTCATTAATCCTTACGTATATCCTTTATGAGATGATTTTTAAGATTATCACTGAGATAACTCTATCAATTAGGTGTATCATCTTAAAATGGAAGCACTTCCATGTTAAGAGTGTTTATCCTTTCGAGTAAGTGGTTTGGGGTCATGTCGAATACCTTGAATTGGTCTTTGCTTGGATTTGCCTTTTTCCCCATTTTCCTCTTCTTTTCTACACTTGATTCCTTCATTCTAGGTGAAATTAGGGTTAGGATCCTGAGGATTCTCCTTAATTTCCCTCTTCTATGGCTCTATTTTCTAGGTAGGAATTACAAATAGGTCCTCCTAGACTTCATCATGTTCATCATAGGATTTTGTGCCTCTCCCTGGCACTCTACCCTATTTTGACATCATTTCTAGGTCTCTGAACACCCCCAGACCTCCTGTTTCTTATTCTGATTGAGACCTTGAGATCTGTGACCTCAAGGTCAAGGATGAACTTGAGGGGTCAATGAAGACCTTGAGGTTCAAGGAAGACCTCATCCTTGACCTAGGTCAGGGTCGACCTCATCCTTGACCTTGGGTTCAAGTTTCAAGATATCATGATCTCCGGATGTCGGGTTTCGAAAAGAATTGTTTTCCCACTTCTAGGTCGGCGGTCTCCGAAAGGGTAAAATATTAAATTATATTTAATTTAGGTCCATTCCTTAAGGTTTGAGGCCTAATTGGAATTTAAATCCCCAAGGTGGCCCCTCTAGAGGATTGTGCCCTAGATCACTATAAAAGGAAGCCCTCCTCTCTCATTTTCTCCATCCCTTATTCACCAAGCAAATCCATTATCAAGAGAAAGATCTCTCCATCAAGTTTGGCAATCAAGTTTTGCAATCTCATCTCTCAAGCTCTCAACAAAGATCAAGAAAGCATTTCATCAAGCATTTTCAAGGAAGCGTTCAAGTCCTCTTCTCCATTCAAGTTCTCCATTGAAGATCAAGGATTCAAGCATTCAACCCTTTGGAGGAATTTGGTTTAAGAATTCAAGATTCATCATTCAAAACCCTAGATCTAGCCATCATGGTGGTGTAATCTTCCTTCAAGATACTTTTTTCATCTTCAAGATCCATTCATTCTTCTCTCAAGGTGGATTCCAAGCATACAATCATGGAGGGTTTGATTTACATTTGTTAATGTTATGTTCAAGCTTTCATATTAACATATGTGTTTACATTCAAAATACAATTGCATATCTATTGAATATCATAGTTTTATTGTTAGATCTACTTCTACTACTTGTTAGCATTCTCTATTTCAATTCCATTATTAAGATTAATTCCAAATCGGGGTTTGATTAAGGCAAACCCCTCCCCCAAAAAACAAAACCATTTTTATTGTAGGTACAGGTACAAGATGACAAATTGAAGTGAAAATTTGGATACCCATTTCGTTGAACTTTCAGGGATCCGTGAACAACGTCAAAGATGACCTTCAAAATCTTGAGGTAGTCTTTGACCTTTTATCAGGGTCAAAGACTATCTGCTTCTAGAAAGACAAAAGTGTATCATCTTAAAATGGAAGCACTTCCATGTTAAGAGCATTTAGCCCTCCGAGTAAGTGGTCTGGGACATGTCAGGCACCTTGAATCAACTCTTTTCTCAGATCATACTTGTTCTCCTCATTCTGCTTCTATTTGTCCTTGATTTTCACGTCAATCTACATTTCCTAACATTCTGGGCCAGGATCTTGAGGTTTTTGACTATAAGGTCAAAGTCAACCTTATGGGGTCAAAGTCAACCTCTATCCTGACCTAGTTAGGATTGATCTCGATCCTGACCTAGTCAGATTCAAGCTCGACCTTGATCCTCCTGTCCAAGTTTCAATTTTCCTTGAATTCTAGGTGTCGGGTTTCAGGGATATTTGTTTTCTTGCCTCCGGATCGGCCATTTCGGGTTTCAAAATGGTAAATCCTCAAATTTCATTTAATCTAGGTATATTTTCTAAATGTTAGGACCTAATTGGGATTTAATTCTCCAAGGTGATCCCTCTAGAGGATTGTGCCCTAGTTCACTATAAAAGGAGGCCTTCCTCTCTCATTTTCTCCATCAAGTTTTCATGCTCAAGCACTCTCAAGGAGGCATTAATCATCAAGTTTTGCAATCTCCTCTCTCAAGCTCTCAAGGTGATCTATTCAAGCATCCATTCAAGCATTCAAGTCCTCTTTTCCATCCAAGTTCTCCATTGAAGATCAAGGATTCAAGCATTCAAGCCATTGAAGGGATTTGGTTCAAGCATGCAAGATTCATCATTCAAACCCTAGATCTAGCCATCATGGTGGTGTGATCTTCCTTCAAGATCCTTCGTTCATCTTCAAGATTCATATTCATTCTTCCCTCAAGGTGGATTCCAAGCATACAAACATGGAGGTTTGATCTACATTTGTTGATGTTATGTTCAAGCTTTCATATCAATATACTTGTTTACATTCAAAATAAAATTGCATATCTATCGAATTGCATAGCTTCATTGATAGATCTACTTCTACTACTTGCTAGCATTCTTATTTCAATTCCAATATTAAGGTTGATTCCAAACTGGGGTTTGACCAAGGCAAACCCCCCAAACAAATAATAAAAACCCTCTTTTTCTTGCAGGTACAGGTGCAAAATTTTGAACCTGAGAGCAGATTTGGATACCCTTTTCGGAACACTTCTGAGATCTGCAAACAAAGTTAGAATCAACCTTCAAGTAAAGAATCTAGCCTTTGACCTTTTATGAGGGTCAAAGACTACCTGTCGTTAGAAAGATAAGAGATTTCTGGGTTTTCTTCATCTGGACATTTCCAGTCCATAATAGGTTGTAGAATTTCCTGAAAGTACACACAGACATCAGAAATTGGCATTTTCCAAATTTTCCCTAATTTGAGGTTAGTATTTGTATTTCAATTATTTCAGATTTCAAGCATAACTCCTTTATAAGGAAATATAGGGTTTTTCTTCCTCCATATTCTTCATAGATTGATTCGATTGTGCATTAACCTCTTGGTTGATCAAATTGGATCTCTCCTTTGGGAATTTGGATTTGGGAGTAGATCTCACATTTCCCCCATACATCTATCCATCCAATAGGGGTGATTCCAAATTACTCCTATTCATTTTGGTGAACCTGACATACTTACTCTCCTTTTCTTTTGTGGAATTAGATGCCCTATTGTGTTAGATTTAGATCCTTTCTTGCATTTAGATTAGATCTAGTTTATGACCTTGCATTTCAAAATCTAAAAATACAAAAAATAAAATAAAATCTATATATTCAATAAAATACAAAAACATTTCTTGCATTTACTATGGAGATTGTTAAGATGTTTTAGTGCATGGTTATGTTCTTTATTACTCTTCTTTTAGCATCTCTTTACAATACCTATGATGTTTATGAGAGTATTATTCACTTCATTATGTTGCTGAGCCTTCACTTTGCTCTTGCCTATGCTTTTGTGAAGTTGACTGACACTAGTTTGCCTACATTTGAAACTTTTCTTAGGGATTTATGTGGTAGCCTTATTCATCTTTTGGATTATGTGAAGAATTTGGTAGATGACACACCATCTCCTAATCATCCTAATCCTAATCCTATCAATCCTAATCCTAATCCGATACCTAGTTCTCCATCTGTTAATCCTCGCTCTTCCTGTACTTATGATGGGATGTGCAAGATTGCTTTGATTTACCTTCTCCTTTGATTCATGATGATATTAAAGAAAAGGGTAAAGAAACTTCTTCCAAACCTATTATCCCACCTTATGCAACCTTTACTCATGAACATGATAAACAATCACCTCCTATAGAAGCTTTACATAATATGTACACTACCGAATATAATATGGTGATTAAACAAGGTTATAAAGGTCCAGGGCTAGGAGTTAATGAGCATGGTATTAGGTTTCCAGTTCATATACCCCCTAAACTGGATATGTATGGTGTTGGGTGTTCAAAATCTCAAGTCAAGGTAGGCGGTGTTGATAATCGTCCTCCTCTTCATATTCTTCTCCCCACACCTATATTAGATAACCCTAATACTTGTCAAGAAGTCGCTAAGAAGGTGTATGTTGAGCTAATGAATTCCAAGAAAGAAATCTTTAGACCTATGCCGATCGATGCTTTATACAAATACAAATGTCCTTTTCATTATAGTAACAAACATTTACTTGCTGATTGTAGACATTTCAAGTTATATGTTAGAGAAAGAGCTGCTTTAGGAATTATATCTCACTCTCATGTAGTTTTATAATTCTTTCATAATTTTGATATAGGGGATTCCCCTCTTTTAGATATAATGTAGATGTTCTTCCCCTCTTGTCTCATGACTGGGAGGCAAGAGGTGTATCTTCATCCAGTATCCTAGGATCCATTAGGTCTTTTTATTGGGGCTTAATTGGTATTCTTTCTCTCCTATTTTCCTATGGCTTTGCATTATGTTTTTAATCATCCATAGAATCTATTTTTTATTTTCAAGATATCTTTTCTAAGACATTTGTTTTCGCTAAGGTATCCCTTGTCTCTATCTCTGGGGGGCATGGTACCTCTTTCTTTCTCTTTGTCTAGGGAATTGCTTTCCTTAGCTTAGTGGTATTTATTTATATTGCAATATTATTTCAACATATTGATAGATGTTTTGACTATGGATAACTTTCTTATATGGGAAGTTGTTGTCCTAAGTCATCACCTCTTCTCTATTTTGCAAATTATGTTCTTTATAAATTCTCACCCTTGCTTTGGTGTTAGAGTTGTTTCCCTCATTCCAAAGATTCCTCTTCCTCTTGTTTGCAGGGGGTTTGATGATTGAATCTTTGTTCTCACTCAATCTATCTTTGAAATTTGATATTTTATCTAAAGCACTTCTCTTTGGTGGGGGTCTTCTTGATAAGATCTCTTTCATTTGAGGATCCTTTTCCATGAGTGACATATCCTTATCATGATTATCTATATTCTTGGATGTAGGGGTCAATATCCCTCACTACAGATATGGTGTACATTGTTGTAAACATGATATCTCCTTGCATTGTGAAGTAGGTATCCTCTTCCATCTTTGTCCTACACTTGGTGGGCAAGGATGCCATCTCCTTTTATCTTTTCGGGGTTCACCTCTTTCCTTGGGTAAGAAGTATTTATCTATTATATGATATCCAATCATACATGAAAATTTTGGTTTGCATTGATGATCTATGTCCTTGATAACAACCTATTTTATTGTTTGACATTGGGTTTTCATGGTTGATATATCTCTCACCCTGGAAACTGAATAGTGTGCTATCCCTCATAAGGGTTACTTTCTTTTCACTTCTTGCATGATATCTCTTTACATTCATCCCTTCCATGGCCTCATAGGAGCTATGACCTTCTTTTCTTGGACTAGGTGTTGTTTGTGGATATTGTCTTGTTGTTGAAGAAGGCTTTATCCTTGTTCTTTTCTTTCCTTAACATGTCAAAATAGTATGTTTTTGCCATATTAAGGAGGGGGGCATATATAGGGTCTCCCTTTTACTATAGTTTTTAAAATTTTTTACATGCTAAATCTTGGAAGGTAATACACATAAGTTGCTAAATCCTGAAAAGACATGCATTCATATGCTAAATCTTCTGAAGTTAATACACATAAGTTGCTAAATCCTGAGGAGACACACATTTTTTGAAAAAGTTTTCAATATGCTATATCTTTGAAGGTAATGCACATAAGTTTCTAAATCCTGAAAAGACACCCACTCATATGCTAAATCTTGGAAGGTAACACACATAAGTTGCTAAATCCTAAAAAGACACGCATTCATATGCTAAATCTTTTGAAGGTAATGCACATAAGTTGTTAAATCTTGAGGAGACATGCATTTCATATTCATAGTGATACAAGAAGGTGGATCTATGGGTATTCTAGAAGCCGTCAGAAGACACATTACAATTGCAAGCATATTTTATGGGTGAATCTATTGGGCTCTCCCTCCAAGGTGATTCATGGTAAGGTGGGCATCTTACTAGGTGAGGTAATCACTCTTTTCCCTTTCTCTCTTTTCACTTTCATGCTAGTAGGACTGGATCATGAACCTATTTTATTTATAGTGTTGCTCTTGTCTTTCTTATGTAAACATTTATGTTTTTATGATAGCTTTCCAAATATGATATTAGTATAAGAGATGTTTCTTAGCAAGGTTTCTTATGCTAGTTGATTTGGGTTTGTTTTAGTACTAACCCCCTCTTTTGTGTCATTTTATTTTTTGCACCCTCGTGTGTGTATGTTGAGTTAGAATCCTTAGCCTAGGGGCTTCTGTCCCTAACTAAGTGTTATCCTATCTCATTTCAAATCCAATGGGATCTCTTCTTCCTTCTCCTTTACCAAGAGTTTGCATCGAGTCCATACTCTTGCTAAAGTGGGGGCTTAATGTATCATCTTAAAATGGAAGCACTTCCATGTTAAGAGCATTTAACCCTCTGAGTAAGTGGTCTGGGACATGTCAGGCACCTTGAATCAGCTCTTTTCTTAGATCATACTTGTTCTCCTTATTCTACTTCTATATGTCCCTGATTTTCACTTCAATCTGTATTTCCTAACATTCTGAGCAAGGATCCTGAGGTTTTTGACCATAAGGTCAAAGTCAACCTTATGAGGTCAAAGTTGACCTCTATCCTGACCTGGTCAGGATTGACCTCAATCCTGACCTAGTCAGATTCAAGCTTGACCTTGACCCTCCTATCCAAGTTTCAATTTTCCTTGAATTCTGGGTGTCAGGTTTCGGGGATATTTGTTTTCCCACCTCCAGATCGGCCATTTTAGGTTTCAAAATGGTAAATTCTCAAACTGCATTTAATCTAGGTATATTTTCTAAAGGTTAGGACCTAATTGGGATTTAATTCTCCAAGGTGGCCCCTCTAGAGGATTGTGCCCTAGTTCACTATAAAAGGAGGCCTTGCTCTCTCATTTTCTCCATCAAATTTTCATGCTCAAGCACTCTCAAGGAGGCATTGATCATCAAGTTTTGCAATCTCCTCTCTCAAGCTCTCAAGGTGATCCATTCAAGCATCCATTCAAGAATTCAAGTCCTCTTCTGTCATGTCCCCTTTCTAGAGACATGTTCTTTCATGACGGGTTTGCCTATCATCAACTCTCATAGGCAAATAGCTTGGAGAGAGAGTCATTGTGTGGATCATTTGATTGCTTATTGCTGACAGAGCCTACATTTGGCAGAGCCTACATCCAGTTTGAGGCCTACATGCAGTTTTAGTGGAGCCTACGTCCAGAAGTGAGCCTACATCTAGTTCGAGCCTACATTCAATTTAGTTGGGCCTACATTCGGTTATGAGACATCTTGGCCTACATTGTTATATTTTTGAGTTGAGAAATGTACTTTTTTATTATAATGTTATTTTATTATAAAGTACATTATAATTAGATGTTTCTAGAAGTTCTAGTAACTTCTCAAGAAAAAGAATAAATAGAGGGCTTGGGCTATCATTTCTACATGCTTGGATTTGGGATTTCTTCTACTTCTTCATTGTGAATCAATTTGTAGCCTTGTGGTCTGCAAATATTATTCGATCTTTGGGAATGATCACTCCCTTGGATTGGCATAACTGAGGTAGTGAAATATCTACTGAAGGGTTGCACATTTGGAGTTGGTACTCAGCCATCTCATTTGTACTTCATTGAGAAATGGTTTGAAGGGTTTGCAATTGTTTGAAATAAGGTTTGAAATTCATCATTGGCATTGGTGAATCAATTTGGCAAGGAATTGGAGACAAAGTGGCACATTTCCAGAATTGCAATATCAGGGTTTGGAACCAATAATCTGCTCATATCTCCTAATCTTATTGAAGGATAATTTTATGCTTTCGGGAGGATCATCCTACATCCCTGGTGATCACATTCATGGCAATTTGGGGTGTTGAAAACCCTCACTAAATTTTCTAGGAAGGACGTACAGTATGGCCTGGTACGGCACTAGGTCTGTGCAGCATACATCAGAGAACAAGGTTAGGTTGGGGTCTATTTTGCAGCATTCAGCATCAGTTATCAAGAAGGGTGTTGGGAGTAGCGTCCAGGTGCACTTCATGATCATTTATTGATGTATTGAATGTCAAATATATGCATAAAGATTGTATGTAACAGTTAGGTCTGAGATTGCACTATTCTGGCATCAATTTGATATTGTAATCAGGTCATATATCTTTATTATAACAGTCAGTCTTCTATCATTTGTAATTGAAATCAGTCACTGTTATTGTCATGGTATCCTAGTTTTGATAGTGCAATGAATGAGGGTCTATGTTCATATAAAGACAGTCCATACATTTCATGACATAGCTCAGTAGATATAAACAGTCCATTGTATTCAGAATTTTGCTATACATTGTCTTTGGATTGATCTAATAGTTAAGGTGTATTGCAAGGGCATTGGCTTGTCACAATTCAGTGCTCATAAGTAATAGTTTGTATTCAGTCCATAAATTTGAACATTGCAATCAGAAATTAGTGAAGTTCATAATATATTGGCATCGAGTCTTTGCATGGTTAGAGTTCATTATTGCTCTATTGTATTTCATTACTTCATTGGTATTGTTATTTAAATAACATTTGGTGCCCAAAAACAAATATCAATCTGAACACATCATTTGAAACAAGAACATTCAGTGCATGCCAACTATTCGACGAATTGACACGGATCAGATTTGAGGGTTTTAGTGATCCTATTGGTGAGGGTCATTACATCTTCTCCATCCAAGTTCTCCATTGAAGATCAAGGATTCAAGCATTCAAGTCATTGAAGGGATTTGGTTCAAGCATGCAAGATTCATCATTCAAACCCTAGATCTAGCCATCATGGTGGTGTGATCTTCCTTCAAGATCCTTTGTTCATATTCAAGATTCATATTCATTCTTCCCTCAAGGTGGATTCCAAGCATACAAACATGGAGGTTTGATCTATATTTGTTGATGTTATGTTCAAGCTTTCATATCAATATACTTGTTTACATTCGAAATAAAATTGCATATCTATCAAATTGCATAGCTTCATTGATAGATCTACTTCTACTACTTGCTAGCATTCTTATTTCAATTCCAATATTAATGTTGATTCCAAACCGGGGTTTGACCAAGGCAAACCCCCCAAACAAATAACACAAACCCTCTTTTTCTTGTAGGTACAGGTGCAGAATTTTAGATCTGAGAGCAGATTTGGATACCCTTTTTAGAAAACTTCTGAGATCTACGAACAAAGTCAGAATCGACCTTCAAATAAAGAATCTAGCCTTTGACCTTTTATGAGGGTGAAAGACTACCTGTAGTCAGAAAGATAAAAGATTTTTGGGTTTTCTTTGTCTCGGCATTTCTAGTCTGAAATAGGTTACAAAATTGCCCGAAAGTACACACAGACATCATATATCAACATTTTCTAGATTTTCCCTAATTTGAGGTTAGTATTTGTATTACAATTATTTCAGATTTCAAGCATAATTCCTTTATAGGGAAATACAGGGTTTTTCTTCCTCCATATTCTTCATAGATTGATTTGATTGTGCATTAACCTCTTGGTTGATAAAATTGGATCTCTCCTTTGGGAATTTGGATTTGGGAGTAGATCTCATATTTCCCCCATACATCTATCCATCCAATAGGGGTGATTCCAAATTACTTCTATTCAAAAAGTTTTCTGGGTTTTCTCTATCTTGGCATTTCCAATTCAAAATAGGTTGCAGAATTCCTCGAAACTGTACACAAGCACCAGAAAATAGGTATTTACAAATTAATTTCATCATGAGGTATGTATCTTATTCTATTTGATTTCAAGTATTTCCAAATTTACATTCTATCCCTTACAATTCAAATGTATGTGTAAAATATTGGCTTTGGGGTCTCTTTTATGTGCAAACCATTATTCTCGGACCCCATCCATATTTTATCCATTACATTTTGGTGAACCCGACGAGCTTACCCCCTATCTTTTATGGAATTAGATGCCCTATTATGTTTGTTGTATCTTGTGTGTTCACTTTTATCCTTTACATTTTTGGTGAACCCGCGATAGACAACTCTTTCTTTTTGGTGTTAGATCATTTGTTTTCTTGCCTTAGGATTAGATTTCTTTTATTCTCTTGCATTTACATTTCAAAAATCCAAAAAAAATTGTAAAATCTCTTTAAAAATACAAAAATATTTACATTTTTCATGCTTGTAGTATTACTTTGTGTTCAACATGTATCATTTTTGTTTTGAATACTTTGACGATGTCTTTCTTACAAAAGATGATAGATCCCTTAATGAGGTACATGTAAGTGAGGATGAAAATTGTTTGAATGAGATCTCCATTGATCCTATTCCTATTTCACTCTCCTCCACAACCTCTTCAATTGACCTTTACAAAGATGAGTTAGGGATTGATGTTAATTCTTCTCCTAATATATGTCTTTTCTATGAGCCTACTTTAGAATACAATTTACCTTCTTTCCCCTCTAGGGATCAAGATTTAGTGAGTTTTGATGATCCTACAATGTGCTTTATTCATAGGGATGATAATCCTCCTATTTGGGATGAACCTTTGGATTTGGATGTTGATTACTCTCTTCTTCATGAAACCATTGTGGATGAATCTACCATTTTGGATGATCCCTTGGATAAAGACTTTGATTTATCCGCTCCTCATGAAGATGCTTTGATACAAGAGGATGAAATATTCATACATGATGATAACTCTTTTTCTAAAACACATATAGACATTTTAGTGAAAGAAGATGACATTATAGATGCTTTACCTCCATTTGGGATTCCTCCTAGTGATGAGGCATTAGTGGAGAATGATATGAATTCCCTTAATTCTCTCCCTTTTAGTGATGATCTTATGGAGAATCAAGATCCTACCTCATCTCCTCCTAGGATGTCTTCTTTGCTTCCTTCTTGTGAATCTATTTGTAGTGTTGAGATAACTAATATAGTTTTTCCCAAACCCTTGTTGACTGTCAAAGGTTGTCCTCGCATCACTATCAAAGGTAAACTTATGGAGTCTTTCAATGATCAAGATTCTATAGCTCACACATATCATACAAGGAATAACCTTCAACCTAATCCGGTGGTTTCTACTTCTTTACCACCTTCTCAACCTATTCTTCCTCCTCCACCCCATCTTCCTAGCAAGGAGTATAATTTGATAAACCAATTACAAAATACCCCTGCCAAGATTTTTTATGGGAGCTTCTTCAAACTTCACCTACCTACTATGAAGCCTTGGAAAAATCTCTAGCAACTCTTCCTACTCCACCTCCTAATCAAGAGAACATCAACAACTTCTTACAATGCTCACATGCTACCCCGGGTCCTCCTGACATTGTATTTACTCAAAAAGATTTACCTTCTAAAGAAGTTTAGAATCAATATGATGATCTTATGGTTGTTGTTTCTATCAATAAAAGTATCATTCGTAGGACCTTGATTGATAATGGATCTGGGCTTAATGTTTGTAGCATGGACATGCTCAAAGTGATTAATGTCGATCTTTCAACTATTCAACCTGACAATGTTCCTATACGTGGCTTTGATAACATTGCTAAGAACACTTTAGGCATCATTATCTTGCCTATCAAAGTAGGACTGGTCATCCTGAATACACCTATTCATGTTATTCCTGGACCTCTCAATAATAATCTTCTTTTGGGTAGTCCTTGGTTACATGAGATGCATGCTATCCCTTCCATCCTTCACCATAAATTCAAGTTTATACATACTAACAAGATGTATACGCTTCATGCAGATGATGCACCTAATCCTTGTTTGAATATTCAAACCCACACTACTCCTACTCCTAATTATAATCCTTCTTCCTCTAATGCTCTTCCTGATGATGATTGGGGAACCTTGGATTTTAATCCTACCTTTATTGGAGAGTATAAGGTGAATGATCTTGATTTTATGAAGCAACAAAGAGAATTTGAACAATGAGTTTTTACTTCTAAAACCCTTTGTAACAACTTTGTCACTGCTTCTACCCATAATGAATCTATCAAACCTACTAATGATGACATAGTGTCTCCTGAAGTTCCATTGACTCCTTCTGATATGGCTTCTTGTTATGGTCCTGGTTATCATTTCCTAGTTAAACAAGGATTTAATACTCAAGAATGTGATAAGAATAAATATGGAATTCAAATGCCCTTACATACTGGGGGGCATGAGCATTCTTATGGCTTGGGATTTAATCCTCAACAACAAATCAATGTTAACAACATCTCAAATAACACTTTAAAACATGATGAAATTATGAAGGAATTTGACCAAGAAGTTCTTTTGCCTAAACTCCTTCGTTCTAAGATGATTACTAGACCTAAATGCAAAAAGAAACATAGTCCATACTTGAAGATTCTTCCTTTTTTTTTATATCATAGATTTCATGATCACTCTACTAATGAATGCCAAGCTTTACATTATAAGATTAGGCAGCTCATTGATAGTAATGTTATTTATATATCATGTGGCAATGAGTTGTATTTCAATCCCATTTTCTCTAAATAACATTTATGTTCCTATTACAGAGCTCCACATTATGTAAACAATGTTAGCCTAATCCTTGGGGGCTCGTTGTCTTGCATAGTGTTGTGAGCAATATAATAGGTCCCTTTCCATCCTTGTTCCTACACTTGGGGGGCAAGGATGTCATCTCCTTCTTTTTTGTCTTTCTGGGATTCACCTCTTTCCTTGGTTAAGTAGTATCTATCTATTATGTGATATCCAATCATACATGAAAATTTTGATTTGCATTGAGGATCTTTGTCCTTGATCACAAACTTTTTCGTTATTTGACATTGGGTTTCCATGGTTGATATATCTCTCACCTTGGAAACTGTACATTGTGCTATCCCTCACAAGGGTTACTTTTTCACTTCTTTCATGATATCTCTTTGCATTCGTCCCTTCCATGGCCTCATAGGAGTTGTGACCTTCTTGGCTTGGACTGGGTGTTGTCTATGGATATTTTCTTGATGCTGAAGAAGGCTTTATCCTTGTTCTTTTCTTTCCTTAACATGTCAAAATAGTATGTTTTTTCCATCTTAAGGTGGGGGGCATATATATGGCCTCCCTCATTCTATATTATGTATTTTTTTTCTAACCTTTTGTTTTGCAGCATGCTAAATCTTGGAAGGTAACACACATAATATGCTAAATCCTGAAGAGACATGCATTTTTCAATTTTCAATATGCTAAATCCTCTAAAGGTAACACACATAAGTTGCTAAATCCTGAAGGGACACGCATTTCCAATTTCAAATATGCTAAATCCTCTGAAGGTAATGCACATAAGTTGCTAAATCCTAAAGGGACACACATTTCCAATATGCTAAATCTTTCAAAGGTAATGCACATAAGTTGCTAAATCCTGAGGAGACACACATTTTATATTCATAGTGATACAAGAAGGTGGATCTATGGGTATTCCAGAAGCCATCAGAAGATGCACTACAATTTCAAGACATAGTTTATGGGTGAACCTGTTGGGTTCTCCCTCTAGGGTGATTCATGGTAAGGTTGGCATCTTATTGGGTGAGGTAATCACTTTCTCCTTTCTCTCTTTTCGCTTTCATGCTAGTAGGACTGGATCACGAAGCTATGTTATTTATAGTGTTTCTCTTGTCTTTCTTATGTAATCATTTATTCTTTTATGATAGCTTTCCAAATATGATATTAGTATGAGAAATATTTCTTAGCGAGGTTTCTTATGCTAATTGATTTGGGTTATTTAGTACTAACCCCTATTCTTTTGGTTTTCTCTTTTCGCACCCTCATGTGTGTATGTTGAGTTAGACTCTTTAGCCCAGGGGCTTGTGTCCTTAGCTAAGTGTTATTTTATCTCATTGTGAATCCACTTGGATCTCTTCTTTCTTCTCTTGTTTACCAAGAGTTTTCATTGAGTCCATACTCTTGCTAAAGTGGGGGCTTAATGTATCATCTTAAAATGGAAGCACTTCCATGTTAAGAGTGTTTAACCCTCCAAGTAAGTAGTTTGGGGTCATGTCTAATGCCTTGAATTGGTCTTTTCTTGGATCTAGCTTTTTCCCCATTTTCTACTTCTTTTCTGCACTTGATTCCTTCATTCTAGGTGAAATTAGGGTTAGGATCCTGAGGATTCTCCTTAATTTCCCTCTTCTATGACTCTATTTTCTAGGTAGGAATTAAAAATAGGTCCTCCTAGCCTTCATCATGTTCATCATAGGATTTTGTGCCTCTCATTGGCACTCTACCCTATTTTGACATCATTTCTAGGTCTCCGGGCACCCCCAGGACCTCCTATTTCTCATTCTGATTGAGACCCTAAGATCTATGACCTCAAGGTCAAGGATGACCTTGAGGGTTAAATGAAGACCTTGAGGGTAAAGGAAGACCTCATCCCTAACCTAGGTTAGGGTCGACCTCATCCTTGAACCTGGGTTTAAGTTTTAAGATCCTGTGATCTCCAGATGTCGGGTTTCAGAAATAATTGTTTTCCCGCTTTCGAGTTGGCTATTTTGGTCTCTAAAATGGTAAAATCTTAAATTATATTTAATTTAGGTCCATTCCTAAAGGTTTAAGGCCTAATTAGAATTTAATTCTCCAAGGTGGCCCCTCTAGAGGATTGTGCCCTAGATCACTATAAAAGGAATCTTTCCTCTCTCATTTTCTCCATCCATTATTCACCAAGCAAATCCATTATCAAGAGCAAGATCTCTCCATCAATTTTGGCAATCAAGTTTTTCAATCTCATCTCTCAAGCTCTCAAGAAAGATCAAGAAAGCATTTCATCAAGCATTTTCAAGGAAGCATTCAAGTCCTCTTCTCCATTCAAGTTCTCCATTGAAGATCAAGGATTCAAGCATTCAACCCTTTGGAGGAATTTGGTTGAAGCATTCAAGATTCATCATTCAAAACCCTAGATCTAGCCATCATGGTGGTGTGATCTTCCTTCAAGATCATTTGTTCATCTTCAAGATCCATTCATTCTTCTCTCAAGGTGGATTCCAAGCATACAATCATGGAGGTTTTGATTTACATTTGTTAATGTTATGTTCAAGCTTTCATATTAACATACTTGTTTACATTCGAAATACAATTGCATATCTATTGAATATCATAGCTTCATTGTTAGATCTACTTCTACTACTTTCTAGCATTCTCTATTTCAATTCCATTATTAAGGTTAATTCCAAACCAGGGTTTGACTAAGGCAAACCCCTCCCCCAACAAACAAAATCATTTTTCTTGTAGGTACAGGTACAAGATGATGAATTGAAGTGCAGATCTAGATACCATTTTGCCAAACTTTCAAGATTCATGAACAAAGTCAAAGATGACCTTCAAAATATTGAGGTAGTCTTTGACCTTTTATCGAGGTCAAAGACTACCTACTTCTAGAAAGAAAAAATTTTTCTGGGTTTTCTCTATCTCGGCATTTCCACTCCAAAACAGGTTGCAGAATTCCCCGAAACTATACACAGGCACTAGAAAATAGGTATTTCCAAATTAATTTCATCATGAGGTATGTATCTTATTCTATTTGATTTCAAGTATTTCCAAATTTACATTATATCCCTTACAATTCAAATGTATGTGTAAAATATTGGCTTTGGGGTCTCTTTTATGTGCAAACCATTATTCTAGGACCCCATCCATATTTTATTGATTACACTGGGATAAATCTTTCAATTACTAATTAATATTCCAATAAGTTTTATTGATTTGAACTCTTACTGGAAGAGACCAATAAAATAGAACATATATGGAACAACTCACATATAATTTTGATGATCAAATTGAAACATAACCAAATAATATATTGCGCACAAAGAATCAAATTAGCTTATATTTAATATAAATATAAATCACAAAGGAACCAGTTAATTGAACACTTATATGAGAACCTTAAAAAGAGAGAAGTCTGATCATTACTATTTGAGATAAAGTTTACAGAATTATATAAGACTTAGAGTTGGAATTTTCAAAATTTGCCCATTAAATTGAGTATTTTCTATAGTGTCCTCTTGTTTTCCAAAATGATCCCCTATATATAAAAGAGGATTCAGTTTGGGTGCAAAGGCATACCCTTTCACAAAGAATTCCAACCCCCTAACCGATAACTAACAATTGTCTTAACAAACTTGATTACATAAAAGCTTCCTAAGACAACATTTTGAAACATTTGGACACAAGGACTAATCCCTCAAAAATTCACCACATCCCTTGATGTAATCTAAGAAATTTTCTCTATATAGATCTACTCCATTAGGGAGATTCCAAGGAAGAAAAGAGAAAGATAAAAGTCATGAATATATTCACATCCAATAAAAGTGGTCATAGTAGGACTACAAAGCATTAAATACATTTAAAGGAATTTTTTTTGAGGTTATGCTTCAAATATGGCTTAGTCAAGCAATTTAATTCACAAAGAAAAATAAAAGATTTTCAAAAAGAGCTAAGGTGAAAGAAAAGTAGTTGTAAATCAAGGTTTTTTAGTTCGAATCAAAGGTAATTTTCTCAGTATTTTTCATTCATTTTTTGCAATGGTTGGTCCACCTACTCATGTTCTAGTTGATGTCTCCATTGATCCTCGTCATATTTTCAAATCTTGCCCCAATATTTCTACTAAGAATGATTTAACAAGATGTCTGTCTCAAATCCCTTATGGTGTCTTCCTTGCCAAGGATGTGCGAATTTGTTTAAAATGAAAATTAGATGAGTTTGATCACTTTAAGTTGTTTGAATTATGGTGCAAAGAGTTATCTACCAAAGCTTTAAAGGTCAAGATAGAATATAGGGTTTTGGTTGAGAAGAAGCTAGATGTTTGGAATGACTTTCCCAACTTTTGTAGAGATGACAAATGGTTCAGAATGGTGATGAGTTGTTTCCATGATACCTTTCTATGGTTGGATGACTACCACCTGATAACTAAGGAAGTGATGAAGGTTGTGACTAGTCTCAATGATATCGACATTGTATCAAATATAAAGGCTATGAATGTAAAAGAAGTTTAAGATCTCACCAAGTGTATGATGATAGGTCTCTTGCAATCAATCCTATTCCAGACCTAACACTGAGGTATGCTACAGAAGTTATTGGAAATAAAATTCACTATTCAAACAGGGAAAATTCAATTTTTTCTACGACAATATTTACAACTCATGATATGGTTGTCAACGGTGTTGAATATGATCTTTGTGAGCTCATTAAGGAGTTCATTAAGAACTTACAAAAAATCAAGAAAAGAAAGAAGAGCATTGTATTCTAATTCAAAACCCTAGCAATATGCTTATTGTTCTATTTCTCAAACACTATACCTAGTCAAGGATAAGTTTTCTGGTCTCCGAGCAGACCAATAGCAGACCAAATTGCTAAATGGATGAAAAGGTATAAGGATAAACTTGATAAAGATGTATAATTTACTCATTTTTTCTCAATTTTACAGCATAAGATGAACAATAGGGATAGGATCCCTAAATATGTTATTGAAAAGAAAAAAATGATATCACTTTCATTATCATTGTGGATAATTTTATAATGGAAGTGGTCAAACCAAGGAAACAATGGATATCGACACTCAATTACAAAATCTCTAAGGAATTAGTTGAAGATTATGCAAAGGTGCTCCTTTCTAGTCCAATAGACACCTTCAAAGAAAGGTTTGGTACAACTCAGGAAAAATCTAATGAGATTTATGAGAGGAAAGTCACAAAAAGTATCCAGAAGAATGTAGACAAGATTATGAAGGACCTTAAGGCACAAGGAGGTCTTTCAGAAGAAGAACACTCTATCCTTAAGAGGATTACTCATAGTTCTATCAACAGTCCCTTTGGCATCGATCCTAAGGTTGCCACTCTTGTTGTGAAGATAAAAAAGAGAGAAAAGGAAATCCCCTCTAGTAAGAGAAATAAGAGAACTTATACTCTGGTAACTTCTAAGAAGGTGAAGATGGGAAAAGACAAGATCACCAAGATTGATCCAGTTATTGTTGAGTCTAGAGATGAATCAGATATTCAGATTGAATCTAAAGGTGACTCATATAAAGATCAGTTTTGGATCAGTATCTATGAGAAGAAAGGAAAAAAGGTGAAATAAAAAGAGGCAAGTTCATAACCCTTTGATGAAAAAACTTTGTTTGAAATACTACCAAATAACGGTAGAGATGAAGTAGGTAGACTGTATGATTCTGGTACCCCTGAAGAAAAGGAGATTATTATAGAAGCTTTTATACATTCTTGCATTGATTTAGATGTATATATTGATTCTTATAGAAGTGAGGTTCCATAATCATTATGGGGTGAATTATAAACAATTTGAATGGATGAAAAACATATTTATGATGTTATTTTCAAGGATTTTGTAGATGAAGTTTCCATGGTTGTAGATAGACAAATTTTATCATCTTTCACATCTATTAATAAAGACACTATTGGAAGAACAAGAAAGATAACTTATATACATATGGAGAGGAAATGTGAATCTATTCAGATAAAGGAAGACCTAATCAATGAGTTGACCGACATGGATGGAAAATTAAACATGTTATCTTGTGATGAACCTGAGGCTCCCTCATCATCACACAAATATTTGAGCAAAGATAATTCCATTCTAGAATATAAGGATGAAGATGTATATAATATAGACCATAATCCTTCAGAAGTAGAGCTTTCATGCTCTTCGATAAGAATTGACACTTTGGATGTAGGTGTTAGATGAGAGGGTGGTGAATCAATTAAATCAGTTATCCTACAGTCACAAACTCTCAGATATACTTTTTCACAATAATATGACAAATCAAGTAGCTCCATAAGATATCAATATCTATCTTTCTTATCATTTATCAAATACCAGTAATTATCCAAACTATGATTACCGATTATGTAATATGTAAAGTATGATAGCAAAACAATCATAACAAATAAAAAATAACACACTAATTTAACGTGGAAACCCTACAAAGGGAAAAACCACCTGGGACCAGTAACCCAAAAAATTTAACTCTTCTGAAGTGAGCTCGGTTAGGATCCAACCTTGTTAAAGGTTACAATGCACATTGTTAGGTGTGACTTGGTTAGAGGATTTATCACTAATAGTTAACTTTTGACCAACATTAACTATGGGGTCAACAAGATAATAATTAACATTCCTTGAATGTCATATGGACATACAATAAGACTGTTAATTCCACTCAGTTAATAGATTTTACTGAATCAATGGTTAAACTGTTGGAATAACTGAGAGGGGGGTGAATTAGTTAAACACTGTCCCAAATCAAAATGTATAATTCAAAACAAAAACTTCAATATCTGCTACTCGGTAAATATAAAATACTTTCACTGTCTATGCTTTTACCAATTGTCAGTCTAAAACTTATAGTAGTTACTGATCAAATCTAACATGTAATATGCAAAGAATGATAACAAAAAAATATCACAATCAACACTTGACACAAGAGATTTAACGTGGAAACCCTGTGAAGGGAAAAACCACCTAGGATCGGCAACCCAAAAATATTCACTCTTCTAAAGTGAGGTTGGTGAAGACCCAACCCTGTTAAAGGTTTACAAACACACTGTTAGGTGTGACCTTGTTAGAGGATTTTAAACTAGAAGTTATCATCCAACCAGTAGTCACTCTGGGGTTGACAGGATAACAATGTTCATTCTATGAATGAGACATCATAAGAATTTCTTAGTCCACTCGGTTAAGATATTTGAATGTGTACAATGGTTAAATATGTAACAGTAGATGATCTACCTTAATACAACTTCAATTGCAGATTACAGATCAATACTTGCTCATACAAATCCTTCTAACCAATATAACACTTCAGATTCAATAATGTATTAACTTACTATCCGTCGGTAATTACTCTCTATAGCTTGGTAGCTATTCTGTAGCTTGGTTCTCACTAACCAGTATGATCAGAAATGCATGAAGCTTGTGCACATGATAATTCTGCAGTAATTTCTTCTTTTGACATTTTCATTATGAAATCTCTAGTTTCTTATATAGACATGTAAAACATTTTCTTTTCTTCCATTGGATTTTGCCGCTTAATCATATTCATAGATTTTGCCACTTTAGGCTTCCTTAGCTGATGTGTCAATAACACATTTCAATCTACTTTGTTAGATCCTTTTGATTTATGTTAGCCGTCGATCATCATAACAAACTTTATTTGTTATCACTAAAATCGAGGTACTTTACAGCTCATCAATCTTATGGCTAAACTGATCATTTAATTCATTATGTTCTCATCGGTTAACAAAGAAATGCATCGATGAACACAAGCTCAATTAACACTGTGCTCAGTATACACTACACTCCATTGGTGTATACTGAAATGCTTTAATTTACCGACAACACTGCTTTGTGTCTTTCAACTCTATTCTTCATCATAGATGAATGCAACATAATAAAGTCAATTCCATCAAGTCATAGACTCATCAAAAATTTACTCAGTGTATTCCTTATCCTCATCTAACCTATACATCTTCCTCATGTAGATATTTCTATTCTTCATTTCTTTTACCTTCCTTCAGATGTGTTGGTATAGTAACTTACAAGATAAGTACTGTCAAGCTAGTTGACATCAATGACAACATAAAACTAATTTAATCATCTTGCATTATCTAATCATCAATTTCTTAGTAATCTTGAATTACAGATTCTTCATTATGGTTCCAAATCAGTTGTAGTTCATCATAAACTGATACAGTTTTGATCTAATTCAAATACAACTCAATTGTAAATATTCAGATCTATGTTAAGCTCATAAAACTCATCTGATCAATAAACTAATTCACTTCCTCAATTCACTTGGTTATGCTTGCAACTCAATTTTGTCTGTAACCAGTTTGATCAGGAATGCATGAAAAATCACATGAAATCTTGTGCAGTCTCTATTTCATCTGGCATGTTTCAACAATAAAACTCATGTCTCTTAAATAGATAAGTAAACCATTTTCATACCAGCCATTAGATTTTTCTTCTTAATCATCATCATCCATTTTTCTACTTTAACCTTCCTCGAAAAATGTGTCAACAACACGTTTCAATCTCTTCCCTTAGATCATCTATGAATTTTTTCAAGTGTGGATCTTGTAACAAACTTCATCTGTTACCTTGGAATCATAAGCAATTTCCAACTCAACAAGTTTAGTTGGTTTTTCTACCATTTATTGTTTTCATACATACTCGGTTAATACTGAATGCGTCGATGATAACTAACTCAGTTATTATTGTCACTTGGTACACACAAGACTAGCTTGGTGTATACATAAATATTCAATTACCAACCACATTAACTTGTTCAATTTAAATCTCTTCTTCATAATAGAATAATGTAACATGCTCAAGTCAAAAATATAATGCCATAGACTCATCTATAAGTTACCCAATGTATACCTTATCCTTATCTGTCATATCCATCTTTTCCTTATGTAGATATCTCATTTCTTCACCATTTATTTAGATGTTTGTAACTATCATGATAAATATAGTCAAAACTAATTGACACCAATGACAACATATTGACTGATTTAATCATCTTACAAATCACTTTAATAGCTCGGTGATCTCTAATCATTGTTCCTTCAATTCATCAAGATATTCAATCAGTTGTAGATCATCAATCTCCCCCTTTGGCATTGATGGCAACACAAACAATATGAAATATGTCATACCATACCAAACATTAGTTCTACAATTATACAGGTAAATGATGTAGCTTGGTAAGCTCTCCCTAGCTTGATATTTAATATGTTTAATCACTACAAACAACATTCCATGCAGACTCTCCCTGCAGATTTGATCTTCTTCTGTTCTTTGATTTTCTCTCCCTATAGTGGATATATGTTTCATTGAAATATCTCTCCCTTTTTATGTTCTCATCAATAGATATTTCATATAAATCTCTCTCCCTTTGACAACAATGCCAAAGAAAATAAATAGCTCTTCAGCAGCCAAGTTATTCACTGTTGTTCGGTCTAGATCAAGTGCCTTCATGTACTGATATACAATTCTCTGTTCCAGCTTCTACAATCTTTCACAACCTTAGGAATCCTAAAGTGTGAGCTATGTGCATCAACATGAATGATTTTCTGATAAAATATATGTTGATGCAACCTCCAGATCACCTTAGTGATTGATAGACATGGGACAGACCCCTAGTTTGGTCCTCAAGTACTCAAAAGTGTCCTTCGGTTAGGGCTTGGTAAATATGTCAGCAAGTTCTTCTTTAGATTTCACAAAGTCCAATTTTACTTGTTTCTCTTGTACTTGTTTCCTCAAATAGTGATACTTAATAGATATGTGCTTTGTTTTTTAATGCATCACCGAATTCTTGGAAATGTTTATAGCACTAGTGTTTTCACAGTAAATAATCACTAGATCAGTGATCACCTCATTCATTCCTTCCAACACTTGGTTTATCCATGCAATATTTGAATAGTTAGTTGCAACAACAACATACTATGCTTTAGTAGTAGACCGAGAAATGCATGCTTGTTTCTTGCTTATCCATGTCACAAGCCTTTCTCCTAAAAAGAATGCTCCACCGGTTGTGCTCTTTTGGTCATCAATATTTCCAGCCCAATCTACATCAGTGTAAACTTGGATTTCAAGTTTGCCTTCCTTTGTGTACCATAAACCATAGTCTTCAATTTTCTTCAAATATCTAAGAATCCTTTTAACATCAACCATGTGTGAATCCTTAGGATTAGCAAAATATCTTGCCACAATCCTAACTCCATGTGCTATATTAGGCCTACTATGTACCACATACATCAATTTTTAATCATTGATCAGTACAATGTCTGATTTACCTTGGTTGATTCATCATCCTTAGTCAACTTACATCCTGTCACCATCGGTGTTCCTACAAGTTTTGAATCTTCCATGACAAAATTCTTTAACAATTCCTTAATTTATTTTGATTGAGTGATAAAAATCTCATCATTTTTTTGTATAATCTACAAACCTAGAAAGAATTTAATCTCTCCAAACATTGACATTTTAAACTCTTTTCTCATTTCATCAGCAAAAGATTTACAAATCAAATCATGTCCTCCAAAGATTATATCATCAACAAAAATTTCAGCAATCAAAATATTATCATCAGTTTCTCCTTTCAAGTACAAATTGTTATTTTCACTTGTCCTCACAAAGCCAATACTAATAATATAAGCATGCAATTTTTTATACCATGCTCTCAATGCTTGCTTCAGTCCATACAAAGCTTTGCGCAATCTACATATCATGTTTTTCTGATTTGGATCAATAAAACCTTCAGGTTGTTCTATGTAGACCTCCTCCTCAAGAATTCCATTCAGAAATGCTGATTTCACATCCATTTGATATACTTTGAAATGCTTATGTGCAACATATGCAAGTAATATTCAGAATCCTTCAAGTCTTGCTACTAGTGCAAAAGTTTCACCATAGTCTATTCCTTCTTCTTGTGCATATCCCTTGCATACAAGTCTTGCCTTGTTTCTATTTACTTCTCCATTCTCATTTAACTTGTTTCTGAAAATCCACTTAGTACCAATTACATTTTTATCACTCGGTCTTGGTACCAATGTCCATGTCTTATTTTTCTCAATCTGTTCAATTTCTCCATTCATGGCCTTAATCCATTCTTCATTTTCAAGTACATCTCTAACATTCTTAGGCTCAAATTCACAAACTAAGAATGTGTTTTGTCTTAACTTACTTCGGGTCATCATGTCAGCTTTCTTGTCTCCAATGATTTGGTTTTGTGGATGGTGTCTTCTTACAAATATTGCCAGCACTTGTTCTCTTCTTTTTTCATCATTCAGTTCTGGTTCATTTTGTTCCTTGGTAGCTTCTTCCTAGTTCTCGGTTTACATTTGTTGATTCTCGGTATCATTTTCCTGTTGCTTAGTAGACTCAGCCTGTGGCTTTGGTAGATAATATGGATGCTCAATATATGTAAAACTACCATAGTCTTCTAATTCCTTTGTGCTTTCTTCATCATTCTTTTCAACAAACTCATCAACTTTCACATTATCACTTTCAACCATTTTATTAGTAGCCTTTTTCAAACATTTATAAGCTTTACTCTTAGTAGAATATCCTAGAAATATTCCTTCATCACCTTTAGAGTCAAATTTGTCATTTCTATCATCTTTCAGAATGTAACATCTACTTCCAAAAATCCTGAAATAACTTACATTCGGTGTATAGTCAAACTATAACTCATAGGGTGTCTTATTTGTGTCTTTCTTTAGTTGAACTCAGTTCAAGGTGTATACAACAGTGCTAACTAATTATCTCTAGTACATTTGTTTAACATCTTTCTCAATCATCAATTTTCTGGCATAATCAACTATAGATCAATTCCTTCTTTCAACAATACCATTATGTTGTGGTGTCCTCGGTGTAGAAACATGCCTTTTGATTCTATGCTCATTACAGAAGTTAGTGAATTCATCAGAATGAAACTCACCTCCTCTATCAGATCTTAAGCATTTGAAGTACTTTTTGGTTTCCTTTTCAACTTTAGCCTTATACCACTTAAACAATTTGAAAGCTTCAGATTTTTCTTTTAGAAACATAACTGTCATCATCCTAGAGTAGTCATCAACAAATAAAATGAAATATTTATCACCATAATAACTCTAAGTTCTCATAGGACCACATAAGTCAGTATGTACCAACTCCAAGATACCTTTAGATGAATAGTCTTTGCTCTTAAAACTAGATTTGGTCATCTTTCCTTTCTGACATTGATTGCACATAACATGATCAGGTTTAGTTGGACTTGGTAAACCTCTAACTCTTCTCTTCTTACTGATCTTAACCATATTATCAAAGTTCACATGACACAGTCTCTTATGCGACAACCATACATCTTCATTTCTAGCCAACAAACAAGAAGTTTTAGCATTGTCAAGATAGAATAGATTACCTTTCGATTGTCCTCCAGTATCGACCAGCTTTTTGATTTCATCATAGATTTTCACCTTCTTACTTTCAAATGCAACTCGGTGACCTAAATTATTCATGTGTGTGTATCATCTTAAAATGGAAGCACTTCCATGTTAAGATCATTTAGCCCTCTGGGTAAGTGGTTTAGGGTCATCTCTAATGCCTTGAATTGGTCTTTGCTTAGATCTGGCTTTCTCCCCACTTTCCACTTCTTTTCTGCACTTGATTTCTTCATTCTAGGTGAAATTAGGGTTAGGATTCTCTTTAATTTCCCTCTTCTCTAGGTAGGAATTACAAATAGGTCATCCTAGCCTTCATCATGTTCATCATAGGATTTTGTGCCTCTGCTTGGCACTCTACCCTATTCTGACATCATTTCTAGGTCTCCAGGCACCCACGGGACCTCCTATCCTGATTCTGGCTAGATCTGGGCCCACAGGGTCAAAGTTGAGGTTGATCATGACTAGGTCAGATTCAAGCTCGACCTTGAATAGGTCAAGATCAAGCTCATACTTGACTAGGTTAGATTCGAGCTCATCTTTAACCTCCTCCATAATTTGTGCCCCTTTGTTCAAATTTGGTCCCGACGGGCCCCGAAATCAATGTTGAGCCCTCAGATCCGAATGCGGAAAGGTTTTAATTCAAAATTTATTTAATTTTTTTCCCTCCTTAGTTGGTTATTGTGATTAGACCATAATTCGAGGTGAAATTTGAATTATGGGCCCATTTCTAGGGGTTAAGGTTAATTGGGATTTAATTCCTCAATGTCGGCCTTCTCTAGAGGTTTGTGCCCTAGATCACTATAAAAGGAGGCCTTCCTCTCTCATTTTCTCCATCAAGTTTTGTTAGAACATCTCTCAATCAAGTTTCCAAGAAATTTCATGATCAAGGCATCAAGTTTTGCAATCTCCTCTCTCAAGCTCTCAAGGTGATCAAGAAAGCATCCATTCAAGCATTCAAGTCCTCTTCTCCATTCAAGTTCTCCTTTGAAGATCAAGGATTCAAGCATTCAAGCCTTTGAAGGGATTTGGTTCAAGCATTCAAGATTCATCATTCAAACCCTAGATCTAGCCATCATGATGGTGTGATATTATTTCAAGATCCTTTTGTTCATCTTCAAGATCCATTCATTCTTCCCTCAAGGTGGATTCCAAGCATACAATCATGGAGGTTTGATTTACATTTGTTGATCTTATGTTCAAGCTTTCATATCAACATACTTGATTGAAGGTCAAAGGAAAGAAGTCGTTACTTGCCTTGTTGAAGACACGAAAGAAGAAAAAAAAGATGAAGATATAAAAGAGGTAAATACAATTTGCATATCTATTGAATGTCATAGCTTCATTGTTAGATCTACTTCTACTACTTGCTAGCATTCTCCATTTCAATTTCAATATTAAGGTTGATTCCAAACCGGGGTTTGACCAAGGAAAACCCTCCAAAAAAAAACCAAAACCATTTTTCTTGCAAGTACAGGTGTGGAATTTTGGATCTGAGAGTAGATTTGGATACCCTTTTTGCCGAAATTTTGAGATCTATGAACAAGGTCAAAATCGACCTTCAGATTAAAAATGTAGCCTTTAACCTTTTATGAGGGTCAAAGACGACCTCCCTTATAATTGGAAAAGATTTTTGGGTTTTGTAGATCTCGCAGTTTCGATTAAAGAGCATGAAAATCAACAGTTTTTGAGACCATTTGACAGGGTTTTTAGCCGATTCTTTTTTGGAGGTAAGTACCTTTATTCCTTAATTTCAATATTAATTAGCTACATTTACTTCCCATATCAATACAATTCAAATGTAAGTGTAAAATATTGGTTTTGGGGTCTCTTTTATGTGCAAACCATTGTTCTAGGACCCCATCCATATTTTATCCTTTACATTTTGGTGAACCCGTGATAGAAAACTCTTTCTTTTTGGTGTTGGATCATTTTTTTTCTTTCCTTAAGATTAGATTTCTTTTATGCTCTTGCATTTACATTTCAAAAATCCAAAAAAAATTGCAAATTTTTTTTAAAAATACAAAAACATTTACATTTTCATGCTTTTAGTATTCAACATGTATGATTCTTGTTTTGAGTACTTTGGTGAGGCTTTTTTTGTTCAAGATGATAGATACCTTAACAAGGTACATGGAAGTGAGGATGAAAATTGTTTGAATGAGATCTCCATTGATCCTATTCCTATTTCATCTTCCTCTACAACCTCTTCAATTGACCTTTACAAAGATGAGTTAGGGATTGATGTTAATTCTTCTCCTAATCTATGTCTTTTCTATGAGCCTATTTTACAATACAATTTACCTTCTTTCCCCTTTAGGGATCAAGCTTTAAGAACTTATGACACTCCTACAATGCGCTTAATGGATGGGGATGATAATCCTCCTATTTGGGATGAACCTTTGGATTTGGATGTTGATTACTCTCTTCCTTGAAACCATTATGGATAATCCTCCTATTTGGGATGAACCTTTGGATGTGGATGTTGATTACTCTCTTCCTCATGAAACCATTGTGGATAATCCTCCTATTTGGGATGAACCTATGGATTTGGATGTTGATTACTCTCTTCCTCATGAAACCATTATGGATAATCCTCCTATTTGGGATGAACCTTTGGATTTGGATGTTGATTACTCTCTTCCTCATGAAAACATTGTGGATAATCCTCCTATTTGGGATGAACCTTTGGATTTGGATGTTGATTACTCTCTTCCTCATGAAGCCATTGTGGATAATTCTACTTTTTGGGATGAACCCTTGGATAAATACATTGATTTATCCCCTCCTTGTGAAGAATTTTTGATACAAAAGGATGACATATTCTCTAAAACACACTCCCCTTATGCGAAAGAAGATGACATTATAGATTCTCCACCACCATTTAGGATTCCTTCTAAATGATGAGACATTAGCGGAGAAAGATATGAATTCTCTTAATGCTCTTCCTCTTAGTGGTGATCTCATGGAAAATCAAGATCCTACCTCACAACATTCTTACCATAATATTACTTATATCTATTCAAACCCTTTTCCAACTGTGGTTCCAAGTGTTCCTCCGGTTGTGTCTTCCATTTATATCCTTCCTAATCTAGTTCCTAATCTTCCTAATCCTAATCCTATCTTTCCTAATCCAATTCCTAATTCTCCATCTGCTATTCCTAGTTCTTCCCACACTTATGTTGAGGTTAAAACTATGGTTCATGATGTAGATGTGCAAATATTCTTCAAAGTACCTTCTCCTTATTATTTGATCCATAAAGATAAAAGAAAATAAATTTATCCTTTCAAATTTCTTCATAATTTTACCCCTCATTCGTATATAACATAGATCTTTTCTCCCTCTAGACTAGGGGGCAAGAGATATATTTCATCTTGTCTTTTATAATCCATTATGTTCCTACTTTGAGCTTAATTGGTTATTCTTTCATTTATCTCAATGGTTTGTATTATTATAACTTTTCATCCATTGCTCTCTTCTATTATTCAAGATATCTTTTCTAGGACATGTGTTTTACAAAGATATCCCTTTCCTTTCATCCTTGGGGGGCAAGGTTATTTCTTCTCTCTCTTTGTCTAGGGAACTACTTGTATGCACCCTAAAATGGTCGCCTAGAATTTGGGACCCCATTTAGCAATTTATCAAATCCCTGAATCAAGATTTTCAAAAATCAACATTTTATCAATTATATCAATTTCTTTGATCAAATCCTATTTCATCATTTTTGATTATTCCTTGGGCTAACCATTTTATCCTAAGTCTTTATTTTTTTAAAAGGAATATTTCCTCCCCTTTTAATAAATAAAAAAGCCCCCACTTTTCCTCTTATCCTAAGTTGCACAAATAAAGCATTATTCCTATTTTATAAAAAGAGAAAAAGTACTTTTTGTCTCATATGGACACAAAAGTCAACTCTTATTTTCTCATTGGAGGATACTTGTGCACATGGATTGCTCCTCTTTCAAGCTCCACCATTGATTAAGTCTTTTGCCTCTTAATCTCAATGGTCCATTTCTCCTCATTTTCCTATAAAAGGAGAGCTCTCTTCTTCATTTGGTATCTTGGAATTTTATGACATTGTTATGCTACAAGTTTTCTAGCTTACTTTGAAGACTCCCTTTGAAGACATTGAAGACTTGCTTCCTTTCATTTGCTTTCATCATTTAGTTGCACATTTCATTTGATTAGTTTGCATATCATGGCATTTTAGAGTAATTTTTCTTTTATGCAATAGCTCACATAGCTTAATTAGGGGTTTGTAATCCATTGCAATTTCCTTTCATAGATTAGTTTGCATTGTCATTTGATAGATTAATTTTGCACTCATACTAGTTTCATTTACATCTTTCACATTTGATTCAATTTGGGGATTTTGGCACTCTTGCCCTAGTCTTCAATTTTATGAATCTCTCATTGTGTGGTTGACTAGCAAGGTCACAAGTTTGTAGCTCTAGCTGAGGGCAATTTTATCATAATGTCTTGCAACTCCATGCATAGAGAGCTATGAGCCACTTTGTGAGGCCTCACCTTTGAGAAACCTTGCATGTAATGGTTCATAGAAGTGTGGTCACATTTTCACCATACATTTTTGGTGCCCACCGTGGGGCAAGACATTAGCTTTGTCCTTTCATTTTCTGCATTTTCATCAATTTTTGCTAATTTTTTGTCAAATTTTAGCACTATTTTCGGTCTCTGGTTTTTTTTCTCAGAGTGTCATGTGACACTTTTCATCAGTGTCATATGATAGTCTGCCGTATGAAAGCGTGACACTTCACTGATTAATAGTGTCACTCTTTTTGGCGAAAACTGTTGCCCTGTTTGCTGTGTTCTACCGCCTGCAGGTTTTGAAGTCTGTCGCCCCGGGAAGAATTGTCGCACCAGTATACAAAGAAGTGGCGCACAATAGTTCTGGTGATTGTACTATCACCTGTACTCGACAGTGAGTTTTTCAGACCCTTTTAGCCAAGTTTAGATTTATTTGTTTGTTAGTTTGATTTGTTGTAGCTAAATAGATTACATTTCCAGATTTCAGTTGGTTTACTTGCTTTCATAGGCACTTCTCTTTTGGGTTAATAAAAGAACATAGATTTGCTTTTGATAGTTTGTGAATGCTCTTTGGTTTCCAATATCAAACATCTCATTTGAGTGATTGAGGGCATGGATTCATTCCTTGTTTGCATAGGGGGTTAAATGTTCCACTTTTTGGACTCACCCTATGTTTTCTTGGAAAGTTAAATATTCCATTGTTCAACCCTTTTTCATTTGTGGGTAGTGTTGATAAGCAACTTTATATTACTTTTGATTGAGCTTGTTAGCTAAATTGGGTGTTGGACTCATTTATTTCTAATCACCCCTCATTATTTTCCCTTTGGGTGCAAGGTCAACATTCATACATGGGGGAGGGGTCTACTTGAAAAGAGTGTTAAATGTTCCACAAAATTCTCCCTTTTATGCTTTCTTGATCTCATTAGTTTTCTAAGGTGTGGACTCACTTTGAGTTTGTGTGAGGAGTTAAATGTTTCACTTTTGGACTCACTTTGAGTTTGTGTGAGGGGTTAAATGTTCCACTTTTGGACTCACTTTGAATTTGTGTGAGGAGTTAAATGTTCCACTTTTGGACTCACTTCACATTCACTTGAAGAGTTAAATGTTCCACTTTTGGACTCACTTCACATTCACTTGAAGAGTTAAATGTTCCACTTTTGGACTCACTTCACATTCACTTGAGGGGTTAAGTGTTCCACCTTTAGTGCTTTAAATACTTTTTGATAGTGGATTGCTTAGAGCTAATTAGATTTTGGGATTGTTCTAACCATTGTGAAGCTAACAAGTTGCTTTATAGGTACCCTTGCTTGAAAAAAAATAAAAATTGATACATTGCATGCTAAAAAGGGCTACTAACGGTTTTTGTAGGGCTGCCCAAAGCATAAGAAAACAAATCAAGTGCTTGTTTAATTGCTTTCTTTATTGATTAAGTGTAGCATATACTAGTTGTTTCATTTTATAGGCACTTAATATCTTGTGGAAGGAATTTTGAGGTGGTAGGAGAAGTATGCTCTTCACCCTTGTGGTGAACCAGAAAATCTTGACCCATCTTAGGATTTTGGAAGCAAGAGGGTAATTGAACTTTGCTTGGTGTGTTTGGGAGAAAGCTTTGGGATAAGGGGAGTATGCTCTTCACTCTTGTGGGAAAACAAAATCTTTGAATCTCATAAGTTGATCCATTTTTGTTAGATTGTTAGAATCCTTTAGCGGGCCTGCTCTTGAGGAATCAAGAGGAACGACCCAAGTGGGGACAAGCCTTTTGCCGGCTATTTCGACTCACTATAATCTCAAGGCTATCAAAGACACAAAACCTCTGTAGACGTAGTGCTTCTCTTCGCTTGATGTGAGTACTTGTGAGATTGTGACCATGAGGAAAATGTTGAGCAAGAATGCTTAAGGTACTCTTGAGGCCGCGAGGTCCTAGTCCTTTATGAGGAGCAAGAGGGGTACTATGAATGGAAGCCCTTACTAAGAACCATTAGATAGAAGCCACCCTATTTTTTCACTTAGCTTCTTGGTGCAAGGATTGATCCAAGTGGAATAACCCGGATCACCCCAAGATTACCCACCATTTGTGTTCCTTTGGTTGTGCCTTTGGAACTCCCATGAAAAAGCCAATATCTATTGTGGGTAACCACTTTGTGTGAGGAAAGGGAGCATCAAGTGTGGGCCAAGTTGTTAAGTACTGAGCCTTGACCTTTTAGGATAGATATTGCTTGAAGTGCTTTCGATTTTACTATGCCAGTGTAAACATTCTCAGCATTCAAACAATCGGTAGCATTCGTAGGGTGTTTTTTCCATTTTCGATATCACAATTGTTTGTCTTGGCAAGGTTGCTTTTGCCCTTGTTCTAAGTGCTTGGAGACATGTTTGATCCCATACTATTTGCAAACCTATCAAATTACTATTGTCATTGTGATTGGAATAAAAAAATCAATCCTTAGACTGAAAATTTTGAATGAAGAAGCCTTAAAACTGAGATTTTGACACTCACTGGTCAAAGAGTCACATGACACTAAAAGATTGTTGCCCCCTATTCTGAGAACTATTGTGCGCTAGGTCACCCCAAAAAAATTGTCGCCTCTCTTACCTGGAAATTGTCACTCTGTCTGCCTGGACTATGTCGCGCGACATTGCGTGAAGTGGCGCCTGACCTTAAAGTGGCACGCTATTTTCCTGGAGACCGTCGCTCGAGATTTTGCTGCTATATACATGGTTTCACTTGCTTTTAGTTGGTTGAGTCTTTAGGAAGGTTACTTATCTTGTCGCTGCAAGCCTATTTTGACCTTGAGTTTTTGGTTTTAGCCCTCTAGGGTTCGTATCATTTGATTTACAACGTCACCTTGGGAAGGATTGCCAAGTTAGAAGACTATTCCTGTTGAGAAAGAACATCTCTAGAATTGTTAGCTACATTCTTGGAGAATTTTAGTGCTCCTTTTGTCCAAATCATTTTCACCAAATCTCAAATTCAATTATATTTTGGCCTAGTCCAACCTCCTGATTCAAAAGTGCAAGGATATTCATCCTTTGATTTGCGGCACCTCTTTGATAGTGTTGGTAAAGCCCCTTTTATTTCTATCTTTCCATCTCTTTTTGGATATTAGAGAACTTCAATTATCCTAGTTTGGTGTTGACACTTTGTGAGGTCGCCTTATCATTAAGAATATTTTTCTTTCATGTCAGTTACAACTCAGTACCAAGTAAATCAAGGGAAGCGACCCCTGGTTGTCTTCAATCAGTTACCCTTAGTTAAGACTCATCAACAATGCAAGGAAAAGGAACCCCTCTTTGATCAGTCCCCTAGGAGTCAACTAGAGGTTGAGACTAATCCCTGTGAGGAAGGTACACCCAAAACACACTACTCATCAGGCACAAACATGAGTTTTTCAAACATTAAGAGTTCTAGAGAAGATATCAACCGCAATCTTCAAAACATGTTTTCAAGTTTCAGACATAATGATGATGATGACCTTAGATATAGTCCACCAAGGTCACCTCATGATAAATCAAGATATTGGGATCCTCAACAAAGAGCAGAAAGACACCATAGACATAGTTCTTCAGAGTCAGGATTTCCACAACATATTGATCACAACAATGATTCAGAATACCATGTCAATGCGGCCAACTTATACAATGCATCGGGACCTTCATCTCCAACTAAGGAAAATCCTTGGCATACTAATGCTAGATTGAGGGCTATTGAAAAAGCTAAACAAGCTTATAAAGATGAACAAGCCGTGAAACAACAAAAACTTAGGAGATTGGAAGAGGAAGAGAAAATCTTGTTAGAAATGAAGAAAAGAGCATTGCAAGAAGAAGAAGATAGGTTGTATGCGTGACAACTTCAAAGACAATTTGATGGAAGAAGGACTAATAGTGGAACCAATTCTCCACCATCAACACCCTCTCAAAGTCCTAAGACTAGAAGGAGGTCTAGGACACCCTCAAGATCACCAAGTCCAAGAGGAAGGAGAGTTTCAAGATTTGATCACAATAGGAGAAATTCACCTCCTAGACTTTCTAGACAACCCTCCCAAAGAGCACATCATACTTCACAACATGGGGGGAGGTATGTTAATTTGGACACCTTAGACTTTATGGCTATACAACAAGAGCCATCTTTCCAAGCCTATGTTGAAAAATATGTTGAACAAAACAAAGACCAATTCTTGGAAAGTCTAATTAACAAAGGTGCCAGAGTACCCTTTGATCTTGATGTGGATAAAAAAGTAAAGAAGAAAGATCCATCCATAAATGAGGTGATCAAACAATTGCAAAGAGATGTGGACAACATGAGAGCTCCCAAAAGTACTTTCAACTTGGATTCTATTTGTCCCAATCCTATTGACAAGAGTGTGGTAATGACCGATTTTCCTAAGAAGGTGGAGTTCCCTACCTATGACAAATATGATGGCATTGGTGACCCCCATGATCACGTAAGGCAATTTTACATCATGAGCTTCTCTTTCCATCATGAGGATTCATACTTAATGAGATTATTCCCTAGAAGCCTCAAGGGACAAGCAATGGAGTGGTTCACTAACCTTACTCCCCCGGTCAAGACATTTAAGGAACTTGTGGAAAGGTTTGTACAACATTTTGCCTATAATTTAACACAATCCGTCACAATGCTTGATTTGTGTAAATTGAAACAAAATCAAGGAGAGTCATTTGTTGCATTCTTGCAAAGGTGGAGACATTTATGTGCGAAATATCCAAGAATAATCCTTGAAGAGGAGAGAATTGACATTATTGTGAGCAATTTGGTTCCAGAGCTGAGATATGAAGTCAGAAAGATTCCCTTCTACTCTTTTGACACCATGGTTGAAGTCACTTGTCACATTGAAGATGTTTTAAAAGAACAAGGAATTTTTGGCAAAATCAACAAATAATACCAATGGCCAAAACAACAATAGTGGAAATAAGGACAAAAAGAAAAATTATTGGAACAAGAATAAACAAGTGGTTAATGATGGTGTAGTTGATGCACCTCAACCTAAAAGTGAAGTCCTTAATCTTTCCAAGGTGGTACAAGCCATGAAACTTCAAATGTCTTCAGAGCAACAAGATGGCAAACCAAAGTATCAAGGAAAGTCTAAGACTGAGAAGAGGCAATTCAAAAAGTTGGGAGATTCCTATGCTAACATTTTCAAAAATCTTATTGCTCATAATTTAGTACAACCTCAAGACCCTTCGAAATTCCATATTCTAGATCCAAAACCATATTGGTGGAATGAGAAAGTGTATTATGTGTATCATAATGGAATTGGGCATGATATAGAGAACTGTTTCAAAATCAAACATCTTGTCCAAGACCTCATTGAGAATGGTAGATTACAAGTGGATGGTCTAACCTCAAATTATGATCACAAGGATTTTAAAGAACCCTTGCCAAAGTATGAGAAAGGAGAAGGTTCCGACAACAATAATAAGAATGGTAAGGCAGCAATCAACTATACATACACTAAAGTTGATAACGTGATCAACATGCTTGAGGAAATTGAAGAAAATTTCAATATGATGAGGAGAAAGGATTCTTATGATTATGATGATGATTCAAAGAAAATGCCTAATGAAGGACCCATAGTCGTGTTGAGAGGACCTAACTCACGTAGGGAGTCTCAGTCTCTTCATGCTGTCACTAGGAGTCAAGTTAGTCAACCTCCTATTGTCATTAGAGGTCCTAATTCCAACAAGCCTAGACAATCTTCATCTAAGAAAACTCCCTCTAAAATCTGTTGTTGGCCCTGAGCTTAATTACAACCTTGTTGATCAACTTCAACGCATGCCAGCTCAGATTTCTATATTTGAACTTTTGGAATTGTCCCCAAGGCATAAGTGTGTCCTTGAGGATGCTTTGTGAGTGGCTAGTGTCCCTAACAACTTAGATATTGATCAATTCTAGAATATGGTCAACCATTTGGCTAGCCCTCATTACCTCACTTTCTTAGAAGAAGACAACAAATCCATCAGTCAACTGCATAACTTGGCCTTACACATAGAAGTCATGATTCATAAAACCTGTGTCAGGTGCGTATTGATAGATGGGGGTGCAGGGATAAATATTTGTACCATGAGTTTATTGAAGGCTCTAGGATATTCTGAAGAAGTCATTGATACGAGAAAAAAGATCACAATCAAGGCATACGATGAAGCAGAAAGAAGTTCCAAGGGATTGGTCATTTTGCCTATTGGCATTGGTCCAGTAGAAAAGGATATTTTATTTCAAATTGTTGATGTTGGACCTTTAGCCTATAATATTTTGCTAGGTAGGTCATGGATTCACGAAAGGCAAGCAGTCCCATCAACATATCACCAGTGTGGTAAGTTTCCTCATAATGGTGTAGAAATTTGCATACCAGGAGATAGTACTTTGTTAGTTAATAATATTTCTACTGGATCACATATACCTCTGAATAGGGAAGTTGACAGCTCTAGTATTTCACTTGAGCAATGCAAGGAGAAGTTTAAAACCATAGATCTTGGGATGGGAGATTATAAAATTGATTCTTTTACAAAATTGCCGATCTCTCCTAGGTCCTATGGGAAACCATTACCAGATATGAAACCTTCATTATCTACAATGACATTATTTGGAAAGTTTGTTGATTCTTCAGTTCCCATTTAGGAAGAGAAAGAGGAAGTTGTCATAAGAGACTGGATCTATCATGAGGAAAAGTACCAACACAATGAAAATTTTTCTCCTTCACCTAAATTTTATGGGAGGGGGTACACGTTAGTGAAAAACATGGGATATCTGGGACATGGTCCCCTTAGCCATAGATTGGATGCCAAGTCTGAGCCATTGGACCATGCTTTATTTGTACGACGTGAAAAATCCACAGTGGTTTTAGGTTTTGAAAGTGATAAATCAAAGAGTACTACTGTCCTAGCTGCGACAGATAATGATTCTGATTATGAATACACACCTAATCTTTCTAACCAACAAGACATGATAGAAGATTGGGTGCCTTCAACTGATCTCCTTTGGGGAGAATTTCAAAATTTGACAACTGATAGTCCTCCTATCACAGCCACGACGGATAGCGACTATAGGAATGCTAGATTAGCCATGGAAAGTGTCGTCACCCCAGCTACGATGGGTGATAATGATTCAAATACTTTTGTAGTTCAGCAAATTCCTAAAGAAGGGGAGATTCTTCAAAATTGTGAGGCTTCTACATCACAAGGCCCAAATGTTGAAAATTCAAAAATAGATTCACATGAATTTGAATGGGATTCACTTTCAGATGCAACCATAGACTTGGATGTTGATGTTATTCAAGCCTATAATGCCCAACCTAACGTAGTTGATGAGCCTACTGTAGGGCTAGAGGACTAGACTCCTCAAATTGCCTTAGTGGACAATACTTCGTTAGGAAGGACGAACCTCGATTCAGGTGCTTTAGAAGGAAACTTGATAGATCCCAAATACATGGTCACCAGAAATGACATCCACCACATTCACAATGTGAAACCAGTCATAGACCTACCTATTGCCAACCACCATTTAATTGATTGGTCTCAAATTTCACAAGAGCCACAACTATTGACTTTTCAGAATGATTATGAGATCGCATGTTACCTTAATGCCATTGAGCTAGTAGTGTCTTCCACCAATGAGCCAACTACGAGTATGACTGAGCCTGATATTAAGTACCTCAGTCTCAAAATAAAAGGAAAAAAGAAAAAGAGTAGATGTTTTGATGGCGAAAACCACTTTGTGGCAGTGTCAGAACCAAAAATGGTAAAAAGAAAAGATGTATCCGAGTGTGAAAACCTCTTTGAGGCACCTAAGGATGAGGTACTTAATAACTTGCCCAGTTATTTTCAAGATAGATCCTCAGTGTTGATTGAACCAAAAAAGCCAGTAAACTTGAACACAAAAGAAGCTCCTCAGATAGTTCATCTTGCTTAGTCTTTATCAGATGAAGAAACAAAGACATATGCACAATTCCTACAAAAGAAAAAAATCAATTTTGCATGGACATATTCAGACATGCCAGGGCTCGACACAAATCTTATAATGCATCACTTATCCATAGCTCTAGGGGTCAAACTAGTGAAATAGAGACTCAGAAAAATGCATCCACATGTAGCTCTCCTTGTCAAAGCGGAATTAGAAAAACTTTTGAGAGCTGGATTTATCAGAGCCATGGATTACGCAGAATGGATCTCAAACATAGTACCAATTTCTAAACATGATGGGTCCATTCGTGTATGTACAGATTTTAGAGATTTAAACAAAGCATGCCCAAAGGATTATTTTCCACTTCCAAATATTGACATGATAGTGGACATGACAGCAGGTTATGAAATATACTCTCTAATGGATGGATTTAGTGGATATAATCAGATTAAGATAGCACCCAAAGATCAAGAGAAAATAACATTCACTTGCTCATGGGGACCCTATTGTTGGAATGTCATGCCATTTGGACTAAAGAATGCGGGGGCTACCTATCAACAAGCTATGAGAACTATATTTCATGACATGATGCATAAGAATATGGAAGATTATGTGGATGATACCTTGGAGAAATCATGAAAAAGGGATACACACCTTGAAGATTTGGAAGTAATTCTAGATCGAATGGAATAGTTTCAACTTAGGCTAAATCTGAAAAAGTGCTCATTTGGTGTCACCTTAGGCAAAATTTTAGGATTTATCATTTCAGCAAAAGGCATAGAGGTTGATCTTGAAAAGGTCCAAGCAATTCTAGATATGCCACCTCCTCAAAATATCAGTCAAATGAGAAGTCTTCAGGGACATCTTCAGTCAATTAGGAGGTTTATTTCTCAGCTTGCAGATAGAGCACAACCTTTTAATAAGACATTGCATAAGGGTGTTTCTTGTGTTTGGAACGAGGATTGTCAAAAGAGCCTAGATCAAATCAAACAATATTTGGCTAATCCTCCAATTCTAATGCCTCCTATTCTAGGGAAACCATTGATCCTATACATTTTAGCTACAAACACTTCCTTGGGGGTGTTGTTGGCTCAGTTGGATGAAAATGGAAAAGAGAGGGCCATATACTATATAAGTCGTACTCTTGTGTCATATGAGGTCAATTACAATAACATTGAGAAAGCTTGTCTTGCTGTGGTGTTTGCTTCCCAAAAGTTGCGACATTATATGCTAGCTCATACTGCATACTTAATTGCCAAGATTGATCCTCTAAAATATTTGCTTAGTAAGGCTACTCTCACAGGAAGGATCGCTAAGTGGATGATGATATTATCAGAATTTGACATAGAGTACATTGAAAGAAAGGCCATAAAGGGGCAGGCTATTGCAGACCAACTTGCTGATTTTCCAGTTAAGGATAGCATGCCTATACAAGTTGAATTTCCTGATGAACATATATTACATGTCACATCTCACACCTGGAAAATGTTCTTTGATGGCTCTAATATGCAAAATGGGTCAGGTGCAGGGATATTGTTTGTTTCTCCACATGAATATACTATACCAAAGTCTTACAAATTACTCTTTCCATGTACAAACAATATAGCAGAATATGAAGCATTAAAAAATGGATTAAAGATGGCCATAGAATGGAATATCACTAAGTTGCATGTTTTTGGGGATTCACAATTGATAATCAATCAAGTCAATGAAGAGTATCAAACCAAAGATGACAAGTTAATACCCTATAAGAAGATGGTTGATTCTTTGAGATGCTATTTCACTTTTGTGACATTTCAAAAAATCCCTAGGACAAACAACAAGACTGCAGATGCTATGGCTACATTAGCTTCCCTTTTGCAATTGGAGCAACATGAGTCTTGATTTGAGTTCTTGGTGGAAGAACTGCATTACCCTATCTTTGATTCACCTGAAAGTCAAGTCATTTGTACCCTTATCACACATGAGTCCTCCCGATATGGTGCTATCTATTCATATCTTCGTGATGGCATCATCCCTGACACTTTCAACCATTCTAAATGCAGAAATCTCATCTGCAATGCCTCTCGCCACACCCTCATTTTTGGTGATCTATATAGGAGGGGTTTTGATGAGATGCTTCTTAGGTGCTTGGAAAAGGAGGAATCCGACCAAGTGTTAGTTGAAATTCATGAGGGCATTTGTGGTGGACATTCTAATGGTCTCGCCATGGCCCATCGATTGCTTAGGGTAGGGTATTACTAGCCCACAATGCAAGCAGATGTAGTAGCTTTCTCTAAGTCTTGCGAGAAATGTCAAAAATATGGAAACTTGATTCATGCTCTAGGTAGGGAGCTAATTCCTTTTGTTTCTCATTGGCCATTTCAGTGCTGGGCCTTTAAGCTTGTTGGGAAAATTCACCCCAACTCATCAGGTGGACATAAGTTTATCATCACAGCTACTGATTATTTCAACAAGTGGGTAGAGGCAGTACCTCTTTCTGTTGCCTCAGGCAAGACTATTTCACTCTTTATTCTGAATCACATTATTTGCCAATTTGGAGTGCCTTCTGAGATCATTACTGATAATGGAGGACAATTCAAGAATAAGGACCTCAAGCATCTATGCAAAAAGTTTAAAATCAAGCAACATTTGTCCTCTATTTACTTTCCACAGGGAAATGGACAAGCAGAAGCCTCTAATAAAACCATTCTCAAGATTCTTCATAGGACAGTACACAAGAATGGTAGGGATTGGCACTTACACATTAATCTAGCACTATGGGATTACAGAACAAGCATTCGCACACCTACGGGAGCCACTCCTTTTGCCCTTACCTATGGCGCTGAAGCAGTATTACCTTTAGAAGTAGAGATCCCTTCACTCAAAGTCTCTCTCAAAGGTTTGATTACAGATGAAGATTATCGTGCCATGAGGTTATAGGAACTCGAACTTCTAGATGAAAAGCATAAAGCTTCCTTTGATCATATGAGAGCATATCTGAAGTGTATGTCCAAGACATTCAACAAGAAGGTTCGCCCTAGAGAGTTTCAAGTAGGTGATCTCATTTTGTGAGAGAACCCTAAAAATCAACAAAACAAAGAACAAAAGGGGAAGTTTGAACCTAATTGGCTTGGGCCATATGTCATCACTGCTACTTTTGGTACAGGTGCTTATTTTTTATTTGATGAGAATGGGGAACAGCTCCCTGATCCCATTAATGTGTTGCACCTAGAGAAGTTCTATCCTTGATGCCCATTCTGTCTGGGGGCATCCTTTGTATATATTTTATGATCCTAAAAAAATACCAAAAAAATGATATATGATGCTGAAAAAAATCCTAAAAAGCATAAAAAAAGTCTTGAAAAAAATATAAAAAAATCAAAAAATGCAAAAATTTATAAAAAAAATAGAAAAAGTGCCTTGGTGAAAACTTGGAAATAGGCGCCTTGGTAGCAAAAATACAAAAAAAATGAAAAAAAGAGAAAAAATTGCAATAAAGATCCAAGTGGTGAAAACCTAGAAACAGGTGCTACTTGAGGCCTTTGCACTCCTATTTATTAGCATGCGTCCTTGACCCTAAGCCTTTCTCCATCATACCTTGACCTTATTTGGCTTAGTCTAGAATTGGTCTTTACCTTTGTCTAGGGGGCATAACTATTTTCATAGGTCCTTTAGATGCGTTTGTCTCTTGGGGCATTTCACAATAGGTGTTTTTCAACACCACCCCAAATAGTGTTTTTTAACACTACCCTTGTGTCGAGTGTTTCTTAACACTTATTAGATGTCTTACCCTACAGTCTAGAATGATGCGGTATTGCTCATTTGCAGATGCAATACTCAGAGTTTGACTCTATGACCAACACACATGCACTTAAACAATCAACTTGATTGAGATATGTTTGATTTTATTTATTTTGTGTGCTGTCTATGAGGATTTCTTTGATGAGTGGTCTCTCCTTGAGAAGTTTTCGATGATGCATAGCTAGAAGACTGAGGGAATGAGAACATGTTTTCTTTCTTTTTCTATGTGTGGGTATATCTTGTTAGTCCTTATTGTCATTAGCATTTATGCTTGATCCACTTGACATTGAGGACCTACTAGATATTATCCTTGATTGTTAGGCGAGTGCATGCTTCTAGTTATCCTGACTTTTGTGTGTCTTGATACAAGCATAATCTCGCCATATCAAACTTAGGTAATCTCACTACACTAGTCATCTTGACCTCTATGTCTTTGATGCTTAGGTGAGATTTCCACATTTCATCTAATATAGATCATATTCAGATTCACATAGTTATACTAGTGTGTATTGTATGATCTTACGACGCTACCAATAAGGCTCAATGATGATAATTAGATGTCTATAGGTGTTGTGACCTTGCAAGTCAACCACTTTCATGGTAGCTTGTATTCTTAGGTTCATCATAGTTTAGTTTTGCATCTTGCATATGGAGAGAGCTCTCCTTTTCATCATACGTGGGCCTGTTGGTCAACTGCACTCATTTCCTTTCTTTCCTTTCTTGATCATGTCTTTTGCTCCTCATCTTTTTCATCACATCCTATTCCTGTCATCACAAGGGGTTAATCACATCATCGTATCTATATCCTAAGAGATTCCATTTTCAAAAATATAAGACTACATCATACACATGAGGATTAAACATACATCTATGAGAGAGAATATACATGATCATCTAACACATACATTTTTGAGAAAAATAACAAGACAATATATAAACTAATACATCCATCACAAGTGAGATTGATACACAAGATATATAAAAAATCTAGTAATCTCATATATATATGAATGCTATAGTACAAGGTACAATATGAGATCCCAAAATCTAGATCAATGTCTCATGATATGAACAAAACATCTAACCCTAAACCTAGGACTCGCTGCCACCATCCCTAGGACCTGGTGGTGGAGGAGGTGGTGCAATGACAGGCACTACATCTGATCTACCTACTACTATTGAGTAGGAAGGTGCTCTCTAACCTGTGGGGACTGCGTGTATATACAATCCATGGTAGTATGCCACCCGCACTGCCTCTCTCTGCCTCTCTGCTAAGGAAACCTCTAGCTGCCTCTCCCATCGCTCGGTCTTAGCCCGCTGATCTATGAGCTACTACTCTCTAACCACTATGGTGATCTTTAGCTACTGTATCTCTACCTCAAGGGCCTGTAACCTAGCCCTGAGATCCTCTCCTCCTATAGGCTGATCCTATTGATCCCCTGCCTGTCGATGAGCTAGTCTCACCTCATCCTCTGAAGTGGCTGACCTATGTCTCCATGGCCATTTTTGGCCACCTGCTCCTAACCCCTCTCCCATCTCTAGTGCTCTCTCTCTGCCATCCCCTCCATCTCCCCCTTGTGCGGCAGCCTGTACATCTGGTATAGTAAATCTCAAAAATAAGGCCCTCCACCTCTCAGTACAATATGCTGCATCTATCCCTACATCTGCCATGTCTAGAAGGTACTCCCATGGCTCCCTCCTAATGGTGACCATATCCTGTACTACCTACTGGTAGTCTAGCATCGACAGCCATCCCTGTCCCTCCTCATCCTGAAATCTAGCATGTGTGGTGGTCTCCACAGATACCCTCTACTGCCGACCAAACTGCCTCCACACTTGAGTAATAACAAATCTCTCGACAATATCTGAATGTCAATCTACCAATGGTTGACTATAGAGCATATAGTCTAGCTCTCTCCTATCAAACCATCCCTCGACTATCCTGTAAGGCCTCCATGTGAAGGAGGTTAGCTCGTCCAATACCCTGCAATAGTATGCAACATCTCTGCTATGTGCCTGGGAGATGATACTGCTATATCTATAAATGTAGGGATATCTGCACTCCCTAGGCTGCACTAGTGGGCGTACTACAGCTATGTGCTCCCATGTCCATATCTGTGTGAGTATAGCCCCGCATGCCCAAGTCCTCCCATCCCTGTATATGATCTCATGTAGCTCGTAATACATGTCTGCTAAGATAGCCGGACACCAGGCCATCCTGCATGGCTGCGCCACCAAGTCTGCCAATAGTCTCCCCCAGCCCAGTGGGAAGCTGTTCTGACTCCTGTCTAGAATCAGAGCCTATCCAATCAAGGATGCAATAATGCATGGTACGGAATAGTCTTTGTCATACCCATCCATCAACCGATCCCAGCTGATGTGACAATCCAGGATGGTAACATCCTGAAACATCCCCTGTATCACCTGTCTACCCTCTATGGGATCCTGATCATAGTAAACCTATGCCAACAGACAAATCATGTCAGTTTCTATCATATGGAAACTTTATAACTATGAATATCTATAACCATGATTATACTTACAGGATCTCCATAGCACGGAACCCTTAGGATCTGGTAGACGTACTCCAAAGTGATGGATGCCTCCCCAGTAGGCAAATGGAAGGTGTTGTGCTCACTATGCCATCTCTCAGCCAGAGCAGTCAACAACCCATGATCGGCTCGTATGTGGGGCATCCGTAATAGATATCGAAAGCCCATCGCCCTCAAATCAGCCTCACCCAGATTATCTAGATCTCAGATGAATGTCAACCCAGTCACCTATGGTGCTCTAATGTGCAACACCGGGAAGTGCTCCTGCAAGCCATTTAAACCAAGCCAGATGTTAGAGCATATCATGAAGGATGTAAAATATCGGTACAAAACATTTTAAAATCACACATTGTCAGGACTCATGTTATTTTTGCTCAAAAATTTAAACATGTAAAAAAATTTCTATTGGGCGACATTGTTTTTTTGGCTAAGTGTCATGTGACACTTTGCCATATACCAGAGTGAAAGTATTTTTTCGGGTGACACTTCACATAGTGGCGTGCGCCATTTCATCCTATGTCATGTGACACTGGACTCAATGTGCATGTGACACTATTTTGTCTCACGAAGTGTTGTACGACAATACCTTTCAAAGGCTGCAACACTTCTAAAGTGTCGCGCGACTTTTTGCCCTATGTCAAAATTGAAAATTTGAAAAAAATACTTAAAAACGTGTTTAAATGCATTAAATCATCATCAATGACCCAACAAGCGAGTTTTCTCAAAAACATACTGGGTCACCATAGTGTGGAGGCTGGTTATGCAACTGGGCGTGCTTGAATCGGTGTCTGTGGATGGGAACTCCTGCTGGTTGAGCCATCGCTATCTCTCAGAGCTCTAGATTCTCAAATAGTTAAAAGTCAAATGATTTTGAAAATGACATTTTTTTACCCCTTTTATAGCATTTTGACTTTTGACCTAATTTTCAAAACACCTCAGAATTGCGTGAAAATTTCACCCCTACCTAATTTCGATGTCCTCGCTCCATTTTCAGACTCAAAATCAAAATCCAAGTTAATCTTGATAGTCAAAATTGCGTTTCAAATTTTCACCCTCTTTTGTGCAATTGGCTAAATCTTTTGAGGCCCGATCCTTTGATCTTTATTGGGGCATCTTCATCCCCCATGTCTCTCAAACTTCTAGTCTTTCATTTATCTTCATTCAATTCGCTCCTTTCTCACATTTGACTGCATCTTTATCCTATATCTTTCTCAGTCAGACTAGGGCATATCTTCACTGCCTAATGGTTATCCTGTTATCCTTTATCTTTGATTATGATTTCATTATGATTTGATCTAACTCTTTATCAGTTTGATGTTCCTCTCTACCTGATTTTGATTTTGATTTCGAGGGGGCAGTACCTATTGGATTTTAATCATTGAATCCTTGATTTTCTTGATTCAGCTATCTTTTTGTGAGCTTTTGCTCAAGCTTGAGATTCTTATCTCTTATTTTGGATATGATCCCAAATCGACCTCATGTTCAAAGGCCTTTGTTTATGTTTGTCCAGGTGTGATCCTGAATCAACCTCACATCTGAGTTGTTTTGTGATCCCAAATCGATCTCACATTTCAACTTCATTCTTTGACTACATGTGTTCCCAGATCGATCACACATTAGTCAAAGAGGGAAAAATCTATGCACCCTAAAATGATCACCTAGACTTTGGGCCCCCATTTAGTAATTTATCAAATCCCTGAATCAAGATTTTCAAAAATCAACATTTTATCAATTATATCAATTTCTTTGATCAAATCCTATTTCATCATTTTTTATTATTCCTTGGGCTAACCATTTTATCCTAAGTCTTTATTTGTTTAAAATAAATATTTCCTCCCCTTTTAATAAATAAAAAATCCCCCACTTTTCCTCTTATCCTAAGTTGCACAAATAAAGCATTATTCCTATTTTATAAAAAGAGAAAAAGTACTTTTTGTCTCATATGGACACAAAAGTCAACTCTTATTTTCTCATTGGAGGATACTTGTGCACATGGATTTCTCCTCTTTCAAGCTCCACCGTTGATTAATTCTTTTACCTCTTAATCTCAATGGTCCATTTCTCCTCATTTTCCTATAAAAGGAGGGCTCTTTTCTTCATTTGGTATCTTAGAATTTTATGACATTGTTATGTTGTAGGTTTTCTAGCTTACTTTGAAGACTCCCTTTGAAGACATTGAAGACTTGCTTCCTTTCATTTTCTTTCATCATTTAGTTGCACATTTCATTTGATTAGTTTGCATATCATGGCATTTTAGAGTAATTTTCCTTTTATGCAATAGATTTAGCTCACATAGCTTAATTAGGGGTTTGTAATCCATTGCAATTTCCTTTCATAGATTAGTTTGCATTGTCATTTGATAGATTAATTTTGCACTCATACTAGCTTCATTTACATCTTGCACATTTGATTCAATTTGGGGATTTTGGCACTCTTGCCCTAGTCTTCAATTTTATGAATCTCTCATTGTGTGGTTGACTAGCAAGGTCACAAGTTTGTAACTCTAGCTGAGGGCAATTTTATCATAGTGTCTTGCAACTCCATGCATAGAGAGCTATGAATCAATTTTTGAGGCCTTATTGTTGAGTGTCCTTGAATGTAATGATTCATAGAAGTGTGGTCACTTTTTCACCATACACTACTTTCCTTAGCTTAGTGGTATTTGTTGATATTGCAATATTATTTCATCATATTGATAGATGTTTTGACTACGGATAACCTTCTTATATGAAAAGTTGTTGTCCAAAGTTGTCACTTCTTCTCTATGTTGCAAGTTATATTCTTTATAAACTCTCACCCTTGCTTGGTGTTGGAGTTGTTTCCCTCATTCCAAAGATTCCTCTTCCTCTTCTTTACAGGGGGCTTGATGATCGAATCTTTGTTCCTGTTGTTGAAAGTTGATATTTTATCTAAAGCACTCCTCTTTGGTGGGGTCTTGTTAATAAGATCTCTTTCTTTGACGATCCTTTTTCCATGAGTGACATATCCTTTTCATGATTATTGTTGGAATAACTAAGAGGGGGGGGTGAATCAGTTAAACAATGTCCCAAATCAAAATGTATAATTCAAAACAAATACTTCAATTTTTGCCACTCGATAAACATAAAATACTTTCACTGTCTATGCTTTTACCTATTATCAGTCTAAAACTTATAGTAGTTACCGATCAAATCTAACATGTAATATGAAAAGAATGATAACAAACAAATATCATAATCAACACATAACACAATAGATTTAACGTGGAAACCCTGTGAAGGGAAAAACCACCTGGGACTGGAAACCCAAAATATTCACTCTTCTGAAGTGAGGCCAGTGAAGACCCAACCCTATTAAAGGTTACAAACACACTATTAGGTGTGACCTTGTTAGAGAATTTTAGACTAGAAGTTATCATCCAACCAGCAGTCACTCTGGGGTTGACAGGATAACAATGTTCATTCTATGAATGAGACATCATAAGACTTTCTTAGTCCACTCGATTAAGAGATCTAACTATTTACAATGGTTAATTATGTAATAGTAGATGATCTTCCTTAATACAACTTCAATTATAGATTACAGATCAATATTTTTCTCATACAAATCTTTCTGATCAATTTAACACTTCAGATTCAACAATGTATTAACTTACTGTCCGTCAGTAATTACATTTTGTAGCTCAGTAACTATTTTTTAGCTCAGTTCTCATTAACCAGTATGATTAGAATGCATGAAAACTTCTTCACGTGATAATTCTACAGTATCTTCTTCTTCCGATATGTTTCAACTGTGAAACCAATGTCTCTTATATAGACAAGTAAATCATTTTATTTTCCTCCATTGGATTTTTCCACTTAATCATATTCATTGATTTTTCCACTTTAGGCTTCCTTGGTTGATGTGTTAGTAACACATTTCAATCTACTCCATTAGATCTTCCTTCAATTATGTTAGCCATAGATGTTCATAACAAACATTATCTGTTACCTCGATTTCATACACTTTGTAGCTCATCACTTCATTGGCTAAACTGATCATTTAATTCCTTTTTGTTTTGCTCGGTTAACAAAGAAATGCATCAGTGAACACAATCTTGGTATACACTACACTCCATCGGTGTATACTGAAATGCTTTCATTTATCGACAACACTGCTTTGTGTCTTTTAGCTCTATTCTTCATCATAGATGAATGCAACATAATAAAGTCAATTCCATCAAGTCATAGACTCATCAATAAGTTACTCAGTGTATTCCTTATCCTCATCTGACATATACATCTTCCTCATGTAGATATTTCATGTTCTTCATCACTTTCACCTTCCTTCAGATGTGTCAGTATAGTAACTTACAAGATAAGTACTCTCAAGCTAGTTGACATCAATGACAACATAATACTGATTTAATCATCTTGCATTTTCTAATCATCAAATCCTTAGTAATCTTCAATTACAGATTCTTCATTGTGGTTCCAAATCAGTTGTAGTTCATCAATCTCTTCCTTTGGCATTGATGGCAACTCAAGTAATATGAAATATACCATACACATACCAAACATGTATTCTACAACTCTGTAAACAAATGTTGTAAGTCGAATAGACTTAATATGTTTAATCACTACATTACTCAACATTTGTAATGTTGTAATGCTTGTCATTAGATGTGCTCTTTTCATTTCTCTTGTTTCTACTTCTGTTCTAAGTAATTGATCTTCAATGCTCTGTTCCTTTTAGATTGTCTCTCCCTTAGATAGTTCTCATCAGTGTAGTTTCTCTCCCTTTCATATTAGTTATCTCTCCCTTTGACAACAATGCCAAAGAAAAAAATAAAAAAATAGTCATTATGCTACTAAAGAGCTCTGTTGTCCATTACATTGTCTGTATCTTTGTATACTGATATCTCAATCTATTTCAGTTCTCCAAACTTAATCACAACCGTGAACATGATTCAAAGTGTGAACTATGTTGCATCAACATGAATGATCTTTTGACATGATTAGTCTGATGTAACATCCAGATCACCTTAGTGACCGATAGACAGGGGATGGACCTCAAGTCTAGTCCTCAAATATTCAAATGTGTCCTTCGGTAGAGGCTTTGTAAAGATATCTGCAAGTTGTTCCTTAGATGTAACAAATTCTAACTTCACTTTCTTCTCCTAAACTTGTTCTCTTAAGTAATGATACTTAATAGATATATGTTTTGTTTTAGAGTGCATCACTGAATTCTTCAAAATATTAATGGCACTAGTGTTGTCACAGTATATAATCACCGGGTCAGTGATTACCTCATTCATTCCTTCCAACACTTGCTTGATATATATGCAATGTTTGAGCAATTCGTAGTAGCAACAACATACTCTGCTTCAGCTGTCAACTGAGAAATGCAAGCCTACTTTAAATTACTTGTCTAGGTTACAAGTCTTTCACCAAAGAAAAATACTCCTTTGGTGGTGCTTTTTCTATTATCTACATTTCCAACCCAATCAGCATCGGTGTATACCTTTAGTTCAAAATTTCCTTCCTTAGGATACTAAATGCCATAATCTTCTATCTTTTTTAGGTATCTTAAGATTCTTTTAGTAGCAATCATGTGTGATTCTCTAGGGTTAGTAGAAAACCTAGCAACAATTCCCACAACATGTGCTATATCTGGTCTATTGTGAACTACATACATTAGCTTACCAATCATGGATCGGTAAAGTGTTTGATTTACCTCAGTAGTTTCATCCTCCTTTGTCAATTTGCATCTAGTAGCCATTAGTGTTCCCATAGGTTTAGCATTTTCCATGCCAAATGTCTTCAATACTTCCTTTATGTATTTAGATTGTGTGATGAATATCCCATCACTATGTTGAATCACTTGTAGTCGTACAAAGAATTTAATCTCTCCGAACATAGACATTTCAAACTCTTTTCTCATCTCATTAGCAAAGATTTACATACATGATCTTGACCTCCAAAAATAATATCATCAACAAAAATTTCAGCAATAAGAATAGTATCATCAGTATCACCTTTCATATACAGATTGTTGTTTTCACTTGTTCTAACAAATCCAATACTTAGCAAGTATGCAGTCTTTCATACCAAGCTCTTGGTGCTTGCTTCAAACCATATAAAGCTTTATGTAATCTACATACCATGTCTCTGTTGTCTGGATCAACAAATCCTTCGGGTTGTTTTATGTAGACTTCTTCTTCAAGTATACCATTCAGAAATGTTGACTTTACATCCATTTGATAGACTTTGAATTTCTTGTGTGTAGCATATGCAAGTAGCATTCTAACTCCTTCTAATCTAGCAACAAGTGCAAATGCTTCACCATAGTCAATGCCTTCTTCCTGTGCATATCCCTTGCATACCAATCTAGCTTTATTTCTTGTAACTTCACCATTTTCATTCAGCTTGTTCCTGAATATCCATTTAGTATCGATAACATTTTTGTCCTTTAGTCAGGGTACTAAACTCCAAGTTTTGTTTGTTTCTATTTGCTCTATTTCCTCTTTCATTGCATTAATCCATTCTTCATTCTCTAATGCAACTTTCACAGTTTTTGGTTCAAATGCACAAACTAAGCATCTACCTTGTCTTGTTTTGCTTCTTGTTTGCATTCTAGCTTATTTGTTTCCAATAATTTGTGTCTCAAATGATGTCTTCTAACAAAACTAGCTAGTATTTTGTCTCTTCTTTCTTGTTCATCCTGTTTAGGTTCATTAGCTTGCTCGGTAGCTCCATCTTGTTCGTCAGTTTGTTCTTCCTATTCCTCAGGGTTATTTTCCTGCTGACCGGTTATCACAGGCTGCAACTTCAGTAGATAGTCAAGAAGTTCAATGTAAGTGAATCTACCATAGTCTTCCGGTTCCTTTCTACTATCCTCTATGTTCTTGTCATCAAACTCATCAACACGAACATTAGTACTTTCAATTATCTTATTTGTAACCTTATTCAGACATTTATATGCTTTACTCTTGGTAGAATATCCTAAGAATATTCTTTCATCTCTTTTAGAATCAAATTTTCCATTTCTCTCATCTTTTAGAATAAAACATTTGCTTCCAAAAATCTTGAAATAACTTACAGTAGGTTTGTGTCCAAACCATAGCTCATAAGGTGTCTGGTTGGTGTCTTTTTTTAGTTGTACTTGGTTAAGAACATATGCAGCTGTACTAATAGCTTCCCTCCAATATGTCTGAGCAACATTCTTTTGTATCATTAGTGTTCTAGCACAGTCAATGATTGACCTATTCCTTCTTTCAGCAATGCCATTTTGCTGAAGTGTCCTCAGTGTAGAGACATGTCTCTTAATACCATGCTCATTATAGAAATTAGTAAATTCATCAGAGATAAATTCACCTCCTCTATTAGATCTTAAGCATTTAATTTATTTTCCAATCTCTTTTTCTACCTTAGCTTTATACCACTCGAACATTTTAAAAGCTTCAGATTTTTCTTTCAAGAACATAACAGTCATCAGTCTAGTATAGTCATCAACAAAAAGAATAAAGTATCTATCACCAGAACAACTTTGAGTTCTCATAGGACCACATAGGTCGGTATGAACCAAATCAAGTATCTTCTTTGTTGAGTATTCTTTTCTTTTAAAGCTAGACTTAGTCATCTTACCTTTCTGACATTCATGGCACATAGCATGATCCGGTTTAGACAAGTTAGGCAACCATCTAACTCTTTTCTTCTTACTATCTTGATCATGTTATCAAAATTCACATGACATAATCTTTTGTGCCACAACCATGCATCTTCATCCTTCATTATCAAACAAGAAGACTGATCAATATCAAGATAAAATAGGTTACCTCTGGATTGTGTACCAGTTTCGACAAGTCTTCCTCCATCATCATAGATTTTCACCTTTTTGCTCTCAAAAGAAAGTCGGTGGCCTGAATTGTTTAGTTGTGCCACACTTAACAAATTATAGTTCATTCCATCTACCCAATATGCATTTTCACATTTAACTCTACCATTGATCATTAGCGAACCTTTACCTCTTACCATACAAGGTGCATCATTGCCCATTCTCACAGATCCTCCATTGTATTCATCAAGTTGATCAATTTTCTCTACATCACCAATCATATGATGTGTACACCCACTGTCTATATCCATGTATCATTTCTATCTACTCTAGAGATCAGTGATGTCTCTTCATGTTTCTCTTCTTCCTTTGAATCATCTTTCATAGCAACAAATACTACTTCTACATCATCATCAGTGTCAGATTTAGATTCAATATCTTTAGCTATGTAACATACCTTTTTCCCTTTTTCATAACTATCTCAGTTATCTTTGTTGTTGTACCGGTAGCCTCTGTTGACTCTTCTCCCATAGCTTCCTTCCGATCGATCCTTGGATCTATCATCATCTTTCTTGTGTGGACATCTAGCAATAATGTGGCCAACCTCTTTACAATTAAAGCATGCCAAAGGTAGCTTACCTCTATATCTTCCTTTTCCTTTGGGTAATCAACTGGCCATAAGAGCTTCAAGCTCATCAAGTTCATCATCGGTATTGCTATCACTATCATCATTCTTATTTTTCCTGCTAGACTTACTAATCTTCAAAGAAGACATGAAAGCAGATTCAATAGAAGGAACAATACTATTGTCAAAGTTGTTTAATTCAAAGGTTGTAAGCTTACCGATCAGAGTGTCAAGGGTAAGATTGGATACGACCCTTGTTTCATGAATTGTAGAGATCCTGATCGCATAAATTGGAAACAAAGTTCTTAGAATTTTGCTTATAACTATTTCATCATCAATAACTCCATCAGATGCTCTAAAGCATGTACTACTTCTTTCAGTCTATTTGTGTACTGCATAATGTTCTTGCCTTCTTTCATCTTCATATCATCAAAATGACCTCTTAGACTTTCTGCTCTGGCTCTCTTAACATTCAAATCTCCACTGTATATCAAATTTAGCTTATCCCACATGGCTTTGGTGGTAGTGCATCCCTTAATGTCTTCAAATTCAGTGTCGGTATAGGCAACAACAAGTTCCATCATAGTGATATTGTGTTCATGCCTATCCTTTAGTTGATCAAGAGTTAAGGGACCAAGTGTCGATTCAATGTAGCCATTCTTCATCAGTTCTACAGTTGAGTTTCCAATTCCAAATATGTGCAACAACATCTGGCTTTGCCATACTACGAAGTTGTCTTTGTTAAGCTTTGGCTTTTCCCTCTTATACATCTTGAGACCTTTGTGTTGAAGTCCTTAAAACTCTATTCTAAGCAACCATAGCTCTGATACCAATTGTTGGAATAACTGAGAGGGGGGTTGAATCAGTTAAACATTGTCCCAAATCAAAATGTATAATTCAAAACAAATACTTCAATTTTTGCTACTCGATAAACATAAAATACTTTCACTATCTGTGCTCTTACCGATTATCAGTCTAAAACTTATAGTAGTTATTGATCAAATCTAACATATAATATGCAAAGAATGATAACAAAAAAATATCACAATCAACACATAACACAAGAGATTTAATGTGGAAACCCTGTGAAGGGAAAAACCACTTGGGACCGGCAACCCAAAATATTCACTCTTCTGAAGTGAGGTCAGTGAAGACCCAACCTTGTTAAAGGTTATAAACACACTGTTAGGTGTGACCTTGTTAGAGGATTTTAGACTAGAAGTTATCATCCAATCAGCAGTCACTCTGGGGTTGACAGGATAACAATGTTCATTCTATGAATGAGACATCATAAGACTTTCTTAGTCCACTCAGTTAAGAGATTTGACTGTGTACAATGGTTAAATATGTAATAGTAGATGATCTACCTTAAAAAAACTTCAATTGTAGATTATAGATCAATATTTTGCTCATACAAATCTTTCTGATCAATGTAACACTTGAGATTCAACAATGTATTAACTTATTGTCCGTCGGTAATTACTCTCTATAGCTCAGTAACTATTTTGCAGCTCGGTTCTCATTAACCAGTATGGTTAGAATGCATGAAAACTTCTTCACACGATAATTCTATAGTATCTTCTTCTTCTGGCATGTTTCAACTGTGAAACCAATGTCTCTTATATAGATGAGTAAATCATTTTCTTTTCCTTCATTGGATTTTACCGCTTAATCATATTCATTTATTTTGTCACTTTAGACTTCCTCAGTTGATGTGTCAGTAACACGTTTCAATCTACTCCATTAGATCTTCCTTCAATTATGTTAGTCGTAGATGTTCATAACAAACATTATCTGTTACCTCAATTTCATACACTTTACAGCTCATCATTTTATCAGCTAAATTGATCATTTAATTCCTTTTTGTTTTTCTCGGTTAACAAAGAAATGCGTCAGTGAACACAAGCTCAGTATACACTACACTCTGTCGGTGTATATTGAAATGCTTTCATTTACCGAAAACACTGCTTTATGTCTTTCAGCTCTATTCTTCATCATAGATGAATGCAATATAATAAAGTCAATTCCATCAAGTCATAGACTCATCAACAAGTTACTCAGTGTATTCATTATCCTCATCTAACATATACATCTTCCTCATGTAGATATTTCCTGTTCTTCATCACTTTCACCTTCCTTCAGATGTGTCGGTATAGTAACTTACAAGATAAGTACTATCAAGCTAGTTGACATCAATGACAACATAATACTGATTTAATCATCTTGCATTTTCTAATCATCAACTCCTTAGTAATCTTGAATTATAGATTCTTCATTGTGGTTCCAAATCAGTTGTAGTTCATCAGTTATCTATATTTTTGGATGTAGGGGTTAATATCCCTCGCTAAGAATATGGTATACATTGTTGCTAAATAGGATATCTCCTTGAATTGTGAAGTAGGTATCCTCTTCCATCTTTGTTTCTACACTTGGGGGGCAAGGATGCCATTTCCTTGTTTTTTGTCTTTTCAGGATTCACCTCTTTCCTTGGTTAAGCAGTATTTATCTATTATGTGATATCCAATCATACATAAAAATTTTGGTTTACATTGAGGATCTATATCCTTGATAACAACCTATTTCATTGTTTGACATTGGGTTTCCATGGTTGATATATCTCTCACCTTGGAAACTAAACAATGTGCTATCCCTCATAAGGGTTAGTTTCTTTTCACTTCTTGCATGATATCTCTTTACATTCGGTCCTTCCATGGCCTCATAGGATTTGTGACCTTCTTGGCTTGGACTAGGTGTTGTCTGTGGATATTGTCTTGATGCTGAAGAAGGCTTTATCCTTGTTCTTTTCTTTCCTTAACATGTCCAAATAGTATGTTTTTTCCATATTAAGAAAGGGTGCATATATAGGGTCTCCCTTGTATTATAGTTTTTTATTTATATGCTAAATCTTCTGATGGTAACACACATAAGTTGCTAAATCCTGAGGAGACACACATTTTTCAAATTTTTCAATATGCTAAATCTTGGAAGGTAACGCACATAAGTTGCTAAATCTTAAAAAGAAATGCATTCATATGCTAAATCTTCTAATGGTAATGCACATAAGTTGCTAAATCCTAAGGAGACACACATTTCCAATATGCTAAATCCTGCAAGGTAACGCACATAAGTTGCTAAATCCTGAATGGACACGCATTTTCAATTTCAATATGCTAAATCTTCTGAAGGTAATGCACATAAGTTGCTAAATCCTGAGGAGACATGCATTTCATATTCATAGTGATTAAAGAAGGTGGATCTATGGGTATTCCAGAAGCCGTCAGAAGACACATTACATTTGCAAGCATAGTTTATGGGTGAACCTGCTGGGCTCTCCCTCTAGGGTGATTCATGGTAAGGTGGGCATCTTACTAGGTGAGGTAATTACTCTTTTCCCTTTCTCTCTTTTTGCTTTCATGCTATTAGGACTGGATCATGAAGCTATGTTATTTATAGTTTTGCTCTTGTCTTTCTTATGTAATCATTTATGCTTTTATGATAGCTTTCCAAATATGATATTAGTATGAGAAATATTTTTTAGCGAGGTTTCTTATGCTAATTGATTTGGTTATTAAGTGCTAACCCTTGTTCTTTTGGCACCCTTGTGCATGTATGTTGAGTTAGAATCCTTAGTCTAGGGGCTTGTACCCTTAGCTAAGTGTTATTTTATCTCTTTGCGAATCCACTTGTATCTCCTCTTTCTTCTCCTTTACCAAGAGTTTGCATCGAGTCCATACTCTTGCTAAAGTGGGGGCTTAATGTATCATCTTAAAATGGAAGCACTTCCATGTTAAGAGTGTTTAGCCCTCTGATTAAGTGGTTTTGGAGAATCTCTAATGCCTTGAATTGGTCTTTGCTTAGATCTGGCTTTCTCCCTGCTTTCCACTTCTTTTATGCACTTGATTTCTTCATTCTAGGTGAAATTAGGGTTAGGATCCCAAGGATTCTCCTTAATTTCCCTCTTCTCTAAGTAGGACTTACAAATAGGTCCTCCTATCCTTCATCATGTTCATCATAGGATTTTTGGCCTCTCCCTGTCACTCTACCCTGTTCTGACATCATTTCTAGGTCTTCAGGCACCCCCGAGACCTCTTGTCCTAATTCTGGCTAGATCTGGGCCCACAGGGTCAAAGTTGAGGTTGATCCTGACTAGTTCAGAGTCAATATTGACCTTGACTAGGTCAGGATCAAGCTCGTACTTGACTATGTCAGATTTGAGCTCATCTTTGACCTCCTTCAGAATTTGTTCCCCTTTGTTCAAATCTGGTCCCAACGGGCCCCGAAATCAATGCCAGGCCCTCGGATCCGAATGCAAAAAGGTTTTAATTCAAAATTCATTTAATTATTTTCCCTCCTTAGTTGGTTATTGTGATTAGACCATAATTCAAGGTGAAATTTGAACTATGAGCCCATTTCTAGGCGTTAAGGTTAATTGGGATTTAATTCCTCAATGTCAGCCTTCTCTAGAGGTTTTTTCCCTAGATCACTATAAAAGGAGGCCTTCCTCTCTCATTTTCTCCATCAAGTTTTGTTAGAACATCTCTCAATCAAGTTTCCAAGCAATTTCATGATCAAGGCATCAAGTTTTTCAATCTCCTCTCTCAAGCTCTCAAGGTGATCAAGAAAGCATCCATTCAAGCATTCAAGTCCTCTTCTCCATTCAAGTTCTCCATTGAAGATCAAGGATTCAAGCATTCAAGCCTTTGAAGGGATTTGGTTCAAGCATTCAAGATTCATCATTCAAACCCTAGATCTAGCCATCATGATGGTGTGATCTTCCTTCAAGATCCTTTTGTTCATCTTCAAGATCCATTCATTCTTCCCTCAAGATGGATTCCAAGCATACAATCATGGAGGTTTGATTTACATTTGTTGATCTTATGTTCAAGCTTTCATATCAACATACTTGATTACATTTCAAATACAATTTTCATATCTATTGAATGTCATAGCTTCATTGTTAGATCTACTTCTACTACTTGCTAGCATTCTCCATTTAAATTTCAATATTAAGGTTGATTCCAAACCAGGGTTTGACCAAGGCAAACCCCCCAAAAAAACAAACAAAACCATTTTTCTTGTAGTTACAAGTGCAAAATTTTAGATCTGAGAGTAGATTTGGATACCCTTTTCGTTGAACTTCCAAGATCTGCGAACAAGGTCAAAATCGACCTTTAGAATAAAAATGTAGCCTTTGACCTTTTATGAGGGTCAAAGATGATCTCCCTTAGAATTGGAAAATATTTCTGGGTTTTGTAGATCTCACAATTTCGGTTAAATTTTTTAGAAATCAACAGTTTTTGAGACCATTTGATAGGGTTTTTAGCTGACTCTTTTTTGGAGGTAAGTACCTTTATTCCTTAATTTCAATATTAATCATCTACATTTACTTCCCATATCAATACAATTCAAATGTAAGTGTAAAATATTGGTTTTGGGGTCTCTTTTATGTGCAAACCATTGTTCTAGGATCCCATCCATATTTTATCCTTTACAGTGTGCTACACTCAATAGATTGTAGTTAAGTCCTTTCACCCAATATGCATTATCACATCTAATATTTTCATTCAACAAGATAGATCTTTTTCCTTTCACTTGACAAGGTGTATCATTTCTCATTTTAACTGATCCTCCATTGTAGTGTTCAAGAGATTCAAATTTCTCTTCATCACCAGTTATATGATGTGAACAACCACTATTAATAATCCATGTATCATTGTTACTAACTTTACATATAAGTGTTGTTTTTACATACATTTCTTCTTCTTCTGAATCATCTTTCAATGCAACAAATACCACCTCATAATCTTCATCAGTGTCAGTGTCGGTGTCATTATCATTTTCTCCAACAAGGTAACATGCCTTCTTTCCTTTGTCTTTGTAGTCTCGGTTGTTTCTTCTGTCATAGTGTCGATTTCCTCTGTTATTTCTTTTGCCAAACTTTCCATCACCAGATCTATCATTGTCTTTATCTTCTTCTTTTCTATTAGGACATCTAGCAGCAATATGGTCGATCTCTTTACCTTTCTGAAGTCTTCTAGCCATAAGTGCTTCAAGCTCATTAAGCTCATCTTCACTGTCACTTCCACTTTCATTCTTAATGTTATGCTTATTGCTAGATTTACTAATCTTTAGTGATGACATAAAAGCAGACTCAATACTCAGTACAATACTATTGTCATAGTTATTCAACTCAAAAGTAGTCATCTTACCAATCAAACTATCAAGTGTAAAAGTACTCTAGGTGCATATCTCATCTCATAAATAATAGAGATTCTAATAGTATAGACATGTAATAAAGTTCTCATTATTTTACTTACCATAGTATCCTCAGAAATAATACCTCATGTTCCTCGGATAGCATTGACCACCTCTTTGATTCAGTTAGAATAGTGTGTAATGTTCTCACCTTCTTTCATCTTCATATCATCAAATTTGCCTCTTAGGCTTTCAACTATGGCTCTCATTACATTCACATCACCACCATGAACTAATGCAAGTTTGTCCCACATTGCTTTCATTGTAGTCCATGCTTTGACATCTTCAAATTTTGCATTAGTTAGAGTACAAACAATCTCTATCATAGTTATATTGTGTTCATATTTGTCTCTCAACTGATCAACTATCAAAGGTCCAATATTCGGTTGTATGTAGCCATGATCTAGGATATGTAGAGCAGATTCTCCAATTCCTGATATGTGAAGCCTCATCCTGCTTTTCCATGTTTTGAAGTTATCTTTGTTCAGCTTAGGCACTTACCTTTTATACATCTTGTGATCTTTTGCTCAAGTCCTTGAAACTTTCCTCCAAGCAACCAATGTGCTCTGATACCAACTGTTAGATAACTGAGAGGGGGGGTGAATCAATTAAATCAATTATCCTATAGTCCCAAAATCTTAGATGTACTTTTTCACACTAATATGACAAATCAAGCAGCTTGGTAAGATATCAATATCTATCTTTCTTAACATTTACCAAATACCAATAATTATCTAAATTGTGATTACCAATTATGTAATATGTAAAGTATGATAGCAAAGCAATCATAACAAATAACATATAACACAATGATTTAACATGGAAACCATGCAAAGGGAAAAACCACCTGGGACTGGTAACCCAAAAAATTTTACTCTTCTAAAGTGAGCTTGGTTAGGAGCCAACCCTGTTAAAGGTTACAATGCACACTGTCAGGTGTGACCTGGTTAGAGGATTTGTCACTAACAGTTAACTTTTGACCAACATTCACTATGGGATCAACAAGATAACAATTAACATTCCTTGAATGTCATATGGAAATACAATAAGACTGTTAAGTCTACTTGGTTAAGAGATTTTGTTGAATCAATGGTTAAACTGATACAGGTCTGATCTGATTCAAATACAACTCAATTACAAATATTTAGATCTATGCTAAGCTAATAAACTCATCTAATCAATAAACCAATTCACTTCCTCAATTCCTTCAACTTACTTTACTTGGTGTATGTATATCTCTGACGCTCGATTATACCTGCAGCTCAGTTCTATCTATAACCAGTTTGATCAGGAATGCATGAAAAATATCTTCACGTGAAATCTTGTGTAGTCTCTATTTCATTTGGCATGTTTCAACAATGAAACTCATGTCTCTTAAATAGACAAGTAAACCATTTTCATACCATCCATTAGATTTTTCCTCTTAATCATCATCGTCCATTTTGTCTCTTTAACCTTCCTCGACAGATGTGTTAACAACACATTTCAATCTCTTCCCTTAGATCATCTATGAATTTTTCCAGTTGTGGATCTTGTAACAAACTTCATATGTTACCTCAGAATCATAAGCAATTTCCAGCTCAACAAGTTTAGTAGGTTGTTCTATCATTTAATGTTTTCATCCATACTCAGTTAATACTGAATGCGTCGGTGATAACTAACTTAGTTATTACTATCACTCGGTATACGCAAGACTGGCTTGGTGTATATAGAAATATTGATGCAAGAGCATCTCAGGTCCTTGGCAATCTTGTGTCACCAAAAAGATGTTTGAAGTTTTCTATGTTGTTCGGTTCCTTCTTTGACTGAGTTGGTTTAGTGTTGCTCAGTTTCCTTTGTTTGCTAGTGTTGGTAGGTTATCTCTCTGGTGCTCAGTTATTTCCTTGGCGCTCGGTGATGCTTGTCTGGTGCTCGGTTTCCTTGCTTACCGAGTTGTTTATTATGGAGTTCTTTTGAGGCCAACTCTTGCAATTAATTTTGGTCACAAATTTAATGCTAGTATCCATCATTGGGAAGTGTGTGGACCTAGATCTAGTCATCCCTTCCGTTAATTATGGATCTAAAGGCTGACTTGTTTCGGTAGCCTCTTGTATAAATATAGTTTTTTGGTTAGTGTTTAGGGAGTCAGTTGTTGTATAGAAGATAGAAAACAAAAAATTAGAGATTGTTGGTAGATCCTCGCATGTTGGAGGACTTATGTACTTAATTTTAATATATGGCCTAAATCGGGAAGGCCTTACAACCCAACATGTATGAATCAATTGAAGATAATATATGAAAGTGTCCTGCATTCTCTCTCTCATAGTTGTATTTGTTGCTTCCACGTCAGGATCTCTACAAGGTTGATTTGGTTAGGGTGTGCCTTTGGCCCCTCTCCCCATCCTCCCTTGCATCAGGTGGTATCAGAGTGAGGTGAGATCTAGATCTAGGTTTGTGAATCTAGGTTTGAGGGTTCATTCTTGTTAAACCCTAGTTGATTTTTTGTGGGGGTAATAGATTGCGATCTGACCTACAATTGTAGATGGTTTCAAGATGGTTCATGGGAGGCAAGATGCAGATCTAGGATTGGTAGACATGTTGAGATGACTTGTGGCTAGGTTAGAAGCTGTTGAAACAACCCAAAGAAGAGGAAGACATCTTGAAGATGTTAGTGATGATGAAGTTGAGGTGGAACAAGGTGATGTAGAACCGGCACCTGTGATGGATCAAGGTGAAGAAAGATTCTTGAAGGCTTTGACAAGCCTGAAGTCTACACCACACTTTAATCCTCCTAAGTATAGTGGAAAATTAGATTCTGGTGAATTGGTGGACTGGATCATCAAGATGGAGAAGTACTTTGAGTATGAAAATATACCTGAAGACAAGAAAGTGAAAATTGCAAGCACTAAGTTGAAAAGTCATGCATCCTTATGGTGGGAACATCTACAATTGGACAGAAAGAAGAAAGGCAAAGACAAAATCAAGGTATGGAATAAGATGGTGAATAAATTGAAAGGAAAGTTCTTACCTTATGATTATCAGATTAACCTAGTTAGGTGAATGCAAAGTTTGAGGCAGAAAGATAGCTCAGTAAAGGAATATAATGAGGAATTCTACATATTATATCTCAGATCTAGACATGATGAAGATGACATGGAAAGAATTGCTACATACCTGAATGGTTTGAGAGTTTCCATCCAAGAAGAAATCAGTATGGTTAAATTGGAGAACATTGAAGAAGCTTATCAATTTGCATTGAAAGCTGAGGAGAAATTGAACAAAAGACATGAGCAAAGACAAAGAGGTAGAGGTGGTAGATTTCCTAGAGGAAGAGGTAGATCTTATGGTGAAAATAGTAGATCTAAACCTGAAAAGATGAATCTAGATAAAGGCAAGACCGAGTGGAAAGGTGAAAGTTCATCTAGAGGTAGAGGCAGTAACTACCGAGGTGGTTATAACAGAGGTGGTTTCTGAGGAATGTGTTACAATTGTGGAGAAGAAGGACATAGATAATTTGAGTGTACACATTCCAGTAAGAAGGTTGGTAGCAGTAGAAATGCTTTGGTGCAAGAAGAGTTAACGAATGAACCTGAGAAGGAAAATAACTTGATGGTAAGGAGAGCACTTTGGAGTGAAAGTAATAAGGAAGATACAGTAAGGAAAAACTTGTTCAAAACCATATGTAGAGTTTCTGACAAAGTTTGGAAGGTAATTATTGATAGTGGTAGCTCAGAGAATCTGGCATATGAGGAAATGGTCACAAAGTTGTAGTTGAAAAGGTTGGAACATCTGAAGCCCTATTAGATTTCATGGATCAAAGATGAGCATACACTCTTGGTAAGTGAACAATGTTATGTGAATTTAAAAATTGGAAAGTACTATGATAAGGTGTTGTGTGATATCATGCCTATGGATTGTTGTCATATTTTGTTGGGTAGACCTTGGCAATATGATAGACATGCTATATATGATGGGAGATTGCATAAATATCCTATTTGGGCTAATGGAAGAAGACAGATCTTGTTACCTTTGATGGAAGAACCTGTTAATAATTTTTGCACATCTGTGAAAGTTTGCTTGATGGAAGGAAGAAAGTTTGTTAAGGATTTAAAAAAGAATGATGTATGTTTTGTTGTGATTCCTAAAAAACTGAGTAAGAAAATAGAGGATAGTGTTCCTGAGGAGATTGATAAATTACTCAATGAGTATAGTGAAATCATTTATGATAATGTACCTGATGGTTTTCCACCGAAGAGAAGCATTGATCATTGCATGGATCTAATCCTTGGAGCTAGTTTATCGAATAAGGCACCTCATCAGTTGACACCTACCAAGAATCAAGAATTGAATCGACAGATTCAAGAATTGTTACAGAAAGGTTTGATCAAATAAATTTTGAGTCCTTGTACAGTACCCACTAGTACATTTGACCTTATTTTTTGACTAAACAATTTGACCAGAAAATAAAAATGTTTAGGTTGGTTAGATTATAGAAGGAAAACTTTTGTTTTTTTAATACATGCCTGTATTGGTCAAAATTTTGACCAACACGGGCATAACTTAAAGTAAAAAAAAAGGTTTCAAGCCTCATTTCATTTTTAGATAATTGCAGCACGCGCGAAGGAGGTAGAAGTTGGAACAAGTTTAAGACTTGAACCACAGGTATGTCATGAATTACTCTCCATTGGATTTAGATGTATTTTTTTGGCTATAATCAATAAAATTGAAACCATTTCATTCAGCTAAAGAGGGTTTTCTTTCTTTCCTTAACCTTCTTGGTCTTGTAATGGTTCTGTAAGCTTAATTTTTTGCCTTCTAATGGTGATGCAAACCAAAACAAAAATTAGTGGGGAAGACTCCTATGCACATTCCCTCATATCTCCATTGAAGCTTGGGGCTCATGGCAATGGGAGTGTTGACTATCATCAAAATACAGTCCTCACTGTCCCGGTCAAGTAGTGGCATTGTCGAAGCCTTCCTCACTGCCCTAGATTGATTATTCAAGAGTATTTCTTGAAGCCTGAGAAGGGTAGTGAAATCCCCATTCGACCCCGAATTTCCAAATGGACATTCATTGACTGAAGCCTTCCTCATTACCCTAGATTGATTGTTCAAGAGTATTTCTTGAAGCTCAAGAAGGGTAGTGAAATCCCCATTCGACCCTAAATTTCCAAATGGACATTCCTTGAACATAGTCAAGGAATTCTATGACAGAATACCATAGTTTTGATAACCTGTGAGTTCATTTGATATTGTAGTAAAAGTTAGTCTAGATCTTAAGGTGTTTGCAAGTTAGCCTAACTATCAACCCCCAAAGTCTATGATAGTTTGTTCTTTACCAATTAAGATGCCAATGCAGTAGCAAGACTGTTTGAGTGTATGACTATTGTGTCAAGGTATTATGATGTGTGTTGAAGGGGTTTTCAAATTGAGACTATTCTGCTAGACCGAGTATGTCATAGTGTTATCTCTATGATTTTATACATGAGTCTATTGCAACAGAGGATTGAATAGTCCATTCATGTGGGTATGAGTAGGTTGGATACAAATATCTAACAACTGTGGACTCATCAAATTTTTGTCTGTGGCAGTGGGGGTTTGACTTGACCATTTATCATTTCTAAACTTCTCTATTTTCCTTGGTGATCCATGTGAAGGAGGATTGAACTGTTGTTCTAGCCTATGCACTTGTTCATCAACTAGTGATTGGTGGGTTTGTGACTTAATTGGATTTGTACCCCATCAATAGATTTAATACCCAAGTGAAAATCATTAAGTCGTGTCTAACAATCAAGGAAATAGATGGCTTATCACACTTAGTATTCAGTGACATACTTCTTTGATTACTATTTGGGGATACATAATCAAACCAAATATACATTAGTAGGAGAGAAGTGTCTTCAAATAGTGACAGTAAACAATAAGGGATCAGTCCATACGTTTTAACTTGAACTGACTGTTACTCATGATATTCTCAGTTATACTTGCCTCTAAGAATTGACTATTGAAAGGGTCTCATTAGCGGAACTTTATTTTGATCTACTTTTCTATTCTCTAATATCTTAAGTACATATGTATGCACCCCTATGAGGTAAACAAATAAGATAAACAATTCATTACAATATTAATCATTGGGGAGAAGGGGAAACATAAGTGATTCCAAATAAAAACAAGATAGATAAAATACTAATTGGGCACATGAGAAAATTGAGTAAGATCTCAACTAGTGACATTACAACATTCGAGTTGGAACTAAATTTTGGGTCCAAGCATCAAGTATATTGAGGTCATTTAAGTAGAAGAAATCCATCACAATAATAAATCAGTCACAATTCCTAGAGAATCGAAAGCAGGAAATTACATTGGTTAATACAAACACTACAAATTTCACTCACACTATCTTCACTTGTATCCTTGTGGATTTGGATACTTCAAGAGATCTTCTAGTTATTATCACATTCAAGGTTGCTAAACAATAGTTGGTCACAATCTCTAGATTAAAAAGTCTTGTTCTTTCAATACATTGTTATCATTTTTTGACCCCTCCCACCAATCACATTAGCCATAGGGTGGGAGATTCAATCCATTTAAGGAGACTTCAAATCCCAAAGTGTGGATTGCAATCCAAAATCTAGAAACAGTCAAACACAACTTTCTATTCTTCCTTCAAATCTTAATGAAACATGAAAATATTTGAAAGGAAATGTAAGTAAACCAATCTACAAACAATATTATTCCATTTCCAATAAAAGACACAATCTACAAACAATATTATTCCATTTCCAATAAAAGACATGTTACTTCAAGCATTTGAATTCACTGGTTTAATGACTGTGTCTACAGAACAATGAACCACAGGGTTGCAAGAACATTTATCTTTATTGATTCAAAGCTCTCTTCATTGGCTTCCTCACACCAATCTCTACATACCTCATCCACTCACATGTTTCTCTTCTAAAAGACCCTCAAACACTCGACAACCAATTTCAAAATACCTACAACCATATCTATAACCAATCATTTAGAATGTGACAAATTTTTGGAAGTGCGTTTGATTGTGAAGTGTGTGAGAAAAATGCCAATTGATTATTGAAAGAAATGAGCTGAAGGTATCTACATTCAAAAGTGTTTGAAGTTTGAAGTAGTGTGATAAAGGCTTCTAATGGTACACATTTGTTGTGGTGGATTTTTTTTTTGTTCTTCATGTAATATTTTAAGGTTGTATCCTTGTCTAAATTTTATCATTAAAATTGAGTACTAAAATATCTTTGGTATAACCATAAAGCCATTATTTCAGGGAGTAGTTTCTTCCTTGTGTTTTAGATGTAAAATAATTTATGTAAATTATTCTATATTGTGGTTCTTCCCTAGCTAGGTTTTCCATATAAATCTAGTGTTCACTTGTGCAATTGTGTAGAATCTGTTATTCTTTCATTGTTACATTGTTGTTGATTCATGAAGTAAATATTTTGACATACGAAGTAGTAAAAAATTTAAGGTTTTATCATAAAATTTATTCAACTCCCCCCACTTTGTTGTCTTGTGTGCTCAAAAATAAAGAAATACTACAAGAAGATCAAAAGAGAGCTTGACAAGTGTCCATATTATAATGAATGAGACAACACATGTTGAATAAAACTCAATCTAAATTGCACTCCTATGTTCAAAGAATAAATGAATAAAGAACCTTTATATAACTAACTTGATAATTTGTCCTAATTACCCCCAACATATTTTATTCTTTTGACTAGCCTCATACTTTACCTACATTATTTTATGATATGCTACGATATGCCATAAACTATTGATCATGCATTTACCATTATCTAGATACAAGGATGAATTAGGGAGTTTTTTGGGTTTCATTGCTCACAAAAAAGTTATGTGGAGTGATTATATGGATATTTTGACTAGAAAACATACAAATTTTGAAGGTTGAAATTCTTTTTAAAATGACATTTTTTTGTGTCTCTCTCTTAATCGTAAAGTCTTAACTTTGGATTCACTTCAAAGAAGTGGATGATAGAGCTCTCATAGGTTTATTCTAGAATGTAGAGGTTATATAGAAAAAACTATTGTATTCTATTTTATCCTCCTACCATCCATATTAGATTTGACTTTGAACTAACAACATCATAAAGAAAACTTCAAACTACCAAATTGACTGTACCCTACCAATCAATGTCCTAGGAATACCAGTCCAATATTCCTAATTCAAAATGCAATGAAATAGTAAAAAAGAAGGTGTGGAAAGGTAATAAAACTCAATCTAAATTGCACTCCTATGTTCAAAGAATAAATGAATAAAGAACCTTTATATAACTAATTAGATAATTTGTCCTAATTACCCCCAACATATTTTATTCTTTTGGCTAGCCTCATACTTTACCGACATTATTTTATGATATGCTATGATATGCCATAAACTATTGATCATGCATTTACCATTATCTAGATACAAGGATGAATTAGGGAGTCTTTTGGGTTTCATTGCTCACAAAAAAGTTATGTGGAATGATTATATGGATATTTTGACTAGAAAACATACAAATTTGGAAGGTTGACATTCCTTTTAAAATGACATTTTTTTGTGTCTCTCTCTTAATCGTAAAGTCTTAACTTTGGATTCACTGACTATACCCTACCAGTCCCTGTCCTAGGAATACCAATCCAATATTCCTAATTCAAAATGCAATGAAATAGTAAAAAGAAGGTGTGGAAAGGTAAGCAATAGCTAATACAATGTTTTTACATTGAGAACCAATCCCAAACACATTTTAATCCATCCTAGGAAGTAACTGTTCCTGGACTATACTGTGAGACATAGTAAATTACAGAGAATAAATACAACGATAAGGTGATTAAGAAGCACAAGGATTTAGTGAGTAATTTTTTTCAGAGTGCAAGAATGATTTTGAGATGTATTGGTGAAATCCATGTGAAATCTAAGTGTAAGGTTATCTCTTCTTATTTGAATATTTTTGAATTAGATGTGGTAGTTTATCTAAGTTATTATTAGAGAGCCCTTAATTTTAAATGCCATGTATTAGGTAGACATAGTAGACATACACTATCAAGAAAGGAAGAGGTTGTGATCAAGGATACACACCTCATCCATATGAGGGCATCCCTGAGAAAAACAAACAATTCTTTGTAAGAAAGAATGTCACATGATACACAAATACGACTCAATTGGATTTGCTAGAATTTACTTGATTATTAATGTTGGATGTTATTTTAATACACTTGATATAGAATCTGCAGGTTGCAAACAAGTCATCCTTCTTCCACCAATGAGTCATTCCATTCAAGAAAGACCATGTCTGATGATATCAACACACAACGAAATAGGGAGACAATTGCTAGACTGTGGTCTAACTTAAAAAGAAAAGGTGGCAAAAAATGTTATTGTCCTTGCAAAATTTGTAAGGGTTTAAAGACTCGAAGATATCTAATCAAAATAGCTGAGGAACATTGTAGGCAGCATGGTCACATTGAAGGGGGAAACGAATTTCATCCATTGGTATGTATTTTAATAATTTATAAAATACATAAGACATTATTTGATGATGAAATCATGGTCATGGTTAATATAAGGTCATCATTTTCATATAGGTCAACCACCTTGGGTTTCATGTTATGGACCATGACAATCCGGAGAATGTGGATTTCCAAATGAGGGAACATGGAGGTGTGAATATAGAAGTAGAAGGTAATGATCCCATGGAAGAAGACCACGATGATGAAGAAGATCACGATGATCAACATGATGATGATGATGATGTTGACATAGACCTTGATGTACCTATACTTGAGAAGGCACACGAGCCCCTATATGAAGGCTCCCAAAAAACTCTTCTTGCCACGCGGTATTGTTGTTGGTGAACTTGAAGGTTATGAATGGTTTATCCAACGTAGAAATGACACGTATGTTAAGGTATGTCATCTTTTTTTCATTATTTTAGTTGTAATTCCCTTACAATTAACATTGGGTAAATCGTGTAGCAATTAATATTCTTTAAATTAACAAATTATATTTTTGGTCATAGGTTGATAGGTGAGTGTTTGTTACCACCATCAAACATTCTACCTCACTTGTACCGAGAATTATCTGCCATTATGAAAGATATTGGAATGGAGTATCAAACAATACATGCATGTTTGAACGATCATATTATATATCATAAATAACATGAATTTGCAACAAAATGGCCTATTTGTCATATTAGTAGATATCAATTAGATCGAATAACAAAAAAGGTACCTCGCAAGGTTCTTCAATTTATTCCCATTATTCCATGTCTGCAATGATTATTCAAGTGCAATAGCTTGGCACAATTTATGGATTACCATGCATGTAATAGAAGTCAAGATGACATTATGCGAATTCCTTTGGATGGTTTGGCATTTAATAAAATAGAGGAAAAATGGCCACACTTTAAAGAAGAACCTTGTAATCTCAAGCTTTCATTGGCAACAGACGGTGTCAATCTGTTTGGAGAGATGAGATCTACTTACTTGGTGTGGCCTATTTTTGTTATCAACAATAACATTCCTCCTTGGTTGTCCATAAAGAGGGAGCACATAATGTTGGCACTGATTGTTCCAGATATTTTTTGATTTAATTGTCATCTAAATTAATTTATTATAAATAATCCATCAAAATGGTCATAATAATTATGTAATGTTTTTGTTCATTCAACTAGGTAAGTACCAAGTTAAAGATATCAATGTATATATTGAGCCCCTTATCGACGAGTTGATGGTGTTATGGAATGGGGTCACTATGTATGACATCTCTAGACCAATAGGACAAAGACAATTTCAATTCCATGCAGTGCTTGTATGGACAATACATGATGCCCCTGGGCTAACATATTTTGGTGGTATGTTCTCTTCTTAACACCTCTTTTTTGGTATGTTATAGTGCTAACACAAAGTTAACATATTTAATCCAATTATACACGATCTTGTAGGTCTTCAGACAAAGGGAAAATTTGCATGTCCAATTTGTGGTCCAAAGACAAAATCTCATCATTCAAAAAGTTTAGGAAAGCAGGTGTTTGATGAGAATAGACACTTTCTCCATAGAAATCATAAGTACCGAATTACCGAAAAACATCTTTTCAATGGGAAAGAAGAGACTGCATCAAGGCCACGGAGAATGACACCTCACCTATGGAAGTCAACATACAATAAAATAAATCGTCGAGGTAATGTCATTCCATCTAATGTTTTAGTTTAAAATTTATATTTTGATATTGTGTTTTATTTACTGATGATGTAATGATGCTCATGAAGGTCATCAAGGCATTAATGACCAACTTCCAAAAGGACTAAAAAGTTATCCTATGCAATTTAGTAGGTTGTCATACTACGAGCAGCTCCCAATCGTGCATTTGTTTGATCCTATGCATATTGGAAAGAATGTAACAGAGACATTATGAAAAATCTTGGATGGAAGGCGTGACAAAGATAAAATTGTCAAAATTTGTAGTGACATTCAAGAATCCAACCACACAATGAAAAATGTCATTCAATCAAATAACAATGGAGACCAGATTGATACAAGTGCCCTTAGTTGGTTATTGTCGGAGCAGGAGAGCAATGCTATAAAAGAAGTCATCTAAAAAATATGATTTCCCACAGGATTTGCTGTGAACATAAACAATCTCATATCAAAGAAAAGTGAATTTGAGCCAAGGATGAAAACACAGGATTTACATACATTTATTAAGGTAATTCATGTTATTTTTCATTAACTATATATTTGTATACTGCATGTAGTTTTCATTGTATTCTTTTATAAAATATTGATAAGATCATTTTACAAATATTGCAGTACATTTTACCTCTATCTCTTCCCACACCACTTCGCCAATAGTGTCAAACAAGTTATATATGATTTTGGAAAATACATGAGGTGGTTTTCATAAAAAAAATCAATAAAGAAGATATAAAATATTGGAAGACAAAAATTCCTCTTCTTATGTGTGAAATGCAAAAGTGTCTACCTTCAACTTTTTTCAATGCACAAGAACACTACCTCATACATCAAGTTGAGGAGATTGAATTGTGTGGACCTGTACCAACTAGGTCAATGTGGATGGTTGAGAGGCACTTGAAATTTTTGAAAGGCTTGGTTCGACAGAGAGCACATCTTGAGGGTTCTATGGTGGAGGGATATATGGTATACCAAACCATGGTGTACATTAGTGAATATCTTCCTAAGTTTGCAGCAAATATCTATGTAGATCGTATTTGGGATCCCAACTCCATTAACAAATTTGAAGGGGAGTACTTGATGGGAAAAGGTAGATTGAGGAAAGTGAGAGGTAAATATAAGATGTTATTGTAGTTAATTAGTTCTTATAAATCTTCAATATAAGTTATTTATAATTGGTGTATTTTTTTTATACAATTGGTCGAGAGTGGGATGCAATACATTTGTATATTGCGAACAATCTTGATTGGATGATGGTATGGATTGAACGATGTCAACAAAATAGTTTCTCATTAACATGGGAAGGTGTTGCTTCATTGGTTAGAGAAGCTCATCGTAATGGAGATTCCAATGTTACGCCAATGGTAATTCATCTAGTATATGGTTTAAGAGGTAAAGAGGTACATACAAATTTATTAAAGATCATGACTCATATGTTTTGTATCAACTCACACTGTAAATAATTTACACATGCTTGAAAGATTGCAGGTCAAGCATCACAAAGCTATGTACTATCATGGCCACAAATTTCACATAAAAAAGTTGGATGACACAAAGAAAACTTGTGATTCTGGAATAACTGCAATTTTTGAGGTCACTAATATATCATCTAGAAACAACATACATCCTCAACAATCTCAAAATCAACACTATGGCATCTTGGATGATATAATTGAGTGTGACTTTAACTCCTTCAAATTAGTTCTATTTGTCATCAAATAGTACAGGCTATGACTGAATAAAAATGATCCAGATAGAATTGTTATTCAACATGATAATGGATTTACAATGATTAATACAAGGTCATTTGAGCCAGTTGGAGATGAGCCCTATGTTCTTCCAAGCCAATGTGAGCAAGTGTTTTACTCAGAGGTTCCGCATAAATAGGGTTTGTCATTTGTTGTTAGACATGATCCAAGAGGAAGACCGATAAAGTTTAATGTTATGGAAGAAGATATTGAAGATGATGAAGATCAAGATGATGATGATAATGATGATGATGATGGTGATGATGACGATGATGATGGTGATGATGGCGATGATGATAGTGGTGGTGATGATGATGATGATGATGATGATGAGATGGATGAAGAAGATGATCAATGACATGATTGAAATGATCAATGAAATGATTGACATGATTTATTGATTTCAATTGTAATGATTACAACATATGTGATTTATAATAACCAATGTTTTGCTTATGATGATCAATTAATTGTTGTTGATATATGTATATATTGTGTTTGATTATCACTCTTTTTGCAAACAGGCAATTGACTATAGACATCATCACCCCTTCTATTGATGATCTTGCATTCCTTATATAAGGTAAATTTGTTCATGTTTATGATGTTGCATATTGTTCATGTTGTCTTCTAAGTTATTTGTAGCATACGTATCATGTAATTTTTAGCTAGCTTAAGATAAATGATTAACATATGTGGAAAATTTAACCCCTTTGGCATGGTTCATGCACAGTGACATGGATCAGCAGGTATAAGTCAATAAATAGACATAATTTTTTTTATTCTTCTTGTTTATCACTGAGCACGTATGTTATAAATAAACATATTATATAATCATATAATGTATATATAGACAAAGAAGAACCGTATAGAAATATAATTATATAATCACTTTCAACTTAGTACATTTTATATCTCCCACATATAGACAAAGAAGAACTGTACGTATGGGTCATGACTTGATTATTCCATATATATTATTTAAATATTATCAAAATTCTATTTGAAGCGGGGATGTGACAATATCTCATTTGATGGATTGCAAGACCCACCAAATAGGTACTTGTCAGATCCATCTACATCGAATGAGGGAAATGAGGGAATGGTAGATGAAAGTTCTACATGTAGTACGGCTAAAATGGGGAGATCAACTAGAGGTTGAAAGATTATAAAAAATTTTGATAAACACATGCAATTTTTCCTTGCTAAAGGGGGGTCATGATCTTATGATGATGAGACCAAAGGCGACATCAAGGTGCCCTTTTGGTACACACATATTGAGAAAGAATGGGTACCTAATGAGCTACCTCTAATTAACACTGATTTTTGTGTTAATGAGAGGATATATCACATAGCTCCATCCTCATTACATGGTTTGGACCTATTTTCCATGGATGGGATAAAGGTATGTTACAACAAAGTTGTTGAATTATTCAAGTATGTCGGTCCGTGTTACAATTACAATGATTGGATGCGGATTGTTCAAAATAAAAAAAGTATGCATAGGTATGCACTATCAGCAAATTATATACAATGGAAAGAAAATGATCAAAGTAAAAGATTTGCAATGTACATTGATGGGAGACCAAAAGCAACATGTAATATTGTGGGTTTTATAAATAGTACATGACCTTCCTCAACTAATAAGCAACCCAATTGCATATTTGAGGCACGTGAGGGGAATCAATTTTTTGTATGTGCGATAAAATCAATAAGTGCAGGGGAAGAACTACTAATAGATTACCATTTAAATCGCATAGATACAAACAATGTTACTATCATGAGGGTGGTAAGTACTATATACCATTTTATTAATAAGTTTTTTTTGCTAAGTCTATTGCTTTTAGTTTACTGAAGTTTTTATATTTAATCTTTGTCACAGGATGATATGGATCCCGCACATGATAGAGGCCACGAGGATGCTCCTCCCACCCATTCTTTAGCAAGGGTAAACCTTATTGAAATTGTACAAATTAGATAGTTGAAAAATGTTATATTATTTCATTATTTTATTTACGGTTTTGGAGTTTTTATGATAGTTTTACTGATATTCCTATCACAATTTGATGTTCAAGATAGGGGAAAAGCACCTACAGTAACAGAGGCAATAGCTACCCCTTCATATGATGATATTGCAGAAATGCCTAATGTAACAATTATGTTGAGGAAAAAGCTAAAAAAAATCAATTTAAAAATAATGAGAATTTTGGATGAAGCAAATCCAACCGAGGAGATGCTGAAGAGGCTATCTAAATTGAAAGTGCAAGAACATCATTATGAAGTAAGCAGTAATGAATCTTTAGTTATAACAAAAGTTCAATAAAGGTTTATATTGTATACTCTTTTATGTTGTGAAGTAAAATATGTAATATGTGTTCTTGTTACAGGATTTTTTGGAAACTGATCTAGAACCTAGTCAAGGACAATGCGGTGAGGTTGGTACTAGCAGAGCTCTGGCTGCCTCAGGTAAAATAATCCTTTAGTTGACAAGTTACAAGGAATTTTTTGTTTGGAACATTCAAAAACTTCTTAAGTTAACTCTTACTTTTATTATTTCAGAATGTCTTTGCTAACAATGTATTGTTTAGGTCATCAAGTGCAGGTGACTCCTCCTAGGAGATCGATCGACGTCCATCCAAGATTGCCGAGTGTAATGTTGACAATAAGGGGCATGCAAACATTGACACCTTCACGGTCTATGCCTGGTAAATCCTTGTTTTTCTATATTTGGTTTTGTGTTAATTATGATTTGATCATTTGTACTTTAATCTTGGGTGCATCACATAGTGGATTAATTTTGTGGAGTAGGAGATACACCGACGACATCATCTACTACGCTAGATACAGATCAGAGTACATGTATTGGTGATAATTCACCATCATTTCCTAGATCTACCTGTGTTTCTAGCACGGGAGTTATGCAGACGTCATTGTTGATTGACGATAATGAATTAATGCCTTTAAAATGTCCTAAGCTTCCAAGTACTTTAAATTATTATTTTTTATATTGTAATATGCATTTACCTATTCATAACAAGTTTTGGATTGATTATCCCATGACATTTTTTGCAAAAAATGATTCATTTTATAAGACGCTTTAAGACCTCACACTGAAGATATTCAGGCCCACCATACATACAAGGTGGAACATCATAAGTGAACTAACCTTATCCCACTATTTTTTTTTCATATCATTAATTGGTACAGTATTTTTCCTTTCATTCAGGTCTTTTCTTTTACTATATTCAAGGTACACAACTTTAGTTAATTTTTCTATCTAACAAATTTGTATTTTTTTTTAAAAGGTGGAACTTGCAAGACAAAAAATTAAAAGATCGACTCATTAAAGATTTAGAGCATGAGTTTGGTAGTAATATTTTTGACGAGAAGAAAATTTTAGAAAAAGCTTGCAAACATCTTAAGACTGTGAGGGACTCATATAGAAAGAGTCTCGTCCAGAACCGAAAGTACAAGCGTCCTCCCTTTATTCCAGTAAGGGATTGGAATGAGTTCATTTTGGATGCAAAGGACAAAGGGGATGCTCAAAGAGAAATTACACCAGCAAATGAGAGAAGGTATGCAATAGTATTAACTACTAGTACAATGTAATAATGCACTAATTAGTGATCTTTATATCTATATCATCTAACATATTTCAAACTTTTCATAGGTTGCAGGACACATCAAAGGAAACAAAGGCCAGGCTAAAAAAGATTGGGCAGCATAGACTTGGCTCTGGTGGATATTCCAAAATTAAAGCACGAATTCTAAGTAACAGTAAATGAATTGCAGAGAAAAATTATTTATAAAATGAAAATAATTTTGTTTAATCAAAAAATGCAGAGCTCTGAATTTAATTTAGAGGCCACGACAAAACACAAAAAAATGTCTTCAAGGAAGGCTATCAAGTCGTGGCTGAACGCCTATGGCAAGCTTCCACTTGCCCAACCAAAGAGTCTCCTACATCATGTGCATAGGTAAATATGCCAAAAAATATATTAGAAATTGAATACTTGAGCAACAATCTATTTGATAATAATGTGCATGACATTGCAATGCAGCCTCTTAATTGTGACACAAATCATACGCCGCATGATGAAGCCCCTGATGTGCACCGTACTGTCGATGGAGGTGCTCATTTTCTATTTAAAACTAATTATGTAATTATTAATACAATTTAACATCTTAAATTGAACTTGGTGTAACCTTTCTTGTGTATATTTTAGAGGATATAGAATCATGTCTTGTTGAACGAGTGTCAGAGGATGTTCAGACTGATCACCATGTAGATCATGTGGCACATTAAGGTAAAGAAAATCTATGTTTTGTTCTTTTAAATTAATTTTTTGATTTATAGTTCTTTTACTTAATTAAATACTTGTAATTCACTAATATAAAATGGTGTGAATTTAACTCATGAAGTAGTTGTTATTGCAGCGAACCCTCATTTGGCGCAGCGGCCTCATGTTCCTGAATAGATGAGGAGGAGACATGCATTGGAATTAGAATCAATAGAGGAGGGGGATGACGAAGACATTGATCTTCCTCTTAGAAATTAGATGATTAAAAAAAATAGCAAGAAACCCAAAAAGAAATCATTATAATTAACAGTTTTTGCTAATGAAAGAATGTTGTCTTAATGGATGTAATTTTGTACTAGTAATGTTGATGAATGATGTGTTAATTAATTATTCATGAATTTTGTGTGTTAATTAATTTTATGTGTTAATGAATTATTCATGAATGTTGTGTGTTAATGAATTTTATGTGATTATAATGATTGAATGTTATATTTCAAAAATGGATGAATGAATGAATGTTATTAAATGTTAATGGGGAATTTAGAGTGATGTTAGGGTGGGGGGGAGGGGCCAAATGAGCTTCCACCTTCACGTGGTTGCCCTTGTTAAGTAGAGAATATTAAACTATTCTCGAAACCAAGTGAAGCTCAAACTTTACAGGTACCTTTTTAGTTTTTAAAGCACAATGTCATGTTTTAGTATTGTGTAGTTTTTTTCTTATGTCAAAGTATTCTTTTACTATAAGAACATAATTTATGACCATTTTAGTAACTATTCTAACATCGCTATATGCTTGTGATTTGTTTATCTTGTTTCTTTGCAGTCCTTGGTGCACTTGGGGAAAAGTATGATGAGGCAATGAGAAGAAATGATGTGAGGGCAATTGTTGTTAACCTACCTCAATTGGTGATGGAGAAGGTGGAGAAGCAATTTGAGATATGGAGTAGTATGTCATACCTCTTTACTATCTATTTGTAAGAATGACCTGTGGAAGAAAAGACAAAAGGCATTTAACAAAGATACTTTATACAACAATATAAGGAAATGATAATAAATCAATATACCATCATGCATATACTTCATGAAAAAAATGAAAAAAATGTACCTATGATGTCTTATCTAAAATACCAAAAGCTTTTCAGTGGCCTGATAAGAACTTATCTTGCTTTTCTTTTTGTACTTTCCTAAAGTGTGATTTGTCTCTTATGTTTTTGATTGGCTTTTCAGCTTATATTTGCTATTCTATACCTCAAAATCAGAGAGCGTATGATTGTCTTCTTTTCTTTCATCATTATATTTCTATATATTCAATATTCAAACTGAAATGGTGCTTTTTTTTTAGGGATGGACCCTCTATGAGATTGTTAGATATGCTCCTATGCATAATTGGACTGCATATGAAGAGGCCTTGAAGACAAATCATGTTTTGGCAAAGATGGCAATAAGTGGTGTTGTCTATTCCTTGGGAGATTGGATTGCACAGGTCGGTATCTCAAAATCATTTGCATGTGGTAGAAATGCATACTTACAACTATTTCATTCTACATTAAAAACATTGATGACACTCTAGACACAAAATAATGCCCATGTTGTTGACTTGACAGTGCTATGAAGGCAAACCAATTTTTGAATTTGATCGAACCCGGATGTTCAGATCTGGTCTCCTTGGATTTAGTCTTCATGGTTCTTTGTCTCATTATTACTATCATCTTAGTGAGGTAACACCTTTCCCTCTGTCTTAGTCTTAACACAATTGAAACTCACCTTCTCAATATATTCTCTAATAGCATACTTGCAAGCCCATTGAAAAATCTCTGTAATATAGAGAAATCGGTTACAAACCCATCAATAATATATATATGTGTGTGTGTGTGTGTGTGTGTGTGTTACGTTCTTTGGCATACCCTTTACCTTTCAATTATATTCATGTACTCTTTATGGAAAGCTATTCTTTCAAGAATTGAAAGTAAATGATCTTATTAAGTCATAAAAATCTTAATTGCTAATGTCATTGTGTGATGGTTAAATTGCGGTAGTGTGATTCTTTCCATCATGTTCAAACCCCCACTCCTTGATCTTGACTTTTGGCTTGACTTCTCTTTGCAACATGAACACCTGCTTCTCTTTGTTGGCCATCAACAACTTCCTCTTCTTTTTTTGAACCTCTACTTTTGCATACATCTAAAACTTCAATAAATCTACTTTCCAAAGACACTCCTCTTCCTTGACACCATCAACATACCATGCCTCCATGCTTGGAGAGTAAACAATCTCTTGAGCCATTTCATGGCCCATCATCATAGCTAACTCATCCTTAGTCTCTTCCCTTGAGACCAACCAATCCTTACTCTCACGTCATTCCTCTTGGCATACCAAACAATCATCAACCTCCATGGTCACATCATTATCCTCACTATGTGATGTCATAGGAGTAACTTTCATAGTACCCTTATCTTCCTCCAAAGGAAACAACATAGTGCCTACCACAACTGACTCATCACTCTCAAGCCCTTCAAGACTTGCTTCTTTTCTATCTTCACTAGCATCTTACATCTCTGAATCAACATCAAGAACATTTTCATTGCTTGATTCCTTGTCTTTCTCATCCACTAACTTTCCTCTTTCTACTAGCCTTTTCTCAGACCATTGCACCTTCTTCTTGACACTCAAATGCCAACTTTTCACTACCTTCAATGACCTTTCTCTCAAGTGCCTACATTTTTATGCAAACCTATCAGTATCCTCCTATCCTTCTCCATGAGTTCTTTCAAATTCATTTGCCTTTCTATACTTTCCTATAATGTTTTCCTTAAGCTTCTTATATCCTCTTGTCTCCTTTCCTATTCTCTTTTCTCGTCTTTATCTCTTTTCTTTGTTCCATTCTTTAGGTGCTTTTTCAACACCTTTACCATGTCTGTCTCTATCTTTTTCAATTTCATCTTCACCTTTTCTAAGATTCTTCTCAATATTTAACTTGCAAATATCTTGTCCCTTTCTCTGATACCACTATGATGTAGAGGCATAGTGGGCCCAAACACATATCCACTCTTTAATGAAAAATATCATAAACTCTTTAGGAGATACAACTTTTTGCATCATTTATCTTAATAAAAAAATGCTTTTGCCAAATATGATCAACATATGGATCCCCTAACTATCCATAAATCCTTCCACCTTCCAAATACATGTTAATGGTCAGACCCAATAATTGACCTATTTCCTAATCCACTATACCCCACTCTTCAACATCAATGTCTAGTCATACAAATGCTTATCATTCTTCAAACTTAGATTGAATTCACAAGACTCATGCTATCTACATAACCTTGGACTACTTACACATAACCTTGGACTCCTATAACCTTGGACTGCTATCTACAAACCCTTTTCATCCCTCATATATTCAACCTAGGATAATTCTTACCATCACTAATCCTATCTATACATCCTTACATTGACCTCTGTGACCCTGATTACAACCAACTCCAAGTCTGATCACACAATCCTGACTCCATGACAACATCTTGTTTTAGCACGAACTCTGCCTAATAGTGACTATCCTCTTTGACCCAACCCTTGTATCAACACTTGATAACTAATCACTTACCTAGGATTCTTACCTCCCAGTATTCATAAAAAGATTCATAATATTCCACCTTGCATCCCAACACTTTTCCACCAACCAACTAAAAACTTCTACACCTTTCACTGTCCAATGTTACAGACATGTCTCTGTTGTAAAGATAGTCACTCTTTTGGATTCAAAAAAATTCTCCATTTATCCTCAATCATCATGACCCTTACACTTCTTACAAATTCTCACTAACAGTCCATAATATTCTTCACAAATGCCTTATATGATCAGACTGACTACAAAATCCCAAATATCTCATTTTGTAATAGTTTCATACCTTCCCTTCATTGGACCCATGTGATAAATTGTGCATGGTTCCCTACAACATGAAACACATAAAATACAATATATTCCCCATCAAAATACCACTTGTGGGGTCATTGATCTATATTGAACACAAGGCTTCTACATTTTAGTTGCTTTTTGATTACCCTGATTTGGGGTTAGTACTAAAAATACTTAGATATTTGAAGAGCACTTTGATCTAGGCAATCAACAAAATATTTAGATATTTAGATATATCCTAAAACCTTGTAACCAAATAGACTGCATGCATTATGTTAGGCCTATATGCAATTAAGAACAGTAGACCCCTAATCATGGACCTATATATAGTGTCTAATAAACTAGATTTGACTCATCATCCTTATCCAAATGATAGCCTGTCACCATAGGAGTGCTCGCTAGTTTGCAAACCTCCAAACCAAATTTTCTTAACATTTCCTTGACATATACTTCTTGATCAATAAAGATATCATTATCTAACTAAGTATTTGAAGTCCAAGAAAGAATGATAACTCACCTAACATAGACATATATCAAACTCTTTCTACATTTCTTCAACAAACTTCTTATGTATTTCATCACCTCCGCCAAAGATTATAACATCTACGTATACAACAACTATTAAAATATATCTTCCTTAATTTTTATGTAAAGATTACTATCTATGGTACCTTTCATCTTGAAGCCTTGCTAGAGTAAGTACTTATCCAATCTTGCAAACCAAGCCATAAGAGCTTGTTTGGGACTATACAATGTCTTCTTAATTTTTCCTACCATGTTTGAATCTTCTAATAGATGAAATCTATCAAGTTATTCTATGTAGACTTCGTCTTGGTCTTTATTCAAGAGAATCGATTTGTTCATCCATTTGATATACTATGAAGTTCTCATGAACTATATATGGGAAAAGTCATAAATTGATTGTTTCCATTCTTGCTACCAAAGAAAATATCTCTTCAAAGTAAATCCCTTCAACTTGTTAATAGCCTTTACAAAGTAGCCTTGTTTTTTTTTCTCATCACTTATTTGTCTTCATTCAATTTATATTTGAATACCAATTTTGTTCTTATCACATTGTCATTTATAGGTCTTGGAACTAATTAAGTCTAATTTTTCTCAATTTGATTTAACTCTTCTTCCATTTCTTGTATTCAACCATCATCCTTTCTAGCATTGGTAAATTTCTTTGGTTCTATCTTTAAAATAATCAAACCGTTGAAACATTTAAATAGCCTTTTAAACTGCTATTAAAAATAAAATATTTAATCAACATTTACTTACAGATTTGTGTGCTTGTCTGAGTTTGATACGCAGATCAAGTTGTATGACCTTACTTGAACAAGATCTGCTCTGAAGGTTGTACAACTTGATCTGCGTATCAAACTCAAACAAGCACACAAATCTGTAAGTAAACAAAGCTTTCTTAGTCAGTTTGAATTTTCTTGAGGCTGTGAATATACATAATGAAAATGCTCTATTCAATCATTGTCACATTTTATTTTTTAACCAAAAATTAGTATTGGTCAATTTTTTGACCTTTTAATACTAGTAGTTTCGATGAGAATGCTATGCATTGGACGTCAATTTCGATGAACTTTGGTCTCAATTTCAACGGTCGTTGGTCAATTTGATAAAAGGTTTGATTTGCAATTCTTCCAACTTCAAGCGATTACTTCGACGAAGATACGGTCGGTAATTCGACCACTACGTAGGTCAAAATTTTGACGATGGTTTTTCCTATAGAATAATCGACGAAAAAAGTTTGACGACAGTTTTGGTCGTCTGTTCGACCAATTGGTATAAAAAATTTGACTAATCCTCGTCAAAAAATAGGGTAAAATTTACTAGTGACCTGTTGTATTGGCACCTAAGAAGAATGAAGAATGGTGAATGTGTACTGATTCTAGAGCAATTAACAAGATAATAGTGAAATATAGGTTTCCTATACCAAGAATGGATGACATGATGGATAGTTTGACTGGAGCAAAGTATTTTACCAAAATTGATTTGAAGAGTGGGTATAATCAGATCAGAATCAAAGAAGGTGATGAATGGAAGACTACTTTCAAAACAAAAGAGGGTTTGTATGAGTGGTTGGTTATGCCTTTTGGTTTAATTAATCCACCGAGTACATTTATGAGGTTGATGAATGAAGTTTTGAAGAAATTCTTGGGTAAGTTTGTGATTGTATATCTTGCTGATATTCTGATATTCAGTAAGACCAGAGAAGAACATATGTTGCATGTTAAACAAGTATTACAAAGGTTGAAAGAAGAAAAGTTGTTGATAAATCTGAAAAAGTGTTCATTCATGAAAGAGAAGATTGTGTATTTGGGATTTGTGATTTCAGCTGACCGTTTGAAAATGGATCCTGAAAAGATTGAAGCTATTTTGAATTGGCCTAGACCTGAGAATGCTAGTGAGGTAAGATCATTTCATGGTTTGGCAAGTTTTTACAGAAATTTCATTAGGAATTTCAGTTCAATTTGTAATGCTATGACTGAGACTATGAGAGGAGATAAAAGAGAATTCAAGTGGACACATGGAGTTGATCAAATTTTTGAGACTCTGAAGCAGAAGGCTACTGATTCATGTTTTGGCATTGTCTGATTTCAATAAGGTATTTCAAGTGGAATGTGATGCAAGTGGAAGTGCAATTGGAGCTATGTTGAGTCAAGAAGGTAAACTTGGTGCTTTCTTTAGTGAAAAGTTGAATGATGCAAAAAGGAAATATTCTGTGTATGATCAAGAATTCTATGCTATTGTTCAAACACTGAAGAAATGGAGACATTATTTGATACCAAGTGAATTTGTATTGTACACCGATCATAAGGCTTTACAATATTTGGGTAGTCAGAATAAATTGAATCAGAGACATATGAAATGGGTTGAGTATTTGCAGAGTTATACATTTGTGATAAAGCATAAGAGTGGAGTCACTAACCGAGTTGCTGATGCATTGAGTAGAAGGAGATCTTTGATGACCGAGATGAAAATTGAAGTTCTTGGCTTTGATGACATCGAAGATTCTTATGAATTTGACCCTGATTTTTTTGAGCCATGGAGAAAGTGCAGAGCACCAATTCAAGATCAACCGAGTACTAAATGGGAAGAATATTTTATTCAAGAAGGTATGTTGTTTAAGGGTATTCAGTTGTGTATACCGAGAGGAGCAATGAGAATTAATTTGATAAAGGAGAAACATAGTAGTGGTTTGGCTGGACATTTTGGTGTTGATAAAACATTGAATTTTCTTAAGGAGAAATAATTTTGGCCACAATTGTATAAAGATGTTCAAAAATTTGTGAGAAGTTGTGGAGTTTGTCAAGTTGCAAAAGGAGTAAGTCAGATTACTGGATTGTATACACTAATTGTTGTTCCTGAGAAACCTTGGGTTGACATCAGTATGGATTTTGTTCTTGGCTTACTAAAGATAATAAGAGGTAATGATTCTATATTTGTTGTTGTGGATAGATTTTATAAAATGGCACATTTTATACCTTGTAGAAGGACATCATATGCAGTACATATAGCAAATCTTTTCTTTAAGGAAATTTTTAGATTGCATGGATTACCCAGGAGTATTATCTCTGACCGAGACAATAAGTTTGTGGGATACTTTTGGAAGAACCTTTGGAGAAAATTTTACACCAAGTTAAAATATAGTTCTACATTTCACCCACAAACCGATGGACAAACAGAAGTTGTGAATAGAAGTTTGGGAAATCTTTTGAGATGTTTAGTTAGAGACACACCAAGTAATTGAGATTCTGTATTGGCACAAGTAGAGTTTGCATACAATAATTTAGTGAATAGGAGTACTAGAAAAACACCCTTTGACATTGTAAATGGCATACAACTAAGAAGTATATCTGATTTGAGGGATATTCTTGATGAAAGAAAGAGAAGTGTTGAAGGAGTAAAGTTTGCAGAGTACATGAAGACATTGCATGAAGATGTGAAATATAAGTTGGAGAAAAGTAATCAGAAATACAAAGACAGAGCTAACAGATCAAGAAGACACAAGACTTTTGATGTTGGTGATGAAGTAATGGTTCATTTGAAGAAAGGTTGATTTCCTGTTGGAACATATGGGAAACTAAAAATGAAGAAGTTTGGACCTTACAAGATTCTAAGGAAATTTGACAATGTAAATGCATATGAGATTGAGTTACCTAATGACATGGACATATCACCTATTTTCACCATTTTTGATTTGTATGAGTATCATGAACTTGATGAAGACATGACAGTACCGATGGAATATCCTAAGAAGCAAACATAAGAAGTGGATCATATCTTGGAGCAATGAATTGGTAGAAGTACAAGAGGAAAACAATATATGGAATATCTGGTAAAGTGGAAGAATAGACCAATTGAAGACAGTTCGTAGATTTCACAATCTGAGTTGGATGCAGCTCAGATCGTAGATGTTCAACGATTCAGAGAATCATTTCAAATAACCCCAAGTGTCTGATGCAGGAGCATCTCGAGTCCTTGGCAATCTTGTGTCACCAAAAAGATGTTTGAAGTTTTCTATGTTGTTCGGTTCCTTCTTTGACCAAGTTGGTTCTATGTTGCTCGGTTTCCTTTGTTCACCGATGCTGGTCGGTTATCTCTCTGGCACTCGGTTATTTCCCTGGCACTTGGTGATGCTTGTTTGGTGCTCAGTTTCCTTGCTTACTGAGTTGTTTATTATGGATTTCTTTTGAGGCTGACTCTTGCAGTTAATTTTGGTCATGGATTTAATGTTGGTATCCATCATTGGGAAGCATGTGGACCTAGATCTAGTCATCCAATCTGTTAATTATGGATCTGAAGGCCGACTTGTTTCAGTAGTCTCTTGTATAAATATAGTTGTTTGGTTAGAGTTTAGGGAGTCACTTGTTGGATAGAAGATAGAAAATTAGAGATTGTTGGCAAATCCTCGCATGTTGGAGGACTTATGTACTTAATTGTAATATCTTGCCTAAATCAGGAAAGCCTTACATCCCGGCATGTATGAATCAATTGAAGATAATATATGAAAGTGTTATGCATTCTCTCTCTCACAGTTGTGTATTTTGCTTCTGCGTGAGGATCTCTGCAAGGTGGATCTGGTTAGGGTGTGTCTTTGGCCCCTCTCCCCATCTGCCCTTGCATCAAATCTTTAATTACCGACCACTTTAACTTGTTCAATTTAAATCTCTTCTTCATAATAGAATAATGTAACATGCTCAAGTCAACAATATAATGCCATAGACTCATTAATAAGTTACCCAATGTATACCTTATCCTTATCTGTCATATCCATCTTTTCCTTATGTAGATATCTCATTTCTTCACCATTTCTTCCTTTTTATAGATATTCAGATGTTTGTAACTATCATGATAAGTATAGTCAAAACTAGTTGATATCAATGACAACATATTGACTAATTTAATCATCTTAAAAATCACTTTAATAGCTCGATGATCTCTAATCATTATTCCTTCAGTTCATCACGATATTCAATCAGTTGTCGATCATCAGTAGGACCATATGTGACCATTGAGGAGATACAAGCAGAAAAAGTTAAGGAGATAGCGGAAAGGAGATCTGAGGGAGTAGAAGAAGAAGTTATAATAGAGGAAAAAGTAGAAATAGAGGAAAATGAGAAGGAAGAAGAAAAAGGAAAAGAGGAAGAAATCAGAAAAGAAGAAATTATTTTAGAGTTGGTTGCTACCAACAAATTTATATAGGATATTGTACAATATAAGTTAGACAAAGAACCAGTAATTTGATAGAAGAGAGGACACTGGTACAAGCTCTGGCAAATTCCCTAGAAACTTGCTTCATTCACCTCTTATGATTCAACTGGTCACTTCTTCAAAGTTATACATTGATTTTAACAAGGTTACCCCTCGACAAAAATTTAGATAAGTCAGTCTATTTTGACTTTCACCCAAAATGATTTATTCACATAATCAAAAGAAAAAGAAAATATTATTGAATAAAACATTACTGCTCTCCAGAGCATTGTTCCACATTCTATAGTAGACTCGTCTAGTAATCCAAAAGAAAAATGCAAGACATTGGTAAATGTTGTCAAAGAATTGACCATGTCCATTGACAATCAAATTCAGTTTAGAGAAGATGCAATAAAGAGTAAGATTTTACGGGAGCTAAAGGGAAGATGTGACAAGGATTTTGTTGATCTTCAGTCTCTCATTTGGGAAGGCCAAGAACTACTTGAAGATAGAAACTCTCTTTGTATGAGTACAACTTGTAATGGCCTAAGGAAACTGATAAGATTAGGGACGAAATTGAGGCTATTGAGCTTTCCATCTAGGAAGCTCACAGATCCTACAAACTATCTGATGAAGGGTGCTCCCCTTAATACCACAAACACATAACAGACATAGAGAAACAACAACAATAATATGCAAGAACAGAAAGTTGGCTTCTTATTATCTCCACAAATGTGGAATTACAAATTTTTAGAATTACAACATGCAAAGCCACATGGGCATTCCCTTACAATATTCTGTAGGACAAAGCCTCGAATCAATACCCAGATCTACTACCCAGAACTATTCTGAACTGCCTAAGACAATAATACAGCCTTCCTTATATAGGCAATTTTCCACCGCCTGGGAAGGTTCCAGAATTTTAGCCAATAAGGCCGACCAACTTAGAATTATTTTATTTTACATTTTATTACATCATAGTCGGCTCAAGATAACCTTTGAAACCCGAATAGAAATTTTGAAGAAAATTATTTTCCGCCATTTCAGGTGGTCCAACTTCCGAAGACCATAAGTCATCACCAGTTGACCCGCTCGGCTATTATAACCCCATTTCAAAAATGCCACGAAGCGCTCTACAGGCTTGACTTGCGCAAGCACCCGTCACCCAAATTTTTGACCTCATCCGGGGCCTCTAAAGCCTTCAAAACTGAGTTCAAAGTTTCTGTACCCTGCTGCCAATACTGAAAATCTTCAATATCTTCCAATATACACTTGATCTGGCAATGAAACTTTACTGGCAGACTTATATGACCAAAATGAACCTCCAAGAAAGAAATAAGATCATTCTGAGCACATACAAAAATTACCAAAAATAGTAACTTTCCATAAATAGCAGCTCTGCACAAAATAGCCCTTATTGAATACAAAAACAGAAATATTTTTGGGTGATGCAAGATTGCTCTTACACCCAGGATGCTCCTGCATCAGACACCCGGGGTAATTTGAGAAGTGACCCTGTCACAACTCAGGTGTGCAGAGGAAAACCAAGATGGCTAACCTCCTCCTTTGTCAGCCATGATGAATCTTCAATAGGTCATCCTTTCCATTTGACCAAATATTCTTCATATGTCATGTTCCTTGTGCTTCTGCCAACACGACTGTCCAGTATATCTTCGATCTCCTTAGTGTCTAAACTAGTTGCTGGAATACTCCAATGTGCTGCTGTGATCTCATCTTCAACACCTCCTTCATGATACTCTGTCAGATCTGAAATGTTAAACACTGGCGAAATATTTAGCTCAGTAGGTAATTCTACCTCATATGCATTTCCTGAATCATGTTTCTTCAGTATCCTACATGGTCCAAACTTCTTCATTTTCAGCTTGTTATATGTACCAACTGGAAACCGCTCCTTCCGCAAATGAACCATGACTTCATCACCAACCTGAAATTCCTTATACCTCCTTTTCTCATCTGCCTTAGCCTTATACTGTGCATTCATCTTGGTAATATGCTTCCTCACCTCCTCATGGATGTTCTTCAAGTGTTCTGCAAAATCCTCAGCTTCAGCACTACTTATTTCTCCTTTATCTATCTTCCTCAATTCAGATGCATTTCTTGGACTACTTCCATATACAATCTGGAATGGTGATTTACCAGTGCTCTTGTTGACAGAATTATTGTACATAAATTCCACCTGTGATAAAATTAAATCCCATCCTGTTGGCTTATCTCCAACCAAACATCTCAGCAAATTTCCCAAGCTCCTATTCACCACCTCTGTCTGTCCATCAGTCTGTGGATGATGTGATGAACTGAACTTCAAATCTGTCTTCAACTTCTTCCACAACGTACGCCAGAAATATCCAACAAACTTAGTGTCCCGATCTGAAACTATGGTCTTTGGCAAACCATGAAGTCTCACTACTTCTCTGAAAAACAATTCCGCTACATGAACAGCATCATTAGTCTTCTTGCAGGGAATAAAATGTGCCATCTTTGAAAATCTGTCAACCACCACAAAAATTGAATCGTGTCCCCGCTGTGTCCTCGGTAAACCAAGAACAAAGTCAATGCTGATATCCTCCCAAGGCTTCTCTGGTACGGGTAATGGCTGATACAACCCTGTATTCTGCTTCACTCCTTTTGCCATCTGACATACTCTACAACTCTGTACAAACTTCTTCACATCTTGCTGCAACTGTGGCCAATAATAATTCTCACTAACCAAACCAAGGGTTTTTTCACGACCAAAATGTCCAGCCAATCCTCCGCTATGCTTCTCCTTGATGAGATTCTCCCTCATAGAACTTCGTGGAATGCACAACTGATTCCCTCTGAATAGCATATCATCCTGGATGATGAAATCCAACCATTTTGTCCTGTCTAGAGTAACAGGTTCTGTACAAGCTTTCCAAGCTTCACCAAAATCAGGATCCTCTGGATACAAATTCTTGAGTTCCTTGAACCCAACCACTTCAATCTGCATTTCTGTCAGCAATAGTTGCCTTCTGCTAAGAGCATCTGCAACCCTATTAGACTTTCCACTCCTGTGTTTCAAAACAAATGTATAACTCTGCAAAAACTCAACCCATTTCAAATGCCTTTGATTCAATTTTCCTTGACTATTCAAATATTGTAAAGCTTGATGATCAGTATACAAAACAAACTCCTTAAGAAGTAAATAATTTCTCCACTTCTTTAATGCCTGAACTATAGCATAAAATTTTTGATCATAAACAGAATATTTCCTCTTGGCATCATTTAACTTCTCACTAAAATAAGCAACAGGTTTACCTTCTTGGCTCATAACAGCTCCTATTGCAGTACCACTAGCATCACAATCTACTTGAAACACCTTATTGAAATCTGGAAGTGCTAAAACAGGTTGTTCTGTAACTTTTTGTTTCAATAATTGAAAACTCTTTTCTGCTCCTTTAGTCCACTTAAACTCTTTTCTATCCCCTCTCATTGTTTCAGTCAAGGGTCCACAAATACTGCTAAAATTTCTGATAAACTTTCTGTAAAAGCTAGCTAGACCATGAAAAGATCTTACCTCAGTAGCACTCCTTGGAGTAGGCCATTCAAGGATAGCCTGTACCTTCTCTGGGTCCATTTTTAGACCTTCTGCTGAAACTACAAATCCCAAATACACTAACTCTTTCTTCACAAAACTGCACTTCTTCAAATTAATCAACAATTTCTCTTCTCTCAACTTCTCAAATACCATACGAATATGCATCATATGCTCATCCAATGTCTTACTAAAGATCAAAATATCATCTAGGTAAACAATGACAAACTTACCCAAAAATTCTTTCAGAACCTCGTTCATGAGCCGCATGAAAGTGCTCGGTGCATTGGTTAGCCCAAAAGGCATGACTAACCACTCATATAGTCCTTCCTTTGTCTTGAAGGCAGTCTTCCATTCATCTCCTTCTCTGATCCGAATCTGGTGATATCCACTCTTCAGATCTATCTTTGAGAAATACACAGCTCCACTCAAACAGTCCATAATATCATCCATTCGTGGCAATGGAAACCTATACTTGATTGTGATCTTGTTTATTGCTCTAGAATCTGTACACATCCTCCATTCTCCATTCTTCTTTGGTGCTAATACCGCTGGTACAGCACAGGGACTCAGACTCTCACGGATCAATCCTTTCTGTAACAGTTCATGTACTTGTCTGTTCAACTCCTCACTTTCTGCAGGTGTCATTCTGTGTGCTGCCTTATTTGGCAAACTTGCTCCTGGGATCAAGTCCATCTGATGACTGATCTTCCTGACTGGTGGTAATCCATCAGGCACGTTATCGGATACAATATCCTGAAACTCATTCAACAAATCTGCAACTTCTACAGGTACATCCTCTACTTCTTCTTTACCAACTTTTGGAATTAAAGCAAAACACACATGCTCATGCCTCATACCATCTAGGAATTTTCTTCCATCAACAAATGTTATTCTTGCGTTACCACATACCTTTTCTTCAGTCTCCTTCAATGGTTTTAGCTTATGTCGCACTCCATCCTTTGTCAGGGAATAGGTATTCGCACGACCATCGTGTACAGCACATCTGTCAAACTGCCACGGTCTACCCAATAACATATGACATGCATCCATAGAGATGATATCACATAGTACCTCATCTTGGTACCCGCCAATCTTGAACTTCACTAGGCATTGTTCATTGACCATGACCTTGTGGTCATCCTGTACCCAGGCAATCCGATATGGATGTGGGTGTTTCTGTCTCTTGAGCTTCAACTTTGTCACCATCTCTTCTGACACCAAATTGTCAGTGCTTCCACTATCAATAATCACATCACAACATTTACCTTCACACTTGCACCTGGTGCAAAACAGGCTCCTCCTTTGCTCAGGTTCATTCTCACCACTCAACAGGACTCTTCTGTTAATCAATGTTTCTCCTCTTTTAGCATCTTCAGAATTTGATGATCTGGCATCTTCATCTACATGTGCAACTCTGGCCTGGCCTTCATTTCTCCTGTCCGTTCTGCCTTGGCGCTGAGGACATTCAAATGCCCTATGACCTTCTTCTCCACAGTGAAAACATGTTCCACGGAAGCCACCTCTTCCAGATCCTTGTCCTCTTCCTCTTCCTCTCTGATCTCTATTATTCTGATCCTGGAAGCGATTGGAATTATTTCCTCACTGATTTTGACTGCTACTGGCCTCATCCTTCTTTTTTGGATCTTCATTTTGGCCACCATATGACCGTCCACCGCGACCTCTTCCGTTTTGTCTGCTCTCGAACTTCTTGTTCAGCTTTTCCTCTACTTTTAGGGCAAATTGGTATGCCTCCTCAATACTGTTCATTCGAACCAGATTCAACTCCTCCTGAATGCTTGGCCTTAACCCATTAAGGTATCGGGCAACTTTCTCCTTATCAGCTTCGGCATGGCCTGTTCTGATGAGGAGTCGATAGAACTCCTCTGTATACTCCTGAACAGATTTTCCTGCTTGCTTCAAACTTTGCATTTTCTTCAGTAGGTCAAGCTCATAATCAACAAGAATGAACTGTCGCTTCAATTTTTCCACCATCCGATCCCATCTTGTGATTTTATCTTTCCCTCTTCTATTTCGTTCCAATTGAATTTTTTGCCACCTGATCTTCGCATGACCTTTCAGTCTGGCCTTCGCAAATTTGACCCTATCAGGATCCTCAACATCTTCGTACTCAAAATACTCCTCACATTCATTGATCCAATCGATCAATTCCTCTGGGTTAAGATTTCCAGAAAATGTAGGAACCTCAATCTTAGGTCTTTTCCCAATCTTGGAAATCGCCCGAAAAAGTCTTTCTTCCTCCTGGTTCACAATTTCAACTTCTCCTTCTTGATATTCTTCTTCGGCTTCATCCTCGCTTTCGTCTCTGACATTTAGATTCATTCCTCTGCGAATCTCTTCTTGCAATGCTCGCACTTGTCTCTGCAGCTCTCTAACCTTAGGTGTCACAACACCAGCTCTTCCGCCGCGTTCTCTTCGTGGAGGCATTTTCGCGATGCGCGCTGAAACCCTAGCCACGGTCCTGGTGCAAACTGCCTCACAGTCGGCGATCTGTTTACACACTCAAGAACTCCCGCTCTGATACCACTTGATGAAGGGTGCTCCCCTTAATACCACAAACACATAACAGACATAGAGAAACAACAACAATAATATGCAAGAACAGAAAGTTGGCTTCTTATTATCTCCACAAATGTGGAATTACAAATTTTCAGAATTACAACATGCAAAGCCACATGGGCATTCCCTTACAATATTCTGTAGGACAAAGCCTCGAATCAATACCCAGATCTACTACCCAGAACTATTCTGAACTGCCTAAGACAATAATACAGCCTTCCTTATATAGGCAATTTTCCACCGCCTGGGAAGGTTCCAGAATTTTAGCCAATAAGGCCGACCAACTTAGAATTATTTTATTTTACATTTTATTACATCACAGTCGGCTCAAGATAACCTTTGAAACCCGAATAGAAATTTTGAAGAAAATTATTTTCTGCCATTTCAGGTGGTCCAACTTCCGAAGACCATAAGTCATCACCAGTTGACCCGCTCGGCTATTATAACCCCATTTCAGAAATGCCACGAAGCGCTCTACAGGCTTGACCTGCGCAAGCGCCCGTCACCCAAATTTTTGACCTCATCCGGGGCCTCTAAAGCCTTCAAAACTGAGTTCAAAGTTTCTGTACCCTGCTGCCAATACCGAAAATCTTCAATATCTTCCAATATACACTTGATCTGGCAATGAAACTTTACTGGCAGACTTATATGACCAAAATGAACCTCCAAGAAAGAAATAAGATCATTCTGAGCACATACGAAAATTACCAAAAATAGTAACTTTCCATAAATAGCAGCTCTGCACAAAATAGCCCTTATTGAATACAAAAATAGAAATATTTTTGGGTGATGCAAGATTGCTCTTACACCCAGGATGCTCCTGCATCACTATCAAAAGATCTTACATCTGTATAGTAGATCCGCACTAGAGAAATTGCATAAGAAATTCTTTACCTTACTGCAACAAAGAGAAAACATCATTGTTCTACTAGGAAATCTTCAGGATATGTGTGCCACATGTATCATTTTACTCAATCATGCTATGCTTACTACACAACAAATCACACTGACTAATCCAAACTCCATTGAATTTGGAGAAGATTTGCTTTCATTAGTTCGAGTCCACATCTATCTTCTTTCACGGGCAATTGAGAAATGGAACAATAATAAATATAAATTGATCATTGCACTTCTTAATCTAAAGCAAACATTTGAGTTGGCTTAGTTTGGTGAAACCTAAGTTTATCTTTGTTCCTACGAATTTATTTTTGAATTTTTACATAGTACTTGGTTCCAGAGCCCTTTTTTATTGATGCCAAAAGGGGGAGTAGTGCAACAACAAAAAAACTAGTTAAGAAAAGATTTTTAAAAAAAAACAAAAATAGGGTTATCCCTTTTAGGGGGAGTTTTCGAGTTTTAGATTTTTATTGAAGTTTAGAAGTTTTGGAAGTTTTGGACATTCTAGAAATTTTTGGTTTTCCTTCAATTACAAAGGGAGAGATTGTTAGGTTACCCCCATTTTCTGGCTGTCGTTTATGTCATCTTTTCTTGACATTCTGGTATAGCTCTCTAATGGTTACATTTCTTGGTCTAGTTTAACAGTCTCACTGACATCGAGATTAACAGCTACAGTTAACGGCTATCATGGCATATGGTTGTTTTGGTCCAAACCGATAACAATTAAGCTTAAAGAAATGCCTTTGTTATGACTGACTGCTCCAACATATTTCAGTTGCGCACAATTTTTTGTCTTTTGGTCTTAGATGACATTATTAGCTATAGTTGACATGGAAGGAAGACATGATGATGATGGTATATAATAAAGGAAACCTCAGCATATGAAAATAGATGATTATGATGATGTGTAAATTTATTGTACTTTGTATATGCGAAATTTTGTTGTATATAGTGAACTGTTGTATGTAAATCAATAACGGTATAGAAGGAGATTTGTACTTCAACGAGAATTGTACTCTATGCATATGTAGATGCACTCATAACAATTCAGTTTTGTATTATCAGCTACTACTACTTTTTGTATTTTGGGCAGTTAGCCCAACCACTAATGAGCCACACCAACAATGAGTCACCCCTATATTATGTAACTGGTTACTTAATACTTGAGAGTTAACTCTCTCTGTGGTTTTTCCCATCTTGGGTTTCCACGATAAAAATCTAGTGTTATGTGGTGTTGCATTATTTACTTTCAGTTCTTTTATTTACTGCAAGTTTGAAGTATGTTATGTAGACAACTACTTAAGTGTTTTAAATATTTCAAGGGTATACTGATTCACCCCTCCCCTCTCAATATACCGAATGTTCAACAAGAACATTTATAATTTATTAGAACGGATTTTACAAAACCTCAATTCGAATTAGAAACATTCAAGTAAATGCAATATGTATAAACTTGAAAGCAAAGACAAGGCATGCAATTAAGCCACAACCATGGTTTGTGGATTAGGAGTGGAAAATTTTAAGATCATGTGTTCCCTCTAATCTATCCTCACACACAAGGGTTAATTTTATTCCTTAAAATTTGCATATTAGTAAGGTTGGTTGAATACCTATCTAGTTTTATGGTTCGATAAAGAAATGCAAGTCGTCTACTACAATCTTCTCTATTATTCATCCAATATTTCAGGAAATTAGAATGAATGGACAACGTGTAATGTACTAAAATAAAAAAAGAAATGGCTACAAATACCTAATAAAATCATGTAGTTTGCTAACACATGTTTGATCCACTTCTGGAAATGATATTAAAAATTATGTTTATCCCTATTGCATTTTAATAGAAACCAATATTTGCAAAAATGGAAAGATTTGTGTTTTAAAAACAACAACAAAAATGTGTAAAATGCATAATCAATAAGATTGAAGATTTAAAAATACAAAGACCTTGTCGGTGGAGTGAATGTGAATCACAAATTGTTGTTTTAGAAAAACAACACTATTAGTGTATGTTTATGTAAATCTCAAATTATTGTTTTAAAAGTAAAAAAAATATGAAAGCATTTTTTGTGTTCATTGTGAAGGTAAGTATGGAGTTGTTTGTTGGAGCTTTGTTGGATGTTGGAGCTTTGGCTAGGGTTTTGCCTTTCTTTAGAGCTTTGTAGTCGGTTGGGAAGTTGTAGACTTCACTGGATGTTGGAGCTTCTAGGGTCTCGCCGACTACTGGAGCTTCGGCTAGGGTTTTTTCTTTCGCTAGAGTTTTGTAGTTGGTTGGGAAGTTGTAGACTTCGTTGGATGTTGGAGCTCCTTGGGTCTTGCCAGCTATTGGAGTTTCATTGTCTGTTGGTGTGGTGTCGATTGTTGGAGGTTCATTGTCTACTGGTGCATTGTTGGGTGCTGGAGCTTCTAGGGTTTTGTCAATTGTTGGTGCTTCGCTATCTTCTGGTGCATCATCAGTTGTTGGTGATTTGTTATCTTTTGGTGCGTTGTTGGTAGTTGATGCTTTGTTGTATGTTGGTGCTTTACTGGATGGTGGAACTTTGGATGGAGTTTTTCCTTCCACTAGATAGTCGGGGGTTGCTGGATCTTTGTAGGATTTTCCTAGGATTTTGGTTGTTGTAGATGGGGCACATGTGGTTTTGCGGGCTGTTGGAGTTTCTAGAGTTTTACCAGCAGTTGGAACTTCTGTTGGGGTTTCCCTTTAGCTGGCTCCTCTACTAGTCTCTTGCTGTCTGCTAGAACTTCGCAGCCTATTGGTGTTTTGTGGCATGTTGGGGGTTCGGTATCTAGTTATGTGCCTCTTTTTGCTGCTTCTTTTCCTAAGGGGACCTTATTATATGCTAGTATGGTTTCAACCGGGCCCTTAACCACTTGCTCTGGTGGGGTTGGGATTAGTGGTGGTTCGGGTTTCTATGGTAAGGGACCTCTCCATGTCTCGAACCCTATCTGGCTCTCCTTGGATGAGGAAGTGGTGGAAGATATTGAGTTTGCATCCTTTGAGTTTTCTTCTCGTGGTGTGAATCGTTGCTTTTTGGGTTTGTGGTCGAGCCTTGCTGATTTTCACTGGTGGATCTCTACTCATTGGGAACCTATTATTTATGGTACTATTCATATTTTCCCTATGGCAAGGGATTTTTTATTGCTAAATTCAGTAATGTTGAAGATAGAAAGTTGATTTTTTGCAATCACTCTTTCTCCTAGGATAATCGTTATATGCTCGTTATGAAACCATGGTTTCCCGATTTTCCCCCTCTTCTGAAATCTTTAACAAGATTCTGATTTGGGTGAAGCTCCCCTATCTTCCCCTTTATTTTTGGGTTGAATCCCTATTTGAAGTGGTGGGAGAGGGTCTTGGAGACTTTTTGATGGTGGATTATGATTCATCTGATAATATGCACTCGACTTATGAGTGAATACTGGTAGAGATTGATATCTCTAAGGGGTTACAAGAAAAGATTAAGTTAGAGTACTCAAAGACTTCCTAGATTCAAACTTTGGACTATGAAGGGATTCCTTTCAAATGTAGGAAGTGTTTTAAAACGGGTCACTTGGCATCCTAATGTGGATTACAAAGGACTAAGACCAAAAGGTTTACCTCTTGGTGGAAGGGTGCTTCTTTTGATCACTACACAATAGTTAAGAAAAATCTTGATCTTGTCGAGAATGTTGGTCCTGATCAGGATGCTCCTCTTATAGGAACTCTTCCTTTGGGGTCTACTATCACTACTGTTGGTAGCTCTGATGTTGTTCATTTTGCTATTGTTTCTTTTGTTGGCACTATTTTTGTCGAATCTAATAGTAATTCTCCCAGTAATTATGATGTTGTTGGGGTTTCTCATGTTGGCTCTGGTCTTGTTGTGTCCACTAAATAGTCTGCTAGTGTTTCTTCTGTTGGCATTGTTCTTGGTGGATATAATGGTTATCTTCCTACTAATTCTTTTGCTACTGGTGTTCCTCCTATTAGTTCTGGTCTTGTTGGGTCTATTGACATTTCTGTTGGTAGTTCTAATGCTGGACAGTCTGCAAGTGTCTTTGTTGCTAGTTCTGTTCCTATTGGGTTTGTTGCTTTTCTTCCTAGTAGTTTGCTTGTTACTGTTGGATTTAATTCTAGATCTGTTTTGGTCAATGTATCTTCTAACTTTGTTGTGCGGGCAACTAGTTCTGATTCAGTTGGACTTTCTATTGTTGCTGAGAAATTTGGACATGGTGTTTCTCCTTTGCATAGGGAGGTGGGTCCCTTTGTTGGTTATGTCCAGACTTCTCTTGTTGGTTCTGTTGTGGTTGGTTCTTATTCTAATTCTCTCTTGAGACCTATTTCTCAAGACTGACAGGAGAAGGCTTCTATGGTAGAGGAGGGGTGGACCCCAGTTATTGGTAAACATCATAAAAAGTCCTCTCTGCAATTTGATATGACGATGCGCTCCTAGAAGAAGGGAGGTAAAGGAAAATCTTAGATTTTCCTCATTTTGTTTTGGTTGTGGGATTCGGGTTTCGTTCCCTTTTGGCAGATTGGGTTTTCCTGTTTCTTGCATGTTTCATTTGGTCTTGTGTTTTGTTATTCCTCTAGTTTGGCTTGGGGTGCTTCCTTATCTTTTTTGGTAGCGTTCTTTCTTGGGTATGTCGTTAAATATCTTTATGATCTCTAATTTGTAAGGCCTTTCGGGTTCCCCTCAAAACCTATCTTTACTTTAATCAAAAACATAGATAATTAATTCGAATATAATTTATTAGTATTTATTTTCTTTTTAAATATTTTTTAAAATATTAAAAAAATAAGATTAATAAAAGAAGATAATATTCAAAGATATCCTCATAAAATGAAGATAATAATAAAATATAGATTCATGTTCTTTTTCTTAGAAATAATATTAAGTATATATGTTTTTTTAATTTTTAAGCAATGCAAAATCATTACAATCTTATCTCTAGCATTAAAAGAGTTTTTTATTAGTATTTTTCTTGTGAAAAAAAAAGAAATAATTAAATATAGATTTTTCTTTATGAGCATACTTTTTCTTAGTAATAATATTAAAATGTATATTTTTAAAAAAATAATTTAAGCAATGCAAAATTATTATAATTGCTTTGATGGAGAGAAGATTTACCAATTGATTTGTAAAGGGGAGATTTTGAGTCAAAAAGTTGATTTAAAAATGGTTTAATGAGAGATTGACGTGGTTTTGAAACATGAGAAAAGTTTAGTGGGCAGTTGTGGACAGTCAAGTCCACAATATAAAGTCTATCAACTAATAATTTTATTATTTAATTAAATAATCTTTTAGGACTCTATAATTAAATAATTTTAAGAATTATTTAATTAGTCAACACTTTCCTCTCAAATTAAATAAATTCAAATATTTATTTAATTTTCCCACCTCAATTAAAATAAAATTTATTTTTTATTTATTTATTATTTATTTTCTCTATGAATTTGCATCATCTTTTGCTCAAATATAACTAAATCATTTTTAAAATTATTTAACTAGCTAACACTTTCCTCTTTAAAAAAATAAAAAATTCTAATAGTTTTTTAATTTTTTCCACCTCAATTAAATAATATTTATAACTTATTGCTATGCATTCACACCTCACATTATCCTTCCTCCTCATCAATCCATGTACATTATAGGTCTCATCTACTTTTAATTTTATTTAACTAGAGATCTTGCAATTTATTCTCCATCGTTGATCATTTGTGTTGTAAGGCATATAAATAAGACATTTGCTCATTCATTTTTTCCGAGCTAGCATATTATCAAGAGCACATCTAGCACTTCAAAGTACCTATACTCATCAAGTTTCATGCATCAATTACCACTATCAAGAGCTAGCATCCATTATCAAGCATGAAGTCTTCATATTATCATGATGTTATCAAAGTTATGCTACAAAATCTGAGAGCAAATATACATCAAGCATTCAAGCAAATCTCAAGTAACAATGAGGTGTTGAGTTCTTTGTTATGGTATTATTGTTTATTATTTGATTTTATGTGCATGTATGGATTACAAGTTTTGATCTTACAGTGTATTGGTTCCCTTATTTGGATACACATTTTCACATCATTCACATTTAAACGCGTCCAATGGGACTTGTATCCCTTTTAGATCTATATTTTTTTAACCTTATATGTTGTTTTGCTCAAAATTTTCAAAAATATTTTTTGTGCAAACAAAGTTGAAGACAACCATAGGGTTTCAAATATTTCATCATATCTCAAATGGTTGCAGATTTTTCTTTAATTTTTTTAACCTAAGATTGGGGATCATTTCAAGAGCATATAATCTAGAAAACATTTTTTTTCATAAATCTGCTTTCTAGGGCACAAATTAAGGATTTTTTAAAAAAATTTAATATTTTTTTAAACCTCTCAGAGATTTAACAAGGCTATCTTGGAGCTCATCATATTGGATCAAAGGGTTTTCAAACACAATTAGGAAGTGTTAAATTCAAGTGCATTAGTTCTAAACCCTCTCATTTACATTTTAAAAGTGATCATAGTCTTTTCTATCTATCATAGAACCACTTCTTGCTAGAGATCATCTTTCTTGGAGTGTCTTCTACATATTGAGATTGGCTTTAAAATTGATCATACCCATTTGAGTTTAGGCTTAGAAATAAACACCCCTTTGTCTTTAATTCGAAAGATCTACTTATGCATCCTAGTGGTAAACTTGAGTAAATAAAAAATAAGAGATCTTGTATTTTCTTTTAAAGAGGCATGCCTAAAGAAGTGATTACTCTAGGTGATGACCTCAATCAAATGTGAATTGAAAGACACACCTCTTGGAAGTGGAATCTTGTCAACATGGGTTAAGCCTCTAAGAACTTTATACCTTAGATAAGTGTAGGTGGAGAGTGCTTTACCTTTTCCTCTTAGCTATTTGACAATATTCTTTTTCATTTCATGGATTTGGGCCTCTACGTATCCTTGTGGTATATAAAAGATATCTTTAATTAAGCTTGTAAAGCCTATAGTTGAACTTTTTAGTCATCATTTCTTGCATATGCAAGGATTGATAATTTGAATTGAGTAGGCTTGTAGATGTGTCTTATGTGCTTGAATGTTTATATCTCCTTCCTAGTTTGAAGCCAAAAGAGAACAAAGATCCAATTTGAGCCATATGAAGAGTGTTTTCATGTTGTATGCTCTTATGTGTTGCATCAAATAAAACTTAAAGTGAACAAGTCTTTTATCTTTTATGCTTCCAGATGTATTATTGTTATCTCTCGCCAAAAGAATCCTAAACTTACAAATATCAAGACTTTCAAAACAACCGCACTTGAAAACTTCAATGACAACAAAGAAGCTTTAGAGAATCAGATCAAGATTTGAGTAACTTGTCATATCTTTGCTATATTTATTAAAATTCAAGTTGGATCTCCTTTCTTTTGATTTGTCATTTGATCATTTTCACTTTTTTATTGGTCTCACAAATCTATTTTAAGTTGAAGAGCTATCTTGTTTATCTTTATCTTTATCCTCAATTAATTCCCACTATTGTCCTTTGCTAACTTGGCATCCTAGATAAAAGGATTACAACAAAAGATTGCTAATATGAAGATGGAACACATTGAGAAGAGTTATACATTTACAAACATGTGCCCTTATCCTCTTGATAGATCTATACATACGATAACTTTCCAAAATACTTTGAGTTTCCTAAATTTAATAAGTATAAAGGAAAAGGTGACCCTCATAAGCATGTAAGTGAGTTCTATATAGTTGTATGGAGGTAGCTTACAACAACACTTATGTGTCTTTTTCTGAGAGGCTTCAGGGGCAAGCTATTGAGGGGTTTTCATATTTAACTCATGGTATCAAGTCTTTTCATGAGTTGGTAGAAAAAAATATTCCAAACTCTTCATATAACATTGAGAACGAAGTTTCTATGAATGATCTATACAAAACAAAACAAAATGAGAGATTGGTGCAAGAGCATCTAGTAGTGTAAGGCCAATCTTGCATCACCCAAAAATATAGTATTTTCCTTTTGTTTTGTAGTTTTCTTTAGCCGTTTTGGAGCATATGACAACACTTACGAGGTGTAAGACAATCAGAAGCTTGAAAACACAAAAAATAATCACATGATATTTTTAGCAAGTTGGCCTATTTGGGTTTGTATAGACATGAAAACTAACCCTAAGGACAAAAATTAAAAACTAAAATAATAAACAAAGAATCATCTCAATATCGTATTGTAAGATATTCAAGTTTCCATCTAGAAAAATTTCTCCGATGAAGTTTCAAACTCAAAATGGACCTTAGAAGCCCTAGAAAAGTTTGAAAATAAGAGAAATAGATCTTTAGATGTATTTGGTATTGTAGATCTCTTTGCGAACTTCCTAATGAAATATTATAATAGCATTGGATGCACACGTCAAAAGTTATGGCTCTTAGAAGTTGTGCCACCAAAATTCAAGTTCCAATGAAACATCCACCAAGCCAGAAAATGAACCTCTAGACCGTTGGGCACATAAAGAAGAAAAGTTACACTTTCTAGAACATTCTAATGTGGTTATTAGTGCTAAATAAAGAGGTGAGTTGAGGTTTACAAGGGCAACTCCATCAGCTTAGTTTGTGGTTCTAGATTTGAGCTCATGTGGTTGTAGCATGTAAATTTTCAAAATATTGTAGTTCTCACTTCATTGGGATTATATAGAGAAAATGTTTATTTCTTGCACTTTTTGTTTATCTCTATTGTTCTTGTGTGTTTAGATTTGTAAGGGGAGTGCCCTTCATTAGAGACATTTTCTTCCTTCTTACAACAATGGATAAAATTAACAAGCAAGTGCCATTATCAGCTTCCTAAAAAATAATTTGTTGACATATTCATACAAAACATTAATCAAGATATGGCTTTTCCATTTGCAAGTTCAATGTTCCAACAAATTTGGTGAGATCATAGAGAAAGGGATTACTAATGAAAAATCTCTTATTACTAAGGGTCTTGTGAATATTTACAAGGACAAGGACAACCCCTCAACATCATTTGATAAACCTCATCTTTGGGCTAAAAATAATAATATTGTCAATTTTGGTGTTGTGGAATCAAAAGCTATTCAAGCTTCATCCACATATCCATAAACACCCACCATATTACACTTTCCAAACAAGTTAACACTTCAAGAAGGATAAATATCCCTAAAAGATAATCCACTCCCCTTGGAGTATCATATGAGAATACTTCACTAAAACTTGTTCAAGCTAAATTATTGCATTACTCAAAGCAAGAAATAATGAACCAATATTAAAACCACCATGGTATAAAGAAAATGTGATTTTTGATTACCACATAATCAAAGAACGTCTAACTTCAAGTTGCATTAAATTGAAACATATTATCCAATACCTCATAGATAAAAGTGATGTTACTATTCAAGGCACTCCTACAACAATTGTTGATCTTGAGACATTCAAGGATCCACTCCCTAAACATGGAAAATAATATTCCTCTAACAATGTTAGCTCCTCTAAGAATGTTGATTGTTCTATCATAACATATGTTGTACCATAGCCAATCTAGAAGAAATCATACCTTCCATAGCATCAAAAAATCCTCTTCCAAATCAAGAGCAGGGTACCCCTTGTAAACCCATAAAAGGAAAAGCTAAAATGTTAGGTCAAAATCATGCTATCCCTTGCATGCCACCTCATCCAAATCAAGTATATCTTGCAACCCAACAAAAGGTAAAGCTAAGATGTTAACTAAAGACCAAGTATCGTTCTTAACACATCCATTCAATTGCAAGATCAATATATGCTCTCGATTGACCTTCATAGCCCTCCTCCATTGCAAGACCTAGGTATATCTTCCATGTCATCTCAAAAATGAAGTATCCTTTTCACTCCAACTCATGATCCTATCATGAGTCAAGATCAAAGTGTTCCTCCTTTTCCATCTCAAGATCTTAGTATAACTTCTAATTTCCTTCGTGATCCTAAACCTCCACAAGACCCAATCATACCTATCCAAGCAATGAATATCAAAACACAATCTAAAATGGCATCCAAACTTGTTTATCCAAAAGTTTCATGTGCCCTTAAGCCAAAGCCTCCATTAGCTATCTCCTATTACACCTTCCTATCTTTGGTCTTGTTTATCCTATCCATATGCTCCATCTTACCCAAGTGTAATGCCCACAAAGTAATTAGCCGATAGGCTTACTCCCGGGGAGATGTCCGCCGGGATTTTCAGACTTTTCGGCAGTCTTACGCCGGTAAACATTAAACGACACCGGGAAAATATGGAGAATTTTCGCTGCATACAGCTGTCCTCTGTCAAATAAAATGATTTAAATAATGTGCTGACTGGCCAGTTTCCCTAGCACCTGTCTTTCCCTGTGGTTAGGTGTCATAATACATGCTGGTTCATGTGCCTTGTCTACCGTATAACATTTTTATTTCTCCTTGTGAGCAGAGCTGTATGCTACAAGGTTTTAGGGTTTCGGTGGGCGATAGAGATATTTCAATGCATTAGGCCTTTCGACAGGGTCTGCAGGAGGAACCAGCAGCTTCATCTTTTAATTGAATGATCCAGGAAGGGTTCCAAATCGGGTGCATCCAGACGTTGTTCAGGAAGTCAAGGATCTGGTATGAGGGTCTCAATCAGGCAGCTTGGTCCTGGCATGATACAACAAATGCAGCATGTGTGCAGTGATTGCAGAGGCTCAGGTTTGTAAACTAAATAGTTAATTTGAGAATTCTGAATGAAAGTGGGAATAAATAAATGTTACAATTGGTTGTGATGAATTCAGTGTGAATAGTTTCATTTATATCCAGAAGATTACCGTTAAATCATAAAAACCCTGCTTGTTCAGGTGAGACTATCAGTGATGAAGATAAGTGTGGACAATGTAAAGGGAGCAAAGTTGTTCAAGACAAGAAGATGCTAGAGTTTAATGTGGAGAAGGGGATGCAGCATGGTCAAAAAATAGTGTTTCAGGGCGAAGCTGATGAAGCAGTAAGATTCTGATTATATTTATTCATGACTAAATAAATTTTAAGTATTGTTTCTGCAAGCACAGCGTTAAAGGATGAGTTATTTATTTCTTGAAATTGTTTTTGCAGCCCGATACCATTACTGGAGACATAGTTTTTGTATTGCAACTGGAAGAATATCCCAAGTTCAAGAGAAAGGGTGATGATCTCTATATAGAGCATACTCTAACCTTGACGGAGTCTCTTTGTGGTTTCCAGTTTACCCTCAAACAACTTGACGGCAGGCAATTCCTTCTCAAGTCCAGTCCTGGGGAGATTGTCAAACCTGGTATGGTGGATCATATTATATCATTTGTTCAATGTTTAGTTATTTTAACCTAATGGCATATATTTGTAGGACATTGTAGTTTACAAATGTTATCACTTACGCAACATTTGTTGGGCATCCAGGTCAATATAAAGCCATAAATGATGAAGGCATGCCCGTATATCAGAGGCCATTTATGAGATGTCGACTGTACATTCACTTCAGTGTAGATTTTCCGGAATCTGGATCACTGGTACCAGAGCAGCTGAAGGCATTAGAAATTGTTCTATCGCCAAAAGCTACTTGCTTTTAGTCGGAGATGGAGCTGGATGAATGTGAGGAGACGACTTTACATGATGTCAATATTGAGGAAGAAATGAGGAGGAAGCAAAAGCAACAACAGCAAGAAGCTATCATAATTTTCATTTTGTTATTTATTTTCTTTGTTAATGGATCATGCACTATGATTCAAACTATGATTTTAAAAAGGCACCCAGTCAAATCCAAAAGTTATCATAACATTGTTGAATTTTTTTCCCTTAGGAAGTGGGTGAATTGTTTACAGTTTAAATTTCTTTCAATTCATTGAATATATACATTAAAATCATTTTACATGGCATATATAGTCTTGAACATACTGATGCTCAAAAGGTATTGATGTGACCGGCTTGAGAGTTTCTTCAAGATTAGAATGCTCACCTAATCTTTCTTTTACTATAACGTAATAAGATTCCAGAAAATATTCTGGAAAATAGGCTGAAGCAGAAAGATTTTATGGGAGTCTGTAAGGGGCTGATGCTTTTAACCACTATAAATTTCGCCAAATACCTGATACTTATTTTTTATTATTTTAAAAAATACACATTTGCCATATTGAGTGTTCCTTTTCACTGAGATTCCTTCAGAACTGCAAGATTCGAAGAAACCATTTTCTGGCAGGAATGAGCCTAAATTTTCTCAGCAGTACAAATTTTCTGGCACGGAGGATTCAACTAATTCTCCTCCAGAGAAACGTGACATTACTAGCTACAGACCATGATTACAGCTATGTTAATAATTGTGAATATCACCGTCCTAAAAGTCTGTAGATAGTATTTTATTTCTTCTTGCAGGTACAGGAAGAATTTATATTGTTAAGGGCATTCCATCAAACTCTTGTCTATTAACATTATAGAGCTAACGGTCCTGAATTGCCCATGTCAAACCGAAGACAAAGTTGGTCGTCCAATCTTTCTCAATCTTTATTCTTGTTATGGTCTCGTGGTTTCCTTGCATGATGAAGTATTTAAAAAGAGTATTCGTTCTATCGAAGTGTATGGGCCTGTTTTAGAAGATTGCCTCTATATCTATTTAATTTTAGAATAGACATTCCCAGCTTTGCTTGTGTTATAATGAAATAGATAACTCAACAAACTTAATCTACTTTATTAATTCATGAAATTGTTCTGTCATTTTCAAATTTTAAGTAAAAATTTTGATAGTTATTGGAATTTAGTAGTAGGGAGTAGTTTGGGATTTTGGATTTTTTTTTCCTTTTTTTCCTACAGGGTTGTGACAATTAGACGCCATCGTGTCTTGTTTTTTGTTTTTTTACACATTTACTTTTGTATAACTGTTTTCTTATCTTTCATTTATAAAATAGATTTATGTTTTTGCATATGATGGATGGCTCTTTGTGAACAAAACTTATAACTATTATTATTAACAAATGAGTAACTTCTTAGGACCAATTATTTGAATCAAAATGATTGCCTATTTTTATAAGATAGATATTTATTCCTGTGAAGAATCTTTACCCGAAATTTCCTCCCTAGATTTGCCCCCAACTTCATTATTTCACTAGAGAGGATTTTTAAGAAGTAGAAGGGTTAGTTATAACAATATGCTAACTTGGAGTGCTTATTTTTTTTGAAAAATGTAATTATTAAAATTTAAAGCATAGGGGGAGAACAATCTTTGTTGTCAATGATGCTCTCAAAGTGAGGAAAGTGAGGATAAGTGTATATGACATTAAAGTAAAACACAAGTAAATAATAATATTGTGTCAATGATGCTCTCAAAGTGAGGATAAGTGTATATGACATTAAAGTAAAACACAAGTAAATAATAATATTGTGTACAATATAACTATCTAGAAAATAATATATAATACAAATAAGAGAGAATATAAAAGTAGAAAATATTTAGTAAGCTTTCCTTAGGATTGCATCTTCCTCATCACACCAATAATATATAAAGTTGCATGAACAGAACAAAATAGCAATATTTTCATGGCCCTCCTATATTACTTCTCAAGAAGATTGGGATGTCTTCCTTTGATTAAGAAAAAGTATCCAATGGATGGTATTGTTTTGTCTTCCTTTGATTAAGAATTTTAGTGCTTTTCTAAAGTTCTTGTATATCTTTCTTTAGATGGAGATAAGATAAAACTCTATTTAGTCCTAGCATAAATAAACATTTGGGAATTATTTTTAGTGCTTTTCTGAAGTTCTTGTATATCTTTCTTTAGATGGAGATAAAACTCTATTTAGTCCTAGCATAAATAAACATTTGGGTATTATTTTTAGTGCTTTTCTCAAGTTCTCTTGTATATCTTTCTTTAGATGGAGATAAAACTCTATTTATTCCTAGCATAAATAAACATTTTTTGTTTAGCTAATTTGTTGCATTTTTTTTAGCTAATTTGTTGCATGATTGTTAGATTTAGAATAAATGTATAGTGAATGAGAAAAACTATTCAAGTGAATTTTATGTAATTTTCATAATTTTTATATTTAAGATACATATATATATGTACATGTACATCCATAGATATCTACATATACATATATATATATGCACATTTATATACATATAAGTATATACACATACATATATACACACATACATACATATGTATTAACATAAATATATATGTATATGGACATGTATATGTATATACATAAATATATATGTATGTGTATATGGACATGTACGTATGTATGCATATGATCCTATGAACATATCTAAGATGTGTTTGAATCAAAAGATCTTAATCTTATATTTATTACATTTTCTAAAATGATTTTATTTATATATATCATCTAACTAAGGTTTCAACTATAGAAAATTTGTAGCTAATAGTATTTTATTATTTTAAAAAATATATTAGTTTACTCATACTACTATAAATATAATTGGATTTGTGTCTAGATGACATTGTATATTGAGGTGTTTGGTTGTTCCGTGTTAGAAGAGTTCCAGAATCTATCAAAATGTGTGCAATGCTTTTGGAAATTTTATTGTGTTAGTTTTACAGTCAACGATTCAAATCACACTCTGTGATCCATCATCAGGACAAGAGAGAGCATAAGAAAATGAAAAATACCAAATTGCAGATCCAAACCAACTAGAAAAAGAGGAGAGGAATAGGGAGAGAGAGGAGGGGTCACGAAACCCAAGGCAATTTACTTTTATTTTTCTTTTATCTGTTGTCTTTTCTCTCTCTCCTTTCATAGATGGATTTAAAAAATAGAAGAAATATAAATTTGATAATTGTAGTTGAGGAACACAAAGAAGAAGACCATATCAAAGTGGATGTAGAGAGTGAGGGATGTAGAGAGTGAGGTTGAAGGTATTATAGCCCAGAATGGTCAAATAAATCAATTTAGATTGCATATTTAGATAAATGCATAAAAATAGAGGAATCGACAGTCACACATGGAAAACATTGCACTGAGATTAAAAAAAAAAGTGAGGAGTGGGCACATGAACTAATCCAATAAATATTGGGAGATTGAAGTTTATTGCAAGCACAGAGAAAAACAAAGAGCAACAAGACAACATGAGAAATTTCAAAGGGAAACTTGTGCCATGAAGAATTGAATTGAAGAATATACAATAACTATCAGCGTAATCCTTGCACCCTTCAAAGGTGCAAGTGCTAGTGACAAGAGATTACAAAACTAATTCACTATAAGTTACTCTATAATTTTTTTATAAAAACAATTCTAAACACAAGTATAATGATTTCTTGTAAAACAATTCAATGGCATGGCCCCTCCATGGTATTCTAAAACATAGAGTTTGACAATTATGCCCTCAGTATATCTTAATAGTGAATCATAATTTTGTACCGTACATATTATTTCCTCTGGTCAATAATATAGCCTATGTCTCCAAACAATTGAGAACAACATATCTTTGAAACCAAAAGTAAAACCCAATTCATTCTTAAGTGCCAAAGAAAGTTTGATATCATGCACCCTGTTATCCACCAAGTTCGATATCATTCAATCTCTTGCAATCATTTTTGCAACAATCCTGGAGATAAAATAAATCTCGTTGCAAAGTGCTAGTCAATATATACATACTGGAAGATTCATGAAAACTCTGATAGTTGTTCCTCGGGGTATGTTTAACACCCTGTGAGCAATTGTCAGGTTCTCACTACGATGACAGACTAATAATATCTTCTCCTATTCCTCTACATCACTCTTTCAGCCCATCTTGAAACTGGAATCTATCATTGTGTTTTCATCTTCTAAGATAATTTCTTTAAATTTGTAAAGATCTCATGTTTGTGAGTGTGCTCTGTCTCCTACAATAAAGCCATGTACCACTTTATTCTCTTCAAAACAATCACGTCCAGGTGTTTTTCCAATTCAGAAATCATTCGTCAATTTCCTTAACTTTTGATGTCAATCCCACTTGCCCACTTCTGCATAGATGTCTGACAGAAGAACATATAGATCTGCGTTTTTTGAATCCAATTCAAAAAGAAGAGTTGCCAAAATCTCTCCTAACTCTGTATTCTTATGTGATCTACAAGCACCAAGCAAACATATCCACAAAACCACATCCGGTTTCATTGGCATTTTGATGATACAGTTTAGAGCTTCCTCAAGATAGTCAGCACAACCAAGAAGGTCATCTATACATACATATTACATAATGATCCACTGTAGGCATAATGGAGTAGGAGTCACTCATGTCACTGAATTATTTACAGCCCTCATCCACTAAACCTATATGACTGCATGCAAACAGAACACAAACAAAGCTTACATGGTCGGTGTAGGTTCTGGAGAGATTCATTAATGTAAAGAGTTTGAGGGCATCCTTTCCGTAGCCCTGCATTGCATATCCTGCAATCATTGCAGTCCACGAAATCACATTTGGATGATCCATTTTGTTGAACAACTCATGTGCCTTCTGTATGCTTCCACATTTGGCATACATGTCTATCAAGGCATTTGCAACTATGACATTTGTTAAAAACCCACTTTTGAGTATTCTTTGATGGAACTCCATACCCTGCTCCAAAGCTCCCATTTTGTGCATATACAGCAATGATTGCATTCCATGCGATGAACCTTAAGGCCTCATCAAGAAGACTGTTGTGCACATCCTGTAATCATCACAGTCCATGAGATCATACCCACCAATAACTGCATTACATGACAAAAGATTTGGTTGAGGCATTTTGTTTAAAAGCCTGTTTTTTATCACTTCAAGCTTTTCATTCCACTGCTGCTATATAGGTTTCCTGTAAAACAATTCAATGGCATGGCCCCTCCATGGTATTCTAAAACATAGAGTTTGACAATTATGCCCTCAGTATATCTTGTTAGTGAATCATAATTTCATACCATACATATTATTTCTCTGGTCAATAATATAGCCTAGGTCTCCAAACAATTGAGAGCAACATATCTTTGAAACTAAAAGTAAAACCCAATTCATTCTTAAGCGACAAAGAAAGTTTGATATCATGCACCCTGTTATCTACCAAGTTTGGTATCATTCAATCTCTCACTATCATTTTTGCAACAATCCTGGAGATAAAATAAATCTTGTTGCAGGGTGCTATTCAATATATACATACTGGAAGATTCATGACAACTTTAATAGTTCCTCGGGGTATGTTTAAAACCCTGTGAGCAATTGTCAAGTTCTCACTGTGATGACAGACTCGTAATATCTTCTCCTATTCCTCTATATCATTCATTCAGCCCATCTTGAAACTAAAATCTATCATTCTGCTTTCATCTTCTAAGATAATTTCTTTAAGTTTGCATAGATCTCATGTTTCTGAGTGTGATCTGTCTCCTACAATAAATCCATGTACTACTTTATTCTCTTCAATCCAACCACACCCAGGTGTTTTTCCAATTCCGAAATCAATCATCAATCTCCTTAACTTTTGATATCTGACAGAACATACGGAGCAGCATTTTTAAAATCCAATTCAAAAAGAAGAGTTGACAAAAACTCTCCTAACTCTGTATTCTTATGTGATCTACAAGCACCAAGCAAACACATCCACAAAACCACATCCGGTTTAATTGGCATTTTGATAATAAAGTTTAGAGCTTCCTCAAGATAGCCAGCACGGCCAAGAAGGTCAACCATGCATACATAATGATCCACTGTAGGCATAATGGAGTAGGAGTCATTCATGTCACTGAAGTATTTACAGCCCTCATCCACTAAACCTATATGACTGCATGCAAACAGAACACAAACAAAACTTACATGATCGGGGTAGGTTCTGGAGTGATTCATTAATGTAAAGAGTTTGAGGGCATCCTTTCCGTAGCCCTGCATTGCATATCCTGCAATCATCGCAGTCCACGAAATCACATTTGGATGATCCATTTTGTTGAACAACTCGTGCGCCTTCTGTATGCTTCCACATTTGGCATACATATCTATCAAGGCATTTGCAACTATGACATTTGATAAAAACCCACTTTTGAGTATTCTTTGATGGAACTCCATACCCTTCTCCAAAGCTCCCATTTTGGCAGAGGCTGGGAGAATGCTGGCAAAGGTGAACTGATCAGGCCGGACACCTGCTTGTTGCATTTGTTTGAAATTCTGCAAAGCTTTTTCAACAAGCCCATTTTGTGCATATCCAGCAATGATTGCATTCCATGCGACAATGTTTGGCTGAGGCATTTGTTTAAAGAACCTTAAAGCCTCGTCAAGAAGACCACGTTGTGCACATCCTGTAATCATCGCGGTCCACGAGATCATATCTGGATGATGCATTTTGCCAAACAACTTGTGCGCCTTTTGTATGTTCCCGCATTTAGCGTACATATCTATCAGGCCATTTGCAACTACAGTATTTGACAAAAACCCACTTTCCACTATGCTTTGGTGAATCTCCATACCCAGTTTCATAGCTCCGATTTTAGCACTGGCTTGCAGAATGCTGGCATATGTGAACTGATCCGCTTGGACACTTGTTTGTTGCATTTGCTTAAAAATTTCCAAAGCTTTTTCGACAAAGCCACCCTGTGCGAATCCGGCAATGATTGCGTTCCATGAGACAACATTTGGTTCAGGCATTTCTTCGAAAAGCTTCAGAGCCTCATCAAGAAAACCATTTTGAGCATATCCCGTGATCATTGCAGTCCAGGTAACCACATTTGGATGATACATTTTGTCAAATAAATTGCGGGCTTTTTTAATGCTTCCACATTTGCCGAACATGTCTAACAGTGCATTGACAACCATAACATTGGATGAAAATCGGCTTTCAATTACTCTCCGGAGAAACTCCATACCCTGTTTCAAAGATCCCATTTTGGCACAGGCTGATAAGATGCTGGCAAAAGTGAAATGATCAGGTTCAACACCGCTTTGTTGCATTTTCCTATAAATTTCCAAAGCCTCTTCACTCAACCCATTTTGTACATACCCACCAATAACTGCGTTCCATGACACCAGATTCGGTTGAGGCATTTTTTTGAAAAGCCTTAAAGCCTCGTCAAGAACACCATTTTGTGCATATCCTGCAATCATCCCATTCCATGAAACCACATCTCGATGAGGCATTCTGTCAAACAATCCTCTTGCCTTTTGTATGCTTCCACATTTTGCATACATATCTACGAGTGCACTCCCAACTACAACATCTAATAAAAACCCACTTACAATTATGCATTCATGTACCTGCATGCCTTGTTCCAAAGCTCCCAAGTCCGCGCAAGCTGGAAGAATGCTTGCAAATATGAACTGATCAGGTTTGGCACCTGCTTGTAGCATTTGGCGAAACAGGGTTAACGCCTCTTGAGGAAACTCATGTCTTCTGTAAGCTGAAATCATCATATTCCACGAGAAAACGTCCGGTTCTCTCATGTGGTCGAAAACGCTGCGAGCATCCATCAAACTTCCGCACTTGACATACATGTTGATGAGTTTGTTTTGAAAAAATGTGGCTGCAGTAAATGTCAGTCCCCTGTCACTGATGAACGAGTGGACAAGCTTACCCTCTGAGAAGGCTTTCTTTGCAATGCAAGTATGCACTACATGGAGGTATGTAGAACAGTCTACAGATGGGTTGTGTGTAGAAAAGAGAATATGTAGCGCCTCCTTCCACTGCCCTTCTCTACAGAATGCTCTGATATTAAGATTGGCAGAGAACAACATTTTACAACAAATTTTTTCAGAAGGGAGACATTGAGTTTTGCTGGATCAATTTTGTACGAGAAAGAAAGAAAGAAAGAATTTTTAACGTCCGCGAGTATATCCAGAAAATAATTAGCAAGTGGATCGCATTGTATGAGTTAAGAAGGAAGAATAAGAAAATGAATATTTTACTTGAATTCAAGATTTCTATATAATTTCCCTCATTCTGGCCAATTTCTAAGGCTCTAAGTTCCATCAATTTCAATGTATTCGGCAGGAGGCTTGACCTTGTGATTTCCATCATTATTGCTGGTGTTCTTAAAACTAGGTCTTGTGTTTCCATTTATTATCAACGGCATTGCTCAAACCCTTTTGCTTATAGATTAGCACTCATAGCCTTCATTTTTTTTTCACGTTTCTGTTACTGTTTGCTTTGAATCCAATGGTTTTCCTATTGCAACTTCTTGCCTTCTGTATCTCGGCATGTTGTTAATTCCTTGTTACAGTTGCTCCCCTTCCCATACTGCATAGCCTTTTTCGATAACCTTCTGCGAGGATTAGGCGGGTCCAACATTAAAGCTCTATTGTTACTCTAAAAATGAAGTGACTAATAAATTAAAATAGTGAATAAATTTTGGGTATATAGGTGAAGTTTTGAAGATTTTTAATGAGGGGTTACGGATCAAGTATTGCTCAATGTTAGGTTATCAAAATAAGTTATTATTTGTCGTAATTAATTATTAAATAGTTATAATAAACAATCATAATAATTGTAATTAAATTATTATATAAAATTAACATAAATTGTTCATATGTAAAATGTAATGTTAAATTAATTATTATTATAAATTTAAAATTATTATAATATAATTATAAATATGTTAATCAATCTTATTGTAACTTTTAATTAATATTTTTCTATTTATAGTAATCAAATAATAAATTATTATGATTCTAAAAGTATTACAATTAATGTTAAATATATAATATTAAAAGGTGGGGAGATAAAACAATAGTTTTTAATAAGAAATAGAAACTATCATTTGTAAATTAAAATGTTAGATTTGAAAATGCTAAACTTTGATTTGTTAAAATGCTTGCACCATTAGAACATTATAGAATGTCTATTTATAGTAGTTGAAAAAAGATTGGAGATTAAGTATATTCTATCAAAAATAGAAAACAATAATTGAAAATAAAAATAAAAAATTATATGTAAGTAATGTTAATTACTACTATATAAAAATAGAAAACAATATTTTTTTTTAAAAAAAAATTATTTAATTTACTACATAATACATAAAATGATATAAATAAATACACAAACAAAGAAGTATTTGAATCTCATTTCGATTAACATTCCTAAAATGAAGGCATCAAGTAAAAAGGCAAATGAAGGTCACATGCGGTGTGGACTCCCACATGATGGCTTGAAATGTGTGGTCATTTCCGTGTTAGAGGGAGAGGTACCTTTTTTTATCAACCGAGAAATAGGATAAGTCAGCACTCACAACTACAATTACTCCTGTCGAGGAGAAACAGAAAGAACAAGCTGAGAAGGATACTATAGATAAAGCAGAAAAGTTTGCATTAGCTGTAATAAGTCCTCATGTGGAGGACAAAGGGAAGACAAAAGAAGAAAAGGAAAAACCAAAGCCTAAGGAGCAAGAGGCTATAAAAGCTCTTATACAAATGTCGAGTGGAAACACGCCTAGAAAGAAATCACAAAAGAAGAAGGAGAAATTTCCTACAACATAGGTGACACTCGATGAAGTTATAGTGATTCCTAAGTGGGACACTAATAACTTGACCTATGAACAAATGCGGATATTGCAGGATCTTTTGAAGAAGAAAAGTAAACAGGAAGAGTTAAGAAGATAACATCAGCAAAAACAGGTACTGCATGAGATAAAAGGTATTTTTATTGATGCTTTTGAAATGGATGATGTGAATGAGTTTGCACCTATCCTGGATCAACTTATACATATAGCTAAGAAGGTGAACAGTGATGAAAGCGAGGCAAATGACAAGATTTTACAGTGGTTAGAGAGAAAATTTGAGGCCAAGGTACTGAACAAGGTTTCAACTGACATTGCAGTTAAGCAGGTAGAACTTTCTGCCTTAGTAACAAACTTAGAAGAAGTTGTGCAAAATGCTCATGCTCTATACAAAAATCTATGCAATGTAGAAGAGTTCACCAAGGAAAATCAAGATTTGTTAGACAAACTATAGTTAGATTTAAAGTCTACAGGACATTCACTGAGCTTGGATGCAAGTTCTAGCTCCATCCACTTCACAAGACTATTACATGCACAAGGCCGATTAGCCAAGTTGGTGGCTAATAAAGGAAAAATAAGGGCTAGACTAATTTCAATCCAAACAGTGTTGACACCTCATCTTGAGGTTATGCAGAAGGAGTTAGTCATGACAAAGGAGTTAGTGCAGAAAGACCCTCATCTTTCTATTGTCGAGAGCCTAGTTGAGATAGTTGTCGAGTTAGAAATAAAGATACAGGTTTTGGAATCAATAAGGTCCGGTTGGGACAATGCATTAGGTATGGTAATGCAACTCCATAAACCATTTTTGGACAAATATTTCAAAACCCCTACACCCCGAGAACTTCAAGTGACAAAAACAAGGGGGAAATGACATGATAGAATACATACAAAAAGGGGAAATGATAAGGGAAAAACAATAGTATTCAGAGTTTCAAGCAGAAACAGGGGTCTGACACTGTGGAACCAATGGTATGACATACTATTTTTGTAATTGTGTATATTCAATTGTATATCAAAAGACTCTTATGTACATATATGTGTAGAATCTTTTTTGTAGACCGAGTCAGAGTCTTAGGGGGAGTATTCATATAGGAAGTTTTTCATATTACTAAGTACTCATGTAAATGTAAAGAAAGTGTCATGACAAAGTGTTTTTTCCACTAATGTCAAAGGGGGAGATTGTTGATCCCTAAGTTTTTTTGTCTATAAGTGTCTTACACTTAGTCATTTTCTAGGCAATGTTAGTCGGTCATCACTGCGACTGAGTCATCATGTATAGGCCGAGTCATGTGTAGACTTGTATATTGTACATTTACCGAGTAGTAGTTACTACCGAGCAAGTCAGAGGTCACCGAGTACTTTAGTATCAGCCGAGCAAGTTTATGCCAAGTTGTGTATGTTGGACTAACCACCAACGTCTCCCTTCAGGATTCGTGACATGGTTTAACAGCCTCCTGTGTTCTATAAGTCTAGTGGTTGTATTGGGCATTAATAGGTCGATCTTTTGGTGCAACGGCAACCACTACTTGTAACAAGTGGTATCAGAGCTTGGTCATAGGTTTGAATCCCCTCGGGTGACGCTGAGGGGGGATTGTTGGACTAACCACCAACGTCTCCCTTCGGGATTCGTGACATGGTTTAACAGCCTCCTGTGTTCTATAAGTCTAGTGGTTGTATCGGGCATTAATAGGTCGATCTTTTGGTGCAACGGCAACCACTACTTGTAACAGTGTAGATATGTCAGTATCGAGCACCAGTAAATGAAGAACAATCCGTGTTGAGTGCCAGAGACTTCATATGTTAAGAAAGCTAGATTTGACATGTGTTTGTAATGGTACAACCACTTAGGTAAACCATTTTGGTCGATATCTACACTACATTTATTGATTGTTGAGGAAATCATGGAGATGATTATGCTTTAGATTTGAAATCATTGATCCCTAGGAAATATATGTAACCAATCAGAATTAGGGAATGCTTAAGCAGCATAAGTAGACAATCTAGATCGTTGATTTTGATCTATGGAGTCAATTTGTTTTCTATATAAGATGAGATCTGAACCCTAAAACGTAGTACGTGAGAAGAGTGTGAAGGGGATCTCATACATGCATAACAGAGAAGTGTTTTGATTATTAAAGATAGAGATCAGTGACCGAGCTAAGAAGTGAAGGATAGAATTGGGACATATTTGATAGAGGAGATCAAATCTACATTGAAAGGAGAAGATCTGTTATCAGCATTACAGTACAAACAGAAGGATCGGGTACTGAATCATTCTAACAGGTGAATCAAGGAGAATCTCTTTACAGAGTGGTCCCAACAAGCGTAAGTAAATGTCTTAACTGAGTGTTTACTTTGTTGTAAGTTCAAATCATTTTACAAGGTAGATTGTATAAGTCTTAAAGCTCTTAGTAGGGAAGACCCCTCACAGGGTAGATCATCAGTTTATGATCAAACATTGTAGCCTTAAGAGGAAAACTTTAATACTGTAGTAGTGAAGATTTGTGGGTGTCATCCCCACCCCAGACTTACCTTTCAAGGGTTTCTGGGTAACCAAAATCTATGTGTTATGTTTCATTTTCATGGATGAAGATTAGATTAATAGATTTATTTTAGTATCAAATTTGATGTTTACTCTATGCAAGTGAATTTAAGTCAAAAGGTGATAATAGTAGATATCTGATTCACCCCCCCCCCCACCCCCCCCCCCCAATCTCAGTATATCACTTTACCATAGTAGATTTCCAACAGTTTTTGCATTGCACACTATCTTATACAATTTATTGTTGTGGTGGTGATTGCTTAAATAGTAATTTAATTTTTTGATACAAAATAAGTGTTGAAAATTAGGCAATAGGCTAAAAAGTGCCAAAAATAAATTGTATAAGACTCAAATTGATTTAGCCAATCATATTACCAAAAAATAATTTTTACAATTTATAAACTTAAAAAAATTACATTTAGACTATAGAAATATGTTATTTTTAACAAAATAAAAAATGCACTAAATTGCAATTGGTGCAAACAATTAGTTTTAATCAGTAGTTAAAGAAAGAAATCCATAAAATGATGCAATAGTACTTGCTTAGCCTATCAACAAGTACTAATAAGGAATGAGGCGAGTATCTCGAGATGAATTTGGCAGATTGGATACTCCTTAGTCTTTAGTTCTTAATCGAAGAGGTTCAGCCTAAGGCTTGTGCTCTCATATTGAGTAGTTAAAACGGTTTCGTGGATGAACTCCATTTTAAAGAAAGGTCTTCAAATAATGGTTGTCAAATGTTGTTTAATTATTCTTACTACTATTTTGTTGGACATTTGTGTTGCTATTTTGTTGGACAATTGTGGGTAGTCTCTTCACTACTTTCTTTTGTATTATTATTTTAATCTTATATTATTCTAATATAAATAAATAAAATATTGAAGTTAGAAAATATAATTATATATCTAGTTTTTCAAATGTGCATTAAAATGACTATAGTGATTGAATCAACATATAGTGCCCACCCATAGTTTGCTTTTCAGTTTATTTTGTTAAACTCTTTTAGGTCATTTTATGTGTGTGTTGATTATTTTAGTGATATTTGGATTATTGATTTGATTTATTATGAGCCTTTGGATAATGTGTTATATTATGTGTTTATAGTTAGATGAGTATATTTATTCTCTTGTCAATTTAAATGTTTATGACAATGTATATGTTATGGTTATTTCATGATGGTAATCTATATGTTAGGATGTTATTTACATTTATAGTTTTATTGACCTCATACTTGCATGTGTATGGTTGGCGTGTATGTTTTATATTTTTGTTTGATGTTCTTGATGTGGTTGAGGGACAGAGTCGTAGTTACTTTTTTGTGAGATCCACACGATTGGTCAATCCCCACCATTGTTTGTTATATATTTATACATGTATATACATGCTCATCTTTTATGCACGATTTCAGGTACCGGTCATCAACTTCTCTAAATTGTTAGGATGAGAATGCCCTATCAAAATATCTCAAATGGTAAGAGAGGGGAGATGACATATAGGTCCAATCTCAACCCAAGTCATTTATTGTCCTGAATTCAGGGACAAGTATCTTATTGAGTTTCCTATCTGAATTCATCAAGGTGATGTGAATTCGTGAACCCTTTTCTTCAATATGATTTTTGTGTTTTGGTTTAGTCGGTTCTTTTTCATGTTGTCATGTTATGTGATTTAGTGTGATTTTTGTGTTATTATGGTTAAGTGATTTATGTGTTTGATTATGTGAATAAATAATTAAAGATTATTAAATGTAAAAATATTAATATTAGGGTATTTAATTAAGGAGAGTTAATTAAATATATTTATAAATTAAAAAGGCTTAATTAAAAAGTCTAATTATGGAAATAAAAGATTAAATTAATTATTAAATCAAAAATTTAAAAGTATAACTAATGAATTGATATTTAATTATCAATTTCATAAGTATTAATATGTTAAAAAATAATAATTGTTAATAAATTATTAATATGCAATTTAAGTCACACATTTAGTTTAATAAAATTGAATTAGGAATTTAAGTTTAAAGTTGAGTTAAGAGTTGATAATTAAGAAGTGCATATTTTAATTATTAAAATTGTAATTAATCATGCAGCAGAATTTGATAAAAACAAGGTTAGGAAGTTGAGTTTTAATTTTTTGATTGGGAGTTGAATGTTGAGTTATGCCTGTTGGGTTTTCATTATTAGGATTATTTTAGCCATTATCCTGAACACAGGTTTGGAGGAGACCAAGTTTTGAAGAAAAAATTGCTTGCATTGTTTGAGGAATTATTTTCAAAACTTATGAGTAATTTAGAATCTTTGAGTCTTCAATTTGGCCATTGTTGTTTCAGATCTTCTAGTGAATTTTTAGGTAGGGTTTGAAAAACTAAAGTTAATTTTCTTTGAAAAAAATTGCCTATGTTGCGTTTGGAATGTTTGTTGAATTTATGATTCTATTATTGCTTGATTTTCCATTATTTTGGTGTAACTTGGTTAATAAAACTTCATGTAAATTTTTTTAGAGAAACCCAGATCTAGAATGCTTTATGATTTAAGATTCAAGAAATTATGCATGTATGAAACCCTAGGTTGTTCTTCGCAAAAAAATTCTACATACTTTGGTCTGAGGAAATTATATTTAGTATTAGTTTAATTTTGATTTTTTAACAAAAATCATGATAGATGTTTTGTGTAAACCCTCATAATTTAGTTGAAAAATAATAAGAAAAATAAAATTAATTTGATTAGGGTTTGATTCGTATTTTTGACAAAATCTTTGTGTTGAATCCAATAGGTATTTGAAAACGTATGTATTTGAGTTTATCAAATTTATATATTAAAAGAAAAAAATTAATAAAATAATATATATAGTTCACTTGTTGTTTTTGCGTCAAAGAATTCTTACAGGAAATAAAAATAAAAATTTAAAAAAATAAAAAAATAAAAATAAAAATAAAAAATGAAAATATATATTAAGTTGTGGTGGGGCCACCACCCCCCACCATGCTTGCGGCCACCACAAGTAGGGTAGGGGTGTCGTGGGGCCCCCTCCCCAATATATTTTAAATTAAAAAAAATTATGTGGAATGTATTCTACATTGGAAATAACTATTTTAAATAGAAAAATAGTATTTGGATTATGTTTTTAGTTGAACTGGAGTTTTTTGGGAAGTTAATTCAATTGGGTTGCATGTTATATTTTTTACTATGATTATGAGTTTTATGGGAAGTTTTTCGTTGCTTGTTTTAGGAGCATTACTAGAGGCTTGGGGTTGTGTGAATGTTTATATATCTCGGGTTGTTGTATTGTGTGGATCATCTTTTCATCCTAAGCTTATGTTTTGTGGACACTTTGAGAGTGTTGATATGATATTGTGGTTTGAGAACCAGTGTGTTCATGTTGTACTAAGGAATTGATTTGAGGATTATTGTTATCTTTTTGTGTTTATCTAATTTGTGATCCTAGGTAGGTTAACTAAGTGTGTAGGTGGGGAGTGACTTGCAATAGGCGTTGGGGCCTACAAGTGGTTGCCAGGATAACTTATTGCAAGTGACTTATAAAGTGATAACATAATAAAATCTATTAGGATAGAAATATTAATAAGATCTGTGTGTTCGTCACCCATGCCTTGAGCACTAATATAGGCTAGGATGGTTTTTGAGATGATGCTTGTCGCCTGCATGGATTTGGATATAGCATAGTTGGTACCTCATCTGTATGAGAGGATTACTAATACCGCATAGAGTCACTAGGGTGTCAGGGTCTTGAGAGACTATTAGGATAACTCTAGAGTTGACTCGTGTGATGACACTTACCCATATGCATCTTAGGAATCCTACATGTGTTGGTTGTCTCTGGTTGAGTATGTTTTACCTTTGTTATCCTATTGTGCATTTTGAGATAGAGAAGTTTCAGGATCCCTTTCTTAGTTTGTACTATGATTGATTTTGGTGTTTGTTATCTGAGTGGGGTCTGTTGTTATCACCCCAGCATAGTGGGAGTGGACCATTTAGGTTCCATGAGGTTAGGTGGTAGTGATTCTTGTACCATTTGAGATTTCAATGTTCGTGTACCTGTGTTGGATGATCCTTGTAGTAGTTGTACCTTATTTTTATCATTGTTGGAGATGGATTCTTATCTTTATTATATTGTGTTCTTGTATCATGGTATCTGATGAGACAATTTATTGTCTCTATTTTGTGATAATCTTTATGCTTTGTTAAAACATTTCCAAGACATTCATGGACCTATAACTATCTGAACTTGTGATAAGTACAGTTAGAACCACTAAGATTATGGGTAGTTAGATATGACATATTTTGTTGAACATTATATATAAATTGTAGTACTTCATATAGCTACTTTAATCTATGTTCTAATATTTGGGTAAAAATTGACTAGTTGACTTGTATACATATCCACGTGCTACTAATCTGTCAGGAAAACAAGGAACAACTAGAGAGTGGATCGACTACATTAAAGAAGAAACATTGAAGTTCCAGCTACGACAGAGAAAGCCAACATAGCATCGAGGATCATGACACTACTGTGGAGGAGCCACAATCCCAGAGAATATAGGAAACAACTCTGCTATATTTCCTCAGTGCTCATTATTCTGTTGAATCAGCTATCCAGACTTTATTGTACTCTGTCGTGGGTATATTATATTTCCTTCTTCTATAGCGAGACTTATTCAAAACTTACTTTCATGCTTTCAATAAGCGTTAATATTCTATATAAAGGGATTTGATTGGTTAAGTTGTGTAATGAGAAAATATATACGAATGTTGTGTTTAGCATAGCAGAGCTACTCTTTCTTTTTTTCATGTCTTGTTCCATTACTATTGTATCTTCTTAAAATGGAAGCACTTCCATGATAAGAGCATTTAGCCCTCCAAGTAGGTGTTTTGGGATCATGTCAAGCACCTTGAATGGGTCCCTGGCTTTGATCTTTCTTTTTCCCCATTTCCCACTTCTTTTCTGCACTTGATTAGTTCATTCTAGGTGAAATTAGGGTTAAGATCCTGAGGATTCTCCTTAAATCCCCTCTTATATGGCTCTATTTTCTAGGTAGGACTTACAAATAGGTCCTCCTATCCTTCATCATGTTCATCATAGGATTTTGTGCCTCTCCCTGGCACTCTACCATGTTCTGACATCATTTCTAGGTCTCCGAGCACCCCCGAGACCTCTTGTTTCTCACTCTGACTGAGACCCTGAAATCTGTGACCTTAAGGTCAAAGTCGACCTAAAGGGTTCAATGACAACCTCATCCCTGACCTAGGTTGGGTTCGAGTTTGTCCTTGACCCTGGGTTCAAGTTTCAAGTTCCCATGATCTCTGGTTGTCGGGTTTCAGAAACAATTGTTTTCCCACTTCCGGGTCGGCTGTTTTGGTCTCTAAAATGGTAAACTCTTAAATTATATTTAATTTAGGTCCATTCCTAAATGGTTGAGGCCTAATTGGAATTTAATTCCCCAAGGTGGCCCCTCTAGAGGATTGTGCCCTAGATCACTATAAAAGGAGGCCTTCCTCTCTCATTTTCTCCATCAAGTTTCCAAACAATCTCATGATCAAGGCATCAAGTTTGCAATCTCCTCTCTCAAGCTCTAAAGGTGATCAAGAAAGAATCCATTCAAGCATTCAAGTCCTCTTCTTCATCCAAGTTCTCCATTGAAGATCAAGGATTCAAGCATTCAAGCCACTGAAGGGATTTGGTTCAAGCATTCAAGATTCATCATTCAAACCCTAGATCTAGCCATCATGATGGTGTGATCTTCCTTCAAGATCTTTTTGTTCATCTTCAAGATCCATTCATTCTTTCCTCAAGGTGGATTCCAAGCATACAAACATGGAGGTTTAGATTTATATTTGTTAATGTTATGTCCAAGCTTTCATATTAACATACTTGATTACATTTCAAATACAATTGCATATCTATTGAATTGCATAGCTTCATTGTTAGATCTACTTCTACTACTTGCTAGCATTCTCCATTTCAATTTCAATATTAAGGTTGATCCCAAACTAGGGTTTGACCAAGGCAAACCCCCCAAACAAATAACAAAAACCCTCTTTTTCTTGCAGGTACAGGTGTGGAACTGCGGATCTAAGCTTGGATTTGGATACCCTTTTTGCTGAACTTTCAAGATTTGCGAACAAAATCAAAGTCGACCTTCAAAATAAAAATGTAGCCTTTGAGCTTTTATGAGGGTCAAAGACTACTTGCTGTCAGAAAGATAAAAGATTTTTGAGTTTTCTTCATCTCAACATTTCCAGTCCAAAACAGGTTGCAAAATTGCCCGAAACTACACACAGACATCAGAAATTGGCATTTTCTAGATCTGCCCTATTTTGAGGTTAGTGTTTCCTTTTCAATTATTTCAGATTTCAAGCACAACTCCTTTATAGGGAAATATAAGGTTTTCTTCCTCTTTCATATTCTCCATAGATTGATTCAATTATGCATTAACCTTTTGGTTGATCAATTTGGATCTCTCCTTTTGGGAATTTGAATTTAGAATTAGATCTCATATTTCCCCCATACATTTTAGGGTGGATACTATTTCATCCTATTCAACTATGTAATCAGTTTATGAGAATATAATGAAAGAGTGATTTTGAAGTATCTTCTATGTTAGTAGTTAGCATAAGCCAACCAAGGGGGCCCGCTTGGGAGGTGGAGTAGATTAGGATAGAGTAGAATTGCTTTATGTATTTCCCATGCTTTCAAGTAAAAGTTACCATTTTACTCCTACAGCATTATTACTATGAATGTTCCTCCAACACTTGCAGAGATAGACATAGTGAACGCTTTGAGTTGCTAAAACAGGCTTAGGTTAAGTTTACAAGATTTCAGCAGTAATTTCATTAAGTAGTTAAGTGTGCTTACTTTCTTGTAGCAATAGCATAGGTTTCTTTCATGCACTTTATCTTCCTGCAACATAGGTAGTATGACTCTTTGAGGGACTTAGTGCACAAACTGTGCTGTCCCATTTCAAGTATACATCCATGGGTTGAAAATCTAAATGCATTTCATGATAGGAAAAGTAATCCTTAGTATGAATACATTATTCCTAAGAGAGACAATGGCATGATTATCATTACCTATTGTGAGACTGCTCATTTTTGGCGCCATTGTTGGGGATGGTGTCAAACTTAGAACCTTAATGAGTCATTTTTAAGATAGTTTTTTGTTCTTAGTCAATAGTCAGTAGTTGTGAGCTTTCTTCACAAGTTCATTAACTCACTTGCATGCATCGAAGAAGGTGAGATGTTCACGACAGATTTCTCCCAAAAGAACCTGTTCACTTGAAAGAAGAATTTGAAGAACTTGAGTTACCATTTCTCGACGCAAGTCCTGAGTTTGCTGCATCATCTTCAATAGAAGGAGATCCTCTTGATCCATTTGACCTTCACCCTTTCACAGAGATATTAGCCAATTTCCTTGATAGCTCTAATCGAGGACCATCTATTGGCCAAAACCTTTTGGTTAATAATACTTTCCAGCCATAGTTTCATTACCCAGCACCTCCAGTAATGGAAGCTCCTACCTTTCTATTTCCTATTCCAAGCCTTATCAATAATCCTAATCTCAAGAACATACCTGCTTCAGACCTTCCAAAGTTCTATGGCCTTATTACTAAGGACCCTGACACCTTTTTATTTGAATTTGACATTTTGTGTTGAAGTTTTGACTATAATACTGATAGTCATAAGCTCAAGTTGTTCCCAGCAACATTGAAGGAGTCATCTCTCAGATGGATTATGGGACTAGGAGAAAATGTAGTAACTAATTGGGATGGGATGAGAGATTTGTTTCTACAAAAATATAAGGAATATTGCAAATGAGGTGATTTAAGAGGAGATGACATCTTTGAATGTCACAGAAAGAAGATGAGACCCTGGAGGACTACATATCATGCTTCTTATACAATTTACAGAAGAATCCTCAACATGCACTGCAGGAGGATTCACAAAAGTTAATCTTTTTGAGAGGAGTGAATGATAACTGTCTGGAAGCATTGGACCTTATGGCTGGAGGAGATGTATCTCATTCTTCTTGGGAAGATCTCAAGAAGATTTTTTTGAATTATTCCAGAGTATCAGTAAAGAAGGGCAAAGGATTTTGTCCAACACTTGCAAAAGGAAGTAGCTCTGGCATTTCCAAGATATAAATCCCAAAGTTGTTGTCAGACTTCAAGTAGGACATCATTAATGATGTTGCTACACACCTGGACACAATGATTGCCAAGAAGAAGCATGTAGATGTGGAGGTACAGCTCATTGAATATTGTCCCCATTGCCACAAGCAAAAGAAGGATTGTCAATGCAAGCTGGTCGCGAACCTGGAGAATCAACACCTTCCAACTGAGTATTTGAAGATAGAAGGAGAGGACGAGCAAGTATTTTTTGTTGCTCAACGTCTACCTATTTATAGCTAAACATGGACCTCTAATCCAACCATAGACATAACATAGTCATTGCTCAATCATTGTATACAAAAATGAACATGAATTGTCCAATCCGCACACTTGATTGAATCGACCTGTTGCCTCCTATTTAGATGGGATCTTTGAATTACTCTCAAAACGAGAGCCAACAAGCATTAAACCAATTCTAAAATGGAGGATTTGAAAGCTATGAAGATGATCAAATTGTAATTAATCTAAAATGAAGATGCTATTGTAATCTAAGAATGAAAGTGCAGATTTATTCTAAGAAATTTGAAAATGAATATGAGAATTAAGCTACTAACAAAATAAGCAAACTATATTAAGATGAGAATGCAATTAAATGCTACTAACATAAAATTATATTAATATGCAATGAAAAAGATTGAAACTATGAGAGAATTGAGACAAAAATCCACTATAGTTTTGGTACTCTAAAATTGCCTCTCCTAAAATGATGAAAAGAAGGTCCATAATATAGAAGAGCCTGGGAGAAGGATGAAGAGTTTCTTGACAAGAAACAGCTGACTCTTCATCTCCATAAATTGGAAGAATTATTTAATTAAATGAATGAATATTGCCACATGGGTGGCGTTTCGATTTATTTTGAATAATTAAATTCAAATAGAGATGTCCATTCAAATAACCAAATAATATTTAATTCCTTTGAAGTGTATTAGCTAAAGGGGGTGGAATTAATTTAATTTAAAGCACTAGGACTTTAGGATTAAATTAATTAATCACAGGGATTTTTTGTTAATCTCTATTAAGCATTTAAGGTTGTCATTAGTATCAAAGGACAATAAACAGGTCGGTCGATTACTTATATTGAGACAATTGGTAACTAGAAGTAAGACAAAGTAGTCGGTAAAGCTTGTTACACCAAGCATCACACAGTTAACCGAGCACCAACGACACCGACACCAACGGTCAGTAAACACTGAGCATCGCAATATACACCGAGTTGATTATACAGTGTTTACTGATGATCACAGAAAATGGCATAGTAATCAGAAATGGCACATTATTCTATGCAAATGGTTATAACAAATCGTAAAATGGTTTACCAAGATTGAGGAGTATTTATTGTAAAAGATATTCATTAAATGCAATGATTATCTTATTTGTATTAGTTGATCTAGGTTATTTTGCACCGTAGATCTTAGGGTTATGATTATTTTTGTAACCTAATTTTTGCTAAGGCGAAAAAACATAACACTATATATTTTGTTTGTTCGCACCATTTTCATGAGGTTGTTGAACTGATATATATGAATCACAGAGCACTTGAAGAAATTGCCTATCTTCAAGACAATCAGTTTACCGAGCAGAACAGAGTATAGAGGTTATCAGATTGAGCAGAATCAGACAAGGCTACCGAGCATAACAGAGTAGAGAACCGTCATAGATAAGGTGATATTTTGATAAGCACTTATAGATCTATTTTAGACAATTGAGTTGTCAACTAGCAGATAGTTTACCTATTACTTTCTGACAATTGTGATAGAGTTTTGATAAATCTCTTAACAGAGTAGACTTAACAGTATTTGTATAAATCTCTTAACCGAGTACACACTTCATATAGTGTTGTTAAATCCTATAACTAGGTAGATCTAGCTGATCTAATATGTTACTCCTAATAGGGTAAGATCACCAGAAGTGATCAAAACTTGTAGCCTTAACAGGCAAACCTTTTCTATCTGCAGTAGTGAAGAATTTGTGGGTGTCATCTCCACCGTAGTTTTTACCTTCTAACAAGGGTTTATGCGTTACCAAAATACTTGTGTTATGTGATTGTCATATTGATTTCATGTTGTTTACATTCTTAAGTTAACTAGATGTTTTATTTATGCAATTAGATTCAAGTTATTTTGATCAGTTATTACAGTATTCAGTTATATATCAAAAAGGTTGTTACAAGTAAAGTTTTGAAGGCACTGATTCACCCCTCCCCTCTCAATACCTATCTCTCCTAATTCCAACAATTGGTATCAAAGCTTAGTTCTCTTGTTGAACAGTTTAACCACTGAAGGGAAAAGATCTAAGTCATGGAGAGATATAAGCTTGAGAAGACTATTGAGAATCAGAAGATACAAATGCAAATGTTTGTGGAACAATATAAACAAGCCAAGGAAGAACTGAAGAAATTACTGGTTGATAGGAAGAACCTTGCAATTCAACTAAATGAAATAAGTTATCATGAAGAACCTATTGATGAAATATTTAATCATATTGGATCAAGCTCTGGAAGCATCTTTGACAGATCCAAAAGCATAATCTCTGAGTTATCTGAAAAGAATCAGCATCTATCCGAGCAAGTGAAAGCACTTCAAATCGGTCATGAATCTCAAATGGTGAGAATGGTGGAAATCATGAACAATGGTAGACAAGCTGAACAAGATCAAATCCTGGCTATTGAAGACTGAAGACTAATGACTGAACAACTTCACGCAAAAGAAAATGAAATATAGAGACTCACTGATCGTCACTTCCAAGTATCAAATCAGATGATGATAGTTAATCAAGAAATGAACTGAGTAAATGGAGAATTATCAAGAAGACTTGAAGATGTAGCTATACTCAGAGAAGATAATGAAAAGCTGAGAAATGAAATAAAGACACAAAAGCAACACAATGAAATGATGAAGATAGTTGAGGACAGCTCTAAAAGGATTGATGATTTCCTGACTAATAAGAGGAGATTCGGAAGCAGAGCCGGTATAGGCTACACCGGTGAAGGAGAATCATCACAACAAGATGAAAAAGTCCACAAAAATCAAACTCAAAAACCTAAGGTGATGACATGTTACCATTGTGGAAAAATAGGACATACATCTAATGTGTGCAGAAGCAAAGCACAAGGTAAACCTCCTTTCATTCCAAAATTCAATGGATATTGTTATTATTGTGGTAAGTTTGGACATCTAGCTTATGAATGCAAAGCAAAGAAGGATGACATTGCTAATAATACTACTGAGGAGAAAATATGCTATACTTGTAATAAACATGGACACACTGCAAGGGACTGCAAGGCAAAAATAAAACAAGTCTGGACACCTAAAGAGAAACTACAACGAAAGCCATATCAACCGAAGAGACAAGGTAACTCATATGTTTGGGATTATAATACATGGACTAATTGTACTACATGTGGTCGGTATGGACATATTGCAGCAAACTGTTATAGAAAGAGTTAGATTGGACAATCAAGAAACTGGACAAATGCAAGAATGGCATGTATTCACTGTCACAAGGTCGATCATGTAAGAAAGAATTGCAGAGACCGAGCACTTGATGAAAACCATATATTTGAGAGTGGATATAACATTGAAGATATTATGAAGTTAAGGAACATAATGTGGAAGAAGGCATCTAATGAGAATGCTAAGTCTAGCAACACTGTCGGTGAAACCTCATCCATTGGATTGGGTAACATCGGTACCTCCACTTACGATGAAAATGTATGTATGGAACTGACATTTTAAATGATCACATTTTACATACAATTCCTTATATATGATGTATAAATACCAAATCTGCATGAATGAAGATGCACTATGGTTTATATGTTATAAGTTTGCAAATGTTATCTAGTCGATAAAAGAAGAAACGTGAGTTGGTTACCCGTCGGTAATCACTATACAAGGTTAACTAACAACAGTACAAACTGATGAAGAAATTCTATGTTAACTGAGCAAAAGATAATGTAGACATTATCGAGTTGACAGTCGCTTCGTACCGAAATTTAGGTCAAGCATTTAATGCATCCAAGTTTGAGAGGGAATATCGAAAAACCCCATATATACGCGGAAACAAAGTTCATTGTTACATTGCGATTTTGAAGAAAGGAGATTTTACAGAGAAGAGTTCGAGCTAAAGATTTTCTGAACAGATTCAGAGCCATTGTAGTTCAAACCGATGATAATTCTTTGACAAAAACTAGTAAGTTCATCTACCTATCGAACACTGGTTATCTATTGTTTTTCGAAACCCTAGAAATAATTTATGGCATCATCTTTGACTACAAGCAAATCGCAGAACATTGAGGAGGAAGTGGAATTAATTGTTAGGGCACACTTACCGAGGAGAAATTCAAACCTCATCCCAAGGTTGCAGCACAAATAGATGATATGGGCACATTTTCTAGTATCCCAGATAAGGTTTTGTTAACAAAAGACATTAGGGCTTACATTCACTACAAGATTAGTGAAGTATGTGATTTTGAGACCGTAGTAGCTTATCAGCAAATCTGTGGACTGGATGGTAAGATCAAATCCGAATATAAGAAGATTGAAGAGTCAGGGTTACAATGTTTCACATACTTCCCGCAATCATTTCACAACGACTGGATAAGAATCGTGCTAAGTAGATTTCATGACAGCAAATTTTGGTTAGACAAACCTGTTGAGATCACCAAGAAGATTATCAGTAGGGTTACTGGTTACCCTACAATTGACAAAGCCAAAGCCTTTCAAAGTTCGTCACGTCCCAACGTAGAAAAGAACACTGGAGCTCAATGGGACGGTAGGGCATTAAAAATCTCAACTATCAAAGATCCAATGGTAAAATTTGTAGCTCATGTCATCGGGTACAAGATATTTCAATCAAGTACACCGAATAGTGTACCCTACAGCGTCGTGGACATGGCTTACAAAATTATGAAGAAAGATCACCAAGTTGATCTTGCCGAGCTACTACTACACCAATTGCATGACAATATGAAGACAATAAAAGCAAAGAAGTCCAATACATGTAAGTATGGATCACTGCTTGTCTGTACATTCCTCTATTTGCAAAAATATGTACTGGGTACTGGAAAAGTAAACTGGCAATCAGATAAACTGATAACTGCTCAAATCAATGAAATGATGAGAAGTCTAGGAGACAATCTGAACAAGGAGTTCAATGCATATTTCAAGGAATTTAAAGCAAAAATGCAACAAAGAAGCAGAATTCCAAAGGAATTAGTAAGTAAATTTGAAGATGACATATGCTTTGTGGTAAGCACAGACCACTCAATGATAAAGGTAGTAGAAATGAGAACAAAATGTCTAGCACCAATGGGTTATGAAATGAATCATGATTTCACTTTGAGATCTATCAATGCATTGTTGGCATTACCAATAGACATCACTGCTAGTAGGTTTGGAGTATATGAGAAAGCTAAGTCTAGAATAACAATGAACATAGAGATCAGTAAAATGTCTAGAAGGGCAAAGAAAATGAGAAAAGATCTCTCAACAAGATATGGAACTACATCTAACTCACCTAAGGAGTCATCAGTTGATGAAGCAACCGAAGGTTAGTTACAGTTGGCTGACAAACCCTATGACAGCAAGGAGACCGAGTCAGACAAAGAAAAGGATAATACACCGATTCCTCCCACCAATGATGAAGAAGAAATTCAACTAACCACAATCGATGAACAAGATATTCAGCTACCAGAACCTAAAGGAATGAGGACATGTTCAGGAACTGCAGTACAATCTACTGAGAAAGAAGAAGTAGTAAAAGTAGCAAAAAGAAGAGCAGCTACACCGATGAAGAAATACATAAAGAGAAAGAACAAAAAGGTAGCTGAGCCACCTAAGAAAAAGAGGAAATACATAAGGAGTAAGGAAGATATAGAGGAGACTGACACTGAAAATGACCCTGATCAATTTAAGCTAGTTCGTAATAGGGATAGTACTATAGAAGAAATTATTGAAGATATAATTGAAAATGGAAATCTAAGAGATCCAGGCATAGGCAAATTTGGCAAAATGTCAATTGAGGACAAAACAAAGATTGAACATGCTATTGTCCAAATGATGATAAAATTCAAGAGAGTACCGATGGAATTTGCATGTCAATTGCCAAAAGAACTTGATGACAAAATAAGTGAGAGATGGGCTATTGCATTAGACACAGAGAGAAGGAAAATAGAATGGTCATTAGGCTGAGCTACCACACACTTTAGCTATGTTGAGGTCAGTGAATACATGACAAAGTATCAGGCTAGATTTCTAGTCAAGAATAGAGCAATGCAGATCATGGATGAGAATGTGGATGATATGGATGTCATATGTGACTCCCTATGGACATCAATTTTGAAAGCTGAAGAGAAAGTTGAACAGGAAGCATTCCTAAAATTGTCTAAAAAGAGACACAGTTCAAAAGATAAAAGTATTTTCATTGATGGTAACAAAGGAAAGAAAATAGAAGACACTGGTATATCAATTACTGAGGTAATTGATATCACAGGACAAAAAGAAGAAATCAAAATTTCACAGGATGCACCAGATCAAGTTAAGATCCACTTGCAAAAGAAAATCGATGATGATGCACTCATTGAGGACATCACTAATGGTGATCCTGATGATGCAGATGACACAGATGTTACCATTACACAATACAAAGATGAAGCATTTGACACTGCTAGTGTGCTCACATCACTACCGGGTGAACTACCTATACTTGCAGAGGCAGTTGAGATAATCTCACAAGTACAACCCGATGTCTCTCATCTGGAGCCAATTAAAGATACTATTGAGATTCTAGCACCAGAGCAACCTATAGATACAAATGAGCCTAACAAACTAGAGGCACAGTCTACATAACCAAAGGAACCTGAAGAAACCAAGTCAACCAAGGTGAACCCACCTGACACTACAACCGAGACTCCCACTCAATCTACCAAGGAGCAGAAGAAGGATGATATAGTGTCAACTGGTAAGGATACTCTAAGGAGTGAAGAAAAAGCTATTGTCATAAGTGAGAAGAAGTCACCTCTTGCCCCGAAGAAGAAGAAGAAGAAAGCCAAAGGGGCGGTCACCATTGATGAAGTTATCATTATACCTGAATGTGACCTGAGAACCCTAAGCCCCAAGGAACTAAGTCGGTATGGGGAGTTATGTTCAAGGAAAGTGGCACAAGAGAAGTTGAGGCAAGAATACAAATGCAAAGAAGTGTTAAATGATGTACGAGATATTCTACGACATATAGTACCAGAAACAAACATTGATGAGAATACTCCCATCATAGATCAACTTGCCACACTCGCTGATAAAATCAATGCTCCTGATATAGATGTAGACAAAAGAATAGAAGAAAGGGCAGAATCAAAGATTAAAAATAAATTGGTAGAAAGGATTAGCACAGAAGTGGCACTAAACAAAGTAAACTTATCTGAGGTCATTACTGAGGTAAAATCCATCACCCAGATAATCTGTCAACTACTCATCAAGCTTTGTACTTTAGAAACCTTCACTGTAGAAGTCAGTGAAAAGATAAAAGGTTTAGAAGAAGAGATCAAGTCAAGTACACAAGCAGCTATTGTCAAGCCAACTACTTTCTTAAAGCATATTAACCAAGTTTAGGAACTCCGGCGGCTGATAGCATATTTAAGGAAACAAGAAGCGCACATCACCAATCAGGTTACAGAGTTATAGAAAGAACTCACTCCTTACCTGAAGATTTTTGAAACACATACTATCAAAGTTGAGCAACTTGTAGCAACACTAGAGATTTCGATGTTGTATAATATCTTTGACATGCATGCACAAGTCAATCTTGAGCATATTGCTCTTACCAACTTGAAAGAGGAATGGGACAACCTCTTGGCGTCTGTGAAGAAAACCCATCCAAACATTTTTGATAAGATGTAAGTATACATTATATTTTTTTGCATTTGGCATTATTATCAAAAAGGGGGAAAACCATGTATATGCCAAATTAGTATAGTTGATATGTATATTACATACTACTGGGAGCATGCACCGAGGGGGAGTACTTTTTTAGTACTTAGAAGTTTTTTTTGTTGTGAATATGTATATGGCGGAGACATAAGGAATATATAGAAACATTTTGTCTATATACATTTTGAAGTTTTGATACTAATGCCAAAGGGGGAGATTGTTAATCTCTATTGAGCATTTAAGGTTGTCATTAGTATCAAAGGATAGTAAATAGGTCGGTCAGTTACTTATATTGAAACAATCGATAACTAGAAGTAAGACAGAGCAGTCGGTAAAGCTTGTTACACCGAGCATCACACAGTTAACCGAGCACCAGCGACACTGACACCGACAGTTAGTAAACACCGAGCATCGCAGTATACACTGAATTGATTATACAGTGTTTACTGATGATCACAGAAAATGGCATAGTAATCAGAAATGGCACATTATTCTATGTAAACGGTTATAAGAGATCGTAAAATGGTTTACCAAGATCAAGGAGCATTTATTGTAAAAGATATTCATTAAATGCAATGATTATCTTATTTGTATTAGTTGATCTAGGTTATTTTGCACCATAGATCTTCGGGTTATGATTATTTTTATAACCTAATTTTTGCTAAGGCGGCAAAATAGAACACTATATATTTTGTTTGTTCGCACCATTTTCATGAGGTTGTTGAATTGATATATATGAATCATGGAGCACTTGAAGAAATTGCCAATCTTCAAGACAATCAGTTTATTGAGTAGAACAAAGTACAAAGGTTATCAGATTGAGCAGAATTAGACAAGGCTACTGAGCAAAATAGAGCAGAGAACCATCACAGATAAGGTGATATTTTGATAAGCATTTATAGATCTATTTCAGACAATTGAGTTGTCAACTAGCAGATAGTTTACCTATTACTTTCTGACAATTGTGATAGAGTTTTGATAAATCTCTTAACAAAGTAGACTTAATAGTCTTTGTATAAATTTCTTAACCGAGTACACACTTCATATAGTGTTGTTAAATCCTATAACTAGGTAGATCTAGCTGATCTAATATGTTACTCCTAACAGGGTAAGATCACCATAAGTGATCAAAACTTGTAGCCTTAACAGGCAAACCTTTTCTATCTGCAGTAGTGAAGAATTTGTGGGTGTCATCCCCACTGCAGTTTTTACCTTCTAACAAGGGTTTCTGCATTACCAAAATACTTGTGTTATGTGATTGTCATATTGATTTCATGTTGTTTACTTTCTTAAGTTAACTAGATGATTGATTTATGCAATTAGATTCAAGTTATTTTGATTGGTTATTACAGTATTCAATTATATATCAGAAAGGTTGTTACAAGTAAAGTTTTGAAGGCACTAATTCACCCCTCCCCTCTCAATACCTATCTCTCCTAATTCCTGATAAACATATTGTCATTGATGTCAAAATCAGAGGTCGATTAACATATCTGAGAAGGAAGATACTCAAGATAAACATAAGAACATTTTAGAGATGTATTCCGCAGGTCAAAGGATTAAAGAAGACTATATATACTGATGAAGACTATTTGAAGCTATGATGAATACAACAAATGACTACGTTGCTTATTGTTGATTCGAAGATTTGTATAAATGCGGTTTTCGTTTTGTATATGATTTAATTTCTGTTATCGGGTTGCTGTTTGAATTTGTGATTGAGCAATGACTAAATGTTCTTGAGCATTGAAACCCGAATCAGTTTTCGTACAAACCGGTATGTGCATATTGGATAGAGTGCAACGGAATAATGGAAGATTGTTAAAAGGTTGCGGTGACGAAGAGATGAATTAAAGAGAAGATTCCTTATTGTTATTTAAATCCATGATATATAACAGTGAAGACATACGTATTGATACGTAGGTATATAAATCAATGGCAAGTTTAAGAAAGAACAACGGTTTTGATACAGCATTGAAACGGCATATATATGAGCAGAGAACGGCATATATTCAGCATACATGCAATAATACGTAAATTAATGCTTACGGCTGTGGTGCAACTTCATTCAGTAAATTAATAGTTTATATAAAGAAAGCACTGTGATAATATACATCAGAAATTTAATTGAAAGATAAGTCAAAGACAGTGATTTCAGTTCTGTAGAGAACCAACTTCACATATTATAGAACACAGCGATTTCAGAAGGCTGCGATTACTATAAAGGCGGTGATAGCAATTAAAGAGTGTGATTTGTCTCAAACAAATATGAAGTTCATTCTTAATGTATGAGGAGCAGCGTCTATTTATAAAGTAGGCAACATTTACAGAAATAACAGCTATATGGAAGATGGCGGCCAAGTCTAAATCACCCATATAAAGAAATCAATGAGTAGCTGCTATATATTTACAATAACAGTTTGTTTAATAACCACAATTAACAGTGGCAGGCTGACTTCAAAGGGAGTCGGGAGTTAACATTTGAAGACACAAGCAAATACAAATAAGACAAAGAACAGAGACGTTAACATATAGAGATCACAGTGGTTACAATACATATTTTATCTACAGCGGCTTTGAATACACAGACATTACAAGTGCAGCATCAATGCATATTATCGAAGGTTGAAGACTTATATATCCGTAAATAGCATATATCGAAGGTTGAAAGCAGACGATATAAATTACTAAAGATATTAAAAGGAAGCCGTAAAAATATATCTACAATAGTTTATCAATGTTTCATTGATTATTGTTTAGTTTTTAAAAGAAGATTAACATTATCGGAGGTTGAAGACTTTAACGGAAGAATAAACAGCGATAATAAATAAAGTGGTTGGATATATACTTACAGCGGCTAGCCACATCGAATATAGTCTCTAGCCGATGCATTCTATAAAAACTTTATTGAAGAAAGACATATTAAGTTAATAAAAGTTAGTATTAAATTTTAATATGTCATACGTAAAGTATAAATCAGTGAAGGATGCCGCAAATTCTACAGCGGTCAATTTACATATTCAAAGTCTCAAAAAACACATTCATCTGCAGCGATACGTATTGAGATATATGTATCGATATATTATAATATCAGCGGCTTAAAGGTTTGAAGGGTCCACCAGCATCGAGGGTCTAAAACGGCATACACAGCAGCCGATACATATGATATATACTAAAATAGAAGTGGCGGATATAAACAGTTTTAAAGATATATTAAAATAACAATAAATATGGATTAATTTATTTTCAAGTTAATAATATTTTAGTAAATACTTTTTTGAAGAGTCATGTCTTTCTAAAGAGACACATTGTTTCTTAAAGAGTGAGGATGTATATATATTCATTTGTTTTGTGGAAATAAAAAGTAAGCATATGAAGAGATAAAAAGAAGAGCAGAGAGAAAATGAAAAATAGAAGTCAGCATGAATAAATAAAAAGGAAAGCAGTGAAAGATATAAGCATTCAATGCTTATATATATATATTCGGAATATACAATAATTTAAGATATATCTTTTGAAGAATAAAAGAAGAGCAGCAATTAAAAGAAGAAAATTAAAAAGTATATATATATATATATATTCAGATTTTTGTATGCACAATTAAAAGAAATATATATATATATTTGAGACCTACAGGTTAAGGAAATTTGTTGGCTGACTTAAGGAATAAAGAACCAGATAATGTCCATCATCAGTTGAACAGAGCAACAGTGTCAAGGTGGAAAGAAGATTTATAAACAGTGAGTTGGTGCTCAGAAACCGGACGGGGAGTTGGTGCTCAGAATCCGGACAGGGAGTTGGTGCTTCCAGTAGGTCGGTGCCTGCGAAGTGTGGGAGTTGGTGCTTCCAGTGAGTTGGTGCTCATAAACATAGGGGTTGAAGCCTCTAGTAGGTTGGTGCCTACAAAAATTGTAAAAGAACAATATTATATAAAAGCAAATTATTTTGTGGTTTTCTCCCATATTGGGTTTTCACGTAAAATTTGTGTTCATGTGCATAATTGTTCGTTTATGAATTTAAAGTTATCTTTGAATAAAGTTTTAAATATTAAAAAGTGTTAATATACTGATTCACCCCCCCCTCTCAGTATATTCGTGTGCTCTTCAATTCCAACATTTTTAGCCAATAAATGTCAAATATTTAGGAATTAAATATAGTGTGATTAATGCAAATTTAGGGTTTTTTTGCATTTGACACCAAGTCAAATAAATTCAATTAGGAGACAAAATTTCCTAGTACAATAGGACTTTGATGATATAGAAATTTGAAGAAATGCACCAAAATTGATTAGAATTGTAAGGTGCCAATTTTGGGGTATTACATTTTGCCCCTCTTTGAATTGATGTGTGAATAGCGCATTGATTCAAAGAATAGTCTGATGTGATAGATGATGAGGTTTCAAGATTATCTCCAGAATAGAGCTTAACCCTAGGAAGTCAAGGTTAGATTGCCAAGCCACCGATCAGATCGAGTTGTAGAACCAACTTCAAAATGAAGCATGATTCTCCAAAGTCTAAGGTAGATTGCGAAGACAACGGTCTGATTACCACTTGAGAGAAGATTGGAATCAGGGTTAGATTGCCCCAATACTCGTTGATTAGATGATAACTGATGCAGATTTAGGACTATCTCTAGAACGAAGCTTAGTCCTCTGAGACCCGGGTTAGATTGCCCAGATAATGGTCTAAAAGAGTTTTTGAGAGCCATCTCCAGAATGAAGCTTGACTTTCAGGGATTAGGGTTAGATTGCCCCAATACCTAATGAGATTTTGAGATCCATCTCCAGAACGAAGCTTGATCCTTGAGGATCTAAGTTAGATTGCTCAGATATCTAAAAGCTAGATGACAAGAAGCGAGGCCCAAAGATGCCCCTAGTGAAGAGAAATTTTTATTCAGATCAGATTGATCAAGAATTAATTTGACAAGATTCAAATGATGCAATCATCCTGCCCCCTCGAGAGTGAAATCGAAAGATGACACACCAGAAAGATGATTGACAGCAAAGGGTTGCAAATATAGATAAAATTGGAAATTCAGAGGAAATCAGAACAGATTAAGGAAGCATCGAGAGGATGTAGAAGCGATTTGGAGGTTTTGTTGACCAAGTTTGACTAGGGTTGACAAAATTTGACTAGAGTTGACTTTTGATGAAAACATTGAAGATCTCAAGAAAAAGATGATGAAATAAGATTCTAGCAAGAAAACACCACCAAAAGGTTGACTGCACAAGCGTTCGATCCCGATGGTCTCATAAATTTAAAACATGATTTTGAGCTATCTAGGAGTGTTAGATTTCAATTTTGATCACGAAAATGGATTCAGAGAGGTTGATTTAGGCAAGGGTGAAGTTTTCACACAAAACGGAGCACTTTTGAAAATTAGGTCAAAAGCTATATAAGGCCTAGAGGGGTCATTTTCAATTCATTATTCACTATCTTCTAGTGAATTTGAGAGCTCTGAGAGAGATGGAGAACATGCCAGTACATTCGCATCGATTTGAGTGCTCCCGATGACACAACCGGCCACCGGAGTATAACGCACCTGTAAGTAGTCGATAAACCATCTTGCATTTCAAAATTTGAACATTTTCTAGGAGATTTAGATTAGATTTTAAGCATTTAGGGCTTAGTTTGTCAACAATCGCACGAGGAGACAATTTCCTCATGTCGGCCTTAGTCACCCCTCACGTGAGAGAACAGTTTCCTTGCATAAGTTAGGGCTTCCTCACATCGGGCTCCTCTGTGAGCTCATGCGAGGTCGTTGGCGATGCCATGCAAGAGTTCATCCTCAATGATGAACTCTCGTGCGAACAGGGAGCCTGTCTCGCATGACAAAGAAAGCTTGCGCAGGGGAACAGTTTCCTTGCGTGGGAAGCTGCTACAGTATTTTAGAGTCTGTGTCTAATTTTTCATGAAATCAGCCAATTAGAGTGTCCAAGAGTCATGTTTAGGATAGATGCATAGCCTCACTTGTTGTTATTGCTTTGAAAATCCATCATGATTGAGATACTGATCGAATGTCATCGCTTTCTTTGCAAGTTGACTTCCCAGATATTGCATTTCAGTCCCACCACCCAGTCATCGAGGAGTTAGTGTGGAGATTGGACGATGCTGAGGGTGCCCATATAGACGGGCTGGGATTGACTTATCTACGTGATTTTCCTGACATTCGGGTGAATCACGGACTACTAGGTGCATTGGTTGAACATTTCTACTCGGAGACGAACACCTTTCACTTGCCAATAGGGGAGATGATAGTCACTCCTGAGGACATATACAAGATATTGAGGATACCATTCCACGGTGCCCGCATGGAGTATGACATTCAGCCGAGGGCGGGCACACTGGCACTGAGGGCCATTTTCCAGGATGATTTAGTGATGGGTCAGGCCATCTCGTGGGATGAGCTGATAGGCTGATATGGAGTTGGGCACAGATTAGCGGTCGTCCTAGCAGTGTTCTTGAGCTATTATCTAATGCCAAATCAGGGACAACATGGACTAGAGTGTGTTTGTGGACGCACGCTGGAGCGGATGCTAGAGCAGCCACCAGTGCAATTTGGATGGGATGAGTGTATGCTCGCATAGATGTACCATGAGATGCATGAGATCGTGTATCAGAGTGCGCAGACCATGGTCGTAGGAGTGTTCATTTTACAAATCTAGGCTTAGGAGCATCTCCCCATATGCAAGTTGATCTTTCATGATACTAGGCAGCCCTTAGAGCCCCATATTTATAGGTATGCAGGCCCTATGACCCAGCCAGCATTGGGTAAGACAGAGCAGTGGTGTGGATAGCTAGGTGACATGGTTGCAGTTATATGGAGACCATGGGAAGCTACAGAGATATGGGATGATGCCCAACATGAGTTTCCACATATGTTCTTTTCACATCCTCTGATTGGGCAGACCATCAGTATCATTGAGTGCTTCCCGCTCACATGAGTGCTATGACAGTTTAAGATATCGCAGGATGTCTCCCAAGAGTATTGCACCTATGCCCAATTTTTCGATGAGATGAAGAAGGGCTGGCAGCTGAGACTAGACCAGGGTAGGAGCATGATCAAGGCACAGATACCACCAGCTCAGTGGGATTACATGGCAGATGTGACCAATGTAGGGGTGACACCTACATATAGGGATTATATCTTGGTGCATCCATATCCTAGGTTTATAGATCATGTTGGCATGGGCCTTGGGGTACAACAGGTGGTACAATAGTAGCTTGCGCAGCAGTAGGTACCGGCACAACAGCAGATACTAGCACAGTAGCAAGTTGCTCAACAGCAGCAGCAGAGGGTTTTGAGACCGAGGACTGGACAAACCCCCATTCCTCTGAGACAAATAGGGTCAGATGCAGGTGTTGGTGGCAGTAGGACCCAAGATAGGTCCACCAGGCAAAGGATAGGTGACACCTCTTAGTAGATGCCTCTGAATTATGATATAGACATGCAGGATCCACCTATGGGAGGGCAAGTGCCACAGTTACAAGAGGCTCTTAGGAAGAGCCAAGAGAGGATTAGGCAGGTGCAGAGGGAGCGAGATGACTTCCACACACAGGTCATCATGCAGGAGACCTGAGTAGCAGAGCGAGATCGAGAGATCATAGGGCTACAGGAGGTGTTGGCTAGGGTGCAACTTGAGGCTAGATATGAGGTTGCATAATCAGCCTATTATTATGCAGCTTATGTCAGTGTAGTGTTGGATTTAGCGGAGTAGGTTTTGTTGTTTTTAGAGTATGCTGGGGCACAGGCCGTTCCATAGGGACTACCACCATAGGCACCACCGCAAGGACCACCACCTCCACCTCCACTAGGGAAGAGTTAGCTCTGGGACATATGATAGACATAGACATTGATGTATTTTGCCCCATTTTTTATAGATTGTGCTCAAGTAGCACCATTATTTTGTACACTAATTGATATATATATATATATATATATATATATATATATATATATATATATATATATATATATATATATATATATATATATATATATATTTATATATATGAGCTCAACTTTTGATATCATCTTACTTGTGTATATATATTGCTTTTATGTTGATGTTTATGAGATGTTTCTTATATGCTTAGATGTATGGATTAGATATGAGATGTACTTGATTCCTTTATGTATATGTAGATGAATATGCATATGTTTTATTTTATATATGAGTATGCAATGTGGAATGGAATGATAGATGATATATGAATAAATGCAATGTATGATTTGATTTATGCTTATGATGAATGCACATGTATATGAATATGTAAATGTAGAATGCATGCACATGAGTTTACGGATGTAATGAAAAATGCAATGGTTATGGTACTAATCATCTCATGTAGAATGTCGCAATATATGGCAAGTACTAACCAAAAGAATGTTTGAAGATTGAGAGCGAGGATCAAACACTTGTGCAACCAAGATGAATCTAGGATTGAAGATGAGAACTTTTGATGAATAGATCCAAAAGAAGACAATAAAGAGAGCACCAAAATACTATCTCAATGCAAGCCTAGAATGAAAATGCAAGCCTAAGCTAAATGCAAATCCTAGGACTTGGTTGTTGGACCCATTTTATTATCATCATAGAGTTTTTAGTAATGGATGGTCATAGGATGCCATACAACCCTCACTAACATTACAATCATGAGAATATGAATATGACATTAGTCTTATATTTGTCGGAACGAGGTGTAAGCATTAAGGCACAAGAAGACAGAATGACTTGAACACCTATTCATTTTGACCTAGCAAGTTAACATAAGCATTAAAGCATAGCTGTTAGAATGACCTAAATGTTGCTTGCATACAGACATGCCAAACACGCTGGAGTTTCTTCCTTTTGCTAAGTGAATGATAAGCATATCAAAGGTGCTTGCAGTGACCCTTACATTCACTTCACAAGATGAGTGTTTGCAATTCCACTTTTAGGAGAAAGAAGTCACTCAAACAAACAAGGAGAAGAACCAACCTCACCAAAGTTTCCATATAAAAGGAGTCAAAGTACACATGGCCATCCAACATGAGATGAAGGCTCTCATAGTGGACAACCCTCTTATGTAGATTCATTGGATCATTGGAACTAAACCAACAAACAGAGAGCAAAGGAAAGACCATGCCCCCTAGTCTTTGCTTCTCTCAGTCAAGAAAGATGTCTTAGAGTTGCTCGAGGAGGAATGATAAAGCGAAAAGACAAACACACAAAAGAAAAGCTGAGCACACCTCAGAGAGTTACAAATTTAGTTCTCAGTTTTTGTTTTAGTGGATTGATGTCAGATCAGAAGTATACAGCGCGAGAAGTCTTAATAGGACAGTGACAACAAACAGACGCAGTGAGAACCATTGGTGACTGACACGAGAGATAGTCTCGAGGAGAAATCAGAGCACTAACAAGGTATCAACAGGAAAACACAGTGAGAACCACTGGTGACTGATACATGAGAGATCCTCGAGAAGAGAGATCTGAAAATGAATGAAATATCAGTAGGCAGACACAGTGAGAACCACTGGTGACTGATGTACAAGGGATCCTCAAGGTGAGAGATCCAAGCGATTGCTAGGTATTAGTAGGTAGGCACAGTGAGAACCATTGGTGATCGATACAAGAGATCCTCAAGGAGAGAAATCTCAAAAGTAGCTAGGCATCAGTAGGCAGACACAATGAGAACCACTGGTGATTGATGCAAGGAAAATCCTCCAAGAATGATAGGATAATGCCCCCTAGACCAGGAAGGTGCCCCCAAGTGTGACCAGTTTCAATCCATGTAGAGTTGAGCATAATCTCGAAAGTAACTGAAAGCAAGTGCATGAGCTAGAAAACTAAAGCAGGAAACAAACTAAAGCAAGAAATAGGAAAGCAAACTAAAGTAGGAAAGCAAGAGCCAAGCGGTGCTGCAATAGGTATAGCATTAGGGAACAAGAGGTGCCTGTTTACTAGGTTTTCACCATCTTGGCAAAGATTCTATTTTTTCTACCATGACGCCTGTTTGCCAGGTTTTCATCAATGGCACATTTTTTCTTTTTTCAAATTTTTTGTACTTTTCTCTTTTTTTTTATTTTTTTGTATTTTTCATTTTTTTTGTATTTTTGTATTTTTATTATTATTATCAAGGCACCTGTTTACCAAGTTTTCACCAGGATAATAGATACATCAAAGCGCCTGTTTGCCAAGTTTTCACTAAGATCATTTTTTCAAGACACTTTACAATTTTTAGGATTTTTCATAATAAAGTATGTACATGAGCACACAAGAAATGCCTCAGCTGTAGAATCTCTTCAGGTGCAGAGTGTTGATTGGCTCTTTGAGTTGTTCCCCTTCGGTAGTAGATAGTTGATAAGCACTAGACCCAAATGTTACAGTGATAACATACGGACCAAGCCAATTTGGTTCAAATTTTCCCTTCTGGATCTACTGTTGTTGATTCTTGGGGTTTTCTCTCAGGACGAGATCACCCACTTGGAATTCCCTTGGTCTAACTTTCTTATTGTAGCTCTTAGACATTTTTTTCTAGTATGCTCTTAGATGATTGAATGCCACTTGTCAACGTTCATCTAGTAATTCTAGCTCTTGTAGCCGAGATATTCTAATGTCTTCATCAATATGAGGTTCTTCAGAGAGACTCATAATGTAGGAATCTTGACCTCAATAGGAAATACAGCATCCACATCATAGACTAAAGCAAAGGGCGTAGCCCCTATTGGATTTTGAATGCTTGTTCTGTAGGCCCATAAAGCCAGATTAATCTGGAGATGCCAATCTCTACCAGATTTTTGAACTATTCTGTGCAAGATCTTGAGGATTGTCTTGTTAGAAGCTTCTACATGTCCATTACCCTGGGGATAATAGATCAAGGACCAATGTTGAATGATTCTAAACTTAGTACATAACTCCTTTAGATCCTTATTCTTGAATTGCCCCCCATTATCAGTGATTATTAAGGAGGGTACACCATATCTACAAATGATGTAATTCAATATGAACCTTGCTACAGATTTTCCATCAGCTATAGCTAGAGGCACTACCTCAACCCATTTGGTAAAATAATCTGTAGCGGTGATAATGAGCTTGTGCCCTCTAGAGGAAGAAGGATGTATCTGACCCACCAAGTCAAAGGCCCACTGCTGAAACAACCATAAACTGATGAAGGGAATGAGCTCCTTGGCGAGAGCGTGGATCAAATTTCCATGCAATTGGCATTGCTTGCAAGATTTGGCATATTGTATAGCTTCTTTTTCCATATCCAGCCAGTTGTAACCAACTCTAATAATTTTATGAGCCAATGTCAGGCCACTTGAATGAGAAGCACAGATGCCTTCATGCACCTCAGCTAACGCACGTTTGGACTCGTCAGGTTCTAGACACTTAAGGAGGGTACCATCTAGACCTCGCCTATACAAGTCATTAGCCACTATGACATATCGTGAATCACTATGGATTAGGTGGAATTTTTCATTCTAGGTATAAGTGTCTAGAATAATTTGGTCCCAGAGATAGGATTAAATATGATGGTAGAGAGATTAATCATGGCCAATGACTGAACAGATCATCTTAGATTCAAGGGTATTGTAGGTTGGGTAGCGTAATGTCTCCACCAGGAATTCATGTCTAAAGTCATTTTCTAGCATTTGTAGCATGGAGGCAAGAGTAGCCATGGCATCAGCTACTTTATTATCTGCTCTTGGAATCTACTGGAAAGTAATGTGTGCAAAGTATTTTCTCAGATCATGAACCATTCATTTATAAGGCACCAAATTTTCATCCTTGGTTTGATAGATATCATTAACTTGATTGATAACCAATTGTGAGTCTCCAAAGACCTTAAGTTCATCCACACACCATTCAATAGCTATCTTCATGCCATTGATTAAAGTTTCATATTTCGCGATGTTATTTGTGCAAGGGAACAACATTTTGTAAGCCTTTGGTAAAGAGTATCTCTGTGGTGTGACAAACAGTATTCCAGCACCAGACCCCTGCTAGGTAAGTGAGCCATCAAAGAACATATTCCATGTTTGATATGTAAGAAGCATTATAGACTCATCTGGAAATTCAATTTTCAATGGTTGATGATCCTTGAGAGGAGCTTCTACCAGTTGATCTGCAATAGCTTGTCCTTTAATAGCTTTTCTCTCTACATACTCAATGTCAAACTCACTGAGTATCATGACCCATTTTTCCAATCTACCTGTGAGGGTAGCTTTGTTGAGTAAGTACTTTAATAGATCAATTTTAGCAATAAGTCTTGTAGTGTGAGCAAGTATATAGTATCATAATTTCTATGAAGCAAACACCACCACTAGACAAGCTTTTTTGATGATTGAATAGTTCATCTCATAAGAGACTAGAGTTCTGTTGATGTAATAAATGGCTCTCTCCTTGTTATTTTGGTCTTCTTGAGCCAACAGAGCACCCAAAGATGTGTTTTTAGCTAAAATATAAAGGATGAGTGGCTTCCCATGAATAGGAGGCATCACGATTGGTGGATTTGCAAGATATTGTTTGATTTGAGTGAGCCCTTTGTCACATTCTTCATTCCACTCATAAGTCACACCTTTATGTAGAGTTTTGGTGAATGGCTGTGACTTATCAGCCAGTTGTGCAATGAAGCACCGAATAGATTATAGTCTACCTTGAAGTCCTCTCATCTGACTAATGTTCTTTGGTGGAGGCATCTCCATGATAGCTTGAACTTTCACGGGATCTACCTCTATGCCTTTAGCAGATATGATATAACCCAACAATTTTCCAGAAGTGACACCAAATGCACACTTTTTTGGATTGAGTCTGAGACTGAATTGTTCCATTCGATCTAGTATAGGACCCAGATCTGCAAGATGTGTTTTTCGCTACATGCTTTTAGCCAAAGTGTCATCTACATAGTCTTCCATTATTTTGTGCATCATGTCATGAAAACTAGTAGTGACGGCTCTTTGATATGTAGCTCCAGCATATTTAAGTCCAAAGGGCATGACATTCCAATAGAATGTTCCCCAAGCACATGTGAAGGTTGTCTTCTCTTGGTCTTCTAGCGCAATTTTTATTTGATTATAACCAGAAAAGTCATCCATTAGAGAGTACATTTGGTAGCCAACTGTTGTACACACTAAAATGGTGCACTTCTATGAACCATTACATGCAAGGTTGCTCAAGAATGAGGCCTCACAAAATAGCTCGTAGCTCTCTATGTATGGAGTTGCAAGATTAAAAATTGCTCTCAACTAGAGCTATGAACTCATGACCTTGCTAGTCAACCATACAATGAGAGATTCAAGTGAAGACAAGGGCAACAATGCCAATATCTCCAAGAATCACTATATGCAAATGCAATGCAAGCTATATGAAGATGCAAATGTGCAAGCTATGCTATGAAAATGGAAGTACAAACTAAGCTATGAAATGGAAATATCAATGGATTACAAATCCTTCCTATTTAGACTATGTGAGCTTATTCTATTGCATAAAAGGAAACTAAGCTAAGAATGCCATTATCATGCAACTAAGAAAGCAAATATGCAACTAAATGATGAAAGCAACAAGTCTTCAATGTCTTCAAACTCCAAATGCTCCTAAAACCTGCAGCATAACATTAGCATAAAACAAGTGGATATGCAAATGAAGGAGAGAGCTCTCCTTTTATAAGAAATGAGGTGAAATGGACCATGGAGATTAAGAGGCAAAAAGTCTTAATCGGCGGTGGAGCTTGAAAGAGGAGCAATCCATGTGCACAAGTATCCTCCAATGAGAGTGAAGTGTTGACTTTTGAGCCTCATGTGAGACAAAAAGTGTTTTTTTCCTTTTTATAAAATAGGAATAATGTTTTATTTGTGCAACTTAGGATAAGAGGAAAAGTGGGGGGGCTTTTTATTTATTAAAAGGGGAGGAAATATTCCTTTTAAATAAATAAAGACTTAGGATAAATGGTTAGCCCAAGGATAAAAATTTAATATATGATCGAAATTAAGACTTGATCAATAAATTAATAATGTTGAAAATATTGATTATTGATAAAAATGATTCAGGATTGATAAATCAAATAAATGGGGCCCAAAGTCTAGGCGACCATTTTTGGGTGCATACATTTGCCCCTCTTTGACTAATGTGAGATCGATTTGGGATCACATGCAGTCAAAGAATGAAGTTAAAATGTGAGATCGATCTGGGATCACAAAATAACTCAAATATGAGGTCGATTCGAGATCATATATGGACAAAGCATACACAAAGGTCTTTGAACATGAGGTCGATTCGGGATCACATTCAAAGTAAGAGATAAGAATCTCAAATTTGAGCAAAAGCTCACAAAAGATGTCTGAATCGGGAAAATCAAGGAAATCAGGGATGAGAATCCCATAGGTACTGCCCCCTTGAAATCGAAATTAAAATCAGGTAGAGAGGAGAACAGTGAATTGATAAGGATTTGATCAAATCAAAATGAAATCACAATCGAAGGTAAGGGTCAAATAGGTTAACCATTAGGCAATAAAACATGCCCCAGCCTGACTAAAAAGATGTAGTCAAACATGAGAAATGAGGGAATGGAATGAATATGAATGAAAGACTAGAAGTTTGGAAGACATGGAAATGAAGAAATGACGATGCCCCCAACAAAGATCGAAGGATTAGGCCTCAAAAGATCAGTCAACTACGCAGAAGGGGGGAAGATTTTGAAACATGATTTTGACTATCAAGATGACCTCAGATTTTAATTTCAAGTCCGAAAATGGATCCAGGACGTCGAAATTAGCTAGGGGTGCAATTTTTGTGCAATTCTGAGGTGTTTGGACAATGAGGTCAAAAAGTCAAAAGGCTATAAAAGGGGTCAAATGTTATTTTCAAAAATCATTTGTCTTTTAGCGATTTGAGAATTTCAGAGCTTTAGAGAGAGAAAATGGCCCAGCAAGCAGGAGTTCCTGTCCATAGGCATCAATTCGAGTGTGCCCGGCTGCACAACCGACCACCACACTATCCTGCCCCGGTATGTTTTTGAAAAACTCGAGCTTTTTGAGTCATTTTTTGCATTTAATAGCTTATTTTAGCACGTTTTTCAAATTTTGAAATTTCAAAAATTTTTGCTAAGCGAAATATTGCGCGATACTTTAGAAGTATCGCGCGCTTTGGGGAGAAGTATCGCGCGATACTTCGCGGGTCCCCAAAGTATAGAGTGACCTAAGGCACCAGTATCGCACGATACTGGGTGAAAGATCACACGATACTGGGCGAAGTATCACGCGGTATAAGGTTTATCACCCCGCTATAGGGAGAAGTATCACGTGATACTTCTCCAAAAAAAGAATATCGCCCAGTATAAAATTTTGATTTTTAATGCATTTTTGAGCAAAAATGACATGGGTCTAGACAATGTTACATTTTTGAGATGTTTTATACTGAGTTTTTAGACATCCATCATGATATGTGCTAACAACTGGCTTGGTTTTGGCTTGCAGGAGGTCTTTTTGGCGCTCATCATCAGAGCGCCGAAGGTGACAGGATTGCGGTGTGTCTGAGATCTGGATGATCCGGGCAATACCGACATCAGAGCGATGGGATTCAGTTATCTGCTGAGATACCCATATATCCAAGCGGACTATGGGTTGTTGACTGCTCTTACCAAGAGATGGCATAGTGAGCACAACACCTTCCATCTACCTACTGGAGAGGTGTCGATCACTTTAGAGGATGTCTATAGGATCTTACGTGTGCCATGCCATGGCGAGCCGGTGAGTATAATCATGTTTTAAGATCTAATCATAAATATAATGTTTCCATATGATGAAAACTGACATGATTCATTTTTTGGCACAGGTGTACTATGATCAGGATGCTACTGAGGGGCACCGACTGGTGCAGGAGATGTTCCAGGATGTCACTATTCTGGATAGGCATATCAGCTGGGAGAGGCTGATAGATGATTTCGACAGAGACTACCCAGTGCCATGTATAGTGGCATCCATTATCTCACAGATCCTGATGATTGATCGCAGTTAGAAGGGATTCCCGCTCGGATGGGCTCAGTTATTGGTTGATTTGGTCAGCAGGCCTCGACGGATGGCATGGGGTCCTGCCATATTGGCAAAGATGTACCATGAGCTGCACGAGATCATCTACAAAGATGGTCAGACATGGGCATGCGGTGCCATCCTGGCACAGGTATGGGCATGGGAGCACATCGTTGTGATGCACCCCAGGGTTCAGCCGAGGGAGAGGAGGTACCCCTACATCTACAGGTACCTCGAGTTTATATCACATGCCCATTTTGGAGATGTGACATATTACAGATGGATTCTAGATGAGATAGCCTCTTTCACATGGAGGCCCTACAAGGAGGTTGAGGTTTGGGGAGATGCAGCCGATGAGCTGAGTTATATGTTGTGCAGTCGGCCACTGGTAGGTCGGTATGCAGAGATAGTTGAGAAATTCTGCATCACTTGGTTATGGCAGCAGTTTAGGAGGCAGCAGCGAGTCTCGACAAAGACTACCACATATGCTAGGGCTAGAGACGAGGAGGGTCATGGGTGGCTACCCATGTTGGATTATCAGCAGGCTGTTGCGGAGACAATAGGTATCAGGAGCGAGCCCTGGGAGTATTTCCCAGATATGGCAGATGCAGGGGCTGATGGAGCCTACAGAGCAGAGTGGCGGAGGGTGCCATTCCCTTAGTTTATAGTACCAGATGCACAGGTACCAGTGCCAGGAGGAGACAGAGGGGGTGACAGGGGAGATGGAGGAGAGGGAGGGGACGGGGGAGAGGGAGGGGGAGAGGGAGGGGATGGAGGAGATGGTAGGAGGGGGAGAGGGAGGAGGATGGAGAGAGGAGAGGGGTCAAGATCAGGTGGCCAGAAATGGTCACAAGGATAGCGATCAGTGACACCCGAGGAGGAGGTGAGACCAGCTCGCCGGCAGGCGGAGGCATAGCAGGATCAGCCTGCGGGGGGAGAGGATCTGAGAGCCTAGATATAGGCTCAGGAGGCAAAGATACAGTGGCTCCAAACTACTATAGCTGTGAGAGATCAGCAGCTACTAGATCTGAGGGCAGAGCGGGATCAGCAGATATCTGATCTTAGGGCAGAGATAGCACGCCATGAGGCGATGGCACAGACCGAGGCACTGGAGCTCTGACAAGAGTCAGCGAGAGTAGCCTATTATCATGGGCTACATTTTTAGGTCATCCCAAAGGGTGAGAGAGCACCATCATACTCTCAGCGAGCAGGGGTATCAGATGTGGTACTCGATAGGAGAGCTATGCCTCCTCCACCACCACGAGCTCCTCATGAGGGTGGTAGCGAGTCTTAGGTTTTAGATGTTTTGGACATATTTTGAGACTTTTGATCTAGATTTTGAGATCTCATATTGTATTGTATATCATGACATTGTTATAGATTTATGAGATTACTGGATATTCGATGTATCATGTGTATTTATCTCACTTGTGATAGATGTATCAGTTTATGTATATTGTCTTGTCATTTTGCTCAAAATACTTATGTATATGCTTATGTATGTCCTCTCTCATAGATGTATGTTTAATTCTCATGTGTATGATATAGACTCATGTTTCTTGAAAATGATAGTTGTGATATAGATATGATGATATGATTAACCCCTTGTGATGAACAGGAACAGGTTCGAGATGAAAAAGAGGAGTGAAAGACATGATCGAGAAGAAAAAAAGGTGAGCGCAGCCGACTGACAGGTTTACGTAAGATAAAAAGGAGAGCTCTCTCCAGATGCAAGAAATGCAAGACTAGACTATCATGAACCTAAAAATGCAAGCTACTATGAAAGTGGTTGACTTGCAAGGTCACAACGCTTGTAGACATCTAATTATCATCATCGAGCGTTATTGGTAGCGTCATAAGATCATACAATGCACACTAGTATAACTATGTGGATATGAATATGATCTTTATCAGATAGAAATGTGGAAATCTCATCTAGGCATCAAAGACATGGAGGTTAAGATGAATAATGCAGTGAGATTACTTAAGTTTGATATGGCGAGATTATGTTTGTATCAAGACACATGAAAGTCAGGATAATTAGAAGCATGCACTCACAAAACAGTCAAGGATAATACCTTGTTAATCCATAGTGTCAAGTAGGACCAGCATAAATGCTCATGACAGTTAGGATCAACAAGATATACCCACAAGCAGATAAAGAAAGAAAACATGTTCTCATTCCCTCAGTCTTCTAGCTATGCATCATCAAAAACTTCTCAGGGAGAGATCACTCATCAAAGAAATCCTCATAGACAGTACACAAAGAAAAATAAAGTCATCATATCATCATCGAGTTAATTGTTTAAGTGTGTGTGTGTTGGTCATAGATTCAGACTCTGAGTATCGCATCTGCACATGAGCACTATCGCATCATTCTTAGACTATAGGCAAGACATCTGATAAGTGTTAAGAAATACTCGACGCAAGGGTAGTGTTGAAAAACACTGTTTGGGGTGGTGTTGAAAAACACCTGTTGTGAAATGCCCCAAGAGACGAACGCACCTAAAAGACCAATGCTAACAGTTATGCCCCCTAAACAAAGACAAAGACCAATTCCAGACTAAGCCAAATAAGGTCAAGGTATGATGGGAAGTGGCTAAGTGTCGAGGACACATGCTAACAAATAAGAGTGCAAAAGGCCTCAAGTAGTGCCTGTTTCCAGGTTTTCACCACTTGGAATCTTTTTTTCATTTTTTCATTTTTTTTGGGATTTTTTCTACCAAGGCACCTATTGCTAGGTTTTCACCAAGGCACTTTTTTATTTTTTTGAATTTTTAAATTTTTTGATTTTTTTTTATTTTTTTTAGGATCATAAAATATGTACAAAGGATGCCCCCAGACAGACTGGGCATCAAGGATAGAACTTCTTGAGGTGCACAATGTTGATGGGATCAGGGAGCTGTTCTCCATCAGGATCTGACAGTAAATATGCACCAGTACCAAAAGCAGCTATGATGACATATGGTCCAAGCCAGTTAGGTTCAAACTTGCCCTTTTTCTCTTTGTTTTGTTGGTTCTTAGGGTTCTCTCGCAAAACAAGATCACCTATTTGAAATTCTCTAGGGCGAACCTTCTTGTTGAATGCCTTGGACATACGCTTCTGATACACTCGCATATGATCAAAGGAAGCCTTACGCTTCTCATCTAGAAGTTCTAGCTCCTGTAACCTCATGGCGCGGTAATCCTCATCTGTAATCAAACCTTTGAGTGAGACTCTAAGTGATGGTATCTCGACTTCTAAAGGCAATACTACTTCAGTGCCATAGGTGAGAGAGAAAGGAGTAGCTCCTGTAGGTGTGCGAATGCTTGTTCTGTAAGCCCATAGTGCTGGATTGATTTGTAAGTGCCAATCCCTACCATTCTTGTGTACTGTCCTATGAAGAATCTTAAGAATGGTTTTGTTAGAGGCTTCTGCCTGTCCGTTTGCCTGTGGAAAATAGATGGAGGACCAATGTTGCTTGATTTTAAACTTTTTGCATAGGTGCTTTAGGTCCTTATTCTTAAATTGACCTCCATTATTAGTAAAGATCTCAGAAGGCACTCCAAATCCGCAAATGATATGATTCAAGATGAAAAAAGAAATGGTCCTTCCTGAAGCAACAGAAAGTGGCACAGCTTCCACCCATTTTGTGAAGTAGTCAGTAGCAGTAATAATGAACTTGTGTCCACCTGATGAGTTGGGATGAATCTGCCCAACCAGATCAAAGGCCCAGCGCTGAAATGGCCAATGAGAAACAGAAGGGATCAGCTCCCTACCTGGAGCATGAATCAGGTTGCCATGTTTCTGAAATTTTTCACATGACTTAGCAAAGGTGACTGCGTCTATCTGCATTGTGGGCCAATAATATCCTGCCCTAAGCAACCTTCGGGCCATGGCAAGACCATTAGAATGTCCACCACAAATGCCCTCGTGGATGTCAGCTAACGCTTGGTTGGATTCCTCCTTTTCCAAGCACCTAAGGAGCGTCCCATCTAAACCCCTCCTATATAAATCACCAGAGATGAGGGTGTGGCGAGAGGCGTTACGGATGAGGTTTCGGTGTTCAGAGCAGTTGAATGTGCCGGGAATGATGCCATCATGAAGATATGAATAGATAGCACCATATCGGGAAGACTCGTGCGTGATAATGGCACAAATGATGTGGCTTTCAGACAAGTCAAAGATGGGATGGTGTAGCTCTTCCACCAGGAATTCAAATCGGGATTCATGTGTCTCCAACTGAAGAAGTGAAGCTAATGTGGCCATGGCGTCGGCAGCTTTGTTCTCTATCTTAGGGATCTATTGAAATGTCACAAAGGTGAAATAGCATCTCAAAGAATCAACCATCTTTTTATAGGGTATCAATTTGTCATCCTTGGTTTGATACTCTTCATTGACTTGGTTGATGATTAACTGGGAATCCCCAAAGACATGTAACTCTGTGATGTTCCATTCTATAGCCATTCTCAAGCCATTAGTTAAAGCTTCATATTCTGCAATATTATTGGTACATGGGAATAAAAGTTTGTAAGACTTTGGAATATTGTACCCATGTGGAGAAACAAATAACACTCCAGCACCTGATCCATTTTGCATGCGGGAACCATCAAAGAACATTGTCCAAGTGCGAGTAGTTGTATACAAGATGTGTTCGTCTCAGAATTCCACTTGGACTGGCATACTATCTTGAATTGGGAAATCAGCTAATTGGTCAGCAATAGCTTGTCCTTTTATTGCCTTCCTTTCAATGTACTCTATGTCGAATTTAGTGAGGACCATCATCCATTTAGCAAGTCTACCCGTGAGGGCAGCCTTACTAAGCAAGTATTTAAGAGGATCAATTTTGGCAACCAAATGTATGGTATGAGCAAGCATGTAGTGGCGCAACTTTTGAGAAGCAAACACCACCGCTAGACAAGACTTCTCAATATTATTGTAATTGATCTCATAGGAGACTAGAGTACGGCTGATATAGTATATGGCCCGTTCTTTCCCAGTATCATCTGATTGAGCCAACAATGCCCCCAGGGAAGTGTCTGTAGCTAAAATATATAGGATCAATGGTTTCCCTGGAATAGGAGGCATTAGGATCAAAGGACTAGCCAAGTATTGTTTGATCTAATCTAGGCTCTTTTGACAATCCTCATTCCAAACACAAGAAGCACCCTTATGCAATGTCTTGTTAAAGGGTTGTGCCCTATCTGCAAGTTAAGAAATAAACCTCCTAATTGATTGAAGACATCCTTGAAGACTTCTCATTTGGCTGATATTTTGAGGAGGTGACATATCTAGAATTGCTTGGACCTTTTCGGGGTCAACCTCGATACCTTTTGCTGATATTATGAATCCTAAAAGTTTTCCTAAGGTGACGCCAAATGCGCACTTCTTTAGATTCAATCTGAGTTGAAATTGTTCCATACGATCTAGAATTACTTCCAGATCATTAAGGTGTGTGTCCCTTTTTCTTGATTTTGCCAGGGTATCATCCACATAATCTTCCATATTTTTGTGCATCATATCATGAAAGATAGTTGTCATAGCTCTTTGGTAGGTTGCTCCTGCATTCTTTAATCTGAATGGCATGACGTTCCAGCAATAGGTTCCCCATGCACATGTGAATGTTGTTTTCTCTTCGTCTTCAAGAGCTATTTTGATTTGATTATAACCTGAGAAACCATCCATTAGAGAGTATATGTCATAGCCCGCCGTCATGTCCACTATCATGTCAATGTTTGGAAGTGGAAAATCATCCTTTGGCATTGCTTTGTTTAAATCTCTAAAATCTGTGCAGACACAAATGGACCCATCATGTTTGGAGATAGGTACTATGTTTGAGATCCATTCTGCATAATCGATGGCTCTAATAAATCCAGCTCTCAAAAGTTTTTCTAATTCCCCTTTGACAAGTAAGGCTATATGTGGATGCATTTTTCTTAATCTCTGTTTTACTAGCTTGACTCCTGGAGCTATGGATAAGTGATGCATTATGAGATTCGTGTCAAGCCCTGGCATGTCTGAATAGGTCCATGCAAAATTAATTTTCTTTTTCTGTAAAAACTGTACATATGCCTTGGTCTCTTCTTCTGATAAAGACTGAGCAAGATGGACTATCTGAGGATTTTCTTCTGTGTGTAAATTGACTAGTTTTGTTGGTTCAATCAATATTGATGATCTATCCTGGAAATAACTTAGCAAGTTATTAAGTACCCCATCCTTAGGTGCCTCAAAGAGGTTTTCACCCTCGAATGCGTCATTTCTTTTTACTATTTTTGGTTCTGACACCGCCACAAAGTGGTTTTCTCCATCAGACTTATTTTTCTTTTTTTCTTTTATTTTGAGACTGAGGTACTTAATATTAGGCTCTGTCATGCTGGTTGTTGGTTCACTGGTGGAAGAAACCATGGGTTCAAGAGCATTCAGATAGCAGGCAATTTTGTAATCATTGTGGAAGGTGAGGAATGTGGGCTCTTGATGGCACTGAGACCAGTCAATTAGGTCAAAGTGAACAAGGGGTAAGTCAATGGCGGGTTCAATGTTGTTTATGCGAAAGGTGTCATCTCTGGTGACCATATAATTGGAGTTCATCAAGTTTTCTCCTAAGATACCCAAATTAGGACTCATCCTATCAAACGAAGCGTCGTCCACTAAGGCAATTTGAGGAGTGCAATCCTCTAGTCCTACACTAGGATCGTTAGTCGCATCGGGTTGGGTACTATAAGCATGGACAATATCTACGTCCAGATCAACTGTTGCATTCGAAAGTGAGTCCCATTCATATTCATGGGAGTCTATCTCTAAGTCATCATTTAGGCCTCGTGATGTAGAAGCCTCAAGGTTAGGAAGGGTTTCCCCCTCTCTAGTGCTAGTATTGGTACTATCCATCACAGCTAGGATAGTAACACTTTCCTTTGTCGATCTAGCAGTCACACAGTCACTATCTGTCACAACTGGGATAGTAGGACTATCAAGTATCAAATCTATGGAATCTCCCCAAAGGAGATTCGTTGAGGGCACCCAATCATCAGACACATCTTGTTGATTGGAAAGATCAGGTGTATAATTTGAGTCACTGTCACTGTCCGTCGCAGCTAGGACAGGGACACCTTTCTTCTTCTTATTCTCAAAACCTAAGCCAACCGTGGACTTATTCTTTCATCCAAAAAGAGCATGATCAAGAGGCTTAGCTTTAGCATCCAGCCTATGACTAAGGGGACCATATCTCGGATATCCCATATTTTTAACCAATGTATACCCTTTCCCATAAGCTTCAGGTGAAGGAGCAAAATTCTCATTATGTTTGTATTTCTCCTCGTGATAGATCTAGTCCCTTACAGCAACTTCCTCTTTCTCTTCTTGAATGGGGACCAAAGACTCAACAAATTTCTCAAATAATGTCATTGCTGATGATGAAGGCTTCACATTTGGGGATGGTCTCCCATAAGACCTAGGAGAGATTGGCATGTTTGTAAAAGAATCCATTTTATAATCTCCCATCCCAAGATCGATGGTCTTGAACTTCTTCTTGTATTGTTCAAGTGAACTACTAGGACTGTCAGCTTCCCTATTTAAAGGTACATGTGATCCCACAGAAATGTTATTAACTGATAAAGCACTATCTCCAGGGATGCAAATTTCTACACCATTATGGGGAAACTTAACACACTGGTGATATGTTGATGGGACTGCTTGCATTTCATGAATCCATGGCCTACCTAGCAAAATGTTGTAGGCTAGAGGTCCAACATCAACAATTTGAAATAATATATCTTTTTCTACGGGACCAATGCGAATAGGCAAAACAGCCAATCCCTTAGAACTTCTTTCTGCTTCATCATATGCTTTGATTGTGATCCTTTTCCTTGTGTCAATGTCGTTCTCAGAATATCCTAGAGCCAGCAACAAACTCAGGGTACAAATATTGAGCCCCGCACCCCCATCTATCAGTACACGCCTAACACGGGTTTTATGAATCATGACTTCGATGTGTAAGGCCAAGTTATGTGGGTGACTGATGGATTTGTCATCTTCTTCAGAGAAGGTGAGGTAATGAGGGCTAGCCAAATGGTTGACCATGTTCTGGAATTGATCAATATCTAAGTTGTTAGGGATGTTGGCTGCTCACAAAGCATCCTCAAGGATGCACTTGTGCTTAGGAGATAATTCTAAAAGCTCAAAAATGGAAATCTGCGCGGGTGTACATTGTAGCTGGTCAATAAGATTATAATTGGAATCAGGACCAATGGCAGATTTGGGAGGAGCACCTTTGGACATGGGCTGCTTAGACTTGCTAGTGCTAGGACCTCTAATGATAATGGGCGCTTGCGCCTGTCCCCTAGTGACAGCATTGAGGGACTGGGGCATTCTTTGTGGGTGAGGACCTCTTATCACCACAGCGGGTCTTTCATCAGTCATAGGAGTTGAGTCCAAATTATGTCCATAGGGATCTTTCCCTCTCATCATGTTGACACTATCATCCACAACTTCAAGCATGTTAATAACATTCTCTGTGTTTGTGTAGGTGTAGTTGATAGCCACCTTGCCATTCTTATTGTTAGAATTCTCTCCTTTCTCATATTTAGGCAAGGGCTCTTTAAAGGCTTTATGATCTGCATTAGTGGTTAACCCATCCACTTGTAATTGTCCTTTCTCAATAAGGTCTTGGACAAGATGCTTGAGTTTAAAATAATTTTCTATGTCATGTCCAATCCCATTATGGAAAATGCAAAAAGCCTTAGCATCCCACCAATGAGGTAAAGGATCCGGTATGCGATGTTTTGTAGGATCCTGTGGGTGTGCCAAATTATGAGCAACTAATGTCTTAAAAACATCTACATAAGATTCTCCCAATTTGGTAAATTGTCTTTTCTCCGTTTTAGATCTCTTTTGATACTTAGGTTTGTCTTGTTGTGTTGAAGACGTTTGCAGCTTCATAGCTTGAATTGCATGAGAGAGGTTAAGAACTCCTTCATTTTTTACCTGAGATGAGTCAACAACTCCGTCATTGACCACTTGCTTGTTTTTGTTCTAATAGGAGTTCTTTTTGTCCTTGTTACCATTAGTATTGTTATTTTGGCTATTGTTGTTATTTGTTGGTTTAGCCAAAATTCCTTATTCTTTTAGGACATCCTTAATGCGACATGCCACCTCTACCATAGTATCAAAGGAATTAAATGGGATTTTCTTGACTTCATATCTGAGTTCTAGTATTAGATTGCTCACAATGATATCAATTCTCTCCTCTTCAGGGATTGTCCTTGGGTATTTCAAACACAATCACCTCCATCATTGTAAAAATGTGACAAAAGATTCCCCTTGATTTTTCTTAAGTTTACACAAATCAAGCATTGTGACTGACCTCGATAAGTTGTAAGCAAAATGCTGAACAAATCTTTGGACAAGTTCTTTAAATGTCTTTACTGGAGGGGAAAGGTTGGTGAACCACTCCATGGCTTGACCTTTTAAACTCCTTGGGAATAATCTCATCAAGTAGGAGTCTTCATGGTGAAAGGAAAAGCTCATTATGTAGAACTGTCGAACATGGTCGTGAGGGTCACCAGTGCCATCATATTTGTCATATGTTGGGAACTCAACTTTCTTAGGGAATTCTAGCATCACCACACTTTTGTCAATGGGGTTAGGACATATGGAGTCCAAATGAAATGTGCTCTTAGGAGCCTTCATCCTGTCTATATCCTTTTGCATTTGTAAGATCACCTCATCAGTTGAAGGGCTCTGTTTCTTGATCTTTTGGTGAACATCAAAATTATATGGAACTTTAGCGCCTTTGTTGATAAGACTTTCCAAGAATTGGTCTTTGTTTTGCTCCACATATGCTTGAAAGGATGGTTCTTGTTGCATAGTCATGAAGTCCATATGATCAAATTTAGCATAACTTCCTCCATGTTGTGAGCCATGATGTGCTCGTTGGGAGGGTTGCTTTGAATGTCTATGAGATGACTATCTCCTATGATGGTCATATATTGAAGCCCTTCTTCCTCTAGGACTTGGGGATCGTGAGGGTGTCCTTGATCTTCTTCTAGGGCTAGGGGAAGGGGTAGATGTGGGTGAGTTGGTCCCACTATTGGCTCCCCTCCCGTTAAATTGGCTTTGGAGTTGTTGTGCATAGAGTCTATCTTCTTCTTCTTGGGTGACTCTTTTCTGTATATCCAACAATGCACGTTCTTCTTCCTCTAGTTGTCTGAATTTTTCTTTTTTAGTAGCCTGTTCATCTAAGTAGGCTTGCTTCTCTCTCTCAATGCTTCTCAATCCTGTATTTGCATATCGAGAGGTGTCTTTAAGTGGGGAGGTTTGTCTTGAATGCCTTATTGCATTAGCTATGTTTATGTGGTGATCACTAGATTTATTGTTCTGGTCTTCGTGTTGTGACCCTGAATCTGAGTGAGCTTGCTTATGATGTCTCTCAGCTCATTGGTGAGAATCAAAATACCTCACATTGTTGGGAGGTGACCCGGGTGGACTAGCATGAGAAGAACCACCATACTCTCTTCTATGTCATTGGAAGATATCCTCAAGAGTTTGATTCATGGCTTCTCTTTGTTGTCGGGTAAAAGTGTAACTCATGTCCATGCTTGATGAGAGTGGTATGAAAGAGGTGCTCACTTCACTAGGATTAACTCCCAGATTAAAACAAACCTCAGATTCACTCTTAGGAGATTGATCAAAAAGGGGATATTTTCCCTTAGGTTGTCGACGAGTCTTGACAGGTGGTAACTGGCTAAAGGCAACAAGGGGTCACTTCCCTTGATTGACTTGGTACCTTGTCGTAACTAACATGAAAGAAAGATACTCTCAATGAAAAGGTGACCTCTCAAAGTGTCAATGCCAAACTAGGATAATCAAAGTCCTCTATTGTCCAAAAAAAAAAAATGAGAAGAAGAAAAAAAGGGCTTTACCAACACTGTCAAAGAGGTGCTTCAAATCAAAGGGTGACTACCCTTGCACTTTTGAATCAGGAGGTTGGACTAGGCCAAAAGATAATTGAAATTGAGATGAAAATTATTTGGACAATAAGAGTACTAAAATTTTCCAAGAATGTAGCTAACAATCTTAGAGATGAACCTTGGCACCAAGAATGACCTTCTAATTTGGCAATTATTTCAAGGTGATTTCGTAAATCAAATGATGCTATCCCGGAGGACTAAAACTAGAAATTTAGAGTCAAGACAGGCCTCAAACATCAGGGTGAGAAGCCTACTCTAAGACCTAGCCTGGTTAACAGCAACTGAAACTGACCAAAATTTAAGCACGGCAGAAATAAACCAGGCGATATACTCCAGGCTACTGGGGCGATAAACCTATAACCGCGTGATACTTCACCTGAAGCCAAGCGATATACCTCAACACTGGCGGGCGATATACTCTAGGTGGGTCGGGCGATAGTCCGTCAGGGGTGAACTATCGCACGATATTTCTCTTCAAAGCAGGCGATATTTCTAGCAAGCGCGAAGTATCGCATGATACTTTACTTTACAATGTGCGATATTGTTGCAGATTTGTTTAACTCTTGACCAAAATTATGTAAAATTTGCATTTTTGGGTCTGTTCGGTCAAAATTTCCAGTCTGAGGGTTGATGTTTTCAATTTCAGTCACAATATCAGCAGAATTTCAGCAAGTTTGCAAACAGTAAGGGATTAAAACATGGTCTCAAACACTTGAAACAAGGGCAAAAGCAACCTTGCCAAGACAAATGCTTGTGATATCAAAATTGAAACAACACCCTATGAATGCTACCGATTGTTTGTATGTAAGAACGTTTGCACTGGTATCACACAACCGAAGACAATTCAAGCAAATCTATCCTAAAAAGTCAAGGCTCAATACTTACCAACTTAGCCCACAACTTGATGCCCCCTCGCCTCACACCAAGTGGTTACCCACAAGAGATGTTGGCTTTGTCATGGAAATGTCAAATGACACAACCAAAGGGACACATATGGTGAGTATCTTAAGGTGATCCAGGTAAACCACTTGGATCAATCCTTGCACTAAGAAGATAAGCGGCTAAAATAAGGTGGCTTCTATCTAATGGTTCTTAATAAGGATTTCCGTTCACAACACCCCTCTTGCTCCTCATAAAGGACTAGGACCTCACGGCCTCAAGAGTACCTTAAGCATTCTTGTTCAATGTTTTCCCCATGGTCGCAATCCCATGAGCTACTCACATCAAACGAAGACAAGTGTTATGTCTACCAAGGTTTTTGGTGTCCTTGATAGCCTTGAGATTATAGTGAGTTGGAATCACTTGCCACCAAGGAAAATGATGACAAGGTTGTCCCCACTTGAGTCGTTCCTCTTGATTGCTCAAGAGCAGGCCCGCTAAAGGATCCTAAACTAAACAAAGAATAGATCAACTCTTGAGGTTCAAGGTTTTTGGTTCACCACAAAGGTGAAGAGCATACTCCCCTATCTCAAGAATCTCTCCCAAACACACCAAGCAAAGAGGTTCAATTACTCCCGTGCTTCCAAAACCTTAAGATGGGTCAAGATTTTCTGGTTCACCTAAAGGTGAAGAGCATACTTCTCCTACCACCTCAAGATCTTTTTCACAAGGTATTAGGATTCCTACTACAATTAGTGAATGCCACACTTGAAAAGAAAACAACAAACAAGCAAGAAAAAAAATTATTATTTTTTTTTGTTTTTTTATGCTTGGGCAGCCCTGCAAAAACTGTTAGTAGCCCTCTTTGACATGCGTTTTTAGCAATTTTCAAATAAATGAGAGCACCTACAAACATAACTTGTTAGACCCACAAGGTTAGCAAAATCAAAATCCAAATGTAAATATGCAATAAACTGCTAGATTTAAGCTAAAAGATGCGGGTTAGACCTATCTAAACACAGCAAAACAAAACAGCAAGCTAAAATAATCAAATTCAGATGAGAAAACTAGAAATGCAAGTCTCTGTCAGACCAGGCGATATTTCTCAGACTTCACCAGTATCGCGCAACATAGTTTCCTATAGTCACGTGATATTTCTCAGTCGCGCGATACTTCTCACTATGGGTGGGTGATACTTCACCTGATAACAGGCGATATTTCTCAGCACTGGCGGGCGATTCTTCTCTCGCGCAAGTGTCACACCGCTATACAAAGGTATATCGTGCAATATTTCTGAGAAGTATCGCGCGATACTCTGAGACTGAAAACCAAGCCGAAAATTGATAAAAATTTTGACGAAAAATGCAGAATTAAAGGGACAAAGCTAATCTACTCAGCCCCACGGTGGGCGCTAGAAATGTACACACTAAAATGGTGCACTTCTATGAACCATTACATGAAAGGTTGCTCAAGAATGAGGCCTCACAAAGCAGCTCATAGCTCTCTATGTATGGAGTTGCAAGATTAAAAATTGCTCTCAACTAGAGCTATGAACTCATGACCTTGCTAGTCAACCATACAATGAGAGATTCAAGTGAAGACAAGGGCAACAATGCCAATATCTCCAAGAATCACTATATGCAAATGCAATGCAAGCTATATGAAGATGCAAATGTGCAAGCTATGCTATGAAAATGGAAGTACAAACTAAGCTATGAAATGGAAATATCAATGGATTACAAATCCTTCCTATTTAGACTATGTGAGCTTATTCTATTGCATAAAAGGAAACTAAGCTAAGAATGCCATTATCATGCAACTAAGAAAGCAAATATGCAACTAAATGATGAAAGCAACAAGTCTTCAATGTCTTCAAACTCAAAATGCACCTAAAACCTGCAGCATAACATTAGCATAAAATAAGTGGATATGCAAATGAAGGAGAGAGCTCTCCTTTTATAAGAAATGAGGTGAAATGGACCATGGAGATTAAGAGGCAAAAAGTCTTAATCGGCGGTGGAGCTTGAAAGAGGAGCAATCCATGTGCACAAGTATCCTCCAATGAGAGTGAAGTGTTGACTTTTGAGCCTCATGTGAGACAAAAAGTGCTTTTTTCCTTTTTATAAAATAGGAATAATGTTTTATTTGTGCAACTTAGGATAAGAGGAAAAGTGGGGGCTTTTTATTTATTAAAAGGGGAGGAAATATTTCTTTTAAATAAATAAAGACTTAGGATAAATGGTTAGCCCAAGGATAAAAATTCAATATATGATCGAAATTAAGACTTGATCAAGAAATTAATAATGTTGAAAATATTGATTATTCATAAAAATGATTCAGGATTGATAAATCAAATAAATGGGGCCCAAAGTCTAGGCGACCATTTTTGGGTGCATACAACTGTCATGTCCACTATCATGTCAATATTGGGTAATGGAAATTCATCTTTAGGACATGCTTTATTCAGGTCTCTAAAGCATGTGCACACATAAATAGATTTATCATGCTTTGTAACTGGAACAATATTAGAGATCCACTCTGCATAGTTGATAGCTCTGATGAAACTAGCTTTGAGGAGTTTTTCTAATTCAGCTTTGACTAAAAGTGCCACATGTGGATGCATCTTTTGAAGCTTTTGTTTGACAAGCTAAATGCCTGGTGCAATAGACAGATGATGCATAATTAGATTGGGATCCAATCCAGGCATATCAGAGTAAGTCCATGCAAAATTGATTTTCTTGCTTTGAAAGAAACTAGTGAACTCTTCTTTCTCTTCTATGGATAAAGATTGTGCCAAGTGAGTAATCTGAGGTGTAGCTTCTGTTCCCAAATTTGCTGGTTGTGTTGGCTCAATCAGCACTGATGATCTTTTTTGGAAATGGCTGGGAAGTGTATCAAGTATCTCATCCTTGGGCACCTCAGAGAGGTTATCACCCTTGAATACGTCTTTTATTTTTACTATTTTCAGCTCGGACACTGCCACAATGTGGTTTTCACCATCAGAGCATCCATTCTTTTTTATTTTAATTTTATGACTAAGATACTTGATATCAGCTTCAGTCATGTTGATATTGTCTTCACTGGTGGAGAACATTACAGGTTTGACAACGTTAAGATAATAGGCAAGAGTGTAGTCATTCTGGAACATAAGGTCTTTGCTAGATGGAGAGGGGGAGTTCTAGTCGATAAGTTCATGATTTTGGAGTGAAAGAGAAGTGGCAGGTTCAAGTGTGTTCACATTATATCCATCGAAAGCATGGATGAGTAAGTCAAGACCTAGAGCGATCTCATCAAAAGGTGTGTTCGATTCCTCTCAAGACCTCATGTTGGAAGTATAGGGAATGTCAACATTAGTAAATTCATACTCGGTCATCCTAACACTAGACCCTTCACCTACTTTGAAAAGGTTTTCATACACATGAACAACATCTATATCTTTATCAAAAGTCACATCAGGCAGAGAATCAAACTCATACTCATGTGAATCAATGATGCTTGATATGGGAATTCCATCAACAATTGATGTACCATCTGAATCATTTTCATCTCTTGTAGTATTGATGGTTTGCTGAAGTTGATCTTGTTCAAACTACTTTTGGAAATGTGGTGGTATGTATCATTCACCTTGGAAACTAGGACTGTCAGTTTGCATTTCTCTCCATTGGTCATATGTGAGTCGGTGCACTGAAGCAGATGAAACATCAGAATCACTATCAATCTCTACTAGATGGATAGGTATAATAGGTTCATCTGGTTCTGCAAAGAGTGCAGCAAATTTTGAGGGAATAGGATATGGAAAATTATCCTCATCAAAGCTATCCTCTGGATTTGCAACTGTGGTAGTGTCTTCAGATTTTGGCCAGAATTCTGGTTCTGGTTATGGCTCTGGTACTAGTACAAACTTGTTAATCCCTAGATGAAATAGGATTTTCTTGAAGCCTAGACCTATGGTGTCCTTGGTGTGATGACCTATGGCTTCAATTGGTTTAAGCAAACCATTATCATTCACCCCTATAGGGCTGCTCCCTTTATAACCGAAGCGCTTCATGATTTTTAAGGCTTCACTGTATGGTTCTTATTCTAAGTCATGAATAGGGGCAATTTGTTCAAATGTTTCTTTTCCTTTGTAAAGACAAGTTGTGATAACTCTTTCTTCATCCTCATCTTCTAATGGAATTGTGGCCTTGACAAAAGCACCATCATAGATTATTTGGGGAGAACAAGTAGAAGGTTTTTTGTTCTTAGAGGGTCTACCATAGGAACGTTGAGATGGAGGTAGAGCTGCTAATGATAACATAGGTTCTATTTGATACCCTCACATGCCTATATCTTTGAGTTTCAGAGTCTATTCCATTTCCTTGAGCTGGGCATCATAGAATTCAGTGGACTCTCTATTAGTTGGGACAAGACTATCTGCAGATTGCGCGAGTGTGTTGCAAGAATAGTTGGTATTGGCAGGTACGGTCACTTCTGCTCCATGGAACGAGAACTTGATACATTGTTAATATGTGGAGGTCTACCCAATAGTATATTATATTCCAGAGGAATATCTAGAACTTGACAAATGACATCTCTTTCAACAGGCCCAACTCGGATTGGCAGCACAACCAGACCTTTGGATTTGTGTTCTTCTTCATCATATGCCTTAATGGTGATTTTCTTATAGACATATATGCAATCTTCATCATAGCCTAATTGGGTGAGCAGCTTAGCAGAGAAAACATTGAGGCCAACACCATTGTCAATGAGGATGTGGCAAATGCACTTTGGACCTATCATGACTTCTATATGCAAAGGAGCATTGTGTGGATGGCTCAACGGATGGTCATCTTCTTCAGAAAAGGACAAATAGTGGGGTGAGGTTAGGTGACCCACCATGGATTGAAACCAATCAAGATCCAAATCTTTTGGGACATTCACCTCAGTGAGAGCTTTATCCAGAATCTCCCTATGAGCAGGTGAGATCTTCAACAGCTCAAAGATAGTGATCTAAGCATTGGTACATTGTAGCTGGTCTAGAATGCTATAATTAGCTGTGCTAGGCATACAGACCAATTTCAATTTTTTTTTGGTAGGACCAATAATAGTTTTATCCATAGGTTGCTTCGGAGTGGATGTAGAAGGGTCAAGACCCTTAATGGTGATTTTCGCCTCAGAGTGAGTAACTACGTTTGTGCAATCCCAAGACAATTCAGGTTTGGAAGAATGAGACCCGATGCCTTGCAAGACAAAAGAAGTCTTAGGCTTAGGAGCATCTTCACTCCCCTTGATAGTAATCATGTCACAATACTCAACCTCAATAGGTTCAACCATGTTAATGACATTGTCATTGGTAGTGTACGTGTAGTTAACCTTGGAATTGGTATTCTTAGTCTTGGAAGATTCACCTTTCTCGTGAGGAGGAAAGGGATCTTTAAATACCTAATCATCTAAATTCTTTTTATGGTTTTCCACAACAATGTCATTGTTTTCAATCAAATCCTGGACCTTATGGCGCAGCTAGAGACAAGTAGAAGTTTTATGACCCTTATTTTGGTGATAATCACAGTATGTGTTGTCATTCCACCAATGAGGTCGTGGTTGCAGATCATAGAGACACTTTTCCAAAGGAGCGAGTATCTGGTTTTGCATGAGGGTCTTATAAACCACATCAAGGGGTTCTCCTAAGGACTTGAACTCATGCTTGGGTCGAGATGCCCAAGGCTTGTTTTTAGTGAATCTTGAAGGTTGTTGAGTGTCCATTGTAGCCTTCTTAGTGGCTTTGACCACCTGTATACTAGAGGTAAGATTGAAAATAGATTTTGTAGGCTTTGGGGTCACATTATCAACCACTCCATCATTCACAACATCTCTTCTCTTGTTGACAAACTTCCCTTTATCCTTGTTCAAGGAAGAAGACCCTTGTTTGTTGTCCTTGTTCAAAGTCAACTCTCCTTTCTTGATCATAAATGCTTCTATTCATATAGCTTACTTAATCATACTATCAAAAGTTAGGGGACCTTGTAGTTGTACTTGATATCCAAAATCTAGGACAAGATTGTCCAAAAAGATGTCGAGTCTCTCAGACTTTGGTAGTTTGTGAGGATATTTTGTACATAGTTGTCTCCATCTCTGGAGAAATGCCAAGAAAGGCTCCCCTTGTCATTGTTTTAGATTACAAAGATCTCAGATATTGACTAGATGCTAAATATTGTGGGAATGATGTTGGATAAACAAATTAGCAATCTCATCAAAAGTCTTGATTCCAGTGGGTAACCAAGAAAACCACTCCATAGCTAGTCCACCCAAACTATGAGGAAAGAGGCACATAAGATATCTTTGATCATGTATAAACTCCATGGATAGAGTGCCAAACTCCCTCAAGTGATCCTGGGGATCAGTGGTTCCCAAGTATTTGTCATATTTAGGTAGCTCTACACCTTTCGGAAAAGGTGGCATGTGAAGACTCTTATCGAAGGGGAAAGGATAGATGCTTTCCATTGTGAACTATTGTACAGGTTTATCCTTATCCTTCGCAAGTTGGATAATTTGGTCTTGCATGTTTTGGATCATATTTTGCAACTTTGCGGTCTCAGATTCTTCTTCTTTGGCCACAAGTGTTTCAACTTGGTAGTCTCAAGGTAATTTGGCCCCTTGTTTGGCTAGCTCTAGAAAATATTTCTCCTTCTCTTCTAGAAGGAGGATCTCTGTCATCTTGATAAGACTCTTGTTGGCTTTCACCACATCTATGTCATTTTCAGTTATCATCTCATCATCATTATTGAGAATCTCATAAATGCTCGAGACTTGATCTTGACTCTGGTCATGTGGAGGAGGGCAATAGTGATATGGTTGTCGGTCACCTTGAGATTTATTTTGGGATTGATCATTTTGGGATTTATTTTGGTCATGTTGAGATTGATCAGGACGTTGGTCATTCTGAGATTGATCATGACACTTGTTGTTTTGAGATTGGTCATGAATTTTACTGTATCGGCCCAGTTGGAAGTCGAAGGGGTCTCCCATCTTATCAATGTAGGATTGTATAGCATGTGTAGACTCACTAAAATGGTATGAATGATGCCGAAAGGGCATGGCTAAGGTAACCTTTGGTGCATTAATAGGATCAAAAGGATTAATAGGTTCAAGGGGGACAATAAGATTAATTATAGAAAGTGACCCTTCAAAGTTTCTCTAATCTTGGAATAGTGGGTTATGTTGTTCTCGAAACAATAATTCAAGTTGTCTCTAAAATAAATGATTATAACACTCCTGGAATATTGGAGATGAAGATTGAGATGGGCTATCTTTCAATGTACTCAATGAAGAGGAACTTGAGGATCCCTCACAAATCTCAAATTGGATAATAGGTTCAGAATGACCTCTTCCTTGATTATGAGATCTACCTCTACCTTGTCTGATACCATAGATGGGAATGTGTTGCCACTTCTAGTCATAATAGGCATAGATGAAAATGTAACGAGAGAAGACCTGGGATTATGCTAGAACTTTGTCTCTAGGATAGCAAAAAAGGAGATAAGAGGCTAGAACAACCAAGATGTGAAATGCACCCAACACAAATCATTAAGAGTATGGCTAGAACAGCCGAGATGTGACTATCGCATCACAAGGTACAAAAGCACAATAAGATAGGACAAATAATAGAGAGACAATACAAGTTTAAGTAGTAATCATTTGGTTTGCAACTTGAGACACTCAGTTTTAGATAGTGAATAATAGGAGAATAGGCAAACAGACCTCAGCCAAAAATCAGATCAGGCAGAAAATTCACCAGTCAATAGGAAATAGCTCATTGTTTTGAAAATTAGGGTACAGCCTCGCATGAGGAAGTGTTGGTTCATGTGAGGAAATGCCAGACTATGCACGAGAAAATGAAATCTCACATGAGGAAATGCACAAGTTGTGAAATCTCATGTGGGAAAAGACCAAGGTTCGATAGGTTTGACACAATTTTCGAGATAAAAGTTAGATTTTGAGACACAATGTGGACTGTTCTTTGACAAAATTTCTAGTTCTCAGACAGTTAGGATAGTATGAATCAACAATCTTAGTTTTAATGTTGCAAGCAATCATTTACAAGCATAAAGTTTTAGATCAAGCAATAGTGACACAAGAAGTAGTCGCAAACAGTTCTACCAAGGACAAAGCAACTTGGCAGAATCATGGGAGTCTTTGTTTAATCATGATGGATAGTTTAAGACTAGAAACAATCACTTAGTTATCCCTACAAAAAAAATGGTAGAGAAGACAAAATTCATGCCTCACAGCTTACATGCATGCGTTCACCTCACACAGTCATGTCACCCCCTAGAGGGAGCCTATGTTTTTGGTGTTTCCAAGGACTCAATAGTATATGTTATAAGGTTACCCTTGAAGCAGGGGCCAATGTCATATACCACCTTCAAACGTCCAAGTGTATGCCTATGGTGAGAATCTAGGGGAGAGATTCTTCCCCCTCCCTACGCAAAGATTATGTCTCCTTTCAGAGGTGATCTAGGTAGGAAACTAACTAAGAAAGTGTTTAGTGGGCTTCCATTCACACTAACCTTCAGTTCCCTCGATACAAGGTTGAGGCCTCACAGCCACACCGACACTTGAAAGTCATACACCCCCACAAGCTTTGGCTAGGAGCGGCATTGCTCAGTACAATAGACAAAGCCTTCTCAAGATGATAGTCAAAATCAAGAGAAGGAAGTTAACATGGCTTTGGAGTCTTTAGACTCAACAAAGCAATCTTTATTATAGTGATTTGGAATCACTGGCAATAGGTGTGTACTCACTTGGGTCATTCCCAGAGGTTCAACTTCTAGCAAGCCCTCTAAAGGTGACACAAACTTTGGCTTGGATCCAAGGGTCAGATTTTATGATTCTCTCAAAGAGAGAAGAGCATACTTCTCTACCTCTTCACCTTAGCAAACACACAAGACATGCCTATCACCGAGCTAGTTCCTCTTCAACCAATCCACAAGCTTTTGGGTTTTTGGTTCTCTCAAAGAGAGAAGAGCATAATCCCCTAACAAGTAGACGTGCTAAAGATTCACTACCTTTCCTTGCTTCCCCAAGTATCTATCATGCTAGCAAGATTTGGGTCTGAGATTCATCCATGTGCATCACTTCCATGTAATAAAGAGCCTATTACCCTAGCCTGCTATCAAGACCCTTAAGAAATTTTAACAAGGCCCTAGTTATACTATGTGAGTAAAAACAGTAAACAAGCACAATGTTTAAAATAGTCTTTGACAACCATCCTGCAAGCAAACCGTTAGCAAGTTTTTAGTCTTTATCAAGCATCCTGCAGACCATTATTATGCTGCCAAAAAAATCAGAGATATAAAAACAATAGCAAATGATAGATGTCAGGAAACAGTAACAGGAAATTTTGCAGAAACTGGAATTTTTTAAATCCTGATGGTAAGCTTCACGCAAGAAAGTGCAAGGACCGACACGAGATTGTGCTTTTTCATGTGAGAAAGTGCTAATGGAAGAAAAACTTCACGTGGCACACTTAGAAAACTCGCGCGAGATTTTGTACACAATGAAGTACATATGTATGGCAAAGTGTAGAATTTTCAAAAAAAAGTTCAAGATTGATGAGGCCAGAAATCAATTTTCTGCCCCACGGTGGGTGCCAAAATGTTTATAGCTAAACTTGGACCTCTAATCTAGCCATAGACGCAACATAGTCATTTCTCAATCATTGTATATGAAAATGAACATGAATTGTCTAATTCACACACTCAATTGAATCGACCTATTGCCTCCTATTTAGATGGGGTGTTTGAATTACTCTCAGAACGAGAGCCAACAACCATTAGACCAATTCTAAAATGGAGGATTTGAAAGCTATGAAGATGATCAAATTGCAATTAATCTAAAATGAAGATGCTATTATAATCTAAGAATGAAAGTGCAGATTTATTCTAAGAAATTTGAAAATGAATATGAGAATTAAGCTACTAACAAAATAAGCAAACTATATTAAGATGAGAATGCAATTAAATGCTACTAACATGAAACTATATTAATATGCAATAAAAAAACTTGAAAATATGAGAGAATTGAGACAAAAATCCACTATAGTTTTGGTACTCTAAAATTGCCTCTCCTAAAATGAAGAAAAGAAGGTTCATAATATAGAAGAGCCCGGGAGAAGGATGAAGAGTTTCTTGAAAAGAAATGGCTGACTCTTCATCTCCATAAATTGGAAGAATTATTTAATTAAATGAATGAATATTGCCACATGGGTGGCTTTTCGATTTATTTTGAATAATTAAATTCAAATAGAGATGTCCATTCAAATAACCAAATAATATTTAATTCCTTTGAAGTGTATTAGCTAAAGGGGGTGGAATTAATTTAATTTAAAGCACTAGGACTTTAGGATTAAATTAATTAATGCTTTAAATTAAATTAATTAATCATAGGGATTTTTAGCTAATAAATGTCAAATATTTAGGAATTAAATATAGTGTGATTAATGCAAATTTAGGGGTTTTTTTGCATTTGACACCAAGTCAAATAAAGTCAATTAGGAGACAGAATTGCCTAGTACAATAGGACTTTGATGATATATAAATTTGAAGAAATGCACCAAAATTGATTAGAATTGTAAGGTGCCAATTTTGGGGCATTACACTACCATAGGCAATGAGACAAGGTATGCCTCAAGACCCTCTGCAAATTTCAAATCCTTATAATAATCAATGGAAAAACCAAAATGTCCAAAACCCTCCTCAATATACTCAATCTACCTAGAATAACACCTGACCCAATAATCAACCAAACCAGTGGTTCAATCCACAACAACCCCAATGGCCACAACCTCCAAACCAATGACAATTGCCACAAGGAAATTGGCAACCCACTAACCAGTGGAGAGGACCTCAACAATGGCCTAATCAGAATCCTAGGTATCCACCTTTGCCACCTCTAGTTAATCCACCTGAAATTATGTTGCCTCCTACAAATACAGGTTCTCTAAAATAGACACAGTTAGATGTTCAACCACAACTGAATCCAAATAGTCAACCACAGCAAAAGAAAATGTATGCTATTGATGCTCAACAATACCCTACTTATGCACTCAACATAGTTGATATACACCTAAGATCGGGTACTACCTTACCTTCACCTAAACCCCCTCTCATCATGGAAGTGCCAGACCTTCTTGCAGCATCAGTACCACTTCCATAGAATGCTTTGCCAAATACACTTCCCCCAGCTAATGTCTCCAATCTGACTAATGTTCAGACCTCGGTAAAACCTCCTTTTTCTTAGAGGCTTAGCCTAGAAAAACCTATACCCAAAGAAGACCAACTGTTTGATATCCTTAACCAACTAAAAAATATGCATATCTAGATTCCTCTATTTCAAGACATTAAATATGTTCCTATCTATGGAAAAGAAATTAAGAAAGCTTGTCTCAAAAAGCATGGACGAAAGAAAAAGGATCCCAAAATAGTTCATGTTATAGGAAAACTAGCTGATATTATGTTGGGAAAGCTTATAATTCCAAAGTATTTTGATCCTGGGAGCCCGTTTGTCACTATCATCATTAATGGTCAGCCTGTAAAAAATGCTTTAATAGACTTAGGTGCTGCCATTAATGTCATGAATAAGGATACCATGAATAAATTGAGTATAGAAGGATTGTGAACTGCTCCAACAATCTTGCAACTTGCATATAGTTCCACTGTCACCCCTGATGGTATGATAGAGGATATAATAGTTACCTTGGACTCTTGGGAATATCTTGTTGATTTCATGATTTTATCACCCAAGGTCAATCTTGTTGGTTACCCTATTATTTTAGGACATCCATGGTTGGCAACATCTGATTCCAAAATTAGTTGTAGATTAGGGAACATGACAATTTTAGATGGGCAAGTAACTAAGAAACTAGCATTATATCCTCCAGCTCAACCTCAACCAAATTTAAGCACCCCTATATGGCTAGATTTATGAGATGGAGAAGAAGAGTTGAACTATGTGGCTCAGCTCATGATGTTACATAGGCAATCTTTTTCTGAAGTTGCAAGAGGAAGATGCAGTGATTAGGAGCATCCTTAATAATGATTGTGTTGTCATAAAAGACATTTCTGAGAGCTTTGTGTTGGAGTTGTCTAGCTACAAAGACCATGTTGAGGACTATGTTTTTCTATCAGAACCCAATATTATCCATCAGTTACTACCTTGTGAAGTATTTACCAGTCCTATCTCTAAAGTATCCATGCTTAACCTTACCGCTATTGTTGAGCTTTCCCCAGGTCATACCCTTCACGTTAATAACAAGATGCCCTCATAGTAGTTGGAGCAATTAACCAAATTCCTACAAACACATGAAAAAGCCTTTGCATGGAACTATGGAGATATGAAGGGACAGAGCCCCACACTTTGTACTCATGAGATTTATATCAATGAAGGAAGTCTACCACTCTGCCAACCTCAGAGAAGGATTAACCCAGCGTTAAGTAAAATAGTCAAAACAGAGTTACAAAAGCTGCTAGATGTTGGTTTTATATATCCGATCTCTGATAGTAAATGGGTATCACCTTTGGTCATAGTGCCTAAAAAGGGGGGTAAATGGAGAATCTATGTAGATTATAGGGAATTAAACAGAGCCACAAAGAAAGATCATTTCCCCTTACCTTTCATTGATCAAGTACTCAATACCTTAGATGGTAAAAAGTATTTTTCTTTTCTTGATGAATATAGTGGATACAATCAGATTAGTATTGCTCCAGAGGATTAGGAAAAGATGACATTCACATGTCCCTGGGGAACTTATGCATATTTTGTCCTACCATTTGGGTTGTGTAATGGTTCAACAATATTCCAGAGGGGTGTAATTATTATTTTTGTTGACATTTCACATGATTGCATGGAGATATACATGGATGATTTTATAGCATTTGGGGTCACTCTTGAAGAAGCTTTGCAGAATTTGGAAAATGTGTTGATCAGGTGCAAGGAATACAATCTCTCTCTCAACAGTGAGAAATGTTTTTTGTTGATGCAGGAAGGTGTCGTACTTGGACATTTCATTTCAGTAGTAGGTATCCAAGTAGACCCAGCAAAAAATGAGGTAATCCTCACCTTACCTACACCTACTAAGCAAAAATATGTAAGATCTTTCTTAGGACATGCTGGATATTATAGGCATTTTATTCATAATTTCAGTCAAATAGATATTCCTCTATACACATTACTTACCAAAGAGGCTGAGTTTATATGGACATCAACTTGTGATGAATACTTCCTGTAGCTTAAGTCACTTATGACAACTGCACCAATCCTTAAAGAACCTGATTGGTCTCTCCCATTTCACATACATACAGATGCTTCAGACTATGAAATAGGTGTTGTGTTAGGACAAAAGCCTAGTAATCTTGAAAATGTCATTTGCTATATCAGCAAGAGCCTACATGGACCATAGTTAAATTACATAATAACTGAAAAAGAATTATTGGTTGTCGTTTATGCCTTAAACAGATTCTACCACTATGTAATAGGTTACCCCATCTTTGTTCATACTGACCATGCAACAATCAAGTATCTAATGAACAAACCTACCATCATAGGCAGGTTCACAAGAATTTGATATAACCATTATTGACAAGCCATGGAAGGAAAATGTAGTGGCTGACTATTTATCCAGAATTCAGAATGTTGACTCAGACGCTACTATGGTTGATGATACATTCCCTGATGAACACATGTTTCATATTGCTGTCAAAAATCCATGGTATGTTGATATAGCTAATTACCTTGTAGCTGACAAAATGCCCCCACATTTCTCTCCAAAGGACAGATGAATGCTTGTTGAGAAAAGTTTCCAATTCTCTTGGATTGACAACGCCTTATTTTATACCGATCTAGACCAAATCATGAGAAGGTGTGTATGAGAGGATGAGACATATGATATACTCCACGCTTGTCATGATGAGCCATGTGGAGGCCACTTTGCAACCAAGAGGATAGCTTTGAAGATCCTGACAATAGGTTACTACTAGCCAACACTTCACAAGGATGCGGCCAACTATACAAGAAAATGTGACAAATGCCAGAGAATGGGTCGTCTGACCAAATCAGATGAAATGCCCTTAAACCCACGAGTGGTGGTAACACAATTTGATAAATGGGGCATGGATTTCTTTGGTCCAATAGACCCTCCTTCAAATGGGAAATCCTACATATTGGTATGCACAGATTATCTGACCAAATAGGTGGAAGTAAAATCCATGCACCATGCACAAGATCAAAAGGTAGCAAAGTTTTTATATGAGGATATCTTCACCCGCTATGAAGTGCAAAGAGAACTTGTAACTGACCAAGGAGCACAATTTACATCCAATTTGATCAATGAACTCATGAAGGAATACAATATCAGGCATCAAAATTCCAACCCTTACCATCCTCAAGAAAATGGTCAGGCAGAGGTCACATACAAAGAGATTGAAGCCATCTTAACAAAAATAGTTCATCTGCACTGACGAGATTGGAGAAGCCAACTCACAGAAGTAGTCTGGGCATACCACACAACCTGGAAGACAACCATAGGATTCACTCCATTTGAATTATTATATGGGAAGGTAGCAATGTTACCAATTAAATTTGAGAACAAGATATTATGTACAACACTGGAATTAAACATCAATCTTCCTGCAGCACAGAAAGAATGCCTTCTACACCTCAATTCCTTAGATGAAATGCATAAATCCACATTGGAGAGCATGTCGCTGGTATAGAAATAATGGAAGAGGTGGCATGATTCCCATATTAAGAGAAAACAGTTTCACATGGGTGATTGGACATTATTGTATGATTCCAAATTCAAAGAAATTCCAAGCAAGCTACAGACCAAATGGTTGGGACCTTATGCAATTGAATACGTCTTTAACAATGGAGTAGTCCAGTTGATCACAATAGACCTAGTGCAATTCAAATTACTCATCAATGGACATCAGCTACACGTATATCATCAGCCCCAAACAAAGGAGGACTTCCTGCATCAATTCCATAGTAACAATTCAGTCGCACCATAGAAAACACTTCTCGCAGCAGAAGGTGAAAACCTTATTCCTATAGCTTCAAAATAGCATGCCTTCAAAGTATGACCATAATAAAACTTCATGCCACATGAAGACCAATTTTATATTCACTTTTCCCTATTCTTCTTTCCAACCCATTTCATTTCTCTCTTCCATCCACCCACCATCCACATCATTCACTTTTTCTATTTCTATATTTTCAATAAGAGCCATGTCAGCTCACACATGTAGCCGCTAGAATTGTTTCACTCTCACCACCTTTTATTTCATGCATACGGTAATCAATTGCCAGGTACAAATTTTCAAATCTCTTTCCACTTTTAGCACTTAGATTTTGGTAATTATATTTAGTACTACAATAAATGTTAATTTTCAAATCTCTTTACACTTGTTAATTTTTCGTAGGGGGCAGGGGAAGTGTATTAAGTTCTAATATCATTTATAAGCTATCCTTGTCACTTCTTTGTCATTTCAAAGCTATACTTAGGCCTTGTTTCATTAAGTCCCCTTTATTCTCACACATTTGTCGTACTACAAATCTTGAATAATTCCCAATTTTCTGAAGTTGATGTGACCTGAAAAAATTATAATTAAACTATGTGGCAACTCACAGTTAAATTTATAATGTCCTCTGTAAAAACATCATTATTATTGTTTCATGCTAAAAACAACAGGGGAATTGCAAGAGAAAGGTCTGTGTTTTCAAGAAGAGTAATTGAAATTCAAGAAGGGAATAAGGTATTTGCAAAACAAGAGGGATTGAAAGATTAACAAGCTACGGTGAGTAGAAATTTGGAGGCAAAATATTTGGAAACAAATGGGTGGACAGTTGTAGAGACATGAGCTAGTGCATCATGGCATTTTGCTTACAGACATTGAAGCAGTTAGGAGGTTTAATGCATGTGGTTGGTTGGGTTATTTCCTGCAATTATCAAATTTTAATGAAGAGGTGGCAGTTGAGTTTATGAATACTTTTAAGGAAGGGCAGGTGATCATATGGGGTTTAATGGTTATTGCAACAAAAGAGAAAATAGTAGAGGTAACTAGGTTACCAGCAATTCAGGAACATTACCCCAATGAACATGATGCTAGGTCATCATGAGCCTAGTTTTCCCTTCCAAGTGATCCTCCTCTGGAGATTAGCAAGCAAGGGTGCAAATGAATGTCTCTTCCTCCACCATACAATGAGCTAGAAACACATATTATTAGGTACCTAATATGTGAGGAAAGATTTTCAAGTTTGCATGCTCATCATTTTAAGCTACTTAGCTGCATAAGGCATAGTCTCCCAATAAATGTCTCTAATTTCTTATATAATATGCTAAGTATTAGTGCTGAGGAGACTCAAAAAGGGAATACAAATTTTGTCACCCACCATGCCCTAATTAAGCTACTAGTCACAAAATCCCTTAGGGATGTCTCTCCTTTAGCATAGTTAGAATTTGTCTAGCATAAAACACTGCAACCTCATGTTGACCCTGCTAAGCAATCCCTTGAAAATGATGTAGAACCTTTTGAGCCCGCTGTGGAAATAGCTACACAAGAAAAAGAATTGGAATTACTTCAAGAAAATATTCCTTTTCCCATTCCAAAAATTAATTTCCCTACCTCTTCCACAAGGGAAGGAAAACGGAAAATTGGAGAAGAAACTCTTGATCTTGAGAATGAAATTCAAAACCCTGCAGTTCCAAAAAGTAAAAGAAAAAGGTCGAATCCTGCAACATCTGTTCTTGCAGAAGAAAGGCCAAAAAGAATCCTCAAAAAGAAGATTGCAGAGGTTGTGAAAACAATTGTGTGGAGAAGTCCTCGGATGTGAGGACAAGTGTCTCCAATTTCCCCAGAAAACCCAAGTGTTCCATTAGAAAAACCTACCACAAAGCCTTATGTTGAGTATATCTCTGACAATTCCCCTAAGAAAATAGGATTTCCTTCATCTCCTCAAAATTTGCAAGAACCTTGTGGTAATATATCACATGATGATTTGGGTGCACTTGATGAAAACCTTAATGTAGCACAAGAAAACATTGTTGAAGATGTCTAGTTGACTCCCCCACCAAACCCTGTTTATTCCCATATGTTTGTTGTGCCTTAAAAAGCAACATGGTTTACTGAATATTTTGAATAGGCTTCTAAGGAAAGGAGAAAACAGAGCACCTAATTGCAAGAATTTGGCCCTCCAACATTACAATCTATCCGCTTCAATATATATAACTAGTTTGTCTTCCAGAAAACTTGGTGGAAACAAGAAAGAAACAGAATGCAAAAAGAGATAGATGAGAAGCAAGAGGAGATAGAAGTTCTTAAGGAACAGGTGAAGAAGTAGAAGCAACAAATGGATCATGTCCTCAAACTAGCTGATCAGGTAATAGCTTGTAGACCACCTCCCAGAGTTTATGCCATCTGTTTGAAAGAACAATTCCTCCTATTTCAACTAATGATGACTATGAAGGATATAGACTGTGAGTTCAAATCAGCTCAAGAATTTTATGGATTGTACCATACCCTTCCTTCATGGCAATAGAACTTACTCTATGATCTCTATCTGCATAATTTTGTCGTTCCTCATGAAACTAAATGGAACCTGTATACACTTAAAAATGGCTTCATTAATTAATTAAATATTTATTATTTAATTGATATTGACTTGATAAATTAATTAAATATTTATTATTTAATTAATAATTATTCCTCTATTTATTAAATAGATTATTCAATTTATTTAGTAAATTCACTATAGTTTATTCCTGTATCCTAAGTCTTCTAATTAGTCTTATTAAAGTGATTTAATTAAATATACAATCACCTAAATATGACTAGGTCCCCTAGTCCACCTCACCTACCTAGTCACCTAACACATCACTTTGGCTAAAATAAATAATTATTATTAATTATTTATTAGTAATTATCCTCACCCACACATGTCCTATTCTTAAGGGCTATGTGGCCTCATAGGACTTGGTCTCATGACCACATGTCCTCTCTTAAACCAAGTCAAGAGACATGCCCTATTCCTAAGGGGCTTCTCAAGCCACCTCTAAAGGTCAAAGGTGACTCATGGGACACTTGTACAAAGAGTCCTCGTGAGGAAAAGGTCTCTCCCTCTTTCTCTCTTTGGTCTTTGTGAGACACTTGACATGTGTCTTCCCCTTCCACCTTATTCTCCTCCATGTCAATGTGAGAGGAACATCATCCCTATTCTCCCTCTCACATTCCAACTACATCCCCCTTTCTCTCAACTCCTTTAACCAAGTAAATCCTAGCCCTAGGATCTTCCACCTTTCATTCTCAACCGTAAGATTGTGCCACCTAGGCCTAGATCCTCCAAAAATCTATAAAAGGAGCCTCATTTCCCCTTTGAGAGCTAATAGGTATTTTTGTAATAGGCATTCAAGCAATCATGCATCCAAGCATTCAAGCAATCAAGCATCCATATTATCATCAAATCCATTTTGCATTCCATCCATTAGTTGCATAATCAAGCTTTAAGCTTCCTTGCATTCATCATCAAATCTCCACACTTTGGTAGCATCTTGGGAAAAGGCTTCATTTGGAAATCTGAGAGCTCAACATCTTCAAGAAATCAAGGCTAGGAGAGCAATGGAGACAAGCTACATGGTAGGTGAAGGTAAAATGTTATTTTAGCTTCATTTTGATTGTATTCTTCATTGTGGTTTGCTAATTAGTTAGATTCATTAATCTCAAAATAGTTAATTAATCATTTATAGTAGTTAGTACAGCTAATTTGCATACATTTTTTGTGCTCACCGTGGGGCCAACCCACATTTTTCACTTTCAGTTTTTAGTTTTTCATGTGCAGGTTTTTCTACAGGTTATTTCTGCGCATCCATCCACAATTCCTGTGCATCTATTAATTTCTGTTGTGCATACATTTTCTATTACCACAATCACAAATTTCATCTAGCTTTTCATTTTCTATCAAATTGTTGTGCATTCATTCAACTATTTTGCGCATACATACTTTTTTGTTGCGCATCTGTACTTTCTACGCATTCATACCATATCCTGGTGCATCCATCTTATTTTGCTATGCATACATACTTTCTACGCATGCATTCACATTTGCTGGGCATTTATTTCATTGTTCTGTGTATTTGTTTATTTCTATAGAAAAAATTATGTTTCTGTTAGATTTCATTTTAGCTAACTTTTTAACAAGTGTCTGTTTGTTCTAGTAATATTTTAGGTTGTTTTTGCAGGACGTAATTTTGAAGACCCCATTGCTAAAATTAAAAAAAAAATTCTAACAGTTTGATTGCAGATTGCCAAGGGGTTTGAAAAATAAACTACAATCTCATTTGGGCTTAAAAAAATACATGTTTTTGCTTTGTGTGTCTTCTTTAGCATAGAATCAAGTGTCTATTGTGTTTTGCTTTTTAAGCTATCTGTAATCCCAAAATTATAACAACGTATCCTCTCCCCTCGCCATTCGTGGATCTTGGGTGTAAGAGAAATTGTTATAATTTTTAGAGGGCGGTCTTTGGTGGGAAAAGAGGTACTCACCCAAAGGAACGACCCAACCAGTAACAGGCTAAAGCCAAGCCCTTCCAAACCGGTATATAAAAAATGCTAGTGTGATTAGTCTCACATTAGACAGGTGTGAATTCATTGTGGCATCCAAAATCTCCTCGAGTACCCTAGTGGTGCGCTAAAGTCCTACTTAGTAGAGGTGAAAGCCTTGCTTTGAAAGGATTGGGAGAGCCCCTTTAATTAGGAAAATGACTTGATCACAACCACCTGAATAGATGTCCTTATTAAAAGCTTTTGTATAGTGGCCAAAAACCTTCTGTCTGCTGGCTCAAGGAGTCACCCAAGCTCGTGAAGACACCCCACATTACTCACGGTTCATAGTAGAGATAGAAATTCTTTGGGAAGTAATGACCCATTGAATTTAGAACTTGGTGTGCCTGAGAAGTGAGTGCACTGTAAGGAGGAGCCTGTGCCTCCAAGTTCCTAGGTTGTCCGCTGTGAATTTGCGTGGCTGGATTTTGTTATCCTAGTGGAGATTCAGCAGATATCGTCCTTGCCAACCATAGAATTGTAAGCGTGTTTGTGCATTCATATTAGATAAGTTAGATTAAGATCATTTATGTCTTGTGTGTGTGTGTTTATGCATTTTTCATTTGCCAAAAAACTAGAAAACATCAAAAAATCAGACAAAATTCACAATCTTGCTGTTCAAATCAATCAGAAATAGAAACCTGTGCATTCATACCAATTTTTTGTGCATACATTAAACGGTTCTATGCATTTGATAATTTTTCCACGCATTGGTTACAACTTGCTGCGCATTTGTCTCTTTTGGTTGTGCATTTATCAATCTATCTTGCACATTTGTTGTTGCGCATTTACAACAGTGAGCATTTCCACAAACTTTGAAATTTTCAAAATCACTTTTTCAGATACCCATTTTTGTCCTTAGTAAGATTCTGGAAAAATATTTGAATTACACAAACTTCTGATCTTTAGTTTTACCATTTTTATCAATTTTCATCAACCTTTCTTCACCAAAAATCATCAACTCATTTCTTCTAATCCTTTGAAATTCCAAATCTAGTGTTGAAACATTACCCTATCTATCAAATTTTGATCTTTGTGAGTTTATCCTATCAGGATCTATCATCCTCAATAAAACTTACCTAGGTTACTATCTCTTGATTTTCTTTGTCATATCATAGTGAACTCTATACTTCCTATTGACTTAGATTTTATCAAGTTGTCTCATCATTTTTCAACATCTTTTCACTATCTTTTCTATCAACCATTTCCATATCTTTTCATCAAAAATCTTTCATTTCACAAATCAATTTTCCCATTTTTATGGTTCAAACTCAATCTCAGAAACTAAAACAACCCGTTGATTCATAATCCCTATACAAAATGGATGGAAACAAAAGTAATGATGAGAATCATTGGCTTGAAGCTCCTAAGAAAACTTCACTTTTTACATCTGAAGAGGAACCCATAGATCAAAAACTTAGGGATGCTACACAAGATCCTCGATTTTATCATGTCATGGAAAGACTCCTAGACCTAGATAGGGAGATGTATTTCCTCATTCTTTCTCAACAAGGAGCCAAACTACCAAGTGATTTTGATATCTCTCATCTTAGAGAACCGACTATTGTAACCAATCAAGAAATTCCTAGTAGTTCTCAAGATACTCATGGAGTAAAAGAAACCAAACTACCATTCGATGCTTCTCAAAATGATCAGCAAAACCATGCTTCCCAAAATCATGCTTCTCAAAACAATGCTTCCCACAACAATGTTTCCCAAAAAACTCAAGGAAACACATTATCTTTGGATCCCGTTCTACAACAAATCCAGATGCTTCAACAACAAATCTGTGACATCCAAACTAGATCATCAACAAAGAAGTATTCCTTGGATGATATATGTCCTTATCCTTTTGATAAGAATTTAGCAATGATTCCATTCTCTCCTCATTTTGAGGTACCAAAATTTGACAAATACAAAGGGAATTCGGATCCACAAGACCACATTCGTGAATTTTGTGCTGCTTGTATTGAAGTTGCTCACAATGACACTTATCTTATGCGACTATTTCCATGAAGTTTAGGAGGACAAGCCATGGAATGGTTCTCTAAACTACCCCCAGGCATCAAATCTTTCAATGAGCTTCTTGACAAATTTGTGACTCATTATTCCTATAACATCAAACATGAAGTCACTATACTTGATCTTTGCAATGCACATCAAAAGAATGGAGAACCCTTCCTTACTTTTTTGCAAAAATGGCATCAATTGTTTGACAAATATCCACGAACGATTCCTGAACAAGAAAAGATGGATATTTTTGTGCATAACCTTACACCAAAAATGAGTTATAGGTTACAATTGCAATGTCCACCAAACTTCAATAAGCTCATAGAAAATGGTATCAAAATTGAGGAAGCCATGGTCTGAAAAGGTGAGATCAAACTTTATTCCAAAGACAGTGTTGGGTCCTCAAATTCCAATTCCAACAACTACAACAATGACAAATCAAAATTCTGGAATAAAAACAAAAACATTGTCAATGATGGGATTTTTGATAATCATAATGTTCAACCAACACAACCCCTTCTCAATCTCACAAGTCAGGCCAATGCTACTCAAGGAACCTACAGCAATCAATCATCAAATCAAAACACCAACAAAGATTCATCTAAACCAAGATTGCCTTTTATGTCACCTCGAAGAAATTTTACTCCTTTAGGGGAATCCCTCGAATCAACATTACAGAAGTTAATCACAAAGAAACTCATTACACTTCCTGAAACAAAAGACTTTGAACCTAGAGTAAAACCTTCTTGGTGGAATGCGAATGATTATTGTGAGTTTCACAAAGGAAAAGGACATAAAACCAATGATTGTCTAAGGCTCAAAAATGTAGTTCAAGAATTAATTGAAAGCGGTGAAATTGGTGTTGATGGACATACCTCAAATGAATCACATACAGATTTCAAAGATCCACTTCCTGAGCATGAAAAAGGAGGTTCTTCCAATACTAAGAGTGACAATCAAGCTAATTATAATTCTACACCATATAGATATGTTGGTAACATTTCTAAATGTCATCCTTCTAAGTATTATGCCAATGTCATTACCATCAAAGGAAAATCAGAGATTCAACCAGTCCATGTTACTACTCGTGCTCAATCCAAAGTTACTCTCCAAGGAGTCTAGTCTAAACCAAATGCACCTCAAAACAAGTCTGTTTATGTCCCAAATTCTACACGAAATATTTCCAACCAGTACAACCTTTTGGAACAACTCAAGAAAACACCTACCCAGATATCCATCTTAGAGCTTTTGTGTCTATCCCCATCTCACAAAGATATCCTTGAAAAAGCTCTCTTAGAGACTCAGGTCCCCACAAATCTAGATCATGATCAATTTCAAGCTATGGTGGGCCATTTAACAACCCCGCATTACCTATCCTTCATTGAAAATGATGACTTAGCTATTACCCAACCTCATAATGCTCCCCTACACATCGAAGTCCTTGTCCAGAGTCACAAAATCAAATGAGTACTAATAGATGGAGGAGCTGGCTTAAATATATGTATTGAAACTAGTCCTTGCATTGGGATTTTCTAAAAATGTTGTTGATCCCAAGAAGAAAATCATGATAAAAGCTTATGATTAGGAAGAGTGGTCATCCAAGGGGTCTATTGTTCTACCAATCAGAGTAGGTCCTATAATCAAAGATGTACCTTGCCAAGTTCTAGACATGGATCTTGCTTATAACATTCTCTTGGGAAGACCATGGATTCATTCCATGCAAGCTATACCATCAACTTATCATCAATGCTTGAAATTCCCTCATAATGGTCAGGAAGTCACTCTTAAAGGAGACACTAATCCATTCCAATATTGCAGCTTTGTGAAGACATCTAATTCTTTGATACCTTATAACCATACTGGATCTTCTACAACTACACCCAGTGATCCTAGTAATATAGCATCAACTTCAAAATCAAATGGGATCAAGATCGACATCAAAGAAAGAAATATGGGAGAATACACTTTAGGTCAAGCTCTTTGCATCACAGAGTTACCTTTATCTCCTAGATCATATGGTAGATCTTTGATCACTAAACAACAATTAGAACCCCCTTCAACACTTGTTTATGATACATTTATAAGTGGGGGCACAATCTCCAAAGAGGGAGCTGAGTGTAATGCTAATCATTTGCTTAAGTCACAAAAAAATGAAGAGGATATCAAACATGAATATATATCACCTGATGTCTATGGTAAAGGGTATACTTTGCTACAAAAGATGGGATACCAAGGTGCTGGCCCTATAGGGTTACAAAGAGAAGGTTTTATCAAATCGACTTTGCAAAATCCAAACTATCAAAGAGACACTATAGGATTAGGATACAAAGGAGAAGGACCAAAAGAACCAAAAGGAAAAGCTAAGGTCACACCTTTTCATGAGATATCTAAAGCTCCTGCCTTACAATTCAGGAAGAATGGTATGTATGTAGATCCAGAGAAACAAAGGATAGCATGGAGAATCATTGATAGACTTGGGGATAATGATGATTCTGACTCAAATGATCATGAATGGGATTCATTATCTAATTGTACTAAAGAGATAGGAGTTGATGTTGTCCATCACCATAGTAACGATTACCATGAGGGAGAGAGTTCAAAGACTAACTCACTAGGATTAGTCCCACATGATACTACTTTTGTTGATTGTGAGGAAAGTGACCTTTATCTTGCGATAGATGAATCAGATGAGAGTATGGAAATAGACCTCATTGATACCATTATAAACCTTGACAACTTTTCCATCAATACCATCTTTGCCTTTGAAACTAACCTGAATGATCCAATGCCCCTTGTACATCCTGAGCTTATCGATTGGGATTCTCCCAATCATCCAGAACTTGATGTCTTCCATAATGATGATGTAATCATTGACTATCTTGGAATCAAAGATCATTTACCACCTAGAGATCACAAGTCAGGATTTTCGATAGAACTCAATGACATGGCCTACTTTGGTGAGAATGCCAATCCTTTCAATCATAATAATATAAAAATAATCAACAGATCTAATGGTGAAAACCACTTAGTGGTAGTATTAGATCCAAAAATAGTAAAAAGAAATGACGTGTCTGATGGTGAAAACCCCTTTGAGGCACCTGACGATGGAAGGATTGACACTCTTCCCAACTATCTGTATCGAGAGCAATCTGCTATTCTTATAGAACCAACAGTACCAAAGAGCAACTTACCAAAGAGAAATGACCACAATCTTTCATGATATGATGCATACCATTATGGAAGATTATGTTGACAACATTTTAGCAAAATCCAAAGATAGAGTTGGTCATTTGAGAGTGTTGGATAGAATATTTACCTAGATGGAAAAGTATCAGATTCAACTCAATCCAAAGAAATGTGCATTCGGAGTCACATCTGGTAAACTGTTAGGGTACATTGTCTCAACCAAAGGAATCGAAGTAGATCCAGAAAAGGTTAAAGCAATAATGGAGATGGCTTCCCCCACTAACATCATTTAGTTAAGATCCTTGTAGGGACATCTCCAATCCATCCGAAGATTTTTTTCTCAACTAGCAAATCGAAGTCATCCCTTTCAACATTTGTTGCATAAAAATATCTTATTCTAATGGGATGATAAGTGTGAAGAAGCTTTCAATAAAATCAAGCAATATCTAGTGAATCTTCCAACTCTGATGTCACCAATTCTAGGCAAGCCACTCTTGCTCTACATTTCAGCTACGACAGTCTCACTAGGTGCTCTTCTAGCTTAGCAAGATCATGAAGGAAAAGAAAAAGCAATCTATTATATCAGTCGCACCCTACTGGGATATGAGCTAAACTATTCTCCTATAGAAAGAGCATGTCTGGTTGTTGTTTTTGCTTCACAAAAGTGGTGACATTACATGTTGTCACATTCAATCTAGCTCATCATAAAGATTGATCCTTTAAAGTATCTATTAAGCAAAACAACAATGACAGGCAGATTGGCTAAGTGGGTCATGCTACTTAGTGAGTTTGATATTAAATATGTAGACAGGAAGGCTATCAAAGGTCAAGTGATAGCAGATCAGCTAGCAGATGCTCCATTAATGGATGACCAACCTATACACACAGAGTTTCCTGATGCATACATCTTGGCTTTATCTACACAAACATGGCAACTATATTTTGATGGATCATATACTCAACAGGGTTCAGGAGCTTGTATTCTCTTTGTCACACCACAAGGATACACAATTCTGAAATCTTACAAGCTACTCTTTCCTTGCACCAATAATGTAGCAGAATATGAAGCTTTGATAATTGGGTTAAAGATGGCTCTACAATGGAAAGTAACTGAAATAAATGTCTATGGGGATTCTTAGTTGATTATAAACTAGGTTAATGATTATTATCAAACTAAAGATGATAAGTTATTACCATATAAACGTATGCTTGAGGACTTCAAACAATATTTCTCAGTCATCACTTTTGAGCAGATTCCTCGGCATGATAACAAGGCTGTCGATGCAATGGCAACGATTGCTTCTTTGTTTGATACAGAAGATACCAAGGTCCGTTTTGAGTTCTTGGTGGAATCCCTGATTTGTCCTGCATATGATGATCTTGATATGAGTATTATATGTCATCTTATTAGACACGACTCCCCAATCTATGGAAAAATCTATTCCTATCTAAAAAATGAAATCCTACCCCCTGACCTATCCCAAAATCAAAAATGAACTTTTCTCCACCAAGCCTCCTGCTATGTCCTAATATCTAATACCCTTTATCAATGAGGTCTTGATGGTACTCTCCTATGATGTCTCAAGCATGATGAAGCTCAAACTACCTTGAAAGATGTACATGAGGGTATTTGTGGGACACATTTGAGTGGTCTCTCTTTGGCTAAGAAAATCATGTGTATGGGTTATTATTGGCCTACCATGGAAATAGATTCCTTTCATTTTGCTAGGGCATGCAAGAAATGTCAGATACATGGAAACCTTATTCATGCTCCAGCACAAGAGTTACATCCTTTTACAACTACCTTGCCATTCAGTTGGTGGGGGCTCAACCTCGTGGGCACTATCAACCCTCCATCTTCCAACAATCACAAATAGATTATCACTGCAATAGAGTATTTTACTAAATGGATTGAGGTCGTTCCATTGATTAGTGCCACAGGGAAAAAAATATCCATGTTTATCCTAAATTATATCATTTGTAGATATGGTATACCTATGTATCTCATTACTGATCATGGGAAATAGTTTCAAAATTAGGACATGGATGAATTGTGTGCAAAATTCCATATCATCCATAACTATTCCACCATATACTATCCCCAAGGAAACAGCCAAGCTGAGGCGTCAAATAAAACTATTGTTAAAATCCTACAAAAGACTGTCAATGAAGCTGGCCATGACTAGCATATCCAACTAAATCTAGCCTTATGGGCTTATCGTACCTCCATCTATACTCCTACTGGAGCCACCCCATATTCCCTTGTCTATGGATCTGAAGCAATCCTACCCCTCGAGGTCAAGTTGCCTTCACTTCGTGTCACTCTCAAAGATTTGATTCTAGATGAAGACTATAGAGTTGCACAATTAACTGAACTAGAGCTAGTGGATGAACACCATCAGAGAGCTTATGATCATTTGAAAGTCTATCAACAGCATATATCTCATTAGTATAACAGCAAGGTAAAAATCAGAGACTTTCAATTGGGTGACTTAGTCCTTCGCGAAAATCCAAAGAATCAATTGCATCATGAGAAGAAGGGCAAGTTCGAACCCAATTGGTTAGGTCCTTTTGTAGTCACAGCAATTTATGGTTCCGGGGCTTATCAATTGTCCACACCTGAGGGAGATCCTTTGGATAAACCTCTTAACAGTATCCATCTCAAGAAGTTCTATCCTTGAAATCCCAATGCAAGGGCTATGTATATATTTTGTAAATACAAAAAATCATAAAAATCCAAAACAAAAAAAAAAATCAAAAGAAAATTGCAATAAAAGCATGTGGTGAAAACCTAGAAACAGGTGCCATGTGTATCAAGTTAGCTCCTTTATCTATAAGGATTCTTCTAGTTTGTCCATTCATTTGTATATATCCACAATAAAATGGCTAGTCAGTCCCCATTCCCACCATGTATATATCATAATAAAATGGCCAATTCATACACCATCCATTATATCCACCCATAATAAAACCCCATCATAGCTTGATCATTTTTCATGGTCTTCATCCTAGTCTTGTTGCATCCTTCTTCATCCATAATAAGTCAGTCCATTACCTAGTTGGGGGCATGTCCTCGACTTAGTTCAGGAAGTGGATCTATGATCGTCGTGACTCTTAGAGGACAGAATGGAGTATTTTCACCAGACAAGCAAACACAATCAAACATTCTTTCACAATGATATCTTTATGATGAATCATGATCTGTGATCTATCCTTCGAAACATGGCTGTTTATCTATCGATTCTTGACTATACATCATCAATTGAACTAATCACTATATCTTACACTATCTTTTGGCAAAAGAAATGTATATTCATGATGGGCATGTTAGAATGATTTGTTGTAGATTATGCATTCATAGCTGGATTTCATTGTTATCATGTTTCCTATGCTATTCCATGATATCTTTGACATGAGTTTGAAACTCCCATATGTCATTGATTAGGATAGCCAGGATAAGGCATGGTATTTTCTTTTATTGATGTTTGTGGGATATTTTTTGATGAAATCAAAAGAACAAATAATTGGGGTGTCTGCGCATAAGTGCCTTCATCCATTTAATAGTATTGACAACATCCAAATCATGTTGCTCTACAAATGCTATTTATGGTGATATGTTAGCACATACCTCAACTCCAAATATTTGTTCCCCAATGGAGGGGGGGAATATTCCTTGTCTATTATGCAAATGAAACTCGGGTCATCTCGGTTCAAGTATACCTAGATGCTTGTCAAGTTTGCTACATTAAACTCCATGCAAGAAGTGCTCAGGTCGTCCTGGTTTAATTATACCATGATGCTTGCATTTTCTTGCAACATAACGAGCTCAATGATAAAAATCAAATTCCAAGTTATTATGAAGTTCTAAGATGTTACCTGAAGTTGTGGAGATATACTCATTTCATATGGCATTTTATTTAAATAGTTCATGACTTGCATATCAGTGCTCCTTTTATAGGGATTTGTAGGATATCTTTCTTATTAGGTTATCTGTGCTCCTGGTCCATTCTTCTTGTGTCAGATACATTGTTATTTCAGTTGAGGACATTTGGACAATCAAAACATTAATGTTTCATTTTGAATTGTATAACATATAATCAACTTCATTTAGGCCATGCATTATCTTTATTTGTTATGTTCATTTGTATATTATCCATTTATATTATATGCATGTTTCATGTGTTGTTTTGTTATAGTTGTCATAGCATCTCCTTATCTTTTCATTAGGGTGAACATTGTATATTTTAGTCATCTTATGAACATTTTCATTTATTATCCATTATATGCATTTTACATCATTTATTTCTTATCCATTGCATGTATTTCCAATCATAATTCATTTATTATCCATTATATACATTTTATATCATTTATTTCTTATCCATTGCATGTATTGTAAATCATCATTCATTTATTTCATTTATTTATGTCCATTTATTATCCATTATCCACATTGTTCATTACATCATTTCATTAGTCATCACGTAGCATCGTATAGTGTAAAATCATTTAAGACATGCATTTATATCAACATCATATGATTAACCATTAAGCATCAAATATCTCAAATAGAATATAAAGCATTTTGCATTCTAAGACATACATTCTATGCATATTAAAGTAAATCATCACATCTTGCATATGTCAGTACGCACATGTATAAAATCATCAAAGTAAATCATGATAGAACTGCATCACTGTATATATAGAGTCCATCATATAGAGCCACTCATATAAAGTCCATCAGATACAACAAAACTATCCAAATGTCTAGTGATATATAGAAATATAACAATGTGTCCAAAGTCAGTGTCCATCAAGTCAAAAATAATAATGATACAATGATAACATGATACAAGTGTATACAATGATCTCTCAAAATCTATGAGCCACTACTTCCAGACTTTTTTTGTCTCTGTCTATGAGATGCAATGCGGCCCCATGCTACTGAATCACCTGATGTTGAGGATCCACCCTGATCTCCTGAACTTGTCAGTGCTTTAGGAGGGCGTGATGATACACCTCCACTACCAGCTAGTTCCTCTCTCTCATAAACCACAGTCCTAATAGCTACTAAGCTCTCTCTGTAGCTCCCAATCCACTGATCTCTCAGGACCGCTTGTCTGTAAGCCTCTCGCCAGTAGGATATCTCCTTCCCGGCACATACCATGGCTCTCAAGCTATCTCCATGAGGAACCAAATCCTCTGTACACTGCAACTCATCCAAAAACATCTCTGACTCCCCGAGTCTCTCAATCGTTGCATCCCACTCATGCCTCAATACTCCCATATGGCTCTCTAGCCTCTCAATTTGTCTCTCCAGACCAGGAACATGGTCTACCTGCACTTGTGTCATGGCTAGTCAGACTAGCAATGAATCTATATTAGAATCCTCCTCCTCCATAGCATCTCTCCGTAAATAGGGATCCTATCCCCCAATGTTGAATCTATATCAGGATCCTCCTCCTCCGCAGCATCTCTCTGTAAATAGGGATCCTATCTCCCAACGTCCATCTCTATTGCCTCCTCCTGAGCATCTACATCCACAACCTCCATAGGTGCATCCTGCTCATCCAATCCATCATCAAGGATCTGTCCACCCTGTACAACTCCACCCTGTGCTAATAGAACATCTACCTCATCATGTGCCTGTACAAATGGTCCCTGTACTGGGGCAGTTGGTATCTATACCTGAGCCACTAGTACCTATAGTGGAGCTCCTACAGCTAACTATGTTGGCTGTGCTAGCTGTACCAGAGGCTATCTCCGTCCATGTCTAGCTAGGGGTGGCATCAATCCCCTCTGCCTCACACCACCTCCTCTCATCTGAGGACCAGCCCTATCACCTCTCCCTCCATCTCCTCCATCACCTCCTCCACCATCACCATCATCTCCTCTCCCTCATCCCCACCTATCTCTCCCTCGGCATCTCCCGTGGTGTCTATCTGCTGGATCTCTCTCTGGTGGCCTAGTTATCGGATCCGTCAAGTGAGGAACAAGAAAGTCTCTCAGGAACTGCTCTAGATCTACTATCATCCCAGGATCCACAACACCCTATCGCATCATCCATGCCTAGAATGGCATGTCCAAAAACACCTGTCAGGCCACATAAAAAGATGCCATAGGTCCCCAATCCCGTCTCTCCTGATGAGTCCTAGTGAACTCTGTCACTCCCTGGGGCATGCCCTGGATCCTGCCAAACTGGCGCAGAACCTGGCTAACTACCTGTCTCTCCAAAATAAAGGGCGTCCACCCTATCAGCCATCGTGACTCAAAACAAAATCCCAGCTACTGCTCATCATCCCAGGGCTCATAGCCTAGGTAAGGCCTCCATGTCACTGAATCCAATGTATCAAAGGTGTAACGCCAGAACTCTAAGTGTCCCAATTTTGCCTGAGACAAAACTAATGAATATAGATGGATATACGGTTTTCTTGCGCCACAAAATCTAATGGCTTTGGTCATGTCACTACAATGTGCTCCCATGCCCAAACATGGAGTAATGTGATGCTTGCTGATAGTGATGCTCCTTTATGATACACCACTTGATGAAGATCATGATATAGGTGAGCTAATAAACAAACCCCCCAAGAAAAATAGGTCCCATCCAACATCCATTGTAGAGTGCAGCCCCATCCAACTGCAAATCCATGTGTTCTATGATCAGGGCAAACGAAACCCCCAATCGCTCTAGCTAGTACCACTGGTAAAGGCTCATACAAATCCACCATGTCCTCTCAGCTAATCTCCCCCTCATCAATGTCATCATCTCCAAAGATGGCTCTACACTCTGTCATTCCATTGTGTCGATCATAATGTACTAACTCCCCTGTGATAGGAAGTCAGAGGATGTGATATTCATCCTCTAGTGTAACAGTCATCTCCCATGTCGGAAGATGGAAGGTACTCCTCTCCGAGTGCCACCGCTCTGCCAGTGTCATCATCATACTTTGGTTCAGCCTAATCTCGAGCGTGTAAATCACATGATATAACCTAGATGCACCAATCAAGAGTCTGTCAATCTCTAATAGTGCCGGTCTCAGATTCTGTGTGACAAGATATCTCTCCTGTGCCATTAGAATATCAGTAATATCCTCCTATACAAATCAAATAAAATCAAGCTATCATATTTTGATAAACTGATCTACAACATCTATCTATCCTCTTATATCAACTACAAACATGTTCTATCACGTGTTTTAACAGATGATTTTATCAATCATCTAGTATCAAGACTAGTTAACTAGCAACCATGCTACAATGTTGCCTATCTTGACCTAATCGATCAAATTTAACTGCCGACAAATCTAATCGGCTTATCGACATCTTGTTTGACCTGTTTGACTTTCTAATTTGACCAAATTCTATCCATAAAACAAATGTGCAGCACAGAAAAATGCATGCGCCATAACCTTTCACATTTGCACAGAATATCATGTATGCGCAATTTTCTTGCACATTTGCGCAACAAATCTAGACAAATGCGTTGTAATAACATATGCGCACTTTTATTTTATATTTGTGCCGCCTCATATTTCTTCTAACACATATGCGCAGCTGCCCTAAATGAATGTGCAAAAGTAAATATTTTCTACACAAACATGCCTAGTTGTTGTGCATTCATGCGCCACAACTGCACATATGTTCAGCGATCAAGAACACAAAAATTTTCTAATCTAAACCTAAGATTAGATATAAACTAACATGCTACAAATCCATTGTAAATCATTCAAAACCATCGAATTGACAAAGAGGATCGAATCACCTACCAACTCAGCCGAATCAGGTGGTCGCTAGAAGCGTCTAGCCCTCTCGAAGCGGTGATCTGACAATAGGAACGACATCCTGGTGGCTCTGCTCTTCTCTCTCTCATGCTCTGATCTCCAAATGACAAGTGTGCACAATGAGCTTATTGTGGATGCCTTAGCCCTATTTATAGCCTATGGACCCTATGTGCTTGGTGTGTGGACCCTATCTTTTGTTTTTCTTCCATTTCACCCCGTTTTCACCCATCTTTTCTCCTATTTCTTTCGTGAGATTGATTATCCAACATAAAAAAAAACAAAATTTTAAAAAAAATGATGAAATAATTTTTTTTGTTAATCAATCTCTCGAGGGGGCATGCTTAGGTCATTTCAGACATTGTCTAGGGCAAGGGCAAAATACTTGAAATTTCTTTGAAACAATGTGGCACGTACATTATGTCAAAGAGGGGCAAAATGTATACACTTAAAAATGGCTTCATTAATTAATTAAATATTTATTATTTAATTGATATTGACTTGATAAATTAATTAAATATTTATTATTTAATTAATAATTATTCATCTATTTATTAAATAGATTATTCAATTTATTTAGTAAATTCACTATAGTTTATTCATGTATCCTAAGTCTTCTAATTAGTCTTATTAAAGTGATTTAATTAAATATACAATCACCTAAATATGACTAGGTCCCCTAGTCCACCTCACCTACCTAGTCACCTAACACATCACTTTGGCTAAAATAAATAATTATTATTAATTATTTATTAGTAATTATCCTCACCCACACATGTCCTATTCTTAAGGGCTATGTGGCCTCATAGGACTTGGTCTCATGACCACATGTTCTCTCTTAAACCAAGTCAAGAGACATGCCCTATTCCTAAGGGGCTTCTCAAGCCACCTCTAAGGGTCAAAGGTGACTCATGGGACACTTGTACAAAGAGTCCTCATGAGGAAAAGGTCTCTCCCTCTTTCTCTCTTTGGTCTTTGTGAGACACTTGACATGTGTCTTCCCCTTCCACCTTATTCTCCTCCATGTCAATGTGAGAGGAACATCATCCCTATTCTCCCTCTCACATTCCAACTACATCCCCCTTTCTCTCAACTCCTTCAACCAAGTAAATCCTAGCCCTAGGATCTTCCACCTTTCATTCTCAACCGTAAGATTGTGCTACCTAGGCCTAGATCCTCCAAAAATCTATAAAAGGAGCCTCATTTCCCCTTTGAGAGCTAATAGGTATTTTTGTAATAGGCATTCAAGCAATCAAGCATCCAAGCATCCAAGCATTCAAGCAATCAAGCATCCATATTATCATCAAATCCATTTTGCATTCCATCCATTAGTTGCATAATCAAGCTTTAAGCTTCCTTGCATTCGTCATCAAATCTCCACACTTTGGTAGCATCTTGGGAAAAGGCTTCATTTGGAAATCTAAGAGCTCAACATCTTCAAGAAATCAAGGCTAGGAGAGCAATGGAGACAAGCTACATGGTAGGTGAAGGTAAAATGTTATTTTAGCTTCATTTTGATTGTATTCTTCATTATAGTTTGCTAATTAGTTAGATTCATTAATCTTAAAATAGTTAATTAATCATTTGTAGTAGTTAGTACAGCTAATTTTCATATAGAACCCTTTGCTTTACATAGGAGATATCCATTTGAGAGCCCTAATGTCTTAGATGCATAATGAGACAAATTATGGCAGGTAGTTAAATAACTACAGAGACCTGAAAAAGTCTAAACCGTTACTCTTAAGGGCTGAATTGAGAAAACTTGATGTCCTCCTAAGAGATTGGCTTAACCTAACCTATGGAAGGCCAAAACCTAAAATCAAAGAAAATGTCTTTGCACTCAGAGATAGGGTTTACAAGGAGTATCAAGGGTTACCCTATTTTACATTCCAGAGATCTCTCACCGGGGTAAGAAGCAGATGGAATAGGCTACCTCAGGTCTTTAAGAAATTTGAGCAACATAGCCCAATAAATTTCAAAGCAGCTGCAAACAAAGAAACCAGGTACATGCAACTAAGACAATAGATTAGAAGAGAATGGTGGTTTCCCCTATCTTTCCAACCGCCAACACTCTTATGGCCACTGTATGATATCAACGCTACCAAACTAGACCATCTGCAGGAGGAACATCATACAAATTACTGGGCAAGGACAAGAGGATTCTATTATACTTTTAAGAGTGGAAATAAGGGAAAGACAAGTGTTGGTGATTTCAAATCTATAGCCAGAAAGTGTAATGCTTGAGGACAAGCATTATGCTTGTCGGGGGGTAGATGATGAGACAATTTATTGTCTCTATTTTGTGATAATCTATATGCTTTGTTAAAACATTTCCAAGACATTCATGGACCTATAACTATTTGAACTTGTGATAAGTACAGTTAAAACCACCAAGATTATGGCTAGTTAGATATGACATGTTTTGCTAAACATTATATATAAATTATAGTACTTCATATAGCTACTTTAATCTGTGTTCTAATATTTGGGTAAAAATTGACTAGTTGACTTGTATACATATCCGTGTGCTACTAACCTACTAGGAAAACAAGGAACAACTAGAGAGTGGATTGACTGCATTAAAGAAGAAACATTGAAGTTCCAGCTATGATAGAGAAAGCCAACATAGCACCGAGGATCATGCCGCTACTGTGGAGGAGCCACCATCCTAGAGAATATAGGAAACAACTCTGCTATATTTCCTTAGTGCTCATTATTTTGTTGAATCAATTATCCAAACTTTATTTTACTTTGTTGTAGGTTGTTGTATTTCCTTCTTCTATGGTGAGACTTAGTCAAAACTTACTTTCATGCTTTCAATAAGCATCAATCCTCTATATAAAGGGATTTGATTGGTTAAGTTGTGTAATGAGAAAATATATACAAATGTTGTGTTTAGCATAGCAGAGGTACTCTTTCTATTTTTCATGTCTTGTTCCATTACTATGTAATCAGTTTATAATAATATAATGAAAGAGTGATTTTGAAGTATTTTCTATGTTAGTAGTTAGCAAAAGCCAACCAAGGTGGCCCACTTGGGAGGTGGAGTAGATTAGGATAGAGTAGAATTACCTTCTGTATTTCCCATGCTTTCAAGTAGAAGTTACTATTTTACTCCTGTAGCATTATTACTGTGAATGTTCCTGCAGCACTTGCAGAGATAGACATAGTGAATGCTTTAAGTTGCTAAAATAGGCTTAGGTTAAGTTTACAAGATTTCAGCAGTAATTTCATTAAGTAGTTAAGTGTGCTTACTTTCCTATAGAAATAGCATAGGTTTCTTTCATGCACTTTATCTTCCTACAACATAGGTAGTATGACTCTTTGAGGGACTTAGTGCACAAACTGTGTTGTCCCATTTCAAGTATATGTCCCTGGGTTGACAATCTAAATGCATTTCATGATGGAAAAAGTAATCTTTATTATGAATACATTATTCTTAAGAGAGACAATGACATGATTATCATTACCTATTGTGAGACTGTTTAGTATCAATTAATTTGGAGCTACCGTATTTTACTTTATATTGGTTTATTATTACATATGTTGTGATATGTGCAAAGGATGTCTTTCATTATGGATACCTTGTGGTATCATTTGTATTTGAATTTCATGTATATGATGTTGTATCTATTTGCATTATGTGGAGACTTTGTATGGTTGGTGTATTAAGTAGATTAATTAATATTTGCGTAATCTACATCAAGGAACCCTCGAGATCTGTAATCTATATTTGAGTTATATTTGTATGTATGAGTTGTAATTATATTGTATTACTTCCTCATTATTATACATTGTTGTTGTGTAAACTCTGAAAAAAAAAATTGTAAACTTAGTAGCATGTTTAGGTTAATTTCTCATGGGTTCCCTGGCAGGGCATTACACAACAATCATGTGTTTATGCAAACTGAAATAAAAAATCACTTATTTCTAATTCATCTCATGATGAAATAGTAAGAAACTCTCTAAAAACAACAATCCATTATTTCTTAACAAAGAAACAAGGATATGTTTCATATTGTTAGCACCTACACAAAAGGGGGCAATTATTAGATGAACCATCATACATGTCAATATATCCCTCATGAGAAATTTTTGACATAGAATGTTTTAGGACAACACTTGAGTTTCAAAGATAGCCTTTGATTTCCAAATTGAATACTCATTTTGGTCTAGTTTTTGGAGTTAAATCTATACTTCCATTTATGGTCGATGCGAGGAGTAAGAGGTAGATAATAAAAGACTTTCTTCAAATGGTGATTATTGAAATGTCTAATGCACAACCTTTAATCCTTGAAATACTTGCATTCCTTAAGGGTTCATAATTTCACAAAATGATTCAAAGAAATAGTTATCACAAAAGTTTGCACTTGTTCTTAAGGTATGAACCCCAAGAAACCTTGTGGAATATTGAAACAACCTCCAATGGGACCTTGTGCATGTAAGGTTGATTCTCCCAAGAAGGTCAGCTTCCTTCCAATCAAGGCACACCTAAACTAAAACTTTGAGGGTAAAATGGAAGACAAATAATACAAGAAAGGAAAAGGGGGTGATGCACTAGATTGATTATGGTTTATACCTACCTAAGACACCACATAACACCAACAATCACCTAAACATACACAAGTTTCAACTCTAATCTACCTTTCAAGGATTTATATGCAAGTCGGAATCAATGAGATGTTGCAAGGAAAGATTGATTCACACTACAACATCCATGAGCATATTAGACACAAACATACAAATTTGAAACATAGAAAAGAAACACTCAACACAAGGCAAGATATATGCACTTGAGCTAGTTGAATGGTGAACAAAAAGGTAAAAACATAGTTTTTCATTGATGTGAGGCAAGGCGTAGTTACAATTATAGAGCCTAAGTTGTTGCAAGAGAACTAGAGAGAACAACCCAAAAATGTTTACAATATTGCTTTTATAGATCAAGCATGACTCATATTATAACATTAATTTTAAACTCCAACCACACTAAAGTTAAGTTTATAGAACAACTGAACTTAAAAAGAAAACAAATTATATCAAAATTTGATCTTTATGTGCAAATAGATTCATGAAGTGACAAGAAAAGGCCTAAATGATGCATCTAGCAGATGGAAAGGCCAACCATATCCTTTCAAGTGAGTAAACAAACATGGGGATGCATTGTCATCATGTATACAAAGTGAAAAGTGTAGTTTAGCATTAAATACTCAGTCTTGGTATCGTGTCATGATGACTAATAGTCAAATCATGTTGTTGGCAAAAAACATGAAAATGGCAAACACAATGTGTTGGCCCACCCAAGATTTCAGTGAGACATGTCATTTCACTAGGACATCATTTATCTCTCTTAGATCTTCATTTTACCTCTGATGAACATCAAGTTCATTTTTATATCAATGAGACATATCATATGTCTCATCAACATTCAGCCTTTCAGGTTACATCGCCATCAGGGGGACATCATTTACCTCTTGTTGAACATTGATGTCTCATTGACATTCTACCTTATTTAATTTCAGAAAGAAAAAAGGGAAGCTCCAGCAAACCAATAAGTTAACACTAGGGGAGGATAAAATGACAAGTTTGTAATAAAATTTGATAACATGACAGGTTAGCCACTATAAAACATGACATTTTACCCTGCTATAATATAGTTCAGCTCATGATAATAAGTCCCAGATTAGTTATCTATGATGGGCTAATTATGGCAAAAATAGCCAACATTTCTAGTGACTCACAGGGGATTCTTGTCTATTAAGAATATGATCAATGGTGTTAAGAAATCCATTGGGCATAGAGTTACTAGCGTTGAAAATATGATGTTTTAGCCACCATTAGCTTCATAAAATCTACAACTTCTGTAACCTAAGAAAAAGACCAAAAAATACTATCTATAGGAGGGAAATAGATTTTTCTCATACACTTCTTAGAAAATAATAAAATCTAACCTACTATGTACAATATTTACAAATAAAAATGTCAAATAAAGCCATTAACTGGCTCATTGAATTAGGTTCCCTTTCCAACTAGATTTTGGTTCTTTTCATGCACATGGGAAACTATCCAAGGCAGCAAGAATGATAGGCATACAACATGGTGTTGGACTACCATCCTAATGCTAAGAACAAAGAAGCTCTCCAATAATTGGACATTGTCTTTTGAAGCAATAAAAAATTGCTCTTCCTTGTGACATTCCCCCTCATGCTCTTAAATAAGCATGATCAGGTGCAACTTGCATATTTTTTGCAAAGCTAGATGCCATATGGGGAATCCTCTTGATGGTTCTAGGTATAAGAGATCATCCTTGACCTTGTTGTTGTGCTTTGCAACCTTGGTATCCAGCTAGCTTGAATGTGGATTTGATGGCATGATTGGTAGTGTGTGGATCTCCACTTATTGTTGTTTCAACACATGTTCTTTAGATGTAGGAGATGATGGCTTTCTGGATATCATGAGACTTCAAGATCATACAAATCTATCTCCCACATGTTTCACATGATCCCCTTGTCATAATAGTCCCTATGATGGCATAAAGAAGAAACAAACTCTTCTTCTTGGGTGGTTTTCTCTATTATGACATTATTCATAGGTTGGGAAGTAACCCCATGCATACCAATGTGCTCATCCTCAAGGACAAGGATTTCCTTGTGATGTTCTTCCTCCTCTACCTCATGTTGTAGCATTTATTTCTCCTCTTTTTGTAACTACTCTTGTATTATCTCTAGTGTGATAAAAGATGCATCCACCTCCTCAAATTCCTTTAATAAGGTATGATGATCAAATAAAGGCTCGCAAGCATCAAGATGAGAAGGTGTATGAGGAGTAGGCTAAGGATCCTTATATCTTGAAATGGAAACCTTAGGAGGCTCACTCCTAAAGCTAGAAAAATTTCATTTGGGTGGCTCTTCTTTAGTTGGCAGATTTGGCAATGTGGTAGGTGAGTGGGCCTCTATGTCTTGTGCAAATTCTTGTGTGGGAGGGGGTTCACTTTGCCTAAAGCTAGATGGTGCAGGAGCACCTTAGGGTCTTAGTAAATATCATTTACAATTTTATCTTGTAGATGGTTCTATCCAACCATCAATGAATAAGGACTAAGATAAAGTCCCAATATGTGTGTGAGAGTCTTGTAGATATGAGTGTCTAGTTTCTTAAGTCTTTCTCCTGGTCCTAAAAGTCCTAATCAATCAATTTTTAGCATGAATGTAAAAGTTTCAAATGGTCAAATGTATGGACTAGGACTCCAAAGTGAATAATAAGTTAATAAATGATGTCTAAGTATGATTTTGGGTCCATTAGATTGATTTTGGGTGGACTTAGAAAAGTTAGGAGCAAGGGAGTAGCACAAATTTAAAAGTTGCTCATGACAACTTTACAATTTTGTAAAGTTGTCATGACAACTTTCCTTAAATCTTGCAAAAGCCCTTAAATGAGGAAGAAGTCTGAACCTAGGGTATAAAAACATGTGGAAGGACTATTTAAGGTCAAATGAACCCTAACACGAGGGTTGGTCATCATTGTGTATGGACTTGTTTTTGGAAAGAAGGAGGAACAATCATAATTTAGAATCATAGTCAATTATCTAAGCCATAATCCAAAATCTAATGGATTGAATGATTTACTATTCTTACATGATTTGTTAGAGTTTTATATGTAGGCCAACTGTGTGGCATTAGATTTAGGATTTTGTATCTTTCATTAGTAGATTGTAAATTATTTTTGTTTTGACAGTTTCACTATCCTGTACAGAGCTAGGTGGATAAAAATGGCTCCTTCTTGATTTCCATCAGTTGAATCTTCATGGCCACTTGGAGTCAAGAAGTAAATTGTACATACCTTGTATATATGTGTTTTGGGTTCTTTTTTAGTAGGTTCACTATTTTTACAAGCAATCCCTAAGTGAGTCCATGGTTACCCGGCTAGGTGCTTGTGGGGTTGCAAAGAATTAAAGAAGGAAGGGATGGATTGGTTTATACCAATATCAAATTGGGAAGATTTAATGAAGGTTTCAAGGCTTCTTGGTTGAGAGGAGGAGAGAAAATGAGCTCATCTAGACACTCTTGGGGCCATTAAGCTGCAGACTAGTCCAAAGACCCTAGTATCCCTTAAACATAGGGGTTTCTTGAAAAACCATTGTACAGACACTTTGGGAAGCTTAAACCTAGAAAATGTCAAAGCCTAGGATGAGTGTATAAAGAATCCAAAGTTGGTTTGGAGAGTTGTTAAGAGAAGTTGGGCAAAAATCCAGATTCGCTAAAATTAGGAGGCCTAATTGGGGCAAAAAGGCTACAAGGCCTAAAATATAGGTAACCAAGAGATCAATAGGAAACCCTACGAAGAATTGGTGGAAAGGGTTACAAAATATATTGAAAGAATGGTGAACAAGTCAAAACACCAAATTCCATGCTTGTGAAGAATTGACACATAGATTGTTTGATAGGTCCCATAAAGGCATAGTGGACCTTTGAAGGGAAAAGTTAGTGGTTTAAGTTGATTGGTGGGATCTTGTAGAAGAGTGGTATTGATAGAAGTGTCCTCTAGCTAGGGTAGAGTTAAGTATCATATAAATGCCAAGAAGGAGCCTTATGAAGAGCCAAAGAGCTCAAGAGTTGTGGATCTCCCCATCAAAGTGGTATTAGAGCCAAAGAAAGGCCTAGGAAAAGTACTGTGAATGTCAGAGTTGAGCGAGTCAATAGGTGAGAGCACCATGGTGACAAATGTAGAACTAGAAAGAGAGGTGACAGAGCAAAGGGAGAAAAATAGACTCCTTGAAGAAACCCTAGAGGATCGGAAGGACAAACTTGAGGAAGTTGTCGAGGAAGCTGACAAGATGAAGGAGAAGTTAGAGACTAATGAAGACAAAGGAAAAGCAGTGAATGATGATGACTATATACCAGAACTAGATCCTGCAATGCAAGAGGAACCCTTTAATTAAAGCCATCAAGGCATTGGGTGGTAAGGCACTTGAGGGTTTACCCCTACTCACTGGAAAGATGGACTCAAAGTTAGTCATGGAGTGGATTGAAGGGATGGAGAATCACTTTGAATGTGAAGGTGTCATAGAGGCACAGAAGGTGAAGGTTTCCAAAGCAAGACTCAGGGGACCAGCCCTAACTTGGTGGAAATTCCTTCAAGAAGAGAGGGAAAGAGAAGAGAAAAGACCAATAGCAAATTGGAGGGCTATGGTAACAAAATTAAAGAGAATTACTTGCCATAGGATCCTGAGATCCAATTGCATAAGAAAAGACAAAGTCTTAGACAAAAATAAATGAATGTGGCCTCTTATACCAAGGAATTCCAAAAATTATTCCTAAGGTCTAAGGTACAAGAAAATGAAAGTATTAGAGTGGCAAGGTACCTAGGAGGATTAAGGTGGAGCATCCGAGAAGAGATCAGTTTTTGGTTCACAAGTTTTTTCAATTAGCACTTAAGGTGAGAGAGAAAAATAAAAAGAAGCAAGATGCTAACCCTAGAGTTAGAGGAAGAGGAAGAGACACTAGAGGACACAGAGGTGGATATGGTGGAAGGAACATTGAGCTAAGGATCCAAGGAGATTCCAAACTGATTGAACAAGTAAATGATCCAAGTAACAAAGGTATTTATGGTAGAGGTAGAAGTTCTAACAGTGGAGGAAGGGGCAGATATGGTGGGTTTAGCAGAGGATCACACTTTACTAGTTTGAAATGCTACAATTGTGGACAACTAGGTCACCTTGCCTATAGATGTCCTGATAAAGCCTCGTCATCACAAGGTGAGAAGAAGATATCTTATGTGCAAGAAGGAGAAGGTCATGAGAATCCAACATAGGTTCCACTTGACTTAGAGAAAGGTGAAAATATCATGCGTAGGAGAATATTAATTAAAGAGCCTAGTAAGGAAGAGCACAAATAGAGAAGGGTGCTCTTTAGGATCAAATGCATGATCCTTAGCAAGGTGTGTATATTATTCATAGACTCAAGGTCAAAAAATAATGTGATCTCAGAGGAGGGAATATAGAAGTTGAAACTGACCAAGATACCCCATGCCAATCCATACAAAGTGACTTGGTTAAATGGATGGTAGAACATACTAGTTAGTGAGCAGGTGTGGGTTGAGTTCACTATAGGAAAGTACCAAGACAAGATACTTTGTGATGTATTACCCATGGATGCCTGCTACTGATTTCTAGGAAGACCATGGCAGTATGACAAGGAAGTAGTCCACCATGGCAAGGAGAATAAGTATACATTTAAGAAGGATGGGGTCACTTATAAAATCTAGTCTCTAATAGAAGAAGAAACTGTGAGGACTTTGGACACTAGAACACTCCTAATGAGTGGAAAAGAATTCCTACATGACATGAAGAAGGAAGAAGGGACTAGTTATGCTATCATGATGAAACCAAAGGAATAAGAGACACATAAACAATCATCTATACCTGCATAGGTTAAGAAACTGTTAGACTAGCTCAAGGACATCATTTGCGATGGAACACCAGCCATCCTACCTCCACAAAGGGCTATTAGCCATCAAATTGAATTTGTACCAGGGGCATCATTACCTAATAAAACTGATTACAAAATGACACCGAAGCAAAATAAGGAGATTGCAAGGCAAGTACCAGAATTGTTGGACCAAGGCCTAATCAAAAAGAGTATAAGCCCATGTGTTGTACCAGTTGTCTTGGCACCCAAAAAAGGAGGCACATGGAGGATGTGCACTGACTCTAGGGCAATAAATAGGATAACCATTAGGTATAGGTTTTTTATCCCTAGGATAGAAGACATAATGGATTGTCTAGGGGGTGCCAAATACTATTCTAAAATTGACCTTAAGAGTGGGTACTATCAAATTAGGATGAAAGAGGGGGATGAGTTGAAATCTGATTTCAAAACCATAGAGGGGCTCTATGAGTGGTTAGTAATTCCATTTGGCCTCACAAATGCACCTAGCACCTTCATGAGAGTTATGAATGAAGTCTTAAAAGATTACATAGGTGTGTTTGTAGTAGTGTATCTATATGACATCCTAGTCTTTAGCAAGACAAAAGAAGAGCATATGAAACACCTAGAGATTGTGCTAAGGAGACTAGAAGAAGAGAAGTTGACTATTAACCTTGAAAAGAGTGAGCTCATGAAACAAGAACTTGTCTATTTAGGCTTTATAGTCTCACAAGGTGACTTGAAAATGAACAAGAGTAAAGTAGAGGCAATACTAAGTTGGTCCACTCCTAAAATAGGGACAAAAGTGAGCATCTTCCATGGATTAGCTCAGTTCTATAGGAATTTTGTAAGGAGGTTCAGTGAGATATGTACACCAATATTGGATACTATAAAAGGTGGAGTCAAAACTAAATTCAAATGGACCAAGGAATTCAATGATGGTTTTGAGAGGTTAAAGACAACAATAGCCACACAACCTATCCTAGTGCTACCAAGCTTTGATAGATTGGTCATTGTGGAGTGTGATGCCAGCAACATAGTTGTGGGAGCAATGCTTAGTCGGGAAGGGAGACCGGTAGCCTTCTATAGTGAAAGATTAAATGAGGCCAAGTCAAGGTACCCATCTTATGATTTAGAGCTTTATGCATTGGTCCAAGCCCTCAAGAAGTGGAGGCATTACCTATTGCCCAAAGAATTTGTTGTGTACACAGATAACCAAGCTCTTAGCTATATCAACACTCAAGAAAAACTCAATCTTAGACACATCAAATGGATGGAATTTCTACAGTAATATACATTTACTATCAAGCATAAGAAAGGGTAGAATAATAAAGTTGTAGATGCCCTTAGTAGGAGGCTATTCATTGTCCAAGAAATTAAATTGCAGAGCATAGGGGTTGAAGGATTCAAGGACTTGTATGAAGGAGATGAGGACTTCTCAAAGGTCTATAAGGTATGCATTAATTTTAATAATCACTTTCATAGTGAATTTTTTGATTATAGACTACATAATGGGTTGCTATTTAAGCGTAAACAATTGTGTGTTCCAAGAGGCTCAATGAGGGAAAACCTCATTCAAGAAAAATATAATGGAAGCCTTAGTGGTCACTTTGGGTTGAATAAGACTTTAGATTTAGTTGAAAGATTTTACTACTAGCCCAAAATGCAGAGGGATGTAAGAAAATATGTAGATCAATGTGGGGTGTGTCATACATCCAAAGGCACATCTTCAAATGCAGGACTTTATCAGCCATTCCTACACCTAAAAGACCTTGGGAATGTATAAGCATGGACTTTATAGTGGGATTACCAATGATAAAGATTGGTTTGGATAGTCTGTATATTGTGGTGGATAGATTTAGTAAGATGAGCCACTTTATACCTTGCACAACAACCCATGATGCTAGCTACATTATACAAATCTTCTTTAGGGAAATAGTAAGGATCCATGGCTTGCCAATCAACATTGTTTCAAACAAAGATGTTAAATTTATGGGACATCTTTGGAAAACACTTTGGAAGAGGTTGGGAACCAACTTGGCACATAACACTACATATCATCCTCAAACAGATGGTCAAATAGAGGTAATAAATAGGGTTCTTGGAAACTTCCTAAGATTTTTGAATAAAGAGTATGGCCAAGCATGGGACCAAGTACTCCCTCAAGCTAAATTTTCCTACAATATTGATAGTACAAACTGGTCCATAGGTAAGAGCCCATTTGAAATTGTATATAGGCTTCATCCAAGAGGAATTTGTGAGCTTAGAGAGTTAAAAGGTCATGAAGGGGTTAGTGGACATGCTGATGATTTTTCCCAATCTATGAGAGAGGTACATGAACAAGTGAAGAAGACTCTAATGGAGGCAAACCAAAACCTCAAAGCTAAGGTAGATGAGGGGAGAAGAGATCTGTAGTTTGAAGTATAAGATTTGGTGATGGTGTATCTCAATAAGGCTCGACTACAAAAGGGAATCCCAGGAAAGCTTCAGATGAAGATATTTGGCCCATGTAGAGTGTTGGATAAGTATAGTCCTGATGCCTACAAAGTGGATTTACCCAAGGAACTATGTTAGAAATTATAAAGAAGAAGTAGAGCAAGGGAAATAACCCAAGTGTGAGTGCATGAAAAATAAATTACCAAGATCACCAAGAGAGAGAGAGAGAGGAAATACTTCAAGGAATCAAGCCACAAAATCAACAAAGTGCTCCAAGAACAATAATAACTCAAGGATTTTTGAAAGGGGAAAAGAAAAGAAAAACCCCTTGTGAATTATGAATGAGGCTCAAAGCCAAAGGAAGAATAAATAATGTAGCACAAATCTCATTACAATATGGAGAGCAAGAATGAGAGAATAGATGAGATTAATTGAGCAAGTGTGTGAGAGGCATCTCTTAGGTAGAGATGAGTGGAGGAGTTTGCATGTAACTCCCATCTCAAATGAATGCCACATTCATATTTTGTGTGTGATAAATGTGAGATTCCTCTTAAGGAGGAATATCTAATTTCCTTATTAAAGGAATTACAAAAAAGTGACATGTCCTCCTACTTTGACTAGAGGAAAAATACAATATAGGATACCTTGGTTTATCCTTTAATTACATATTATCACCAAGGAAAGATTAATTTCTAACACCCCCCTTTAATCTTTACTTGGCATGATTACATCAATAGGTATCAAAGCCAAATATTTACAATGATTTTGAGATGTTTCTTTTGAAAGAGTCTTCACTAGGATGTCTTTGGCTTGATCATCTTGCATGTCTTCAACTTGTGCTTTGGAGCTTGAATGGTACATAGGTCTTTTGGAAAAGTGAATAGTACTTTGAGAAAACAAAGGTGTATGTGCTTGTTGAGGGAAGCCCAAATCTTTAAGTGGCCATTGAGATTCTTGAGATGTATGTGTACATTTTGAATATTCATTTTCAGTAGAAAATGGAGATGGATCAATACTTGAGCCTGCAATAAGGCAAAATCCACTAGTGGATCTCCCATAATTGGGATCTCCTAGTGCTGAATCAGTAACACTTTGGAAAGAAAAATCACATTGCAAATCATGAGGCAAATAATCAGAAATGCAATCTTCAGTTACATAAAAAAAATCTGTAGTGTATTCATCATAATATGAATCATCAAGAGGAGTAGAGCTAGTATAAGCATCACTAGTATTATCATTATCCTCCACAACAATCATAAGATAAGTACTATCATCATGAAATTCATCTTGAGTAATAAACATATCTTGCAAAGTAACATTAAGAAAGTTAGATATAATTTCCTCTTCTTGGTCAAACATATCATCAACATGAGAGCAAGGATCATCAAATTTCATTGCATCATAAGGAGAGAGCATATAATCACTTTGCGTAGGAAGATAGTAATCAAGAGGGTTATCCCAAGAATATCCATCATCATGATATTCATCCCAAATAGTATTATCATCAAAATGAGAAGTAGACATCCCATAACGAATAGTAAAAGCATGACAAGTGTTATTATTATGATAGGTTTCATTATTAGGAGGAGATTACTTTTCATGTTTAAGTTTCTTAAAACAATTATTGATCACATGACCAACTTTCCCACAATAATTACAATGGGGTCTATTATAATTGTTATGATAACCATTATTATGATTATTTGAATAACCATTATTATGATTATTGCTACGATAATTATTATTGTTATTGGAATAATTATTGTTATGATGATTAGTATGTGAGTTATTATTTATATTTTGAGTTTTAGATACAAAAACATGTTCAACAGATTTAATAGTACCAAATTGCAATAATTTTGCTTCCTCTTGACGTAATAAGTTTTGAAAAATAGCATAAGTTAAAAGAGGAGCTAAACTAGAAATAGCAAGCTGCAAATGAATATTAGTGATAAATTGTTGAAACTCTTTAGGAAGACATTTCTTTAAGATAATAGTAATTAGTCTAGTATCAGTTAAAGTAACATTAACACCAACTAATTGAGTTCTAATTGCATCAAACCTGAGTAAGAATTCATCCATATTTTTAAAATCAGTATACCTTAAGTCTTCCAAGTTGTCTTGGAGCCAAATCTTACATGATTCAGAGGAGCTGTCGTAGGTTTGCTTCAAGACATCACATGCTACATGAGCTTTGGTGCAATGTCCAATCAAGACATAGAGATCAGGACTGATGGCGAGTCCAATTAGACTGAGTGCTTCATCATTCTTAACTTGCCAGACATCTTTGGCAGTTTGAGCAGCAAAGGCGATTGGTTCAATAGTCGCATCTGTGGAAACTTCAAGCAAATGTTTAAAACGGAATAGAAAGGAAACATGAGTTTTCCATTGATGATAGTTATAACTATTTAGTTTAATTTTCAGAATTAGAGTAGACATGTTGAAAGTAGCAAGATAAAGATAACATAATTAAAGTATTAAAATGATTAATTGCACAAAAGGATGACAGAAATAGAAATAACAAGGGCCTAATGAATGTAGAAGTGCAATTTATCTTAATGTTAATAATACTATGAATAACTTAAATATAAATATAAATTTTGTTTAAAACAAGTAAAAAGGATTAAATGTTATTTAAGTGTTGAATGTAAACATAAGGAAATGATAAAATAATTAATAATTTGAAGATTTAAATATTAAAACACAACCTTTATATGAGAGTAAAGAAAGATTTAAATATTTGAAATGAATTTAAATTATTAATATAAACTAAAATAACAAATTCAAAAAAAATGAATGAGTTCCTATTTTTAATAAAAAAACTAAGTTGTTATATGTAGAAGCTAAAAGTTTAAATTTACTAACTTTAGTTAATGAAGTATAATAAGGAACGTCTAAATTTATGTTAACTATTATGAAGAATCTTATTGCATAAATCTTACACCAGATGGGAGGAATGTCTAAATTTTGGGTTCCACCATTGCACCAAATGTGTCATATTCTAAGATTGCAAGCTAACTAAATGCAGACAGCAGTAAGGAAAAAGAGAACATTATAAAAAAATGTTAATGACAAAAATGTTAATGCAGCATCTGAATGATTATAGTTTATTAGCTGTGCACAGAGGAGAAAGGTATCTCAGAAAAATGTTAAAAACAAAAATTTTAATGAAGCATCTGAAAGGCATAGTTATTGGCTAGTCAAATCTCAATCACCCAAGAGTTAAAAAAAATTGAGCAGGCATCCAAATCAAATATTTTTGGCTGCAGATTTAGTTGGCTTGGTAGCTTGTTTCACCAAGTTAATTGAATGTGTGGGCAAAGCACACAATACTACTAAGAGGGCACTGTATGAGAAGGGAAGAGACCAGGCATATAAGAGTATTCAAGATAAGCTAAAAGAATTAGAAGGACAACTTGTTGTTGAGAGAAAGGGTCGAATAAAAGGCAAGGAAAAAAGTGTGGAAGAAGGAGGCAGCGATAAAAGGTTTGGGAGCGATTTATTGAAGCAAGGGAGGAATAATACAGAGAAACTTGTTGGCGAAGCAATGGATCAAGTCCTCCCAAGTCCAAACAAGAGAAAGTTATATTTTCCCTTGATTTTATTGATTCAATTTGCTGCATAAAATGTTAGTAAGATATATGGTAACTTTCAATTTATATTGATCCGCAATTCCCTCAAACTACAGAGATACATGGAAAAAGACATAGCACTATCAGTTTATATTTCATTAAATCAATATAAATCTTAGTTTTTTTTTCACAGTCCATTATTATTGTATTTGATGCTTTTGGTTGTAAAAAAATGCATACCTTGTTTATATCCTAAAAAAAAAATTTAACAAAACTACAGATAAGGCAACTAACAACTACCTTAAAAAGATAAAATGGTACCTTAATGATAAACTGAGAATAATGGTAAAAAATGATTGAGACAAAGATAAGAAAGAAAAATAGGAAACTTTATATATAAAAGAATGTTATATCATAATATGCTGGTATTGTCTGTTGTGCAGCTTGATGGTGCCGAGCTTTGTTTGCAGTGTTCCTATCTTTTCAGAGATTACCCGAGGCTGGCCTTATTGATGGTGGGTGGGACAATATAACAAACGAAAAAAGAATTGTAGTTTGAAGACAAATATAACATATATTGAAGCACACGCTTAAGCACAACATGAGATTTTGAACAAAAAAAATGTATAGTTATTGGTTTGTTGTATTACTAAAAATGTATAGTTGCAAAGTCATAACAGTGATAAAAAAATAGAGATAAAGAAATACAAACTAAAAAAAAATGTTAGATATGAGCAATAATTTCAGATCCTGCACAAAATGATTAGAGAAAAAAAATGAATAAAAATCCTGCAAGAAATCTTAGAAGCAGATTTAAAGAAAACTTGAAAAGAAGAATAAATGGACTTAGATCTAGCGGCAAGCCATCCAAATCTAAGTTCTAAGAGAGAGAAAAAACTAATATGTTAGATTGCAATCAAATAATGAAGAAAAAACCTACAAAACAAAGTTAGATAACAAAAAAAGAGCTTTCTCCTTCAGAACCAAAATATCCCCCAAATTTCCCTACATGCAACACTCAACAAACAAGGGTTAAACCAACTATGATACCATGTTAGAAATTATAAAGAAGAAGTAGAGAAAGGGAAAGAACCCAAGTGTGAGTGCATGAAAAAGAAATTACCAAGATCACCAAGAGAGAGAGAGAGAGAGAAATGCTTCAAGGAATCAAGCCACAAGATCAACAAAGTGCTCCAAGAACAACAAGAACTCAAGGATTTTTGAAAGGGGAGAAGAAAAGAAAAACCCCTTGTGAATTATGAATGAGGCTCAAAGTCAAAGGAAGAAGAAAGAATGGAGCACAAATCTCATTACAATATGGAGAGAAAGAATGAGAGAATGGAGAAGATTAATTGAGAAAGTGTGTGAGAGGCATCTCTTAAGTAGAGATGAGTGCAGGAGTTTGCATGTAACTCCCATCTCAAATGAATGCCACATTCATACTATGTGTGTGACAAATGTGAGATTCCTCTTAAGGAGGAATATCTAATTTCCTTATTAAAGGAATTACAAAAAATTGACATGTCCTCCTACTTGGACTAGAGGACAAATACAATATAGGATACCTTGGTTTATCCTTTAATTACATATTATCACCAAGGAAAGATTAATTTCTAACAAACTATTTATCTCCCCAATTTTAAATGCGAAAGAATTGATCAAGTACAAAGGCCCTGATGTTAAAGATCAAGAGTACAATGTAGAAGTGGCAAAGGATGTGGAAGAACTCAGTGTACTTATCCAAACCAAACCTCAAGCTGAAATAATCTTAGACACTCGGGTACAAAAGAAGACTAGGCACATGGTATGCATGGAAAACCTAGTCAAATGGTTGCATAAACCTGAATTAGAGGCTATTTGGATAGCAAAGAGTGACTTCAAGAATCATGGCATCGGTTTAGAATCCATCACACCTCAAGTAACTTAATTTCCTTGTTGCAGGGGGAGAATGGTGCAGGAGCGCCTTAGGGTCTTAGTAAACATCCTTTACAATTTTGGCTTGTAGATGGTTCTAGCCAACCATTAGTGAATAAGGACTAAGATAAATTCCCAATATGTGTGTGAGAGTCTTGTAGATAGGAGTGTCTAGTTGCTTAAGTCTTTACCCTAGTCCTAAAATTCCCAATCAGTTAGTTTTTAGCATGAACCTAGAAGTGTCAACTGGTCAAATGTATGGACTAGGACTCCAAAGTGAGAAAAAATTTAATAAATGACATAAAAGTTTGATTTTGGGTCCATTAGATTGATTTTGGGTGGACTTAGACAAGCTAGGAGCAAGGGACTAGAACAAATTGAAAAGTTGTCATGAAAACTTTCCTTAAATCTTGCAAAAGCCCTTAAATGAGGAAGAAGGTTGAACCTAGGGTATAAACATGTTTGGAAGGATTATTTAAGGTCAAATTAACCCTAAGATGAGGGTTGGTCATCATTGTGTACAAACTTGTTTTTGGAAAGAAGGAGGAACAGTCACAGTTTAGAATCACAGTCAATTATCTAAGCCATAATCCATAATCTAATGGATCGAATGGTTAATTGTTATTAAATGTTTTGTTAGAGTTTTATATGTAGGCCAACTATATGGCATTATATTTAGGATTTTGTATCTTTCAATAGTAGATTATAAATTCTTTTTGTTTTGACAATTTCACTGTCTTGTACAGAGCTAAGTGGATAAAAATGGCTCCTTCTTGATTTACATCGGTTGAATCTTCATGGCCACTTGGAATCAAGAATGAAATTGTACATACCTTGTATATATTTTTTTTGGTTCTTTTTGAGAAGGTTCACTATTTTTCCAAGCAAGCCCTAGATGAGTCCATGGTTACCAGGCTAGGTGCTTATGGGGTTGCAGAGAATTAAAGAAGGGATGGATTGGTTTGTGCCAATATCAAATTTGGAAGAGTGAAGGAAGGTGTCAAGACTTTTTGGTTGAGAGGAGGAGAGAAAATGAGCTCATCTAGACACCCTTGGGTCCATTAAGTTGCAGACTGGTCCAGAGACCCTAATAGCCCTTAGAAATAGGGGTTTCTTGAAAAACCACTATACAGACACTTTGGGAAGCTTAAACCTAGAAAATATCAAAGCCTAGGATGAGTTTATAAAGAATCCAAAGTTGGTTTGGAGAGTTTTTAAGAGAATTTGGGAGAAAATCTAGATTTACTAAAATCAGGAGGCCTAATTGGGGCAAAAAGGCTACAAGGCCTAAAATATAGGTAACCAAGAATGAAGAATTGGTGGAAAGGGTTCCACAATCTATTGAAAAGAATGGTGAACAAGTAAAAACACCAAATTCCATGCTTGTGAAGGATTGACACATAGATTTCTTGACAGGTCCCATGGAGGCATAATGGACCTTTGAAGGGAAAAGTTAGTGGTTTAAGTTGATTGGTGGGATCTTGTAGAAGATTGGCATTGATAGAAGTTTCCTTGGTTAGGGTAGAGTTAAGTATCCTAGAAAGGCCAAGAAGGATCCTTGTGAAGAGCCAGAGAGATAAAGAGTTGTGGATCTCCCCATTACTATAAAACTTATTCCTAAGAGCCTCATATGCTTTAGATGATTTCACTTCAGCAATATTGATCATCATCTCTTCATTTTCTATAGCTATCCTTCTTGCAAGGTCCTCCTCAAATTGTATTTTTTGTGCCTCCCTCTCTTTCTCTTAGAAATAGGACTAGTGAGCCATATCCTGTTGTTTTCCTTGTTGGGATTCCATACATAAGAGATGATCTAATAAGTTACTGCAATTTTTTGTGCATGCATCCATTGATTTCTTTGGATCTCATTCAACTATTCGATCCCATCCAATAAAAGGATTCTTAACGCATTATATCTCATCTTGCCTAAGGATTGGGGCAGGTTGGGGACCTCGATGAGAAATAGGCCTAGGAATGTAGGGCTTGTTACTAAGGTCATACACCTTATCTTGGAGCTTATAAAGATCATAAATAGGTTTAAAAGGTGTAGATGGATAACCATTTGATGTTGTGGAGGGATTTGGGTCATAACTAGGCTGAGGTTTTGGTTGATATTGATAGTAGGAGGGAGAAGGAGAAACATTTTTCTTGATATGGAGGGGGTAATAATAAACATTTCTTTGGAAAGGGTCCATGTTTAGGCATTCAAATAAACAATTTCATAGAAAACTTGAAGAAACATAAAAAATCATATATGATCTTTACACATACCAACACTTGGGCAGCTTGAAACCAGTAGATTTTGCACTTAGAGTGGCCATGGTGTTTGATGAAATACCTCTAAAGGATGATGGAACTAATAAAAACACTAAAATTCTTAGTGAATGGAATTTATATTGGTCCACCAATTGGTGCTCTTGAAACTAATTAGATCTTTGTCCCATCGAACCTCCTAAAAATTTTTATAACACAAGTTTGCACCTATACTTGAGATATGACCCCAAAGAAACCTTGTGAAACATTGAAACAACCTCCAAGTATGGGACCTTGTCCATGTAAGGCTAATTCTCCAAACAATGTTAGCTTCCTTCCAATCAAGGTGCACCTAAACTAAAACTTTTAGGGGAAAAGAGAAGAAGGGTAATGTAAGAAGGGTAAAGAGGGTGATGTACCAGATTGATTGTGGTTTCTCCCTACCTAAGACTAGACATAACACTAATAAGAACCCAAACATACACAAGTTTCAAATCTAATCTACCTTTCAAGGATTTATATGGAAGTCTGAATCAATGAGATGTTGCAAAGAAAGATAGATTCGCACTACAACATCTATGAGTATTTTAAATACAACTATACAAAATTGAAACACAAAAAAGAAACACTCAACACAAGGAAAGATACATGCACAAGCTATTTAAATGGTAGTAAAAACATATATTTTCTTTAATGTGAGGCAAGACATGTTTACAGTTGCAAAGCCTAATCTCTTGCAAGAGAACCAGAGAGAACAACCCAAAAAATATTTACAATATTACTTTTATAGATCAAGCATAACTCGGATTACATCATAAAGTTCAAACTCCAACTACACTGAAATCAAGGTTACAAAATAGAAAGATAGAAAAAAAAACAAATCAAACCAAAAGTTGATCTCTATGTGTAAGTAGTTTCATGAAGTGACAAGAAAAGGCCCAAATGATGCATTTGGTAGATGGAAGGGACAACCATATCCCTGCAAGTGAGTAAATGAGCATGGGGATGCAATGGTGTTGCATTTACATGGACAAAATAGTATTTCAACATTTAATATTCAATCTTGGTATTGTTCCATGGCCGCTAACAGTCAAATTGTGTCGCTGGCAAAAATGTTGAAATGTCAAACACGATGTGTTGTCCTGCCTGAGATTTTGGTGAGACGTGCCATTTCACTGGGACATCATTTTTCTCTCTTAATCTTAATTGTCCCTCTGATGAATATCATGCTCATTTGTATTTTGATGAGACATTCCATATGTCTCATCAATATTCAACCTTATTTCATTTCAACAAAGGAAGCTCTAGTAGACCAACAAGCAAATATCGTGGGAGGATAACATGACAGGTTTCAACAAACTTTGGATAACATGACAGGTTAGCCACTGGAAAACATGAATTCTTAGCCCTTTGTAGTAGAGTTCAGCCCATGATAATGTGTCTCGGATCAATTATATCTGATGGGCTAATGGTGGCAATAATAGCTAGTAGAAACTGCGCATAAATATCAAAATTATTTATATTTGTTGTACAACCTGTAACACTACCATGAAGCCCAATCCAAAGCAAAAAAAATAAGATGTCCTTGAATTGTTGAACTCCTTTCTTGAACAAATAATAGACATGTCCAAGGAAGCTAATAGCCAATGGTTACTTATGATTGTATGCACCCTAAAATGGTCGCCTAGACTTTGGGCCCTATTTCTGCAATTTATCAAATCCCTGAATCAATATTTTCAAAAATCAACAATATCAATTATATCAATTTCCTTGATCAAATCATAATCAATTCAATATTTCCTAAGGTTTGAGCCTTATTTAATTTAAAAGAAATAAAAATAAAAATCTTATTTAATTAAGAGAACATGCTCCCTTTTAATTAATTAAAAATCTCTTTTAATTAATTAAAAATCTCTTTTAATTAACTAAAAATCTCTTTTAATTAAATAATAAAATCACTTTATCCTAAGCCTTTATTTAATTAAAAAGAATTTTCTCCCATTTTATTTAAATAAAAAATCCCCTCTTTTCTTCTTATCCTATGTTGCACAAATAAAATATTATTCTTATTTTATAAAAAGAGAAAAAGTACTTTTTGTCTCATATGAACACTAAAGTCAACTCTTATTTTCCTATTGGAAGATATTTGTGCACAAGGATCAAGCTTCTTTTTTCTCCACCATTGATTAAGTCTTTTGCCTCTTAATCACAATGGTCTATTCATTTTCACTTCCTATAAAAGAAGAGTTATCTTCCTCATTTTCATATCTTAAATTTTTATGCTAATATTATGCTGCAGGTTTTCTAGGTCATTTGGAGCTCTTTGAAGACATTCTACATCCAAGCTTTGAAGACTTGTCATTGCATTTCATTATAGTTGCATATTTCCTTTCTTAGTTGCATTATCATGGCATATTAGCTTAGATTTCCTTTTATGCAATAGATTAACTTGCATTGTCATATAGATTTGCATTGCATTGCATACATTTGGTTTCATTGGAGATATTGGCATTGTTGCTCTTGTCTTTGATTTGGAATCTCTCATTGTGTGGTTGACTAGCAAGGTCATGAGTTTATAGTTCTAGCTGAGAGCAATTTTACAAATCTTGCAACTCCATGCATAGAGAGCTATGGATCGATTTGTGATGGCTCATTCTTGAGTTTTCTTGCATGTAAGGATTCATAGAAGTGTGACAACATTTTAGCACACATTTTTGGCACCCACCGTGGGGCAGAGTAGATTAGCTTTGTCCTTTAATTTTGCATTTTCTGTCATTTTTTTCGGCATAAATCGCGGTCTCTGATTTTCTGTTTCAAGTTTTCCGTGTGCTAATTTTATCTCAGGCAGTTTCTATGCTTTTGTCCATGATTTCTGTGCATCTGTAATGTTCTGTTGCACATATACACTTTTTGCACTTTGGTTTCTCTGTTCTGCTGCGCATCAACACTTTCTGCGCATCCGTCTCATATAGCTGCGCATTTGTTTCACTGTTCTGCGCATCCATTACATATAGCTGCACATTTATAGTTTTTGCACTTTGATTCTGATTTGTTGCGTATCTACTTCATTTCCCTGCGCATTTATATTTGTTGCGCTAACGTTTCTATTTGTTGCGCTTTTATTACCTATTTTTGAGAAATTTTTGCAAATGGTATCAAAAATCTAAGTGTGATATATCGTTGGAAAGGTCTTTCCGTGCCTAATCCAACCATAATAGTTTCATTTTCAAATTTTATCATTTGATCAGTCATTTTTTGCAGATTATCTAATTTTTCATGTGCTAACCATTGTTAGATTTTGGATTTTGCTAACCTTTTGTTGGTCTAACAAGTTGTTTTGAAGGTGCTCTTGCTTTCATCGAAAATGCTTAAAATTGTTTGAGGTACTTTGTTCTATCTCTACAACATTTGGATTTTGGGATTAAAATTGAACCTCTCATGTGTTTGGCTTGAGTGTTTACATGCTTTCATAGAACACATTTCAATTGATGCTCTTAATGGAAAATGAATGAACATAGATTTATTTTCATACAAGTTTGTGTAAGTGAATGCTTGTGTTTAAACCTTAAGTAATTCTTAGTTCCAATATCAAATATCTCATTGAGTGATTGAGGGCATGGATTCATTCCTTGTTTACATAAGGAGGTTAAATGCACCACTTTGTGGACTCACTCTATATTTGCTTGGAAAGTTAAATATTCCATTGATTCAACCCTTTGTCATTTGTGAGTAGTATTGATAAGCAATCTTCGATTACTTGTGATTGATCTAGATTGCTATCTTGGGTTATTGGACTCGCTAATCTGCTGGCCCCTCATTTCGACCCCGTGGTTGCAAGATCAGCACCACATTAAAGGGGAGGGGTCTACAGGAAAGAAGCGTTAATTGATCCACTAGGCAACCCTTTTGTGCTTTTTGGAACTCACTTATTTTTTAAGGTGTGGACTCACTTTGAGTTGATGTGAGGAGTTAAGTGTTCCACTTTTGGACTCACTTTGAGTTTGTGTAAGGAGTTAAATGTTCCACTTTTGGACTCATTTTGAGTTTGTGTGAAGAGTTAAATGTTCCACCTTGTGGACTCGCTTTACATTCACTTGAAGAGTTAAATGTTCCACTTGTGGACTCGCTTCACATTCACTTGAAGAGTTAAATGTTCCACTTTTGGACTCACTTCACATTTACTTGAAGAGTTAAATGTTCCACCTTTAGTGCTCTAAATACTTTTGATAGTGAATTACTTAATTTTATTTCTAGAAGGTTTGCTTGGGGACACACCACCTCAAGGGACAACCTTAACTCCCATGTTCTGATGGAGTATAAATAGCAGGTGGTGAATCGAAAGACACCTCTCTTGAGAATTGAGTTTGATATCACTCTTGGCTAAGCCTCGAATAACTTTATACCTTTGAGAAGTGAAGGAGGAGATTTGGGTTACCGTCTCCCCCCGATTGTGTGATTTCAGATTCTTCTCATCTACGGATTTGGGCCTCACGTACCTTGTGTATATCGAGGACTCTTTAGAAAAGCCATGTATATCTTTGTAGATAGCTTGATAAGGTGTTGTTGTGTTCTAAGTGTCTGCTAAAATATCTTCAATAACATACACAAGTAGAACCTTTAAAGAGTAAGAATACTAAGTCACTATCTCTGTTCATGCGCAAGGTTACTTTGTCCCTTGCCCATTGCTTGAAGACTGTTTGCTTGAATTCCCTGGTTGTTGTTCTATGTGCTTGATCACCATTGAAAAATATTTTGAAAAATCTAATTGGAATACTAAAACTAAGTTTCGTCCTATTGTAGTGAGTTCTCCTTAAAAGCTTGGTCTTCCTTGGTCAGTCCAGATCTCAGATCCTAGGTGTTGTCATGTTGCTCAACATCTCAATGAACGTTATGGTATCAATTGCACAAGATGACTCTTAGTCTTCTTCTTTCTTCTCCATTTCCCATGTCCTTCTAAAGTCTTCTATTCCCATGGGAAATTCTTCTTCTTCTTCTTGATTTTTTTCCTCTTACTATCTAGTCTACTTTCTTCTATTCATTTATTCATTTCTTCCATGCTTGATTCTTCCTCTTCTATAACCATGAATCTTGACTATCTAGCTTTGAAACCTTTATTAAGAATAGATGATCTTGAGCTCATTGACATATTCGAAAAGTGTTGTTCCTCCAAAATTCTCATGAGTGATGAATTTATAGCAAAAATAAAAGAAAAGATGATTAAATCAGATGTCTTTGCTAGGATCATAGACATGATCATATCACAACCTTCTTCTTCTAAACGTTCTTCATCATCTAAGTTTTCTCATTCTTCCTCATCTTCCAAATCTTACCATGACTCTTCTAAACATTATTCACATTCTTCATTATCCAAGTCTTCTTCTTCCACTAAGTCTTCAATTTCCTCTTCTTCACGATCTCATTCTTCTTCTACTTTTCCCAAGAGTCTTACTTCTCTTTAGAAGACATACCACAAAAAGCAACGTGATAGTCCTTATGATGTCTCTTCCACAAAGAGTGACACACCCACCTATGATGACTATGATGACTATGATGATGAACAATGTAGTGATGCCCATGAAACTTCTATTCCTAAGCATCATCCTCGTGGTACACTTGTGATTTCTAAGGGGGAGTCGTATTGGGTAGACTATGATGGTGATCCATATGACTCTAAATTTGAAGAATTATTTGATGATTTTTGCGAACAATACAATATTCCTACTAAGGAAGAAAAAATCTACAGCACTGATTTCAAACGTCAAAAAAATATCTCCTCTAAAAGTTCTCATGTTGAAAATAAAGGTTGTGCTCTCAAGCAAGAACATATTAATGTTGAACCTTTGTCTTGTGATGGTTCCCTTCCATCCCCTACTTCCTCCAATACCCATACATTTCCTAAAGCTTCTGAGTCTTCCAAATCTGTCACAAATCCTTCATCCAACAAAGATCCTAAGGCTTTTCATGTGGTTCCCTATATTTATCCTCGAGGGATACCTCTTAAAGATACTCAAGCTAACCTTCACTTGGCTGCAAATACTTTCAATAACACTAAACCTAAAGAGCCTAAGCCTTTAAATGCTATAATGCCTATTTCAGCTAGTCTTTCAACATCTCCTCCAAAGTCTTCCATACAATTCCAACATGCTTCCTTGTCTGTAGAAGTGGCTCCATGTCAAGAGGACTCTAAAAATGATAAAGAAAAAAATATAAATAAAGATCAAGATCAGGAACCCTCCATATCATCCAATTCTCTTCATGATGTATCTCCTCCATTTCATGGTTCTTTTGATCCTCTATGCTCTTCCGCATTCATTCCACCATCTCCTAAGCAAGATCAAGCTACTACTTACACCATTGAGCTTATTAATAATCAAAATAACCTTACCACACTTGCACTTTCCAAAGATGATACTTCCATTAAGGTTATTAAAAATGGTGTTGTTACTTCTGATGTAAAGCCTATTGAAAATTGAAAGAAAGTTGATATGCTTATGCTATCCAATGATCCTTGTCAAGATCAAAGTCTTCCATCTTCTTATTCTACTGCTCCATGTTTACTTCCACTTTCTACTCTTCCTAAGTCTTTGCAAGCTCCGAACAATCCTATCAAAGAAACTGCTCCTATTCAAGATGTTCATGACCTTGTTGAAAATTCTAATGCTCACTCTAAAGATGCTGATATCCTTGGTTGTGATATAGATGTTGATGAACTTATTGATTATCCTTTTGCATCTTCCATGTCCATCCTTGGACCTCTTCCACCACTGCTAAGGGCTTCACATCTTCCTTCCATCTTGGGTCCTTATGTCCCTTCACTTTCCCCTCCTAATTCTCCTAATTCGTCATCCATTTTGGGTCCTTACGTCCCTCCATCTCCTATCTTCCCTCAAGATCAACATAGATGCATACCCTTGAATCCTTTTCATTCACCCACCCATCTAAACCAGTCATATTTTCCTTCTTCTTCCACAAGTCCCAAGTCCTTTGGAAGTAACTTGAATGTTCAAAATAAGAAAAAGAAGCAATACAAAAATCCATCAAAAAAAGGTCACCATGTCTCCTCTAATCAACATGGGGGCATAAAGTCAAAAGAGATATCTAAGAAGAAAACTACAAGACAAGTATGGTTTCCAAAATCCATCATTCAAGATATTCTCTCTAAGACATCAAAAGGAAATAAAAAGCCTAAGGCTATATGGATTCCAAAGTCTCTCTTGAAAGAGTCTAATGTTGAACAAAAAGTGAAGTTGACATTCAAGCTTCCAAAGGCTTCCACTTCATCTCTTTCCAAAAACATTCTTTCATTCCATGTGCCTAAACCGCAACCTCTGCTAAACATTCACCATATTCCTTTACGTGTTCCTTCATTCACATTTCCTCCATCCTCTCGCCACCCTTCAAGGTGTGTGTTGATGTTGATATTGCCTTCCTTTCATCTACCCTTTCACAATCCTTTTATTCATTATCCTTCTACCTTCTATCATTTTTCCTCATTTTCTTATTTCTCCTATCTTCCAACCTCACTCGCTTTACATAAAACCTTATCCTCCATTTTTCTCTTCCATTTTCCTTTCCCTATTAGCATCTTTGAGCATATCATTTTGAATCCTTGATATATCATAGTTTATCCTTTCAAGGAGCATTATTTGAAAACCTTGCCTTCTTCCAAAAAAAATTCAAAATTCAAAATTCAAAAAAAAAAAAATTAATTCAAAAAAAAAAAAAAAATTCAAAAAAAATTTTTAAAAAAAATGAAAAAATTGAAAATGTGTCATGGTGAAAACTTGGAAATAGGCACCTTGGTAGCAAAATTAAAGATAAATAAATTCATCCTATGGTGAAAACCACTCCCTTGTGGCGCCTTGGATAAGTACCGTGATGAAAACTTGGCAATCAGGCGTCATGCGTAGTTCTTCTACATATTTCATCTATTCCATCTCCTCTCTTTGATCTTGACAATGTTGACCTATACTTGAATATTTGGCTATTTTGTGAGCTATCTTACAATGATCTTGCTTTCATTTCTTTCATGTTTAGCCTTCATATTCATTTTTCCTTTATTCATTCTAGCCTTTCACTATCTTTTTCCCCTTTGGTCTTGATCTAATAAAAAAGAGTAAACACGATAATATGAAGCCTCTTGACATGTCTACTCCTTTGGACTGCATCATTTCCTTCTTTTGCATTACGCTTTTGAAGCTTATCCTATGCTGGCTTTTCATTGCTTGTCCAAATGTGCTTTACATGATAATTTTTTCCTAGCTTGGGTATTCTTGAGGAGTTTGACCTTGAAGATTGCTTCCCTCCATTCGCTTTCATTCTCCTTTCCTCCACCAGCTTGCTCATCCCTCTTGTCCTCCACCTTGCTAAACATTAGGACTACACGATGTGATCTTGCTTGGAAGTTTCATGCCTATTTTGTCTGGGGGCATTCTTTGTACATATTTTATTGATCCTGAAAAAATATTAAAAAAAAAATCATATATGATGCTGAAAAAATCTTTAAAAGTATATAAAAGTCCTGAAAAAATACAAAAAAAATTAAAAATTCAAAAAAAATAGAAAAAGTGCCTTGGTGAAAACCTGGAAACAAGCGCCTTGGTAGCAAAAATACAAAAAAAAAGAGGAAAAAATTAAAAAATTGCAATAAATCCAAATGGTGAAAACTTGGAAACAGGCGCTACTTGAGGCCTTTGCACTCCTATTTGTTAGCATGCATCCTCGACACTTAGCCTTTCTCCATCATGCCTTGACCTTATTTGGCGTAGTCTGAAATTGGTTTTTACCTTTGTCTAGGGGGCATACTTGTTAGCATAGGTCCTTTAGGTGCATTTGTCTCTTGGGGCATTTCACAAATAGGTGTTTTTCAACATCACCCTAAACAGTGTTTTTCAACACTACCCTTGCGTCGAGTGTTTCTTAACACTTATCAGATGTCTTACCCTACAGTCTAGTATGATACGATATTTTTCATTCACAGATGTGATAACCAGAGTCTGACTCTATGACCAACACACACGCACTTAAACAATCAACTTGTTGAGATATGATGACTTTATTTTTCTTTGTGTGTTGTCTATGAGGATTTCTTTGATGAGTGGTCTCTCCCTGAGAAGTTTTCGATATGCATAGCTAGAAGACTGAGGGTATGAGAACATGTTTTATTTCTTTATCTGCTTGTGGGTATATTTTGTTGGTCCTAATTGTCATGAGCATTTTATGCTGGTCTTACTTGACACTATAGATTGACAAGGTATTATCCTTGACTGTTGTGTGAGTGCATGCTTCTAGTTATCCTGACTTTCATGTGTCTTGATACAAACATAATCTTGCCATATCAAACTTAGGTAATCTCACTGCACTAGTCATCTTGACCTATATGTCTTTGATGCCTAGGTGGGATTTCTACATTTTTATCTAATAGAGATCATATTCATATCTACATAGTTATGCTAGTGTGCATTGTATGATCTTACATCGCTACCAATAACGCTCGATGATGATAATTAGATGTCTATAAGCATTGTGACCTTGCAAGTCAACCACTTTCATAGTAGTTTGCATTCTTAGGTTCATCATAGTTTAGTTTTTGCATCTTGCATATGGAAAGAGCTCTCCCTTTTTATCATCTACGGACTAGTTAGTCAATTGTGCTCATTTTCTGATTCTTCTTCATCATATCTTTCATTTTTGGTCTTTCATATCACATCATTTTCTATCCATTTTCAGACTCGAAATCAAAATCTGAGTCACGTTTCTAAATTTTTTCATTCTTCTCTGTAGTTGACTGACCTTTTGATGCATAATTCTTTGATCTTTGATAGAATTTCTTCCTTTCCATATCTTCCAAACTTCTAGTCTTTCATTCACCCCTTTCGCTTCCTCTCTGTAAGGTTTGACTTAATTTTTATCCTATATCTTTTTCAATCAAACCTCATCAACCTGGGGCATATCTTCACTACTTGATAGTTATCCTATCATGCTCTATCCTTCGATTATGATTTATTGTGACTTGATCAGGTTTATCAATTTGTTGTTCTCCTCTATCTGATTTCAATTTTGATTCTGAGGGGGCAGTACCTATTAGCTTTAATATTTGATTCAACTTTATCATTCAGCTCAGCGTGAGATTCTTATTTTTAGACTTGATTATCACCTAGCAGTGACAGTGGTGATTTTGTCTTTCAATTTTTATCTCCTATTTTTCAGACTTGATTATTGCTTAGCAGCGACGGTGATAGTTTTGTCTAAGGCTTGATTTGCACCTAGCAGTGACGGTGTTGGTCTTGTCTTTCAGCTTTTACTTACTTTTATCTTGATGTGTTTCCAAAATGAACACACATCTGGGTTGTTTTGTGATCCCAAATCGATCTCACATTTTAATTCTTCTTTGACTGCATGTGTTCCCAAATCGATCACACATTAGTCAAAAAAGGGCAAATGTATGCACCCTAAAATGGTCGCCTAGACTTTGGCTCCCATTTTTGTAATTTATCAAATCCCTGAATCAATATTTTCAAAAATCAACAATATCAATTATATCAATTTTCTTGATCAAATTATAATCAATTCAATATTTCCTAAGGTTTGAGCCTTATTTAATTTAAAAGAAATAAAAATAAAAATCTTATTTAATTAAGAGAACATGCTCCCTTTTAATTAATTAAAAATTTCTTTTAATTAATTAAAAATCTCTTTATCCTAAGCTTTTATTTAATTAAAAAGAATTTCCTCCCTTTTTATTTAAATAAAAAATTCCCACTTTTTTTCTTATCCTATGTTGCACAAATAAAGTATTATTCTTATTTTATAAAAAGAGAAAAAGTATTTTTTATCTCATATGGGCACTAAAGTCAACTCCTATTTTCCTATTGGAGGATATTTGTGCACAAGGATCAAGCTTCTTTTTTTCTCCACCGTTGATTAAGTCTTTTGCCTCTTAATCACAATGGTCCATTCCTTTTCACTTCTTATAAAAGAAGAGCTCTCTTCCTCATTTTCATATCTTAAATTTTTATGCTACTATTATAATGCAAGTTTTCTAGGTCATTTGGAGCTTTTTGAAGACATTCTACATCCAAGCTTTGAAAACTTGTCATTGTATTTCATTATAGTTGCATATTTCCTTTCTTAGTTGCATTATCATGGCATATTAGCTTAGATTTCCTTTTATGCAATAGATTAACTTGCATTGTCATATAGATTTGCATTGCATTGCATACATTTGGTTTCATTGGAGATATTGACATTGTTGCCCTTGTCTTTGATTTGGAATCTCTCATTGTGTGGTTGACTAGCAAGGTCATGAGTTTATAGCTCTAGCTGAGAGCAATTTTACAAATCTTGCAACTTCATGTATAAAGAGCTATGGATCAATTTGTGAGGGCTCATTCTTGAGTTTTCTTGCATGTAAGGATTCATAGAAGTGTGACAACATTTTAGCACACAATGATAATTAATAATTTTATTCCACCAAATTGATGATGTTGCAAAGTTGAAACCGTTTTAGGAAGAAGATCCATTCCACTTCATAAATTGACAAACTTGTTTCCAAGCTTCCCAAATGAACTTAAAGGAAATGAAACTTTGATTTTGAAAAATGGATACTTGAGGATTTTATCTAATTAACTCACCAATTTCTATTTCTTCTTGATTTAAGCTTCAATGGTTCACTTTTAAAGAACTAGAATTTTTCATATTTCACTCTATTTAGAATCTCTATTAATCCATTTGGAAACAAGGAATAACCCTTACATGTTAGGGTCTATAATCACCGTTGCCTTTATATCTCATTTGAATGCAATAAGACCAAGAATAAGTACAGAATCCAACATTACCATCATACTTAGACTAGAGAAATTTTTGAATTATTCTCTTCAATTCTTCATAAACTTTCTTAGATGCATCCAACAAGATGAGTACTACACATAGGTACCAATGAAAATTCTATTAGCAACTTGACTCTTATTTTCTAAAGATAAGAATTTGTTCTCACTAATAAACAACTTATCTTTTAGTCTATTTAAAAACTAGTCTCATAGTTTACAAAGAGGGATTGTTACATCAAAATGAATTCCAGGATATCTATTTATTTCTTTGTGTTTTATTTGTCTCCACTATTTAGGAATCCACTAGTTGATAGAGTTGATTTGAGACATGAAAAAACTATTCTTGTTATGAGCTCATTGTGAGAAAAAATATAATAATAAAATTTTAGGATGTCTCAGGAATTGCTCAATTTATCCTTCAAATTTTGTAAAAATAGCATATTGTCATCAGTAAAGTGTGAGCCAATAACCATTGTATTTTGAGGAATAAATGTTCCATTAATTAGATTCATCTAATTATCTTTTTTAAGAGGATATTCAAAGGAAATTTCTATAAGCACATTTAATAATGGAGATAAGGACATCCTTTCATTAGGAAGCATTGTAACTCAAATGATTCATTCAAAGAATTTTAATAGGTCTAATAGGTCCTAGAGCATCCAATTGTGGGTGATAAATTTTTAGGAAGATACATATATACATACATACATACATATAAAAAGTATGTTTTATTCATACAAATGCTCATATCAAGAAGAAACACACTCATACATATTTTGGCATGTACATATCTATTTCATCTATTTATTTTAAAAAAAATATTTCATGTGTTGGAAGAGCATAACACAGTTATATATACTCCAATATATATCTTCATATACATACATACATACATATATATATAATAATAATAATAATAATAAATAAATAAAATCTTAAAAAAGGGGGGGCATTTGTGGCCCATGTGGGTAGATGCATAGCCAGCCACTTTTGCGGTTGACCCACATGGGGGGATTGCAGTACAACTTTGGCCACCACTGATGAGGGGATGGGGGTCAAACCTTCTCCTCTACATTTTCTTATATATAAATTATTTTAGAGAAAAATAAAATTAAATAAACAAAATAAGCACAATATAAAGATTTTAAATCTGCAGTGCATGGAAGATCCTGAAAAAAGAGAAACAAACCTTCATCTGCAAAATAAGAAAATTTGGAAAACAAAATATGTTAAAATACAATAAAAAAATTTACTATAAGTTACGTAATCTTATACCCGAAAACAACAATAGACGGAATGAATAAAATGTAGAACTAAGAAAGCGAGGAAAACTTTCAACTAGGATCTAAGAACCCAAAAAAAATTAAAAAAAGGGCAACAAAAGAAAATTGGAAGTGCTCCCTTCTTGGAGACAATGATAGGATAAAAGTAGGAAATCATTTCCATTATCCTTCTGCTCATATTTATTTTCATTCTCCATACATTTCTTGCACACCAAAAACTAAAAAAGAAACATAACAAATGAGAAAGAGGATGAGTATTAGAAAGGTCTTTTTGTCTCTTTCATGGTTTATGGCTTTTTGAGGGGAGCCATAAAAAATTCAATGGTGGAGGAAGATTATTTTATTTTTATTTTTTGTTTTTTAGATTTCCATGGAATTATCTTATTATTTAATTCACAACCCAATTTTAGAGACTCTCTCTTTTAGACGGATTTCTAATTAGATAGCTCCTAGCTTTTAGTGGGAAGATATTATTTCTCATTTGATGCGATTAAATGTTTGTTAAAAGTTATTATAAACTATTAGGATCTTTGAATAAATATAAAAATTTAAAAATAGAGGTCAATCAAATATTAAGGATTAGGTAGAATATTATTTAAACTTGTAGAAAGAATCTTTAAAGTAGGTTATAAATATGTAATAATCAAGGAATAATTATTAAAATTAGTTAGAATTTTTAATGGAAACTAGTAGATGACGAAGTTGATTAGAATTCCAAAAACTTAATAATTGATAATGGAAATTTAAGGTGTGGGAGAATTTAAGATTTTTCTTAAATTGATTTGTAAATAAATGTTATATTATTATACTTAATAGGTAGTGTATCCTTTGTAAACGTGCTAATGCATATAAATTTAGGTAACTTGATCAAGGTTATCTTTAGGGTCCCTACCATTAAATTTTATTAAGTTAGCTTGATCAATCCAAATACACTTGACAATAATAATATAGCAATTCTAATTGTTGAAAACTAGTCGCATCTTATTTTTTGATCGGTGATAATAGTTTTTTATTCAATAGAAAAAAGTCTAATACAAAATTGATAAAGCCAATCATTCATGCCTCTATCAATCCACTCCTACTCCATTAATCCTCATATCCATACTAGTCTACCAATCTACTGTAATGTTCATGTAGAAATAAAAAATAAAAAATGCCCAAGAAACAACAAAATTTGGGCTCACTATGGATTAGGCCGCAAACAAACATTAGCATCATAACCTAAACTAGCTACTTTCTACTTAATTATAGTCATTTTATTCAAACATAGAGAAGGTCTAACCATGTCCATTACAAAACCATATAAATTCAACAACATTAAAAAAAACTCACACCCAAATATTTGTTGGAAGAGACTGTTCTAACCTTGTCAATTTCTTCTATCAGTGAGGAACTATTAGGGACATAAATCCCTTCCTCTTTTTTGTAGATTGGTCTTCCTATCTGCTTGTTATACATTGTCCTTCTCTTTCCTTTCCTCCTCTATCTCCCATAAGTACCCCTTGAGTAGCTCCCATCCATCTCGTGCTTCCTCAATCCTCCTCTCCTTGCACAGAGAGGCACTCCAGGCAAGGAAAGGATTGAAACTTTGCCTTGTGCCCTCCACCAACCACCAATTCCCTTATTCAACTCAGAAGCCAAGCCCTAGCTTAGCTAATTCTAGCATGGGGATCATTCCTCTAGTCCATTCTAGTTTTAAACATGTTCACATTACCCATAGAGCCTCTTCCTTCAACCCTAATTAGAGTGCCTAGGAAAACACCACAAAGACTACATCAATGTTAAGCTTATATCTATTTTCTATGCACATGAATTCCTCTTTCAACAACACATCCAAAATCTGCAAAAACTTTGGGCTATCAATAAAAAAGATATCCTTCATTCTTCTCCTTGAAAGCTCTCCAAATAATGGTTGTTGTTTCTTGGTGTTTTTAAGTGTAAAGTTTTCCTCTACTCTACTCTGCAATCCACTAGTGACCACCAACACCTATCACAAATTTATAGACTTTTCTTGCTTCAGTTTGAGGTTTTTCTCAACACCTTCTATACACAATAATATGCATTATAGACACTTTTAATATTTATGAGTTCTAATGAACTCCCAAGATCTAGCACGGTCTCCATCCACATGTGAGATTAATGTCACCTTCCACCAAATGATGTCTTGCTTGACTCCTTCGTCATCATTAGGGTGCATGATTATTAATAGTGCACCATGAAATTATTAATCACTAATAGCTATTCATAGGGTGGTGGGAAATACTTCACCTTTCAATTTAAAATTTGAAATAATCTTTTAAACTCTATGAGACAGGGGCATTCCCACTAGCTTCTCCATTCATAAACTATATTATATTGACAAAATTTGTAAATTTTCTTTACAAGTCCTAGTCATTACAATCCCCTTTGATTCCGCAAAAATCTTCAATGACATCTTCTCTCCCCTTCTCTTTCAATCTGACCCCAAACTTTGACATAGAATTTTCTTCCACATTCCCTTCTCTCTTCACGTGATAAACTCAAAACCCCTTAAATGCACCTATCATTTATCTGATCTTTTTTATGAATTTATTGAGGTACCAAACCTGTGATTCTCCTTTTGATATTGTCGTGATGATAACCAAAGAGTATAGCTACCAAAACTTTGGCTTCATTATTTGTTCCCTTTGTCAAATTCTTTGTCCCTACTACTAGAATGTTTCCAATCCAATCTCTGATAATATATCCAACTCCACTTGGACCTAGATTTCCTTTTGAGGCCTTGTCAAAATTGACTTTTATCCAATATTTCTCAAGAGGACTCCATTTTTGTTTTAAATCCTTCTATATCAAAGGACTATCCATTGAAGGCCCATGAACAGGCCTTTAATCAGTCACATCTTTACATCATAATCTTGGCCACATTAGAAACTCCCTTGTGGCACTCTTAGTGGTACTAGGTACTAGAAGTAGTTTTAGGATATTCTAGTTTGTTCATTACTGGAAAATGATTCTTTGAAGGGTCATAATGTTTTTAATCAAAAATAAATTATAGGCATATTTAGGTTGTGTCATGATTCCATCTTGTAAAAGTGGGCATGACAATAGGAAAAAGGGAAATATTATTTGGCTTTAAGAGAATCAATCAACACTCTAATGCAACATGCTAAAGACTTTGTGAAGGCATTTTTATGTACATTTCGGTGATCATAGGAGAAAGGGTAAATGAGAAGCATGGATGACATCATATAGGAGTTTAAAAGAATTTTGCATGGAGTTAGTTGAAAGGAAAGCATTGATTGGATGATGGGGGTGAAACACAAACTAGAAAACATGAGGAAAGAATTACTTCAGTTTGAAGAAGTTGATAAGAAGTTAAAGGAGTTTAGGAAAAATTAACATGTTCAACTAAAGTACATGAAAACCTTGGATGTTAATAAAGTATCAGAAGTTGTGAATGCTTTAAATGTTTCCATTTTAGAGCTTTTTGCACATTTATAAATTTTTAGTGATGAATTCTAATATGATTTTTGTATATTTTGTATCACCTAACAAGTAAAAACCATAGGGATGAAGTTCAGTCTCACTTTTGCAATTTTTTGGTATTTTGGAGCTTTGAATCTCTTTCAAAAATAATACAAACATGTCTCCAAATCTCCCAAAGGGTCGTACAGACATGGAACTTTAATTTTTTGATAGATGAACTCAAGTAAGTTGTTGAAAAAGTGGATCTAGGTAAGTTGCACTACAAACACTATAACACCAGTCAAATCCCAAAATTTTAGGACATGTTTTAGCACTACTGGAGCCCTTTTTGAGTTATAAACTTCATCATATTTTTGTCTAACCATTCTTTGATATTTTAGAACTAGTTTTGAGTAGTTAATATGCTATTTTAATTTTATTTCACTATAGAATAATACCCAAAAACCCTAGTTATGGGTTTGGTAATTTTGTAATTGGAATTCTATTTGAAGCTTGAAGTAGTTTGTAATAAGGGTTGGGAATTATTCATTTGAAATCTATATACATTTGGTGTTTTAATCATAGTATGTAGATGCTATTGATTTTTATGAATTTGAATGAAATTTTAGATTCAAGAGCTAATTGTGTGTTTGTGAGATTTACTCAATCACTTGATTAGTTGGTTTTAATTGTTTAATGCTTGTTGTTATGGATGAAAGGGTTAGATATCTCTAATTCGTGCTTACATATGCACATATGTATGGCTTGTAATTTGATGAGTTTCGATAAATTATATGTTAGTTTACTTTCCTTTGATGATAGTGCTATATTTTTTTTCTTGGTAATAGATTATCAATCTTATTAATAAAATTAAAGTAACTTTACAAAAAGAGTTCATGTTCTGACATCCCACAAATACCACACACATCCTCCAACAACCCCTTTTTGCTATGATCAAATAATTCACAGCCTCAAATTTCAATGAAACCCTAACCCTACACCTACATTTCACTAGTAATTACATAGGATGCAACTTTTTCTACACAACAAAATTGCAAGGTTTAAACCCAAAACACTCTAAAACACCCTCAGTACATTTTAATTGCATAATTAAAGAGAGAATTTGAAATGAAAAAATACTTCAAGAAAGGGATTAAAAGCACCTTATTACTAGCATGATGGCTCCATTTCTACTTGGTGTCCATCTTCTCCATCAGCTTCCTTGCGATGCCTCACCACTAGCCTCTCCAGCCCTACATCACTTTCTTAGTGAGATTCTCCTCCATGGAATCTCCACCTTGTCCATCTATGCATTCCACTTCATCTCTACAATTTCTTCATCTAACTGTCTTATCATTAGTACCAGTTTCAAAGCCGTCCATTCCCTCTGTGCTTCTTTGAACCGTTGTTTGCATTTTTTCTCCTTAAACCTTCACACAAATGTGGTAAATTGAGCACCTTCTATCATCTCAACATGCATCAGGTCATCCAAAAAGTTCATTCCTAACCCATGTACCACTTGTGTTAGGATGATTTCCAAATCTCCAAGAAATTCATTTGACACTATGGTTTGAATTATCATTCAAACATTCTCTACTGGCTCCCCTAGTTACAAACCCCATGTCGTTATCATAGAATAAACATCTGTATTTTTCCTATGGTGGTTTTTGATTTGGTTGAACATCTCTCCAAAAAGCATTGAGACACTATCCACCATTCTGGGGTCATGGAACAAAAATATTCCATCAAGTCTCCTTTTCAATAACGGCTCGTAGAATGGGTTTTTTGGTTTCACTACCTAAAAGGTAAAATAAGTCTTCATCTTTGAACCACTTGATCAAACCACTTTTCCTACAATGAAAATAATGTGAAACAATGGGGAGATTGATTAAATTTTTGGGACATACCCATAATAAATTCCTTGTCCTCCCATTACTCATGCTATCACTTTGGCCTCCACACTAAATTTAATTCACTACACCCGTACAATGTCGTTAACCTTCCCACCACCTTTCTAATTTCCTTTCTTTGTATTTTTAAAATTTAACTACACTGCTTCAAAATTCAAATATATAATTCTTCAATTTACATTTTCCCTTTTACTAAAAAAGAAAGAGCCCAATTTGATAGAGTGTCTTCTTCCTTATTACCTTCTCTTTTCACATGTGAAATTCTAAAGTTGTTCATAAGGGCTAGTTCATCACCAATAATATCTACATATTCTACAAATTCTAGGCTTGCATTGTACCTTTGATGATTACATTAATAATAATTTGTGAGTCTCTTTCAAGAAGTGGTTTAGATTCCCCTAAACTACTTGTTGTTTTAACTGCCACCAAAGTTGCTTTTGCTTCTTCCACATTTTTAGTACCATCTTCAAGTCTCTTAATACCTAGGGCTATGGTGTTACCATTCCAGTCTCGAATGATAAATCGTGCACCTGAGGGGCCAGGATTTCCCTTCGAGGCCCCATTTAAATTTTCTTTCTACTACCCAACTTTTGGTTTTGTCCACACAATTGCATTTGACACCATAGACATTGGCTTAACCCAACCAATCCCATTCATGGGCAATGATAAAACTATTTTATTATGAATTGTGGATTTTTAATTTTTAATTTCATGATTTATGTGATCCAATTATCTATATTTGAGCATTAAGTGTTGGTATTAGTATCAAATAAGATTAGTCGGTAATCTAAGCTATTCAAGTCGGTAAAAGCTAGAATAAGGAGCTATACAAGTTATTCGGTTGAACTTACAAAGCCTTCATACCAAGCAATTACAAGGTAGAACCTAAAGCTAAAAGAACATAGGTTTAATCAAGTATGTTTATCGAGCATCAAAATTTACCGAGCACCGAGTCAATGAACATCGAGCATTCTACACACCGAGCATCAGTTTAATCACCGAACAGGGAATGCAGTATTTACCGAGTTGTTCAGGAAATGGCATAGTAATCAATAATGACACATATATCTATGTAAATAGTTTACAAAGATCTATAAACATTTTACCAAGATCGAGACACATTTATTATGGATATAATCATTTAATATTGTGATGATTCCTATGTAATAGTTAGATCTAGGTTATTTTTGTACACCGTAGATCTTAGGTTTTCTAAGATGTTGTAAACCTAATTAGGTCAAAGTAGTTTTCTATATAATTGTAAAAAATGTCATTTTGACATATACATGACAAGGAGATCATGAAGTAGTAGCTGCACACAAGACATCAGAATTCAAACAAGGGTTTACATGAATGAGCAGTTATCAGAGATAGTACTCAGTTTATCAGAAACATACAAGGCTACCGAGTAGAACATAGAGTAATATACTACGCATCAAGGTGAAATCTATTTAGTATTTCATTGATCTAATTCAGACAAGTTCAAGTTGTCATTTATAGGTATTTTTTGTGTATAACAGGATTAAAAATCTCTTAACATAGTAGACTTAACCATCTGTTGTAAATATCTTAACTGAGTGTGCACTTATTTGTTGTTGCTCAAATCCTTTCACAAGGTAGATATAATCAATCTTATGTTACTTCTAATGGGGTAAGATCATCAGAAGTGATCACAATTGTAGCCTTAACTGACATACTTTATTTACTACAGTAGTGAAGAATTTGTGGGTGTCATCCCCGTCGCAGTTTTTACCTTCTAACAAGGGTTTCTGTGTAACCAAAATACATGAATCATGTGTTACATTTCATGAATTTTTTATTGTTTGTTTTCATGCACTTTACAATTACAATTTATTTGAATGTATGTTGCAAATAATGGATTCAGTTAGTTAGATAAACACTACTATTGCAAATTGTTAATTCAGTAAAAGTTTTTGAGGGTATTGATTCACCCCTCCCCTCTCAGTACTATATCTTTCTTATCCCAATAGACCCTCCTTATGTAAATTTAATTGTTTAAATGATTGATGTCCTATGTAGTTGTCTTCTTTGAATCCCTTGCAAACTTTGTCATCTTTTGTATTTTCTTTGAACTCTAGAGTTAGGATTGTTGTTAGTTTAGTTTGGAATTTTTGTATTGTGTTTCATATCTTATTTTTGAAAGGAAGATAAAGTGTGAAAAATTCTTCCTAACACTAATATAGTGGGGGAGATCTAATGCAAATTTTCTTTACAGATCTAGATAGTTACAAAATAAAAAATACATTCACAAGGAGATAATAACATGTGTAAAGATTACACTAGAGAACACATGATATATCATGGGAAAAATCCTTTTGGGAGAAAAAACCCACTTACCAATAGCACATTACTTTGTATTATTGAAATAACAATTGTAATACAATAGCAATAGATTTCTTCATCAATACGAGTCTTCAACTAACAATCAATTCTGATAGCATAACACTTCACCTGCAAAAATTACATTACACTCTTGACTCATACTCTCCAAGGATAATTTTAATAGAGAAATACAACACAAGAGGTGGCTTCTAGATGAAGATACAATATGGGTTCATTCATAACATTGGGCCCCATTTTTCAACCACCACAAGACATGCAAATGACACATGTATGTCTTCAAATGTCTCCCCATTAAAACCTCCTCCACTGGGCACATAAAATTTACTATTTTGAGTTATGACAGATGCTCTTACACATATTAAAACTATCATAAGAATCCATCATAAATATTGTCATAACTTACAAATTGTTGTTGTAAGATAATCGATCATAAACTGACTATGAATAGCATATCTTCTTATAACTCATCATAACCCAAATTGGGCACCCACCTTCTCCATGCAAAAGGTATATTTTGCCACTTGTCCAATTCATCATAGAATCTATCATACACTAACACTTACCAATATCCTCAAAGTGGGATACCTACTTCCACATGTGTGACATATGTGTCATATAGTCATCACCAAGAATGATGCCACCAAGCTTGTGGGTCCCACTAGATGACTAGACATTTGTAGACAATTAATTAATTAAAATAATAAATAAATGCAACAAAAAATAATGTTATAATTTTCAAATATTGATACATATTAATCCCAACAATTTTTAGGTGCTCTACATTTTGAAAACTCAAAAAATCAATTGTGATTAGTGAGTAGAAATATCAGATTTACTAATTCCAATGATAGTTTTTTTGAACTAGAAAAGACCCACTTTGTGACATCTCATGTGATCTTCCTTGACCTATCTAACATGACTGTGAACCAACCATCCAGAACCTTGGGAGTGATTAACCTCACTCTTTCAAGAGGAATTTGATCTACATATTCCTATTATCATATCATGTAAACTTCACGATAAAAAGAAAAAGCAAGTGAAGAGAAGGATTTGATAAAGGCCATGAAAAAGGAAATAGATGAATTTGAGAAAAATAAAAGTTGGGAACTTGTACCAAGACCTAAGGATATGAATGTGATTGGCACTAAGTGGGTATTCATAAAAAGCTAAATGATTATGAAAAGGTTATGAGGAGAAAGGAAATATTAGTATGAAAGGGATGCACTCATGTCAAAGGAATTGATTTCAAAGAAATATTTTTTGCTATAGCTTGTATGGAAGTGATACAATTTTTTTAGCTCTTTCTAGCTATAAGAATTTTAAAGTCTACTAAATGGATGTGAAGTATACCCTTATTAATGAAAATTTAGAAGAAGTGGTATATATTAAACAACTTGAAGCATTCACCCTTTTAGTGAATGAGTACTATGTTTGCAAGATAAAGAAGTCACTTTATGGGCAAGCCCTAAGGACTTGGTATTCAAGACCAGACTATCTTCAACAATAAAGTTTCAAAATACGAATTGTGGATAGTAATCTTTAGATCAATAATAAAAAAGATCATCTATTTATTATTTTTTTCTATGTAGATAATACATGTCAAGATTTTTCCATGGAGATGCCAAAAGAATTTGAGATGAATTCACTCAATGAGTTATCTTTCTCCCTCAAGGTACAAATTTACCTATTCAATATTCATTTCACAAACCAATTATGTCAAGGAAATGTTGAATAAGTTCATAATGGAGGATCACAATCTTGTCAATACACCAATCATAAAAATAATCAAATTGAGTAAAGATGATGAATCACTTGAGTCAAATTTGACTCTTTACCAGGACATGTGCACAAAGACTAGGGATCGAAAAGTTTCCACTCAACTTTTTTGGTCCCCAAAACTAACATGTAACATGTTGTATACTATAGGGAACATGCCTTATGATTAGGTGTGCACTAGCCTAAGGATTGGGCACACCAAGCCTATACGGCATATGCCATATGAAAAATATTAAATATTTTGAATTTGCATCTTCAATATGTCTAGTGCACTAGCATGGTGCACACCCTATATGGAGTGATCCCTAGGTTGTGTCCTATGTTATGCATACAATAAACATATCCATTTTGTACTACTCTCTCTCTCTCTCTCAAACTCAAAAAATTTAACCAGACCTAAAATCCTATAACAATTTTCCCTAAACCCTCACCCCCATATCATTCTCTCTAAACACTAAACACTAAACCCTATTTCCCTCTCTCCTCCTCTCACTCTATCCATATGTGTGCTCAATTCCCTAAGAACTCAACCCTAAACTAGTCCCTAAACCATAAATCCTAAGCCCTAAATCCTCTCCCATGTCTCTCTATCTAAGCCCTAAATACTAAGCCATAAAACCTCTCTCTCTCTCTCTATCATCCTCTCTCTCTATCCCTCCCTATGCTCAAAGGCCTAAGCCCTCAACCCAAAACCCTATACTAGTTTGTAAACACTATATCATAAGCCATGGTCCCTTAACCTTCTCCCTCATTTCTCTCTCTAATAGAAAAGGCCTAAGCCCTCAACCCTAATTTCCTCTCTCTCTCTCAACCCTAAACCCAATTTTCCTCTCCCTCCTCTCACTCAATCCCTCTCTATGCTCAAATACTTAAGCAATCAACCCAAAACCCTAATCCCTATACCCTATGCTAGTCATCCTATATCTCTCTCTCAACCTTAAACCCCTTTTCCTTCTCTCAAACTCTCACTCTATCCCTCTCTACGATTAAATTCATAATCCCTAAACCCTACTCTCTCTCTCTCTCTCTCTCTCTCTCTCTAAAAAATGTTAAAACATGTTCCAAATCAAAACCTTTCGAAACATATAGATTTAAAACATCAAAAACCTTGGAATCTTTTTTCAACCTTAGGTGTACATTCTTAAAAAAACACATTTGAACATTTGTCTTGATTGTCTTTGTAACCTGTAAAATGTTTAGCTTATATGTTAATTTTTAAATTATGACATGTAATTATTTTTATTTAAGGCTCTCTCTCTCTCTCTCTCTCTCTCTCTCTCTCTCTCTCTCTCTCTCTCTCTCTCTCTCTATGTTCTTCCAAACATCCTGCATCATAAAAATAAATGTTGAAATGTTAGAATTTATACATGTATTTAAATGTAAAGTTTATTTAAAGTCAATTTTAATTTATTTCAAATCTATATCTCTAAATTATAAATTATATGACACTTGAAAGAAGACATAGATATTTATATATAGAAAAACATATAAAAATAAGAGAAATTGAACAAAAACTTACATGTATAAATTTGATTCAACCTAATGTACCATCAACATCCTCTCTTTTCTACAATGCATCTATGATTGCCTCATGTTCTTCCATTGAAAGTGTCCATAATATTTTATTAGTAGGCCTCCATTTGTATCTTTCCAATTTGATATTTGTTTCTACTACCAAATGGGAATAGTGCATAATCTTCTTTTCTAATTGGTAGTCTTCAAAATCTAGTAAACCATTCCTTCTTGTTAGGTATTTGCGTAGCCATATACCAACTACCACAATAGACCCAATTGGCTACTGAAAATCATCATCATCTACTTGATGACATATCAACTTTTTCTTAGGTTCTACACATCGAGCTAACCAATACTCTGTATGCTCTTCATTATCCTTAGGTGTAACAACAACATACACATAACCTACAAAAAAACATTAAGTACATGTACAAATACAAATTGTTTAAAGGTTTATAATTCAAATATAATCATAAATTATATGGCATACACATGTAACTAATATAATTTAAAGTTTTACAATAAATTGAATTAAATTACCAGGTTGTATGAGATCTGAAACACGATCATAATCTTATGATGCAAAGGCATGATCCAAGTCTTCATTTATTACATCATCTTCATCTTGTGTCTCACTAGGTGTTAAGGATTTTTGTTTCCATTCTTCAACCCATTATGTATTCTTGCATTCTTCTCATTCACCCGCAACACAAAATTGACAAAAACATGCAAGCTCCCTAGTCCATATAGTCCAAGTGTTAGAATTAGAACTCCTAAATGAATGCCATTTAGCCGATCCACTAACTGTATTAAAATCATATCTTGAAAGAATATTCTTCTCTTCAACTAGCCTGAAAAAACATCTGATTGTAGAGTTCTGACTTGATCCTATAGATAAACTTATTTTACACCATTCAACAATTGCACATGCATCTTTAAATTTTGATTTTTTCTCAAATTTGAGTTGCTCTCTACAAAGAGCTCTCTTAACACATGCATCGGCACCATCATATTCTCCCTTCCCATTTCCAACCTAAAAAAACTCCAGATATGTTGGATATTTATTTTCTTATGTGTCCTACTCAACCAATAAAACATTCTAACATTCTTGAATTGCCATGTGCAATTATCTAACCATATTAGATGTTGTGTTATATGAATTTCTCTCTCCCTTAAATTTTCATAAAAGGTCTTAAAGCAATATTGGACAAACTCTGATGAGTGTAACTTATTATCACTCATATAGAAATGGTACTCTCTCAATACTTTTAGATCCTCTTCTGTAATATCAGGTGCATGCCTATAGACAATATGAACAAAAATTGTTACTTTCACTAAATTATAATATTGTGGTTGGATCTCATCTTGTGGTGCAAGCGTGTAGTTCTCTGCAAAGTCAATGACTGAAAGTATACTACCAATTGGAAATGTATTCTTGCATATGTGAAATTGTCCATCAAGCCATCTAGAATTTTGAGAGTGTTTCACATATTTAGGTATGACCTTACTCTTGAATTCATTCATAAAAGCATGAACACTAAGTTTTTAGTTATTAGATCGTACCATTTTCCAACTTTTCCATCCTTTAATGGATACTCAACAGTTTTAAATCTTTGTACATCAACTAATTGTTGTCCAAAATCAAATGAAATATTTTCATGCAAACATTCATCTAATAATGTAAGATTGCCACATACATCACATACACCAAAAACACATGCGTTCAAAAGATAAAATTGCTCATTAGGTGGGTTACAAAACAAACTTGATATAAACTCCTTTACAATTTAAAGTGGTATATTTATACCAGATTCCTGCAACATTTTATTAGTATGCATAGTAGAACATATAGATCAAAAAATATCATAATGATAATAAAATTGAACATGAGTTTTGCAACAACATGTGATTCTTTCTTTGTTAATCCTTACATACCATAGTTTACATTTTTCAAAAGATCTTTGACTAATACTAATAGTTAACACCTTATCATCCACAAATTTTTTATACAATTCAGTTTGAGTCATATCCAAAAGGTGTTTTGGATGTGGATCACAAACTTTTGAGCCAACTCTTAATTTAAGAACATCTCTGGCATGAGGGGTTACTCTTGTATTATCGTGCCAAAAATTTTCAATCAAAGTTTTGACCTCACCAGTAAGTTTCATGTCAGACCTCGGGAGTCTACCATTGAAGGTCCATAAATGGTTTGTCGGGTCACTTTCAAAGTTAACTCTTCTTTTTACAGCTCTTGTTAAAGTTTTACAATGAATATTAAGCTATCCACTTATGTTTGAAATCATTCTTTTATCAGAAGTAGTTTTGTTTACTAAAGCTGTTGTTATTTCTCATCGTGATGGATTACTATCTTTACAATAATTTTTCTTTCCAATTCTGTCAAAGGCACTAGCAAAAGTTGATACAACTTGTTTTAGAGACTCATCCTTCTTCTTGGATTTCACATAAATGCCTAACCTCTTCATCACTTTTCACATTTTAGACATTTTAATTAATTATACTATTAATTGACATTGAAACCCAAATTTCTTATTATAAAAAAATTATCTAAACAATCTGCTCGCGTGTGTCCTAATCTGTCTCCATGAAACCAAACCACGTAGATTTTCTAGCACATCATTTTTTATTTGAAATTGTTCATTTATTTCATTATCATTCAAAGGAGTTTCTTTCTCAATTAGTGTTTCTATGTCTACATCCACATTGTTGATTTCAATTTGAATTGGTGTTTGATTTTCAGTTTCAATCAGGGTTTGACTTTCAGTTCCTTTATCATTATGATTAACATTACTAATTTGTGAAATTTGATGTGCAATTAAATTTGTTAATCTATTTTCAGGAATAAAATTTAAATCATTTATATTGTAACCTTCTTCTAGCAATTGATGAGATTCTTTATCAAAATAAGTTACATTTGGCTGTGAAGACATACCTGTATCCGATACTGGATTAGAAGATGCACCTAAGTTTTCTTCTTCAATGTTTGCATCCATTATGGTGTCTTCATCATCCTCCTCTTCTGAAACAATTGTTGAACTTGATGCTCCAACATTATTCAGTTTTTGAAGTCTTTCTTTTCTTTCCTATTGTCGTTTTGCCTCCTCTCTATTTTCTGCAACCTCCTCAGTTGTCAGAACCTTCCTTACCCTCTTTTTGTGTTGGTTTGATCCTATTTTTGCACCAAGATTCAAGTTCAAATGATTCTTTTCATGTCAGATCCAAAACAAGACAAAAAAAGAGAATTTTGATCAAAATATTATGTTTGCCTGGTACGAATCATTAAAAAAATGATTGAAAACTCGTCAATCATTGAGATCAGGCCCACAGTCCTATTTTTTGGCAGCAATGGCTCTTTATAAAATGGGTTCCTGTTATTTAAATGAAATGGGCACTTGATATTTAAATGAAACAAACACCTATTTTTTAATTTCATAAAACGAGTGCCCATTTTTTGAATTAAAAAAACGGGTGCCCATTTTGTAAAACTATGAGTGAGAACTATACCCGCTAGCTTGGTTTTTGGTTTGTTTGAGAGGCTTGGTGGGACCAAGCCTATGCTTGGCCCTACAAAAATATGGTAAGGCATTACAATATAAATTTTTTACCTTGCCATAATTTTTTGAACACCTTCCTGAATGAATTTTTTGATCAAATGAAAACCCATTTTAGCTCTTATTGTACAAATTATAAAAATATAAATTTTATAGTGATATGATAAATTTTAATATTTTTATAATATCTATTAAGCCAATGTGGTACCTAAACTTGAAATACTAAGATTAACTAAAATTTTAATAACTTTTTTAATTTTACTTTTTTGAAAAATGAGTTATATGACATCAATCTACATAGAATTTCCTTCAAATTATTAAAAAAAATGAAAAAAGTGAAGTTATCATCAAATTATGGTGGTTGTACACCAGAGGTTTCAAAAATGTACTTTATAGTCAATTAAAAATTAATAAAAAAATATTCAATAAAAAAAAGATAAAATATTCTCATTAATCTTTAGTATTTTAGGTATCTTTTCCCAAAAGGATTCACAAAAATACATTTATTTACTTCAAAAAAGGGTGGTCATACACGTGTGAGGTGTGGTCCTGAAATAAGCATTTTGAAAAGGTGGTTTTTAAACATGCCTACTAAAATTCAATTTATACCATGTGGGCATTGAAATAAATTACATATTTGAAAAGTAGACTCCGAGCATTAAATTTCATATTATTGAAGTTTTTCAAGATTCAATCTTTAAGTGCCTCAAATTTTGACATCAATTGATAGAAATTTTGAAAAATAGAGAAAACACTTCCACTTTTGGCCAAAAGTGGGACTCATCTTCTTGCAGCCACCCATACTAGTCCCTAAACCCTAAATCCTAAGCTCTCTCTCTCTCTCTCTCTCTCTCACACACACACACACACACACACACACACACACACACAAAGACATTCCATCAAACCAAGATGCTAACCCCTAAAACCTCTCTCTCTCTCTCTCTCCAAATCTAAACCCCCTTTTCCCTCCCTCTTCCTCTCACTCTATCTCTCTCTACAATAAAATTCATAATCCCTAAACCCCCCTCTCTCTCATACACACACACACACACACACAAATAAGTCACATTTCCCTCTCTCATGCTCTCACTCTATCCATCTCTAGGATCAAATCCCTAAGCCCTCAACCCTATAAGTCTCTAAACACTATAGCATAAGCTCTATGCCCTTAACCATCTCCCTATCTCTCTCTCTAAGATCAAGTACCTATGATCTCAACCCTAAACCCTAAGCCCTAAGCCCTAAGCCCCTCTTTCTCCCTCTAAACCCTAAGCCCTAAGCCTTGAACCCTAAACACTAGTTCCTAAACCCTAAATCTTAATCCTTGAGCCCTAAACCCTATATCTTAAACCCCATAATAGTACCTAAACCCTAAATCCAAAGCTCTAATCCCTTAAGAGGAAGGTTGCAGGGTTTAGTGTAAAGGGACTACTTTAGGGTTCATGACTTATGGAGAGGTATAAAGGAAATAAGTGGGAGATGGGGAAAGGGATATATATAAAAGGAGAGTAGGGGAGATAGAGAGAACTTAGGAAAGGGGGAGAGAAGGTCTATGGCTTAGGGATCTTATTTTAGGGTTTAGCACTTTTAGCTTAAAGATACATATAAAGTGACAATGTGGGAGAGATGGAGAGAGTTGGGTGAGAGGGGGAGACATGTAGAAAATATATATAAGGAAAAGAGGGAGATGGTGAGAGAGGTATAAACAAGGTGAGGGTTTATGATTTATTGTTTAGGGTTTTGGGTTTGGAGAAAGAGAGAGGAGGATAGAGAGGTGGGGAAGATGGAGAGAAGGGAAAGAATGAGAGGATGATAGAGGTAGAGAGGGATATAAGTTTTAGGGAAATTATGGTTTAGGATTCTAGGTTTGGATAAAGAGAGGGAGGCATGAGAGGGGAAAAGAGAGATGCAGAAAGGGAGAGGGGAGAGAGTAGGAGAGAGTAGAAGAGAGTAGGAGAAGGGGAGAGAGGGGAGACAAGGTTTAAGGCTTAGAGATTATAATTTATGATTTATGGCTTTAAGATTAGAGAGATGGATAGATCTAGAGAGGGGGAGAGGGGGAGAGAGGTGGGGGAGGTGGATAGAGATGGGTGAGAGGAAGAGAGAGGTGGTAGAGATTGAGAAGAGAAAGAGGGAGACAATAAGAGATAGATAAAGGGAGAGAGGGCTTAAGGCTTATCATTTAGGTTTTGGGTTTTGGAGAAAGAGATAAGGGGGATAGAGATAGGGGAGAGATGAGGAAGATAGAGAGAAGGGAAAGAGGAACCTCGTGAGAGGGGGATAGAGGGAGAAAGGAAGACAATGTTTATGGCTTAGAGTTCAAAGTTAAAGGCTTATATTAATGTGCTTTTGGATTTGGATAAAGAGAGATAGGGAGAGAGGGGGTAGGATGGGTAAAGGGAGTGGGGTTCAACAAAGAGAGAGGGGAATCTTGGGGAAAATGGAAAGAGGGGAGAGATGTTGGAAAGAGGAGGAGAGAGGGTGATAGAGAGAGGGGAAAGGGATATATAGGGGGGAGGGAAGTGAGGTGATAGATATATAGAGTGAGAGAGTTTGTAAAGGTAGGTCTCTAAGAGGGGAGGTAGGGAGGTGTAGATGGAGAGATACAACTAGAGAGGTGAGACACTTGGAGTGAGAAATAAAATTTAGAGATATAATCAAATAGAGATAGAAGGTTTACATGAATATGTGATTATATAGGGAGCTAGGGTAATGAAACATGAATGGAGAAGTGGAGACACAGATGAAAAGAGAAATTAGAAATGTCAAAGCCATGGCATGTGCCATATATAGAATGATCCATATATGGTGCACACCATACTTAGAACATTTTCTACATATGGTGTATGCCATATTAATAGCTTTGGGAAACAATAAGCCTTAGGATTGGATTTTACATGGGCATCCAATCCAAAGGCTTGGATAACTATAAAAGGTTTGAGACATGTTAATCATAAAACATACAAAAAAATCTCATATTTTTGTTCACGCTCCCTTTCAAGTTTTCACATCATTCAACGTAGATAAAATCAGACATCATGATATTGTTAAGCTCTGTGTTAGCTATCTAACTATATAATATATATTTTAACTTTTGATTATGTTAAGCTTTCCATCTCTAATTTCTTTAATAAGTAGGGCTAATTTTTGTCAAAAACCTACATATAGTATTTCATGCATAGATTTTGGTTCGTTCATTGAATTTTTAAACAAATTACATTTTTAGAAACTAGACTCCATTCTACACACCTTAAAAAAAAATCATTTTCAATTAGTTTTCAAGAATTTCCAGGGGAGCATACTCAATTTTCATGTTTTTAGGATGCATCCACTTTGAAAATTCATAAAAAATCATATGTTGATAAAAAAATTAGCCAAAAAAATTGGGATAAATTACATGGTGTTAGCTAATTTCTTATTGGAGCGATTTAAAAATTCAAAAAATAAGTTGACATTTTAAGGAAAGCACACCAAACACTATGTTATGTTTTTTGCAAAAAATAGGACCACTTTGTGTTCTCCCCCTTTTTGATGTCCTTAATCTTAACCAATTTTTTTTTAAATAGTATTGTAGAAACTAGATTTAGACTACTACAACTCTTGTTCTTGTCACACCTTAAAATTTTGAGTGTAACTATCTTGATTTTGTTGTTGAAGTTTAGAATTTGTTGATTTCAAAAAAAAGTGGCACCTTATACCCCCTATTTGGTCTTGCATCTTTGTGCACATACCTACCAGTCAATGATTGGAAGTCTGTTATATGTGACAATTACAACACCTGATATCATGCAAGAAACTAGTTTTGTGGCACGATTTTATGCAACACCAAAAGAAGCTCATGCGCAGGAAGTAAAAAAGAATATCCAAATATCTATAGGACATTATGGATCCTAGTTTGTTGTATTCAAGAAGTGAAGATTTCAACATTATGGTGTATATGGATGTGAATTAGGCCGACAATGTTCATGACACAAAAAACATGAGTTGGGGAGTATTTTTCCTAGACAACAATCGTGTATCTTGCTTAAGTAGGAGAAAGGATTTAGTTTCTTTATCTACAATGGATGCATAATATATTGGAGTAGTATCTTATTAGATGTAGGTTATATGGATGAAATAAACTTTAAAGGATATTAAGGTTGGGTATGAGCATGCTATCTCCATATTTGGTTATAATACAAATGCAATCAACATCTCAAATAATCTAATTACGTAGTCTAAGACTAAACACATTCTAATTAAATATCATTTCTTAAGGGAGGTGGTTGATAAACAAATAAAGTTGGAGTACATCACTACAAAGGAACAAACTGTGGAAATTTTCACAAACCACATTCCAAAAGAAACTTTTGAGTACCCAAGGGAGAAATTGAGAGTGATATCAATCTCATCTCGTTACTAAGTTCTTCAAAAGAAGCATGTGTTTTGGGGGAATGCATTCATTGTCTTATCTTTTGACCTTGGAAAGCCTTTTTCATTGATGTCAAAGGGGGAGGAGTAGATTAAGAGGGACAATTCTAATCTAGGTGAAATATATGGTCCTATTGCATGATAATTTATGTTTACATGGCTGACATCAATAGAAAAGGGGATATTGTTGGATATTGTTGTCATTGATGTCAAATGGAAAGTTCATATTTGTTGGTACCCATATAGACCCCAAAAATAAACTTTCAAGTTTAAGGTCTTGAACCTCTTTAAACTACTTCAAACCAAGGCTCAAAGAGGTACGAAGTGGTTCAGTTTGCATAAGAGGACTTGCAGGTTCAGAGGTTCAGGTTCAAGTACAGGTTCAAAGATCCAAAATTCAATTCACTAGTTCAAGGTGGCTCACACAGGTACAAATGGTTCAGTTTGGTTCATGCAAATTTAAAGATTGAAAGGTTCAGAAGTTCAAAGATTGGAAGATTCATAATTGAAAATTCGTAAAACGTATTGATTGAGAGTCTATTCTATTTTTGAATCATATTGAATCAGTCACCCTCTGTAAATGGTGAACATGCATCATCTAAATAACAGTCCAATGGATGATGGTAAAAAAAAAAATTGTCACACATGGGCATAATGATAGAATTTGGTCTCTTACAGCCTGTGGTCATGGTGACTCTTCTATAATCAGGTCCCACATAGCTCTAAATCTACAAGTTTAAATAGAAACCAATACAATGTCATGATCATTTTTATGAAGTTAAATAATGAACATAATTTTCACAGGAAGAGACAGGAGCTGCAGATAGCCGTTCAAACTATGCTTCTTGAAAATGCAGTATGTTCCATTGATGCATTTCCAGAATATATCTCGATCCTTCATGCAATTAAAATTTTTCAAGGATGTATAAATGGAATAAAATATGGCTTCAACATATGAATTCCAATCTATAAATATCACAATACAGTCAGCAAAGATATATGGTAGTGATTTATGCAAAGGGAATGTGAGCAGGTCTATTTTGTTTTGACAGTTTTATATACCTCCACTCAGACCTCAATAACTTTTGACTCGGACATAATTTGCTTGATCTCTCCAATAAAGTTGTGCGCAACTAGGATCTCTCCAACATATCCAAAAATGAAGGAAATCCAATGGTGGAATAATTAGTTATTCCCCCCACACCGAGGCCTATTTTGACAGTCATAAATATTTTTAAATCTGCCCAGCATCATAAATGTTTTTATTTATGACTAATGTATGCTTATGCCACCTATCCAAATATCATTTAAAACATTGAAGTATATCTTTAAAAGCTTTTCATAAATACTTTATGAAGATATCAAATTAAAGGAAGCAAATATATTATCGAAAAGATGAAAGGAAAGAGTCAAATAGTTAAGTTTCAAGAATCAGTTATTCTAATAATTGAAAAAGATCAACAACAATGGAGAGGATAAATAGACCACAGAAGCATTTGAAAAGGGTTCCAATTTTTTTAAGATTTTGCTCAAGCAGACTTTGAGCTACAGCAAAATAAGAGTTGTGAATATAGGTAGGAGGGGAGGCTTTTCTTTTCTACAGACTTTGTGCTGCGGGATGGAGAGTTTTTTGTTCTTGTTTTCATTTGTAGTTGTAAGGGACAGAGAGTAGATTTTTCTTTCTATGTATATGTAATGTATAGCTCATCTTGGATATTGAAATAATGGAGAAATAGTTTATGGATCTTTGAATTCATTATTGTTCCTTTAGATTTCATTGAGCTTTGTCTCATTAAAATCTTTTTCAGCATCATATTTTACTTATTCAGCTGTGCATGTGCTTGATTTTGGAACTTTGTTTTCAGAATTAGGCTATGTTTGGAAAGAATACTTGTTTTTAGATTAAATGAGTTATGATTTGTGGGTGTGAGAGAAGTGGGCTTTGTATCAGCCTCTCATATTCATTTTGTTTATATCTTTAAAATCTCTGCACATCTACATCATGTTTATGGGTAGATGTTGATGCCTTTGATGTTTTCTGGTGAAAAGCATACCAACGATATAAATTCATTGCATATCAGATGGAGGGAGTTGTACCTTGATACCAAAATTTAGAGGGCATTTGCGTATTTTAATTACAAATGACCCAACTATTGGTTGCTGATTGTGTCTTCTTGTTTGGGCATTCAAAAGTCATTTGAAAGGTTTTTGTTGAAAGACAAATCTGTTCACCAACAATATTATTGGACGTTAAGCTACACCAAACTTATGGAATATTATGAAGATATTGTTGTACAAGTAGGAGATAATTAATTATCATAAATGATGGTTTGTTTTCCACATGTGATGATCCATGATTAACACCATTTTGATGAGTTTAAAAATTACAAAATAATTTTCCTATTGACATGGCTGACCTCCCTTCTTGAACTGCCCAATTTTATTTGGGTAATTTTAATTTGGAAATTAATTTTTCAAGGGGTTGACCTCACTTAGTTTGACATCCACGTTAAGCAGTGTTTAAAAATCAAAATATAAATACATTTTTGTTGGCTAACCTCCTTTGATAGATTTCCTCTCTTGGGTGAAGAGGTGCTTGTGTGGCGCTCTTTATGACGATAAACTGGTGGTGTTAAAAGTAAGAAATTATTTAATATTATTCCCATGTTGGAGCAGATCTAGAGAAGACCTTAGAGAAAATATAAGGTTCATTTATGAGAATATTTTAAGACAAATTATTACAAATTTATGAGTAGAACTAGGACAAATTGTTACATTTTTTTAATCAAAATTTAAGGCAATTTTTTCATATAAATGAGAGAAAAAAAATTTATAAGTAGATTTTTTAGAGTAGATGTATGAGAGAGAATCAAAGTGGGTTCAAGAAGAAGTTTCATATAATTATCATATTATTTCTTTGGAGGTTGGTGCCTCATTATGTAGATGAAGAGATTGGTGCCTCTCATTCAAGGAAATTAATGTATCTTGCTGGTTTGGTGCTCACTTATAGGGGATTGGTGTCTCTTGTGGGTTGGTACTATGAGCTAGGAGAACTTGGATCTGTTAGGAATGGGCATAGACATTCAAATGAGTTTGCCTATTTTAACAAATCAAGAACAATAACATATGTTCTCTAAACTACCTCAGATAGAGCTAAAATAGATGCCTTCAAGCACAGTTTGATTTTCTCTTAGATTGAGGATGTGGGTATGCTCTCTTAAGCACAATAAGATCCTCCCGAATTCAGATTGGGTGGATTGAGCTCATTCACATTCCAAGGAAACCTCATAAATGGCACAAAATAGGTATTGGGAACCTGATTTGCCCCTAAGGCCCCGAGGGTGTGGTATGGGATTGAATGCAAGCTAATTAACTATGATTATGCAAGGTTTTTTTTTATCCAATTCATAGATATAAGCTAATATGAAAATGATTTAGAAAAGCTTGAGAATGAACTAGATTAATCCATTATGCTATTCTAAGATGAGTTAATAAATTGAAAGCTTGAAAGAAACTAACAATTTAGTATAAAGTTATAAAGATTCTAGATGCAATCTAACATGATAACACTACTTAATATGCAAGAGTGAATTGGTATTTTTCTCTTGGAAGAGGAGGGTATTTATAGGATTTGAGGAAGGGCTTGGGTTAGGAAGGAGAGTTAGGGTTAGAGGCAAGGTTTGGGGTAGAGTTTGGGGTAGGGTTAGGGGTAAGGTAAGGTTTAACCTTGGTCAAGGTTGAGCAATACTAGGGAAGTGTGCAAGGGGAAAAAAAAGTGGAAGAGGAGACATGGGCTTCATTAATGTCTTGTATGAGTCATTAATGAGGATGTAAGAGTCATTTATGAGGGGTTTTGACCCAAAGTCAAAGTTTGAAGGGTTAGGCTAAAAAAAGTAGGAATAACCTTTTAATCAGGTTTAGGGTGAGTTTAGGAAACTCTAGAAGAGGTTAGGGATTTTTAGAACATTTCTAAGGTTTTAGGATTTAAATAAATATTTTATTTATTTAAAAGATTTTTGGTCAATTTATTAAATAATTAATAAATATTGGAGGGAATGATGTTTAAATGAGATTTAAACATTTTTGGAGGGGATGTCTTAATTAAATATTTTAAATTAAAATAGGAGGAATTAATGGCATAAAAATAAATAAATTAATAAATGATGATGTCATCAGGGGTTTTTCAAAATAAAATATTTTTATTTTGGTAAAGGCTTTTTAGGTGTCTACATTTTGCCCCTCTTTGATGCGATGCCGCAAGTGGCATGGTGTCAAAGACAAGAAAATAAGATGCCCCAAGCTAGAATTTAGAGGATAAGGGGTTGTGCCCCCTTGAGAAAATAATGCAAAGAGGAAACTTTGTGGAATTTTCTCGAAAAGAACATAGAAAGTGTGATGCCCAAAAGTTTGGGTCAAAACACAACCAACAAAATTTTTTTAAAAGGTTAAAAGTTTCACGTTAATGTTGCGGGAAAGAGTAGTAATGTCAAAGTCTCAAAGAGACAGGAGGTCATAACCTCTACAAGTTGTTTTAATATCCATAGGATGCTAGATGATATCAATATAATTGAAAGAGATCGTTGACCACCTTCTCGATCAATATCGAAGAATCATCGATCTATAAAACTTATAGGTAATTTAAGAGGGCTAGAATGTCTAATGTTAATGTTATCCTATAATAAGGTTGTCCATACCCCAACATGTTCATAACGAGGCCAGAACTGAATGAGGTGGTAAAATTATCGTCAAGAGATTATATAGGATAAAAGTTTAAACTGACGATATCATTGACATCCGTTTTCTCGAAAGTATTAATTCAAATTCAATTGATAATGAGAACATGCCATGAAAGTCCATGCACATATTAATCCATCAACAATTTTAAAGTTATCATTAGCTAGTGATTATTGTAATCGAAGCTTATAATACAATATTAACAATTAATAATTATGATATATTAATTAATTAATACAATATTAACGAATTAATATACCATAGTTTATTAATAAATTTTGTATAAACTATGAATTTAGAACATGACTAAATATCTAAAAAAAAATACATAGACAACATTATGATCATCTAAACTTAATAACACTATCAATAAACTATCTTATTTTAACAAGATTAAATTACTATTTATCCATTAATAAAACTACACTTTTAAAATTCAAAATATAAATTTTAATACAATTCTAAATATATCATCAAATGAAATTATCATACAAAAGAATATATCATTCAATTTTAATTCAATTCTAGACAAGAACTTAAAGCTCTAATTAACATAACTTAATAAAAACATTCAAAAATAAATAAATAAAAAAAATAACTAGTATCTAAAGACAAGACATAATATCCAGTTATCTTATTAAACAACTTTCTAATCTAACTTAATAACAACTAAAATCTACTAACTATCCTACTCTACTAGCTAGCTTACCCACTAATCCACCCTACTAACTAGCTTGACTTTCCACTTGTCATGAAAAAGGACAAAAAGCCATCATGCGCCAGCAAAAGGGAAGGGAAAGGTCAATCAAAATCTATGCAAGGCAAGGGGAATTTAAAGAAAAGGCTGCAAGATCTATGACACCTCATAAAGTGTCTTGAGCCCATGTCCAAAGACTAAATATTCAAACCTTCACTCATCCAAAACATGCGCCACTTCCTAGTATAGAAGCTAGCAATATTGAAATTGCTGACAAACATTTATGTTAGAGAAAGTACTCCCTGCCATGCGCCCATGATGAGTAGACTTTCAAGGTGCCTCTTAATTGGCCAAAGTGAAAGCTCAACTACTTCTAAAGACTAGCTTCTTCCCATGCGCCATTTTTCAAGGATGGAGTAAATAAGGTATGGTGCTAAATTTGAATGATATATTATATGATTTTAACATAGAAAGGTGGCAGATAGATATTCTATTTTAATGTCTGTGGTAAGGTTTTGTATGGGATTTTTTTATCCCATACAAAATCCAGAGAGCATTTTTCTCTCTCAAATTTTCTCAAGAGTGCTATTTTTATTTGCATTGTTATTATTATTTTTTTTTGTTTCTAATACATCCTTCATGGTTTGATAAATGAAATTTTTAACATAGTTCAATTGTATTCTAATAACATTAAGATTCCAATGGTGTCATAATAGGATTGTTAACTACATGGTTATTTATAGTTTAAATTGATCATCTAATAAGGATACATTTTGAAGCTAACATGCTCATTTTAATATAACCATCTCGATACGATATAGTTCTCTCTATACTTCCACATGGTTTAATTCGTTTTGAATGTTTTGCTTAGGTGCATAGCATATGGTTAAGGAGGAATTTAGACTAATCAAATGCATCAAATAGTCATCTTTAGAATGGGATAATTGCTAGGTTTCAGATCAAATTCTATCTAAGTCTTTTATTCCTAAATCCATATGGATCAACAAGCTATCCAATTTGTTTGCAGAAATATAGGAAGAGATAGAGCTCATAGTATTGTTGCAATTCAAATGACAAAAGTAAATGTAATGCTATCCATACAAAATCCAAATTCAAGTATACCATTATTTCTTCAACCATCTAAAACATCAACTTATCAATATCAAAATTGAGGAGATCTAAGAGAGGTGATAATTTTCCTTTTGGATTGCAATGCAAAAATCAAATGCATACAATGATCTTCACAATATATATTCACATTGAATTGGAAACTTTCTTCTCTTTGGAATAACCAAGAACACCTCACATATTATCTTTCTTTACATTCAAGGGAAGGAGATAACATTGTTCATACTACTTCAACAATACCATTGCAACTTCATAAAGAATAGGAGAATGCATTTCAAGTGATTACACATCCTTGCTCCAATTCATAAGCTACTCAAATTACAATGAATGATAAATACAAACAGAAAGCTTACTTCCTCCATATCATTACAATATACTAACACAAAATGTACCAATAGAGTGAATGAATACACCATCCAAATTTTACAATAATGCTCATACATCAAAGTATGGTTTTTTCAAACAAGCATAACCAAGGAATTGAACTCCATCAAACTTCATTCACTTGAATCTTGACTTCAAAACCTGCCATGAACAAAAAAAGGATAGGAACCATGGGTTGCTCACCTCCCATCCTAGGCCTCTCATGAGGCCACCCCCGAGCTTGGGGAAACCACAATGAACGGGATACAAACACTCACACACAAACACAACAAGAACATAAACAATTAAAAAACTCAAAATTCCCTCAGGATGAAAAAACTAAGGAATTCCATGAATATCCTTTGTGGGGTGTGGCTGGACAAAACCATGGAGATAACCAATGCATACAAAAACAAGGCCACACATGGACCCATATAACTGAATTTCATACAAGGCTCACATGGCCAATCTTCCCTCCTTATACCCCCATTGCCACACAGGCTAAATGCAAGGTTTCTTGGGGAAAATCCCTCACCCAAGTTCATCTTTCCCCACACATGGAGGAGACTCTACACATGGAGTTGCCTCCATTCCCACACCCCCTCTTGATTTCTCTTCCCTCCCAAGGGTGAGTGAATCCAAGAGATACAACCCAAAATCCAATTACAAAGAAAATACATTGCATGCTTGCTCTCACCATGACCAACCATGGGAAGCTAAAACACCACATGAAACAAAGCAAGCTTCCTCCATGACCAACCATGGGAAGCTAAAAACACAACACAAAAACACATACAACTTCTAAACCATATGAGAGCAAGATTTCCTACCTCAAGTCCAATGCTAATGGAAGGATTGTTGAGCCCTATTCCAAACTCCAAGCTTTCTCCTCCAACTTTCTGGAACTCTCTAAAGATAGAGAATGGGTGAATAGCCTATCCTTTTTCCAAAATTCCTCTAAAAAGGCCTCTAAAACCTACCCCCACAAACCTCATTAATTAGGCCCTTTCAAGCAAGTTGCAATTTCGTTCAAGGTTGCACGTGGATTTTTAAAAAGGTCAAAAAGTCAATTTTAGGCTATTTATAAGGTGAAAATACCCTAACCCATGGGTAGATGGAATGGGTTAACTATTAAGGCATAAAACCACTTCCTAATGCCACTATAAACCCTCTAAACTCACTTATAGGAATAAGATCGAGAATGGGGAATGGGAATTGCATTATAGTTCCTATGGCAAAAAGGTGTGCTACGATTTCCCTAAAAATCCTAGAAAGTGCTCTCACACAACACACGACGTACCTTAATAACATTGAACATAGGTGTCAAACGACACTTCACAAAATAACATTTCACGAAAGGTACATCCAGAATAACAACACATAACATACAAACATTCAAATTACTGTTACGAAATAAATTACTTAACAACAAGGCCTCAGGTCTCTTAATAGACGGGGCCTTGGTTTAACTGGCTGTCCTACGTTCAATGTGACTTCCCCGAATGTGTTTCCATGGTCCTTCCACCTGCAATACCTAAATGCAGCATCAGTAATTCAAGGAAGAAAACCATTAAAATAAACATATATGATATAGCGAAATTTAATCATCAAATTACATAATTCAACTCATACGTCAATTGCATATAATATTCAGGATTTGATTGCACATTTCAAATGAAATTCCATAACGTAATTTAAATATCATCAAGACCATCAGGATCACGATACATCATATAAAAATCATAAACCAAATCTACACATCATGGATCCCATATGCAGAATCATCAAAAGAACAGTCCAACGAGTCCAAACATAATATAACAGTAGTCGACAAAGTCCAAGTATCTCTGAAAGAAACATAATAAAAAAGATAGCTAATATGAATAACACAGGATCACTATGTGGGCCGAAAGTGGACCTCACAGAAAGGAACATATAAGGAAGGAGGGGGAATAAATAGATGCCCTTCCAAGAGCAAATATGTATGAATGCAAAATGACACTAAATGATGCAGGATGTAATATTTAATCTAGATGATGCAGGATGCAAGGTTAATCTATATGATGCAGGATGGGGGATTACAGAGCTCATTGTGCAAATGTGGAGAGCATAACCAAGTTTTATATAGAAACATTTAGAAACTAGCCAAGGATACTGGGATCACAAGGCCTTGTCACCAGCGTTGCATAGGACTAACACAAAATAGACACAGGGTTGCCCCAACATCACACATGAAACCTAGAGGAGGCGTGGTGGAAACGATGTTGGAGAAACCGCAAACACATGACTAACTCACATGCAAAAGAAAAAGATCAAAAGACCTTGCCCCAGATTATCCTCATTCGCTGTGCACCATGATATAAAGGATCATGGCGACTTTGAGTAGAGAACAATGAGAAGCCATAAAAGATTAACAAGACCCAAAGGACAAAATCCAAGGTCAAAATGATAACTCCAAAAGAAATCCTTTGCCAAGGAAAGAGTTTGATGGGCTGATTGATGGGGGGAGATTAGGTCATAACATGGTGAAGGATACATGATCATTGACCTGGTTTGATTGCTTAGGTCAGACAATACAAAAGGATACATCTGTGCGGACCTGTGTTGATGGGGAGAATGTTGTGTTATTGATTGGCAAATGATGGATCAAGGATAATCACGTGATCAAGGATAGTCGATAAAAAATGTTGTTGAAGTGCAAGGTTGGGTGAGACAAGCTCAAATGACCAAATGTTGTTGTAGGATTGACGAGGATATGTACAACAAAAGATGATGATATGTACATTGGAGGAGGAGATATTTACAAGGGATAGGGCCCAAAAGATAAGATAAGATAAGATCCAAAGGAACTAAATGAAATAACAAGTATCTCACAAAACCTTTTTCCATAGGTAGGATGATGGATGATGATTGATCAGATTGATGGTGGGAAGATTTGGTTTGAATGCGATGAAGGATACATCATCACAGACTTGGTGTGATTGGTGGAAGATTACCAAGTGTCAAGGATGAGTTGTTGCTTCTTGATGTAGGATTAGATAGGATTGGATTAGATTTGTCAACCTAAGATAGACTGATGATCTTTGGACGACGGGATTCTTGCCAGTGTATGCCAATCTCTTGCTTGAGATGATGAGGCCCACAAAGACAAGTACAAGATTCCCTAGACAATGCTTTGCAAAGGGTAGTGCTAGGATGGTTCTGATTTAGGATAAGGATTGATAAACTCAAAGGATATGGCACGAAGCAAATGGTGGATGATTGGATAAGAATTCCTATGACAAGAGATAGGTAAGATACTCGAACCTCAAAAGGGACTAAGGGATGATTCCTGAAGCACTTAGCTAATTAGATCATGATGACACAAGGGCTAACTAACACAAGGGATGGGACCTAAAGACACATATGTACAAATGAGCTTAGGTGGAGACATGATTGATGCTATGGTACAAGACTTAGGATAGGATGTATAAGGGATCTGGGGATGAAGCTGATACTGCAAGGATATGCAAGATGATGCCCTAGTTGGGCTAGAAAGCCAAGATGGATGGATGGTGGATGATGTATCCTAAAATGACATAGATTTTGGGAAGGACGTATCCTAACAATGATGATTGGATTGAGATCAAGACCTATAAAAAGACTAGAGGTTTGATTGGATCGGTTGACTTGATCTTGGATGTTGGATAGCTAGAGAATACAAATAGGATTGGAAGATGTTGGACGATTGCTGGGAGAATTTGGATATGGATGGCTGGCATTGGATTACATGGGGGGAGCCTCTAGCTAGATACCAATGACAAGGGAAGATACCAAGTGATGACAAGATGGAAGAAATGCTTCAGGGATTAATGCTGGAGGAAAATGCATGGGGATTTGGACAGAAGAATTGTTGAGAGATTTGGATTGGAGGAAATGTTGGGGTTTGGATAGAGGAAATGTTTAGGATTGGATAGAGGAAATGCTTAGGACTGTGATGGAGGAAATTTGGAGGGGGAGATGGAAGATAAGGCTTTGGATAAAGTCTCTAAGGAATAAAATGCCCCTTCTTAGGATAGTTCATGCATTTAGAGGCATTTGGAGGGGGTATGATAGGATGGAAGTCAAGATGACAAGAGTCTTAGGAAGGTAGATGGAAGTTGGGATAATAGATGTGGTGAGGGATGTAGAAAGGTGCCCAAAAGAATGTATCCTTGGCAGTCTCTGTTTCTGTATCAAGATCCAAAAGAGGATGGAAGATGAGATGGAGGAGATATTGGATAGGAAGTGATAGAAGGGAAATGCCCCCAGTTATAGAAAGGAACTGGGGGGATTATGCATGACGCTTGTTTGCCAAGTTTTCACCATGGTACTTGTCTAAGGCACTTGAATTGCCAAGTTTTCACCATTGGACAAATGCTTTTTCTCTTTTCTTTTCTTTTTTGGTATCTTTTAATTTTTCCATTTTTTTTGGATTTTCCTGATTTGTTGCTGGCTTTCTGATTCTCTGATTTGTTACTAACTTTTTTATTTATCTAGATGTTGGTACAACTGTGTCAGGATGGAGGAATTATGCAAAGGAATGGATGATATGGGGTAGATGGGAGATATGGTGGTAGAAAGTGTTTGGATGGAATTATGGAAAGTGATCATGATAGGGAGATGTTGTCAGGACCAACATTGACACATGTTGTGAAGAAGGTGGATGAAGTGGATGGGTTTTGGAAGATAGATGTGGAAATGATGGAGGATTTGTTCTAGGAGATCTTGGGACATAAGGATCCAAGATGGATTTAGGAGATGGAGGAGGGGAATGAGTAACTAGTGGATTTTCAACTTTGGATGCCATTGTGGATATTTCTTTTAGATGGACTACATCTTGTTGCTTTGGGATTCACATCATTTTTGCTTTTTCTTTGGCGGACCTTTGTGGCCATTGGGAGGTATTGGATTGTGCTTTTTCTTTGCTGGACCTTTGTGGCCATTGAGATGCATTTGATCTCTTGATTGGATTTTTCTTTGCTTGAGCATGTCATTTATAGTGGACATGGAAATCCTTAGATTTTTGCAGATAGTTGCCTTTATGCATGTTTGATATGGCATCAAAATTGTGAGGAGCATTGGAAGGGATATGCATAGGTGTGCATGATAGAGGAGATATGGATGGTGAGATGGAAGGAGATTGGCAGATAGGAGATGTGGGAATGTGCCTTTATTGATTCTGACTAGGGATGTTTGGATTTTGGATGAAGGATTGAGTAGGATAAGATGGGGGATGATATTTTGGGATGTAAGGACCCAAAATGGATTTGACATGTGAAGGATATGTGCTAGAGGATTTTTGGATATAGGGACCAAAAATGGATTTGGAGGATGAAGGAGGAATGTGATAGGTTGTCTTATGATGTAATGATGGAGGAGGAGGAATGGCATTGTATACTTTGAAGGGATGATGGGGAGATGGAGTGGTGTTTTTGGAATGATGCTTGAATCTAGCTTTAGTTGTACCGACATTTCTTGAGGAAGTGCCTTCTTCAGATGTGTGACCAGTACAACATGTTTTTGCATGTTTCTTATCCTGGATGGGCTCCAGATTTCCTTGTTCATGGGCATTGATGCCTTTGCCTTGATAATTCCATTTCTTGAGAATTTTATCCAAACAAGGATATTTTTGTCTTGGGGAATAAGATAAACATCTAGTTTTTGGTTCCCTGATGGAAGATATGAAACTAATCTCTCCTTCTTTGAGTGTGCTTTCCTTGACAAATGTAAGTGGACCAATGGGATAGAGTATGGAAGTGGGATAGTTTGGTTTGAAGGATCCTTGAGTGTAGGCGATGGGATGATGGGATCTGGACTGGGATTGGGAGATAGCAATAGATCTTTAGATGGAGGAACTGGGATGGTAGGATCTTGGATTGGAGGAATTAGGATTATAGGATCTTGGATTAGAGGATTTGGGATGATAGGATCTTGCAACAAAGGAAGTGAAGTGATAGGATCTTGATTTAGTTCAATGGATACTTCAATATGCTTTTGGAAAAGATCCGGACTGGATAGGATGAGTGTAAATAAAGTGTTGGGGGATTTATGGTTGGATTCTTCAGATAGTATGGATGGAAGAATGTGAGATTCTGCAATTGTGATGGCAGGAAGAAGGGTGAAATCTTCAGATGGTATGGATGAAAGGATGGGATATTTTGCAATTGTGATGACATGAAGAAGGATGAACTCATGAGGCTCATTAGATGTGCTTTGGATAATGCTGGGAGAAGGAGATGTGGATGGGGATTGGATGGAGTCAATGCATGGGAAGGACTCAATGATGCTAGGATATGGAAGAGGAACAATATATGGAAGGAGGATAATAGATGGGAGTGATGGAGGATGAATGATGGATGTAGGAGATGGATGGGTATCACCATTGATGGTTTCACATGATGGATTGAGATGACATGGCTCATCAATTTCAAGAAAGGGATTTGTTGTTGGCTTCCTTGTGAAAATCCTTGGAGGCTTTCGTGATGGGGGTTGAGTTGAAGGACTAGAATGTTTAGAAGATGGGGAGCTAGGATGGTCATCACATGAAGGTGGGGTAGAAGATTGTGAACTTTCTTGAGGGGATGATGGTTCCAAAGAGGAATTGGAGGATGGCATGACTAGATAGTTCACAAAGGTAGGCATAGAGGAAGCTGATGAACTAGATTGGTTGACTGATGGGATAGGGATGATGGATTGAGGTGTGGGATATGAAGTGGATTGAAGGATGCATTCTTCTTGTGAAAGGGGATTTGTGGCAATGAAGGTTGGAATAGAAGATGGTGGATTGAGATAGGATGGAGGATTGGGGCAATGGATTGAAAGACTAGGATTTTGGATTTGAAAATGAGTTGGAGGATTTGGATAAGGGATGCTGCTTGGAGTGATTCTATAAAAAGATGGTGATTGAGATACGACCATAGAAGGAGATGGAGTTATGAAGGATGTATATGGAGGATATGTAGGCTCAAGATAGGAAGAAGGTGTGGATGAATAGGATAATGGATTTATCTTGTCAAAGGCATGTTAGGGAGCACTAGTGGATATGCATGAAGACATGATAGGATATTTTGGAAGACTAATTGGAATTTGGAAGGTTCTTGGAGCAAGCTTGCTAAGATTTTCAAAGTACGCATTGTGATCCACAAGATTCTCATCATCATGATTGCTAAGGTTTTCAAAGTATGCATCATGATCAACAAGACTTTCATCATCATCAAGATATGATGGGGTGGGAGAAGGGATGTAATAACCAAACTCATCATAATATCTTTGAGACATGCTGACTTGCAAATGAGTTGGATAGGGATGAAGGATGAAGATGGATTGGAAGACTAAGACTCGGATTGGGATGACTAACAAGCTCTGACTAGGATTGGATTTGGCTCAAAATAGGAGGAAAGACTGACTCTAGAGAAAGACAAACAAGGGATGGGGGATGACCAAGATGACTCTACTACCCTAGGATAGGAGGAAAGGAGTACAAGATTGGATGGAAGATGACTGGAAGACCATGATTAAGATTTTGAAAGCTTGGATGATTTCTAGATTTTGGAGGATTGAACTGACATGGCAAAAGATTTGGTGTAGATTTCTCTGTTTGTGTATGTTCAACAAATGTTTTTCATTGAGTTTGTAACTTTGAAAACACATCAAGCAGGACAACCTATAAGACATGCTAGTATCAAAATCTTTGCCCACATCTTGATACCCCTAAAAAGGGATACATACGGTGAGTATCTTAAGTTAATCCGGTAAATCCCTTGGATCGATCCTTGCACAAAGATTTTGATACCTTCAGAAATAGATCAGGTAGCTTCTATCTTATCAAGTTTGTAGTTTGATTCGTGGAGTCCTCCCAATCGGTTTGTATGCGCGTGACTCACTTAAGAGCCTAGTTGACCATGCCAAAATAGTAGGGATTATTCACCTACCTCGGGCTACCATCAACACACATTGCCCGAGCTTGAGGGGATGAAGCGAGAGTTTGCTCAACGCTTTATTTCTATACCGGTTGGGGAAGTACCGGTTTGAAGTCATTCTCCAAAGAAGAAGCACTTTTCTCTTTGGATAGGCTTTTCTAGAAGTAAAACAAGTGAACTTGTCTGAGTTCAAGTGTTTTACGTCGCTTAGATTAAGAGGATTTGCTTGAGTGGGAAACTTTTAAAGCACATCAAGAAGTTTGTTCTTTTCCAAATATGATTTTAAGTGATTTGACATGAATTCTTGAAAACACATGTGATTAAGTTCTTGATTTGTTCTTTCCTCTTTGAAAACAAGAACTTCGAGAGATTTGCAATTTCTTTGTTTGGGCATTCAAGATTGAATTTGCACGCTTTAGGAACTTTGAATTAAACTCAGAAGGAAGGGAATAGAGATGCTTTTCTTTTGCCTTTAGGTCATTCAAGAATGTGTTTGATTTGGACTCAAAGAAAAATGACTTCCTTTGGACTTTGGTTCATTTCCTTAGTTTCATTCAAGAATTGGTGTTCTAGATTTCAGTTTTTAAACCCAAAAGAGAAGTTCCTTGATTGATTTTGTGCATGAAAAATTTAAGAAACATTCAAGATTTTGCAACAAGACAATTGTTTTCATCCATATCAAAGCTTTAGAATTGAAATAGAGAAGTTTTAGGAACTTTGAATGATATGCAAAATTTCTAGTTCTTTTTATGCACCAAAAAGTTAACGTGTCCCTAGTTTGTGTGAAACTCAAAAACACCTAGATTTTAAAAGCATGAAGGTTCTTTTTAACCAAATGGAGAACATTAGAAGTGTGTTTGAGTGTTCTAGGACCAATTAGGAATTACTTGAGTTAATTAGGATTTGATTGATTTGTTAGCTTTTTAGGCCTTCAAGAGTGATTTTGAGGTTCATTTTAAACATTTAGACAAAGTATGTAAGATTTTACCTTGTTCAAATTTAAACTTTGTTAGTTTTAAGCCCAATTTGAAATGATGAGGTTTTTTGAGTTCATATAATGTTCATTTTAAGACCTTAGGTTTAAATGTGTTAATTCTATTTTTTATCATTATTCATGATCCCACTAACTCTTCCTGATTTTTGGGACAAAATTTGGTAAATTTGTCTACAGATTTGGATAGACCTCTAAACCATCTTTCTAGTGTTTCTTTAATCGTAAAAAATGGAGGTCGTATGCAAAAGTTACAAAGGTTTTCGTGAAAGTGCCTCTTTATGGTTTTTTCTGGAAAATAAGCCAAGATCCCGCAAGAAGAAGAAGAAGAAGTAGATGGAATAGAAGAAGAATAAGAATAAGAATTCCAAATGCTCCCTCAACCTACAAGCTTGAAAAATCATAAAAATGCTCTAAACCACATTAGAATGTTAGTAAAGAACTTGTGAAGTGGGTCCCACCGGGCGTGCCAGAATGTGAGCTAGGAGAACTTGGATCTGTTAGGAAGAGGCATAGACATTCAAACGAGTTAGCCTATTTTAACAAATCAAGAAAAACATCATATGTTCTCTAACCTACCTCATATAGAGCTAAAACAGGTGCCTTTAAGCACGGTTTGATTTGCTCTTAGATTGGGGATGTGGGTATGCTCTCTTAAGCATAATAAGATCCTCCCCAATTCAGATTGGGTGGATTGATCTCATTCACATGCCAAGGAAACCTCATAAATGGCATAAAACAGGTATTTGGAACCTGATTTACCCCTAAGGCCCCAAGGGTGTGGTATGGGATTGAATGCAAGCTAATTAACTATGATTATGCAAGGTTCATTTTTATCCAATTCATTGATATGAGCTAATATGAAAATGATTTAGAAAATCTTGAGAATGAAATAGATTAATCCATTATGTTATTCTAAGACAAGTTAATAAATTGAAAGCTTGAAAGAAACTAACAATTTAGTATAAAGTTATACAGATTCTAGATGCAATCTAACATGATAACACTACTTAATATGCAAGAGTGAATTGGTATTTTTCTCTTGGAAGAGGAGGGTATTTATGGGATTTGAGGAAGGGCTTGGGTTAGGAAGGAAAGTTAGGGTTAGAGGTAAGGTTTGGGGTAGAGTTTGGGGTAGGGTTAGGGGTAAGGTAAGGTTTAACCTTGGTCAAGGTTGCTCACACATGTGTGAGCAATACTAGGGAAGTGTGAAAGGGGAACAAGAGTGGAAGAGGAGACATGGGCTTCATTAATGTCTTGTAAGAGTCATTAATGAGGATGTAAGAGTCATTTATGAGGGGTTTTGACTCAAAGTCAAAGTTTGAAGGGTTAGGCTAAAAAAAGTAGGAATCACCTTTTAATCAGGTTTAGGGTGAGTTTAGGAAATTCTAGAAGAGGTTAGGGATTTCTAGAACATTTATAAGGTTTTAAGATTTAAATAAATATTTTATTTATTTAAAAGATTTTTGGTCAATTTATTAAATAATTAATAAATATTGGAGGGAATGATGTTTAAATGAGATTTAAACATTTTTGGAGGGGATGTCTTAATTAAATGTTTTAAATTAAAATAGGAGGAATTAATGACATAAAAATAAATAAATTAATAAATGATGATGTCATCAAGGGTTTTTTAAAATAAAATATTTTTATTTTGGTAAAGGCTTTTTAGGTGTCTACAGGTACCTACAAAATAAGTTTTGTTAATGGAGTATGTTTCTGCCCACAAGAAGATCCATATAAGCAATATGTTAATGTGGTTTTATCTTGCAAGGATTTCCACATAAATCATGTGTTTGTTTCGTATTCTTCAGTATTGGATCTTAGATGTGTGTTATTGGTATGGATGATTGAGTTTTGAAATATAGCTTCTATGGTTAATTAAGTTTTTAAAAAGTAAAATATTGTTGTTATGCTAATTCATCCGCCCTCTCAGTATAATTGAGGACTTATCAATCTCTACAATCACAAATTTTCCTAGAGAGTCTATTTTATTTCTAGAAGGGTTGCAAGTCTAGTCTTGGAAAAATAGTTATTTCCTCTCTTTTATTGACTTACAAAACCTTTTTTCTTACGGTGATACCCATTCCTAAAATTTAGTGGTGTTGAAAATCACCTTTAGCGACTAACTAAAGAGAAGTACTTTTGACTTCTTTGATAATAGTCAATCCTCATTATCGATGAACAAGATTGAAAGATAGACCAGACAAAGACCTATGCTCCCTAGATAATAAGTAGAAGTGTGTGGTAGTTTTTAAAGTAATCTCTAAGCCTCTATATGGTGAAATATGAATGAAATCCAACTATCCAATTCATAACTAATGATCTAGATCTTGTTTGTAAATACAATATCCTAGGTTTTCAATTTAAAGTATTTAGAATGCAACCTAATAAATATCAATCATGTGTTTGAAAGAGTTAACTTGGGAAAGTAGGAAAATAAGCTTGAATTAGGAGGACGAAGATGTAGGTAGAGTCTTGTCTAAGGGACATCATCCATTCTTGTGGTATAGTCTAGGGTAATATTTTGGGTCAATTTATGAAAAAAAAAAGATAATTTATGTTTAGGATATTACATTTCCAACACTACCAAAAATAAATACAAAACAAGAAAGACTAGAGGGTAAAGTGTAAGACATTGATGGGAGAAGAGCATAGTATTTAAAATGGATAGTAGAGGTCCTTTACACCACATGTAAAAAATATTTTTAACGATGCCATTTAAAATGCTTGCCAATATAAGTGACATCCAATATCATTATCCCTCGTCATTATCCCTCTCAATAACATGAATATAAAAATAATCAAAACTACCACAATTGCCATGGTCAATCCTCTAATTGGAAAACTTTTTGAGAGCACAATAGAGCATTTAGTTAGCTGTTGGTTAGAAAAAGAGGAAAAATGGGCAAGTAATTTTAGATCGAGGAACTCCACTATCAACCATTGCATCACTCATGGGTGCTTGATTAAAAAAATATGGGGCTACCCCCAAGGTAAACAAGATTTCAATTATTTTATTAATTTAAAAAAAATGTTTGACATGGTGTCTAGAGACAAACTTTGGAACAAGATAAATGAGCTCATGATTCTATATGAGTACACAATGATAATTCATAGGCTCTATAAGTATGGTCTGACTAAAACTAAAATAAGTAGAGGAATATCATAATGCTTTGAAAGTGGCATTGGCATCAATAAGGTTGCCCACCTTTGTTTTAGCTATGCATTTATAAAATAGAAGTGTGGATAAACAAGGCTAGTTGAGTGTGTTCAACTTGCTAGATACATAGTAAAGTCACTCTTGAATTCTATAATATCTTTATAATTATAATAATAGCTTATAGTTTGATAGAATACATAAGAGCATTAAATCTCTTCTGTCAAGATGTTGGGATTCAAGTGAACACCCCAAAAAACTAAAGTCATGATTTTTTTTGCTCTAAAAATCAAAATAATAACTTTTGTTTTTACAAAAAACTCACTAGAAATAATGGAAGAATACATGTACCTTGGGATCAAGTTTTACAACAAGCTTAGTTGGGAGACATATAGGGCAAAAGTTAATAAAAGTGGGTTGGAAGAGTACCTTATGTATACACCTAAAAATGGTCACCTAGACTATTAGCCCCTTTTGCTAAATCATCAATTGCTTATTCTTGATCAAATCCTAGCTCTATCATTTATTCGATTATTTTCTATGGGCTAACCATCTTATCCTAAGTCTTTATTTATTTAAAAGGAATATTTCCTCCCCTTTTAAATAAATAAAAGCCCTCACTTTTCCTCTTATCCTAAGTTGCACAAATAAAGCATTATTCTTATTTTATAAAAAGGGAAAAAGCACTTTTTGTCTCATATGGACACAAAAGTCAACTCTTATTTTCCTATTGGAGGATACTTGTGCACATGGATTGCTCCTCTTTCAAGCTCCACCCTTGATTAAATCTTTTGCCTCTTAATCTCCATGGTCCATTTCTCCTCATTTCCTATAAAAGAAGAGCTCTCTTCTTCATTCTAGATCCCCAAATTTTTATGCTATTGTTATGCTACAGGTTTTCTAGGTCATCTTGGAGCTTTTGGAGATATTCTTACATCTAGGGTTTGAAGATTTGGAGCATTGTTGGCATTCATCTTGGATCTTCATCAACACTCTATCTTCTTGTCTTCATTCTTGCATCATCATGGCTTTCTTGCTTCATAGTTAGATTTCATTTCTTGCATAGTAGCTTCATTTTCATGGCATTCTTAGCTTAGATTTCCTTTATGCTTTAGATTAATTCATCTAGTTTAACTAGGAGGCTTTCTAATACTTGCATCTTTCATTTCCATAGTTTAGCTTGCATTTTCATTCTTAAACTAGCTTGCATTGCATTTCATTCTTGATTCTTGAGGATATTGGCATTCTTGCCCTTGTCTTCATTGAATCTCCCATTGCATGGTTTACTAGCAAGGTTATTGGCTTAATAGCTCTAGCTGAGAGCATTCTTAAAAACCCTTGCACTCCATGCCTAGGGAGCTATGGATCGATTTGTGAGGGCTCATTCTTGAGTTTCCTTGCATGTAATGATTCATAGAAGTGTGACACATTTATAGCACACACCTTACTAAAAACTATGTAATAGGAATGCCAAATTACGAGATTGGAGAATCAAGTGAATCCTTTGGGACTTGTTCATCACACTAGTACTCCTTTACATGTGTGAAGTTTGGGGTAATAATATGTTAGATCACAAATGAATTTAGATCAAAATAATCCATAAACATTTAATTACAAGTAATGTCAAAATTAAAATATTAGTCATATATGAGATTCTATTAGTGAAAACAAGTACTTTCTTATTAGAGACATCAACCCTGGCTTAGATGTCAGATTATCTAAAAATGACTCAAAATATAGAGAACTATTGATGGCCTAGAATGGTGACGGAGGAAGAGCTTAACTGATTGAAGAACACATGTTTGAAATACAATGTCAAATACACGAGTATATAATATATCAATTTGTAAGATTATCCAAAACCAATAAAGAAATAAAATGCACGTGAGAAAAATTTAGGAATGCCATGTACACAAAGCAAATTGATTTGAAGGAATCATAAAATACCAAAGAGCCTAACCCCACGTAGGACTATGATAGAAAATCCTACATAAAAACAAAAATTTAGTAGAAAGAGACAATGTTGATGACTCATTTAAGAAATAAATTACATCAACTTAAGTGTCAATTTGATAGGTAAATGTTATCTAAGAATGAATGGGGAAGGAGAAATACCTATTTTGTAACAAGGAAGAGGTAGATACAAAACATAATAATAAACATTTTAATCATTATAAAAAATAAAAAATAAAAAATCTATCTATTCTTTTTAAAATTTCACAAAACTTTAACAACCCTTATATCTTGAAATTATATTTTTTTCTTTAAGTAATCCCATAGGCTAAACCTTATTAAAGTCTTTCCTTTAATTCAGAGAAAAACATACACTACTCTCCTGTCGATCTATAAGGAGATTGGGATGTCGATCTATAAGGAGATTGGGATATCCGAGATAACATCTGAGCTAGCTTAAAAGTTTGCTAACAAAATATGCTTGCATCTTCGGTCTCCCAACCGTCTAAAACAGAAGAACATATTCGTCTGTTTCTGTCTTCGGTTCTTTGCATTTACATGTTGCAGCCATTTACTCATTCCAACTCTCTACCACCTCACATTGCAAGTCTATGACCCACTGCCAATACCTTCAGCACAACAGAAACGAAAGTAACAGGAATAAATTTTCTGAAAATCCATATGTTACTAAGAGACAAAATTCCTTGATGATCATCTGCTGAAAATCTAAATTTTTGTGTATATTGAAGCACAATGACTACAACTTTGGGACACTCATGTGGGGCTGGGATACCCTATTGCTCTTTTTCTCCTTTCTTAACACCCACCTGCAAGTCAAGTTCCATGTTTGCAATACCTTGTTCAGTAGGGCAGACATATTTTTGTTCAAGGCTTCGCAAATGCCTAGTCACGGCAAAGTCTCACGGCAACAATGGAGCTTTTTCGAATAATGGAGTTTCTGACAGGGTACGTTTATACCTACAACTTGTTTTAGTTTCAGATTGTTTGTATTTAGAAGTCAGCATTAGGGAAATTGTTGAATTTTGAATTTTATGTGGGTTCCATTAATTGTTGGCTAAGTTTAAATCGCCCTTAAAGTTATTGAACCACATAAACCGTCAGCTGCCAAAGCCGAAGGATATTTAGTTCATAATGATGCATAACTAGCTTCGGACATCGGCTGCTGTATTCAGCTACTGATGCCCACCTAGGTTCTACATACATGTATACGTATAAACACATACATATACACAACATACCGATAGAAGAAGAAATAAGCGACTTTATCCTCAATTTCAGCTCCTTTGGGTAGTTTTTTGCAACTGTAGCATTTAAGATCCCATAGACAGTTAGTCTTATGGGCTTAATTAAAAGTATTTCACGTCACACATACGTAAAGTATGCACTTAGGGTGCGGCACTGAATTTTATTTTGAAATTGAGATTATTCATATTTCAGTACTCCACGGCTTCTGTGACATATTTCCAGTTAATGAGTCACCTTGCTTGAATCTGAGGGTTTGCATCTTGGAATGTAGATTCACACTTATTGTGCAATGCAGATTCTGGGCTGCGATATCATGGCGTGGGAATGAGACCTTGGTCTACTTTATTGGGACATGGTGTTGATTTTGGGTCACATGCATATGATTTAATTACATTTTGAATCTCTACGAGCACACTTATCTATATTGCAGTACTTCACTGTCTCAGTGACATGTCGTCGTGGCTATTGGATGCTTTATTGCGCTATGGGGTTTTGAACCTTGATCACTACATCGCAACCCTTTGGCGACTATGTTGAAAAGGCAAAAGTTGATTTTTAGGTCACAGCTCCAGTGGACTCCATGACATATTCACCAGTTTCGGTGGACACCTTATTATGCTACAAGCGTTTGAAACTTAGTCACTCAAATATGAATGCTTCCCTCTGCCATTACACTACAATCCTTTGCATACTATATATAAAAGGTAAATGTTATTCTTTTAGGTCACAAACAATCTAGATATGAATTATTTATATTAATATAAGATCCCTGCGTGGAAGTTCATAAAAGGAATCCTCTGACCCCCTCCCTCTCTCCGCCCTTCCCCCCACCCCGCACACACATATACTAGCTTTTAAAATTGCTATGCCCACATATCTGAACTTGCATTGAGGGTCTGGTGGCTGAAGTTTATACTATTATAGTCATGCTTTCCTTCTTCTCGTACTATCTCCTTTCTACAGGATGCATAGAGTACTTTAGTAGCAAAAGTAAGACCAATCTTCCTTGGTGGCAGGTTTTGCTATCACATATTTATAATGTTTGCTTTAAGTGACATTTTCGTTTTTGATATGTTAGGGTTTATCTCTTTTGGGTTTATCCCTTAGAATCTTTTGTTGTACTACTTGTTTCTTTTAGATATTGGAACTCCTTTTTTGAATCACATACTATTGTAGGCAATAGGTTTTTTGGGATGTGTCTGAGTACACCATGGATTACTTTATTAACATTGAAGCAGCCTTCCTTAGGGCTTAGACAAATGGCTGAGTATATAGAGTTAATTTGATCATGAACTCAATAAGGTGTGAGGTGATTTACAGCTTTAGGATTTGGATACAATGACTTATTCCCACTGACCCAAAACAATTTTATGGTTTTGGAGTATAGAGCAGCCACAGTGAAATGAAATTTAAGTATTAGGCCATTCAAGCTTCACAATTGTCTCTTGGACCAATATCGAGCTTATTTTTCTTGTGTTCTTTGAGGAGGACTGCAGCTGAAATGGAGCCCTCGTGGACAGACTGAGACTATATTGGTCTTGCTAGTGAACAATTGATAGAAACAGAAGCTGTATAAGTACAAGCATGACCAAAAGTGCTTAATGGACAAATTAAAACTGCCATGTACCAACGTTTCACTTATTACTATTAGTTCTCAAGATATGCCAGCCTATTGTAAATAGCAATAAAAAGAAGAAAATACATGTAATGTAAACATAAAATGCAAATGTTTTGTTGAGTAATATTTGCCCGTTGCGAGTTGTTTGTATTTAGGTTGTGTGGGGTCAGGAATTTGTTTATACATAACATGATATGTTGGCATGTGTTCCAGAAAAAGGCTTTAGAGGCAGCAATGGATGATATAAATAGCTCTTTTGGCAAGGGAAGTGTTACAAGATTGGGAAGTGCAGGTGGAGCTCTAGTGTATGTACTAAGTACTCATTTTCTTCAATCTTTTTTCTTGTTTTAATGATTCATTGTTCGTACAATTTGTCATAGTCTTTCATAGTAAAAATCATTGCAGGGAGACATTTCCGAGTGGATGCCTTACATTGGATCTTGCTTTGAGTGGTGGCCTACCTAAAGGGCGAGTTGTGGAGGTAAATATTCATCTATTTTCAATGCATTTTATCATATGCTGTATAGATCTCCCAGCTGACCCTTAACATTAAATAGTGAAACCAGAAATGGAAAGCACACAACTCATGGATAGGTCATGTAAAATATACCAACCATAAAACTACACACACTAGAGGAAAACATTGGAAGATTGAGTTCCCAAGGTGATAAAAAATCAATTTGTAACTAGCACTTACTGCCTGATGCATCCCACACTATTTTGCAGCCTGCATTCTTCATTGATGCTACATGCTTCTTGAGGGTATGCATGCCACTAAACAACATTGCATGAACTATATTTAGTACCTGATTATAAGATCACTTGTTTAGAAGGATAGTTTTGTGAATGCTAAATGAATCCCATCATAACATGTCTGAGCATGGTACATACCACTGGTCATTAATAGTGACTCGATATTGGTTAGTACAAATATGCTACATTCATTGGTGCATCTGATATTCTGTAGTTATGTTCATAGCGTAGGCAACTGCTGGCATTTTGCTGTCATTAGTGTTTGCTTCTTTTGCATGGTGCCCAGGATTGTGGGCAGAGGTCCATCACCATAATTTATGACATTATCAACCTATCTATGACATCACAATGTTAAGTTTGAATTTACAATATTTTCAGTGACTGGTTTGACTTGGCATTAAAGTTACCAAAAAATATTATTAATTGCCAACTGGCTTGATTAGGTGGCCACATCAGCCTCATTAGTTCATGTAACCACTATAAATATTGACATATAACTTTATTAAATACTCTTGTATACACTTTGGGAACAGCAAAGAGGTTTTGCAGTGTGAAGAGGACTTGGATTTCTAGTAGTAACGTCAGTGACCTTACTCTGATGGTCCAAGCTATCTGCAGGTTAGTTTGACTACCTTTTGACATCCATTGTCTGTCGACATCAGCATTCACAATCTGACATCAGGAATGTGTGTCAAGACTGTCCTTTGACCTTTTTGACTCTATTCTACAATTCTATTTGTCATAAATGTATTTCTATCTGCAATAATAAATACTGTCGACAAAATAATAAATACATCGGGAATGTTTTTCACGTTAAATAATAAATACTGTTGACAAAATAATAAAAATATTAAACCATTGGATTGTTACAAATGCTATGAATGAGCAATACTTGCTTTATTGGCTTCTATTGACTGGAAAATGTGGATGTTAATGGTCATGGATGCTATGAACTCAATGTTTCAATGTTATTACTGCTATTGTAGTCTCTTGATAATGGAAGGTTTTGGAGCTATACACTGATCTGAAATCGAGCTGTCTTGATGAGACCATAGTGTTGATATTGGGACTTGGATCAAGCTTGGAAGACCTTTTTTAGGCTAGGACTTGGTCTCCAAATTCTTATTGTGTTGAAGTTGGAGAGTCAACTCCACAAGCTTGTCAACTTGAACATCAACATGGTTGGATTTGTAAGTTGAGTTCAATTGACCCCTTTTAAGGAAAGGCAATAATAACTTTACTTATATCATAGATACAAGACTCTGCTAGTCCCCCTTTTAAGGAAAGGCAATAATAACTTTACTTATATCATAGATACAAGACTCTGCTAGTCCTGGCAGGACTCTGCGAATCCCGAGCCGAGCTGGGCCTCCAGAGTCTTTTTGCCTCTGGACTCGGACTCAGCTGAGTCAGGCCAAGTCTGGCCTGACTCGCTGAGTCCCGTGGCCTGGACTCTGCTGTGGCAGTCAACCGGTCAAAGGCAAAAAAAACATTTAAAAAAATTTTTGTTTGACTATTTTTTTGCATTATTGCTCTCTAAAACCTAAAAATGCCATTCCTTCATTTGCGAACACAAGGAAGAGAGAAAAAAAGGCTTGAGAGAAGAATATTGGGGTTTTAGAAAATAGACTAACAGTTCGATTGACTCTCATATGTTGATTGCTGATTGTTTGTGCAAGTTTGTAGCTTGCATTCACACATTGAGAGGAGCTAAAAGAAGCATTTGGAGGAGGCCACTCCAAATTTGAAGAGGTTAGTTACATTTTTTGTGTTGTTTTCTAAATTTTTCACATTCATATTTCCATTTTGTTTACATTTGTTTTAGTTTAGTTTTATTTTATGTTGATGAAAAACTTGAAAAGTAAGAAGTCCTAGTGTTTGATTTTCTTTATTGCAGCAGCAACATAATGTTAGAGCGTAGGAGTACATTTAGGCCTCCGTTTAACCAGATGCAGACCTTGCTAGAGTCCAAAGGGATAAGGCTTGAAAACATGCCTTCCTGGGACCCATAAAATGAGTAGTTATATGTTGGCATTGTGGTGTTAAATATAGTGTGGGAGGTATTAATTGATTGAAATATCACCTTGCATGTATACTAGAGCATGATGCTAAACCACACAAAGGAGCACTCTAGGATGTTATACATGAAATGCAAGCTCATTTAGAGGAATACGAAGAGGAAAAATAATTAAAAAAAGCATATGGAATAAATGACAAATTTTGGGTGAGAGGCCTTTTCAAATCTTCATTCTCCATTACCTCCATCTAGTAGTGGTGCTGCGAGTGTGAGCATTAGGCCCTGAATTTGTAAGAAGAAATCCACATTAGATTCTATTTTTGTTCCACGCACGAGTCTTGGTGCCCGACCATCGCTTGAGAGCATGGGTTGGAATAAGGAGAAGCACAAGGCTATGAAAATGACACTTGGAGATTTTTGGTTCTACAACAACCTTCCATTTAATGCAGCAAGGTACTTGTTATTATTTTAATTTCTATGTCTTGATTTTCTTGCTTTCAAGACTCAAGAGTATGCCACATTGATTATATAAATTTTTAAAGTTGAAAGTACAACTTAATAATATACTTATTATGTTTATTTAATTTGTTTTAGGTCTCCTTATTGGAAAATTGCAATATATGCTGTTACTATTTGTGGTTCAGGGTTCAAAGCCCCTAACGATGAGGAGCTAAGAGGTCCTATTTTGACCCAAAAGGTGGTTGATGTCAGAGTCGCAATTACTGAGCAACGTGAAGTATGGAGGAAGGGTTGTACCAAGCATGGTATCCAAACTACCTTCTGGGCAAGGGGGCGTGGGAAGAATAATTCTGCTATGGGAAAGGCTTTCTCTTTTGCTTGCCTATCCGAGAAAGGTGGGGAACTTTGGGATGGCCCCTCCTCCCGCATAGAATAGTAGGGGCCCGGGATTTATTTATTTATGTGAACAGCCCGCCGTAGGCGGAATAAATTCTAGGGTAAACTGTGCCGCATGTCGCTTTATCATGCTAAGAAGTGTTCTATCATGACTGATGGTTGGACCAATAGAAGAAGTAGAACACTGCTGAATTTTCTTGTCTCATCATGTAATTGTAGAACTTGTACTTACCAGTAGTAAAGTATTGATTTAGTGATTAAGTTTTTAAATTTTGATTGTATTAAATTGCTTTTTTTTCTCAGGTGCCACAATGTTTTTGGAATCAATTGATGCTTTAGGGAAAACAAAAAATGCTTAGTATTTTTGTGAGGTATTGGAGGGAGTGTTGAAGGGGGTGGCTGAGGAGAATGTGGTATAGATAGTCATGGATAATGCAACAAATTATGTTGCTGTAGGTAAACTTCTTATGGAGAGGCACCCCACCTTGTTTTAGACCCCTTGTGCCACTCATTGCATTGACCTCGTGTTGGAGGATCTTGGCAAACTTCCCCGGAGGGAGTATTTGTAAATTCATATATAATCATACTTGCATGCTCAACCTTATGAGAAATTTCGCAAATAAAAAAGAGTTGGCTTGTTTAGGAGTCACCCGATTTGCAACAAATTTTATTACGTTGCAATACTTGCTTCAGTGCAAGGCTGGCTTGAAACACATGTTTGTGATGAGTGGACCGCATCATCATATGCGAAGAGCAATGCAGGGATTGAGATGACTGATTGAGTTTTTGATGAGAGTGGCTTTTGGCAATCGACCAAGGACATTGTGTGGGTAATTTTCCTTTTTGTCCTCATTTCCTTTTCATTTCATCATTTTTGTTTACACTTATTTATGTTCATTGTTCATTTTTAAAAGTAAAACTTAAAACTTAAAGCTTAATGTTTCAACTTTCACAATAATTGCAGTTCATAGAGCCTCTTATTGTTCTCCTATGGATTGTTGATGGCGAGAAGTCCGCAATGAGATACATTTATGAGGGCATGGATAGGGTGAAAGAGGCCATTAGATCTTTTATACAAGGAATCAGGTTAAATATGGTCCCATATGGGATGTCATTGATTGGCGATGGCAAAATCTGCTTCATAGGCTTAGACATGCAGCTGCCCACTATATTAATCCGACATTCCAATTTAGCCCACGTTTCAAGGCCGATGATGAGGTGTCAAGTGGGCTCTATGATGTTGTAGAGAGAATGTCGCCTAATTCAACAGTTGGAGCAAATGTAGTTTGTGAGATAAAAATATATAGGAATTCACAAGGAGACTTTCTCACGAGACTTATGTAAGAAAAATCAGACACTACTGATGCCAGGTAAAAATCAATGATTCTAATTTCTAATTCTATTACCATTTTACGTTGATAAAGTCCAAGTTATAGAATTGATTTTTGAATTTCCTTGTTTCAAATGCATGGTGGGAGATGTTTGGTATTCCAGTGCCAAATCTACAGAGGATTGCAGTTCGTATCTTGAGCCAGCCATGTAGTGTTTCAGAATGCGAGTGCAATTGGAGTATGTTCGAGCATACACACTTGAAGAAGCGTAACAAGTTGGCATCGGAAAGGGTGAATGTTGTGTTTGTTCATTACAACCTTCTCCTCTGTCATAGACAAATTTTGTGCACTGACACATCTCCTATCATTTTAGGGGAGTTTGATCCACAGACAGAGTGGAACACTGAGATGATGATCCCGTCTTCAGTGATGAAGACTTGGAATGGGTTTCTCAAGTGGATCGAAAGGCAGAGCCGGTAGCAATGGCAGAGGAGGAGGCTAGAGCGGGAGGAGACCCATTAGAGGACCCTGAGGCCAAGAGTGAGGGATCTAAGGATGATGAGGATGCCACTGAGGTTGAGCCTTAGACACAGGGAGAGAAGATGGTTGTAGAATCTTCCACAACCTATCTTAGGCGTACACGTAGGAAGGTTGTGGGGTCTACTGGTCACTGATATATGCTACTCTAAGCCTTACTCTTCTAGGCTTTAGCTTTTATTTTGATATATGTTTTGAACTTTTGGCTCCATGGATTTCATATTCCATGAATATTGTAGACATTTGACAATGACTTTCTAATGTGTTATTTAGTTTAACTTATTTCTTTCAGAAATTCGCATTTATACTTATGTGATCAATGTAAACTTGTGTATGTGTGCAAAGTAGCTTCTATTTATCTCAATTATTGTGTCTTTGATGTTAATTGATTAAATGATGCATGAAAAAAGTTTTAAATCCTTAAATATCATTGAATTTCTTGGGTTTTTCAATTTGTCGAGTCCTTGCTGAGTTTTTGCCGAGTTCAGATGCCAAGTCCAAGTCCGAGTCAAAAATCAACTTGCTGAGTCCGAGGCGAGTCCGAGTCTTGTAACTATGGTTTTAGTAGTTGGCAGTCACAGGGGCAACAAGTCTCTTTCTTTGGATGACAGTGCATATGGCTCTCGTAGACAAAACTGGACACACATGTATAATTGATAGGCCTTTATAGCTGCACTTCCCTCCTAGAGAGGAGTAGGCACTGGTAGATCCACTAGATGGTGTTGGATTTCAGGATGCAGTGTTGGCAGCTATTGATGAGTGTTGAGCCCTTCCACAACATGTCAGAGATGCTTTCCCACTACCCCGGTATTGTGCCTAACACAGAGACAATTTGAGGCTTACGGGAAATAGATGGCCTAGACAACAATAAAATAGGGATCTTAAGTGAGCGACCAACAATCTTACGTTATCTCCTTTTGATGGCAGTGGAAAGATTAGCACATGGGCTTGGGTGCACAAGCTAGATATATATTTGTCACTTAAGCCTATGCTTGAGTAGGAGGCTATTTAGTTTGTTGTGCTACACTTGGAGGGCGTTGCATATGATTGGTGGCACCATGGTTTGGTCGCCCAAAACCTTGAGCTTATACATTCCTACAGGGAGTTTACATAGTGGCTTATTGCTAGATTTGATTGGAAGGATGTGGAGCTATATTATAGAGACCTAGCATTGATGAGACAGACTGAACACGTAGAGACTTACGTTAATGAGTTTCAACGTATTGCTGTCATGGTTTTGGAGATGCCACCCAGACATGTAATGTTATTTATTGAGGGGTTGCATGAGAGATTGCGGGGTTTGGTCAGGGCTTTTAAGCCCAAGACCCTAGAGGAGGCTATTCAGACTACACTTGAGCTAGACACTTAACCAACACCTGCTTCTTTCTAGCATGATAAGAAGCCTTCCAGGAGCATAGAGCCATCTTAGGGGCCCTCTACATAGGCCAAGAGTGCACCACCACCTCCCAGGATGGATCAGGAGACACGTAATGATTTGAGGAGGAAACTTTGCTTCACGTGTAAGGAGCCTTGCGAGCATGGACACAAATGCCTTGGGAAAGGCAAAGCACACCTCATTGAGGTTCATTTAGATGTGGAGGATGAGCATATTTAGGATACAGATTCTGAAGGCAATAATGATGAGGTTGTTGAGGCAAGTGATGTTACATATGGTACCATTGCTACTATTTTTGGTGTTCCTAGATATCAGCCTTTCGTGTTGGAGGGAATTGTCAAGGAACAATGGGTCTTATGCATGGTAGATAGTGGTGCTACTTATAGTTTTATCAATGAAAGTTTTGTTGTCAATAAGGGGCTGGAAGCAGAGAAATATGATGGATTCCTTGTCATGCTAGTGGATGGTTCCAAAATGGGTTGTACAAGAAGGATATCCCAATTATCTATTGAATTGGGTAATTATTCTTTTATAGATGATCATTTTGTTGTTGGTATTGGTGGAGGTACAGATGTGATACTTGATGTGCAATGGTTGAAGTCCCTTGGGAGGTATGTCTAGGATTTCAACAAGATGGAGTTGGAGTTTACTCACATGGGTAAACATATCGTGCTTAAGGCATTAATGAATGAAACTAAGAGTGGGGCAGCTAAGAGTATGTTTGCTTGCCTTGACCTTGGGGCTTTGGAAGACATGGATAAAGGTGAAGAAATCGGTCCTAATTTTCTGATTTCTTAGAGCGGTAATACATCCTTAATTTTCCATGACATTGCAGCCTCTAATCATATGGAAGGAGATAATATATATAGCATAGTTGGCACTCACCCAACTATCAATTGTCGGGGGAGGAGCCGGCCTACTGTATATTGCCTACTAGTCGTCCTGGGCTCGACCGTCCCCCGCCCCCATATATAGCTATAGATTGTTTTCCCTCTCGGGTCAACAAGAATAGTTGCATAAACAAACATTAACTGATAAACATGAACACAGGAAAGTATTGCAATTCGGTAAACATAAAGTACTCAGAAAACCAAATCATGTCATTCACACTCAAAGCAATGTGTACATATAACCTCCGAAGAGACACCACCGAAACGTCACGTCGTAACGGTTCACACTCTCGGTACTAACTGCCGAGATTAACATAAGTTTATTACACAACACCCGTACATACAAAATATACCGACAACATCATCCCCCCCAAAAAACAAGTCGGCTCCGACGACTTTTATAAAATAAAACATAGACAAAAATGAGCCTACTACAAACTACTCAGGAGGGGGCGTAGGAAGCGTCCCTGATGATGATGGCGCGGCTGTGGCTGTGCCGGAAGTGACTTTAGCCCGCAACTCGTACACTTGAGTTGTCCGAAGCTGTAAAGCCTGTTCTGCCCTCATCTTAAGCTCCATAGCCTTCCGAACCATGCTAGCTGCCTCGAGCACTGCCTTCTCCTTCGCATCCACAGTCTCCAAAGCAGAACCAAGGCGAGTCTCAAGAAGAGCCCGCTCGGCACGCTCAGTCTCCAATGCAGCCCGTAAAGTGTCCAACTCCGACACCATAGTACTCCGCTCAGCCACCCAAGACTCCCTCTCCTGAACCACTGCAGTCTCCAAAGCTGTAAGACGGGAAGCTGCCTCCTCCCGAGCTGCCTCTGCTGCCAATCCCGTAGCCTGATGTACTGAGGAAGCATGCTCTAACCGCCTGAGAGTGAAATACTCCTCTCGAAAGGCCTGTTCTAACTCTCGGATAAGACCGTGAATCCGGCTCTCGCCCACCGTCGCACTAAGAGCCCAATCCTCCAACATCGTAAGAGACTCCTGAGTAGGCCATCCCCTAGCCTCAAAGCACTCTGCAAATGCCTGTGGACAGCCAACCCGCACAAAGGTCAAGAGGCGCTCCAACTCCTCAGCAACCCCCTCCTGAGCCTGAAGCTCTGCTGAGGCTATGACCCGCTGGGCTCCAGCAGCTACTGCGGCTACATCCGCCAAGTACTGCTCCAACACTTTCTGCGCGGACTCCCTCGCTGGCACCGCCCTCCGTGACCCTGGCAGGGCTGGTGGCTCCTCACTAGCCTCAGCTTGCGGTCTCTGTCCCTCCATAGGAACTGGTCTCTCGGATATCTCTCTCTCCTGGGCTACTGGCTCTTCTCTTGGTGGCGACATCACTGCATCCAGGTCAATAACTTCTGAAGGCCTCTCTAACACTACTCTGGCAGGGGAAAGTGAAATGGGAGCTACCACTGCTATCGGGGGTAATGTGAATTGCTCCAACCATGACAGCACTGAAGAGTCCTCATCCCCCGTCGGCAACGCTCGAGCCGGCTCCTCCAATACCCCTGGCCCAACTCGCACAATGGCCTCAGTACCAACAACATCCAATGTAACCTGCTCTCGCAGCTGTGTCTGCTCCTGCTCTAAACCTCCAACATCATCTTTGCTAGTCTGTCCTGGGTCGGTTGGCTGAGCTATAGGTGGCTCGGAAGCCTGACCCGCCGGGTGTAGCACAACAGGGGGCCGGAGCTCTCCGAACCGTGGCATGGGTACAGCCTCCAATGTGGTACTGAACGGTACAAAGGTCCCTGCTGCAACAGTCGCCGAGGGTACTGGTGGCGTGAATAGTACAAGAGGTGGTGCACTCTCAGACGGTGGAGTTGGAGCAAATGCACTTTCAGATGGTACCTCTGTATCGAGAGTGTCAGAGTCTCCCACTGCAACACTCTCGCTGCCTTCCTCCTCCAAGTCTTCACTCGACTCCTCTTGGCCACTGTCCACATTCTCCCCTTCCGACTCTGAGAGGACTTGGCGCTTCCTCTTTGACCTTGTCTGTACTCCGCCAGCATCCAAGTGACGCCAATGAAAGATAAGAGGCTCTCCCGTAGCAATATCAACTGGCTGTGGCCTCAGCTTCTCTGCTAGAATCTGCTCTCGAGCAGCATTCAGGAACAACCCGATGGCAATATGGGGCATGTAAAATGTCCGATGCTGTAGAGTCATGAACTCATACAGCCTCTCCGCCATAACTGAAGCCCAATCGTACACTGTACCATTACGGATCCCGTTCATGAAAATGAGATGTGTAAGGGCAATGTCGGAGGCCCTACTAGCCCCGGTCAACCTGCTCTTCACGATGTCCATCAAACACCGCCACTCTTCGGGAGCCACAAATGATTTCTTGATTCCCCGATTCTTTGAAGAAGCGCCAGCCAATGACTCCAACTCACTCTGAGACAGGTTTTTGGAAACCAGCTTAATGTACTTTTCCTTTTCTTCGCGGGACAGTTTCCTGGGCTTTAAATCTATTTTCTTCCCGTGCATGCCAGGTATGCCAAAAACCCTCGATATCTCCTGGGCAGAAAATGAAATCTGTATCTCAGTGCCACAATACTTCAGAGTGCTACGCCGGCTATCCCGATCGAATGTATCAATCATGCCTCGGAGAGGTCCCTCGTACTCTCTAATGGAGGGCAAAGGCATCTGAATTGCCCAGTGTACTCCTGCTCTTCGAAGCTGTCCCTTCAAAAAATGTGCGTCTGGAGTGTTATCCCACCATGTTCGGCACTCCACTCCACTCAAACCCTCGAATGTCACAGTCTTCCAAGTAATCTCTTCCTTTTGTGCTTGTGGCTGCTGTACGTGTGGACGGTGCTTTCTGGCAGTATCCATGCTACCAGCAATGCGGACTCTAGACTGTGAAACCCTCGGTCCTCTGCGGCTACTGGCTGGTTTTGAAACTTGTAATTTCTGTCTCCAAGTACTATGCTGTCGTGATCCCATACTACTGTGCAGTGTCCAACAATAACGGTCTTAACCGTTTTTATTTTTATTTTTAAATTCCTCCTCTTACAGTACAAATCAACTTCCTTCAGCCAATGCAAATATGTAGCAGCTCCGGGTCTCGTCAACTGGTCACACTCTCCAAGGGTTGATAACTAAACCGACTGGGGGTCTAGGGGGCAACGCCCCCAGCGGGGTCGAGGGGCAGCGCCCCCGTGGGGTCCTGGGGCAGAGCCCCAGGCGCGCTCCCTGTCGCGGTACAGGGCGGGGTCGAGGGGCAGCGCCCCCGCCGCCAAGGCCAATTTAGAACCTTCAAAGTCTATGAAACACCCTATTTTTGTGAATTTCGTCTGCTCCCATGCTCTTTTCCGCAAACCGCTTATGTTTCCCTTACTTCCTGCTCATGCCCTTCCCTTCGGTACCATTCGTTCTTCAATATGAGCTGCTTTGTTTTGTCGTCGTTTTTTTTTTTTTTTTAATACCATATGAATTTCTTCCTTCATGCTTTCCCTTCACACATCCCAATGCTGTACTGAATCCTCAGACCTCCTCCAACCGTGCCGTACAAATGCCCTTATGTTATGCGTCAGCTACCATCTGACTTGGTATTCATACTTTGCAATCTGATGACCGTACACTATGCCTCCTTCCCGTGTTGCGTCTGGATGCGGTACGGCCAGTACAATCCGTACACTGATCCACCGTGCGGTGCTTTGCTTGCAGTCCTCGCCTTGTACGGTTCCGTACAACACCTTTATTTCTTTTGTTTCAGCTTGTATGTCGTCACTTTTCCGTATGGTGTCGTACAATACTTGTAAATGTATCGACCACAATAATGCTTCAGTACGGTACCGTACTTCCCTGTCGCCGTGCTCTTTTTATCGTACGGTGTCGTACGACGCTTTATAGATCCGTACGGTGCCGTACGGGGCTTTATAGATCCGTACGGTGCCGTACGAAATTGCCTTTTTTTTTCTTCTTTTTTTTTTTTTCCTTTTTCTTTTATTTTTTTATTTTTTATTTTTTCCTTTTTCTTTTATTTTTAAAAATTTTATTATTTTTTTTTCTTTTTTTTTTCTTTTTCTTTTTTTTTTATTTTTATTTTTTTATTTTTATTTTTCTAAGTACTTGGTCCTTGCAGTGATGTCATCGGCCGTTCGTGATACACCTTCAATTTCGAGCCGTTCACCGCGTCCGGAATTTCCCGTCCGTCGAGGGTTCACAACTTTACGGACCCGTTTGCGGCCACCTCCCGAACCTTGTAAGGGCCTATCCATTTCACTTTGAACTTTCCAGGCTTGATTTCATTTCGGCCGTTGTATTTTAGAACCAATTGGCCCGGTGTAAATTGCATTCGTCGGATATGCTTATCGTGCCAGACCTTCTTCCGTTGCTGCGTCGCTTCAGTGGCCCATTGTGCCAAAGCCCGTTTTTCGTCCAACTTATTTAAGAGATAGAGTCGTTCCCTCAGACTCTCCATATCTCCCAATTTATTCTCAATTGCAATCCGCAGGCTAGGAACCATGAATTCTACCGGTACCACGGCCTCCTGTCCGTACATGAGTTGGAACGGTGTCTGCCCAGTGGTCACCTTGTAAGATGTTCGATAGGCCCATAGTACCGAGGGTAGCCTTTCTTCCCAATCCTCGCCCTCAACGCCGCAGGATTTGTAAATGACTCCAATCAGGATCTTATTAGTCGCCTCTGCCTGACCATTCGCTCGAGGGTAGTACGGGCTCGAGAGTGTGTGAAAAATTTTGAACTCTGTCGTCAGTAGCTTGATCACATGGTTGACAAAATGTCCACCTCTATCACTCGTCAACTGCAGTGGAATGCCGTACCGCATTATTATCTGCTCAAATAAACTTCGCTGTACTTAGAGCAGAGTTATCCGTTAGTGCTCGTGCTTCCACCCACTTCGTCAGATACTCTGTTGCCACAACAATGTACCGACAGCGTCGAGCACGGCTGGGCTTCAAAGGCCCCACAAAATCCAGTCCCCACCGTTCAAACAATTCCTGTGCATGAGAGGGGTTAAGTGGCATGTAGTCTCGTTTGAGAGGTCTCCCTGCCCGCTGGCATGTGTCACAGCCGACGACCCACTCCCTGGCGTCGTTGTACACCGTCAGCCACCATAAGCCTGCCAACAAGACTTTTCTGGCGGTGGTGTCGGGGCCCATATGCCCTCCGGCAGGTCCCTCATGAGCTTCCTTCAACACTCTCGGAACCTCTTCCTCCATTACGCAACGCCTCAATATTTGATCTGGACCCATTTTGTACAGCAGTCCATTGATAAGCTGGAAGGTTCTGCTCCTCAGAACCAATTTTCTACGCTCTCCGGGGAGCATTCCTTCTGGAAATCGGGCCGTGGACAGGTACTCACCGATACTTGTGTACCACTTCGGTAGTACGGCGATGTGAAACAGGTGAGTATCTGGAAAGTCATCGTTTATTCCTACTGGAGGCTCGCCGGACTTAATTCGGGACAATTGGTCCGCAATCACATGACTACGTCCTGGCCGTACAACAATTCTGAAGGTGAATTCTTGAAGGAGCAGCAACCACCTGCTCACCCTTCCCTGAATGATGGGCTTGTTAACCAGGTACATCAAAGCCTGGTGGTCCACGAAGAAAGTAAATGGCGTCGCCAATAGGTAGTGCCGAAACTTCTGAACCGAGTAGACCATTCCGAGAGCCTCTCGCTCTGTAGTGCTGTAGTTCCTCTCCGCCCTCGAGAGTAACCGACTTGCAAAATAGATTGGGTGATCCAGCCCATGTTCGCCTTCTTGTGCCAGGGTGGCCCTGATGGCATAGTTTGACGCATCCACATGAACATGGAACTCTCTGTCCCAGTTCGGAAATGCCAAGATGGGGGCTGCCAACAGTCTCATTTTTAAGTCCTCGAATGCCTCCCCTTGCTCCTTCGCCTAGAGGAACGGCTCCCCTTTCTTCATAAGTTTATCCATCGGGTATGAAATCCGGGAAAAATTCTTTATGAACCGTCGGTAGTACCCGATATGGCCCAAGAATGACTTGACACCGGTTACGTCACTGGGAGCCTCCATTTCAATTATCACCCGGACCTTGTCGGGGTCCGTCTTCAACCCTTCCTTACAAACGATGTGTCCGAGCAGCTTCCCCTGCGGTACCATGAAACGACACTTCTTCGGGTTGAGTGCCAGACGTGCCTTCCGGCACCGCTCCATGCACTCTCCGAGTGCTACAACGTGTTTGTCTTGGCTACTGAAAATGGACCAGTCATCCAGAAATGCTTTAAAATTCCCTCTTGACATCTTGTCAAAGATGTGCAGGATGATTCTCTGAAAAGTTGCAGGTGCATTACACAGGCCGAAGGGCATCCGGTTGTAGGCGTACACACCATCTTCCACTACAAAGGTGGTTTTTAGCTTGTCCTCCTCTGCAATGTATATCTGGTTATATCCTGAAAACCCGTCCATGAAGGAATAGATCTCATGGCCTGCCACCTCCTCGAGTATGCTGTCTGTGAAGGGTATCGGGAAGGGATCCTTAATGGTCACCGCATTGAGACACCTAAAGTCTACGCAGATGCGGATTTGGTTAGCCTCTTTCTTCTGAGATATCACGATTGGTGACACCCACTCACTTGTGTCTACTCGGAAAATTATCCCCGCGTCCAGCATCCGCGCAATCTCGGTCTCCACCCTTGCAGCATAGTTTTTGTTCATCCTGTACGGCCTCTTCCGCACAGGTTGGGCTCCAGGAACCAAAGGGATGCGGTGCACGCAGAGCTCCGGAGGTACGCCCTTCAGGTCTTTATAATTCCAAGCAAACACGTCCTTATACTCTGTGAATTTTTTGAAGGCTGCCGTTTTTAACACGGGATCCCAGTCATCTCCCACCAGGATAGTCTTGGGATTCTGCTCGTCCCCGAGATTTATTGTTTCCAATTTTGCCTCTTTGTATTGGATAGGTTCTCCCTCCGAGAACATGTGGGCCGGACTTACTCTCATCTGGGCTTCCCCCTCTGTATATTCTGTGTACTCCGGAGGGAACTCGTTCGTGTTTTCTTCCGTAGGGAACTCATTCCCGATCTCCAGTATATTGCACGATGGCTGAAATACCTCGTAGTCACGCATTTGCCAGTGAAAGAGACCATCTAGTGAATCCGTATCTCCTTCTATCTCAAGTACCCCTTCATCGTTCGGTTCCATAGTTTCTTCCTCTCCGTCCATCCCGCCACCATCGGAGTCTGAGTCGGACGCCATTTCCTCTCCAACCATTTGTGTGGCGAGGTCTACCACAAATTTCCTCCCCCCTTTCTCGAATGCGAGGGTGTTCTTCTTCCAGTTGTGATTGGCTCGGGCTGTCACCAATCACCCTCTACCCAATATAGCGTCATACCCCTTTTGCTTGAGAGGGATTACGACGAAGTCTAAGGTGAAAGGCTGGGTTCCGATAGTCACCTGCTGTGCCATCAGCATACCGAGTGGTTTAATACCGTGCTGGTCGGCCCCTAACAGATTGAAGGTTGGTGGCCACAGCGTCGGTTTCCCCAAACTCTTCCAAGTTTCCTTCGGAAGGACATTAACGCCCGACCCTCCGTCAACGATGGTGTTCGTGAGGATTTTACCCAGGATACCCATTTCTACTACTGCCGGGTTCTGTCCATGGTTTATTGATAACGTCATCGGGTCGGCTGCACAGCCGCCTTGGATCTCCGTTCGTTCCACCGTCGTAGGTGGCGTGTTAGGCCCTAGGAATAGAGCTGTTTTTAGGTGTGGCATGGTCTCCAACAGGTCCTTGACCTTCACGGGTATTTCCATTTGCAGTATCTGCCGTAGTATACTTTGCTCCGCCAATTCTCGGTGAGAAGTGCCGGCGTCGGCAGGTTCCTTCCGGTCCTGTATCTCTTTTTCGATCTCGGCCCTCGCTTGCAGTACCCTCTGTTTCTCCGTCGGAGGGTGTGGGTACATGGCCTTTTTGGCTTGGGCACGGGTGACTGTCAGGACCTTCTCAGTACCTCTACATTCCAACTCCAGGATGTTACAGCCGGGCTTCGGACAATTAGCGTCCTCATGGTCGCCCGGTCCGCACCACCGACACAACTTCTGCGGAGTCGCGGGCTCCGTCTGACAATCACGAGCATAGTGACCCCACTGATTACAACTCCGACATTGTATCATGGGTCTTCCCTTAGCATCATATTGGATCCGGGGCTTATTCTCATTGTTGCCTCGGCCTCCCCGGCGGTTATTTTTATATCCGCCAGATGATGCAGCATTCTGTTGTCCACCCGTACCAGACGTGGAAGGTTGCTCCTGTGCATAGAGTACTTGTTGGCCTCTTGCCCTCAAGTTATAGGGACATTCTTTAAGGGGATGTCCTGCGATTTGGCAGATATCACAAAAAGCTTTTTTCGGACAAGACCCTTTTGTGTGGCCTGCCTCCTTGCAGTCCGTACACCACACTGTATCTTCTTCGGCTTTGCTAGCACTTCCTTTGGCGGCTTTAAGTTCTCGCATCATCCTCTCAAGGTCTTTTTGCAACGCGAGCACTTTCTTGCTCGACCCGTCCTCACTACTTTCCGTCTCTGAATCATCATCAGAAGATGACCTTGTCTTCTTCGAGGTCTTACATTCGCTCTCGAGATCCATTGCTCGGTTATATGCATTACTATACGAAGTAGGCGGTACTATCTTCATTTTCTTTCGGAGGGATGTTTTGAGTCCCTCCACGAACCATCTCTTTTTCAATTCATCTGCTGGGGCCGACTCCATTTTTCCAATGAGTTCTTTGAGTCGTCGGCCGTACGCACGGACAGACTCATTCTTGGCTTGCTTCGTGTTGTAGATCTCCGCCAATATTTCATTATCATCCCGTAACAATTGGAACTCTGTCTGGAAGGCCTTTTTGACATCGTCCCATGTCGTGAGCCTTGTCTTGTCAACGTCCGAGTACCAATCAATGGCACCCTCTCGCAGTGTTGCAGGGAACTGACGGATCCATTCGTTCTCATCAGTTACCCCGTGTGCAGTCCATATCGTTTCACACGTTCGACAGTGCCGAACTGGATCCTCCTTGGATTGCCCCGTAAATTTCGGTAACTTCTGCTTATTCACTGCCATGGTTGGCCGCGGTGGAGGCGGTGCACCGATACCACTCGTGCCCACACCTCCCTGAGTGCTGTGGGTAGTCTGGACTTGTGGTACTTGTCCTTGCGGTAGTTGCTGGGCTGGTGGTACTTGCCCTTCTCCTGGCACCGTACCGTGTGGGGTTCTCGGTTCCAACGGAGGGTCTGCTGGTGTGCTCGTGCCACCCTCTGCAGTATCACCCTCTCCGCCGGTTTGGTTCTCCGCGCTTGGTGTACGGAGACCCACCTCAAACCGTACTCTCTCCTCTTGGAGAAAGGCTCTTCTCGCCCGTGTCTCCTCAAGTAACTCTTCCTGACTCCGCACTCTCCGTTCCGGAGAAGTGAACTCTTCTTCGGCTTCTGCACCCTCCGTACCACTTCCGAGGTCCCCTTCGGGCAACCCTCTGGCAAGCTGGTCTTTGGCAAGTTGCCTGAGCCTACACCGACGTTCACGTTGCTGCGCGGATATCAAAGCCTTCTGTGCGGCTTCCCCTTCGTCATCTATCACTTTCTTATTTCGATCTTTATTTAAATTATTGGGCATCAAGACAAACTATACACATTGCTCAATCAAAAAGAACACTTATTTTTTATTAATTCATGTTGCTTTACAACATTCTCAATTGAACTACAATGGAATTTTTGTGTTCCGTTCCCCTTTGTTTCAAACTTCAACAACTTTACTGTTTGTCATTTCCTTCCTCCCGACGGCGACGAAGATGCTCTCGGGCGTGGAATGCACGGAGGATCTCCTGGCGGCGGTCCTCACGGTCAATTTCCTCTTGCCGAATACGTCGTGCGAGTGCTGCTTGTGCCAACAACCGTGGAAGTTGGTTCAACAACCGATTCGCTGCAGGGTTCGCCCCAATCGCGTCCCACACTACGCCTGCAGGGACGTCTCCGTTTGTTGCCTCCCTTCGAACGTGAGTTTCAAGAGCTACTTGAAACAAAATTCGGAAGTCACGTGCCAGATTATCCTCTCCGTCGTACAACTCGGTACGGGCTTCCTCGGCTTCTGGGTTTATCGCACTAACGGGTAAGCCCATTATGCCTACTCGCCATCCGGGTATGTCTAGGCAACGGCGCCAGATGTTTTCCCTCTCGGGTCAACAAGAATAGTTGCATAAACAAACATTAACTGATAAACATGAACACAGGAAAGTATTGCAATTCGGTAAACATAAAGTACTCAGAAAACCAAATCATGTCATTCACACTCAAAGCAATGTGTACATATAACCTCCGAAGAGACACCACCGAAACGTCACGTCGTAACGGTTCACACTCTCGGTACTAACTGCCGAGATTAACATAAGTTTATTACACAACACCCGTACATACAAAATATACCGACAACATAGATAGATGGGTTTGTTTCCTCAGCCCGGTTAGGACTAGCCATCTGCCTTACCTCTGGGCGATCCATCTGCCTTCCTGCTGGGCGGCTATAGATCAGATGCCCGCTAGGCCGAGCCCCGGGGAATGGCAATAAAACAACGGCAAAACAGCAGGCAGAATTCTAGTCGGGTTAGATTGCCCCGTAGGGCAAAACAGCGGTTCTGCTGTTATTGGCACACAAGATGCAAACATTGGGCATGGTAAATTCTTTGACGCATCTCATTATAGGACTGATTTTAAACACATTGGAGCAGCTGACAGAGAGCAGTCACAAAAACGTAATGAGGATTGATTAGAAATGGCAAGACAAGCCAAGTTATTGGCTCATCAAGCCAAGCTCCGTCTTCAACATGGTCGTGACAACCACCAATCCTTACATGATGCTGAGCAAAGAATGGCCAATTCAGAAAGTTTAGTTGTTGAACACTTTTTTGATGATACTAGTGATTTTATTGACGACAATCTGAGTGGGCCAGCCAGTCAAGAGTTGTCTATTATGGGTGTAAGAGATATCCATAACTCACCTTTGGCTGTATCACCTTTGTCCCTTGATAGGACAGCATTATCTTTGTGATTGGTGACTTCATATTCTTTGATCCCTATAGATTAGTGGCTGCCTTAGTTGGAATTGTATAGCACTCCTTGAGTTGGCATTGACTACTTCAGCAATATAGTAGTCTGGGAGTATTGAGAGGTATATCTTTTGGATAGAGACAAAGTTGTTACTACTAAACTGGTTACTGAGAGGGGGGGTGAATCAGTAAATACTGTTATTACAATGTAATTCTTTACTTGTTTAATTATCCTTAACCGATAAGTAGAATAAAACAATCATTCACAAGCATACAAGAATCACACAAATTAACACAAGTATTTGTACGTGGAAACCCTTGGTTAGAAGGAAAAAACCATGGTGAGACAGAGCTCACAACTTCACTAGTACAAAATGAAGGCGCCCTGTTAGGAGCTTACAAAGCACTTGTTAGAGTGCTACCCGGTTAAGGGATTTAGTAGAAGATCGGTTAAGATCTTAGCTTTGTTAGAAGCTGCCTGGTTAAAGGACTTTTAATATCAACAAAGATATTACCCTGTTAAAGGATTTTACAAGGAACCAATTAGGTTCACCTTGTTAGAGGGATTTCAACTTGCTTTCACACTTTATAAAACCAATGATCTTTGTTGACACTGAATGTCTGATCAGATCATACCTGTTGATCTCTTCCCCGGTTTCCTGGTTGTTGACCTCTGCTCTCTTTCACCTCTGCGATTGAATCGCTTCTCTCAGAAGATATCTCTCCTCTGCTCTATGCTATCACCAATAATTAACAACAGCAACAACAACACTGCTTGCGTCCTATGACCTGTATTTATACAAGAGTGAAACTCTTGACTCATAGAACCGCCAAGGTGTAAACTTAACCATAAATCATGCAACACATAAAAGCTATGCGTTCTGATCTGGAGTCTACCTTGAGATCATCCGAAAAATCAAAGCTAACTCCTGTTAGAAAGCTAACTCGACCTTGAACGGTGGATGTCTCGTATAATTAGGCTTTTAACTCAAACTGATCCGCAGAATCCGGATCGGATCTTTCTTGCCGTTAAACCGGTATACCCTTATACCCGGTTCAACCTTGTATGTAATCACAAGATCGGTACTATGTACTTGGTTCGGTCTACCAGTGTATCTTTCGATATAGTCAACCGGTGCGTACACTCTATTTACAGTCTACCGGTGGCGTTTAGAATAACGCAAGTGATCGGTGAACCTTTACTAGTGTGAATGGTGTTTCGGAAATACACTAATGACAATTCATATTGCTAACAAAAGTATGGGGTGATTTCCTTGGATTGGCATTGGTTGGATGACATGTTTGCTATCATGTTGGTTGCTTGTCTGAGTTATGACAGCGGGATAAGGTGGCTACTTGTGTGGATTTCTTAGCATGAGGTGGTTCATTCTCACATTATTTGGATGCTCTACATACAGAGATGGTTACTTTATGGTGATGATGTGATCTACTTCTACATTTCCTACAACAGGGACTATACTTTGATGTGGGATTCAGGAAGTGGCCTCAATGTTGCATTGGCACTTCAGAGCCCTGGTGAGTTGTTTTAGGTATTGAGGCTAGATGGCATTTATATTAGAGTGGAGCGGTGGGAGCAATCAATGTTCTATATATATTGTTTGTTTAGGATTGTGGTGGTACAGTGATGCATTGCTTGTGGACAAGCAATCTCTGGGGAGGACTTTAATCTCCCCTTGCTAGGTGATAGGTAGATGAGCATAGGTTGACCTATCATTTGAGTATTTGTAGGTCAACAGTATGGATAGGAGACTCAGTCAAAGAGTCATGGAGCTTACAGGGGCTCTATGACTCATTCTAGACCATTCTGGATGATTTGAGACCATCTTCTAAATTTTAGGGAGGGGTCCTATTTTTAAGGGAGGTCTGTCGGTTAACTGGTAGACCACCTGAAAGACCGTGGAGTAGAGATGGATCCCTTTTGAGCAATTTCAGTGGATTGGAGACAGTCTCCACTTTATAGGGCAGATCCCTACTTTTTAGGGGGAACTGCTAGTAGGCTTGCAGGACTCAAGCATCATCAGTGATCACAGAGCTTCTGTTAGATTTCAATTTTGAGTCCAGAATAACATTAAATATTTCTTAAGTTGGGAATTAAATAAATTAATAATTGAGTTTTATATTCACTTTATATTATAATAAGTTATAATAAGGCCATGGGCCCATTCCCCTAGGAGTAATCACTTTAAGTTGTTTTTAAATAAGGGGCCAATGTTTATAATGAATAAAAATGCCTTGGTGGCCAAATTTTAGAAAAGGCATGTATTTTATTAAAAGTCATTAAAATAAAATGTGCAAACCCTAGAGCTAGTCGGATTGGTTGGAGGAGGAATAAAAGAAGTTGGGGGATTCATTTTTAGCATCTAGGTTTTATTATTTTGATTGCAGTTGGTGATTGGACGCACATTCTCTCTTCAAGAATGAAAACTCTTGAAGATTCAAGGCTGGCCGTACCCCCAGCTTGCTTGTGGAGAGTAATTTCATTGTTGTATCAGCTGGTTAGGGCATTGTGACATCGATTTTGGTGAGATTATTATCTTTGTTGAAGGAAGGGCAAAATTGCACAACATAATTAGCAGATCAGTTCTGTAGCAGCAGATCAGAATCAGTCAGGCATACAGATCAAGGCCGTACAATCTCTAATCCATTCCCATGTCCACCAGGCTAGGGTTTATTCTCAGTTTCCAGACTTTTCCTGGCGAAATTGTTAATGGTTGCAGATTTCATTGGGATGGCGAGCATTGTTTCAGAATTTGATTGAGGATTTGCTACACTTAATTGCTAAATCTCTTCCAGCTGGCCGTACAGCCTGGTATGGCTCTGTGTCTTTGGATTTCAAGTATTGTTTAATTTCATTTTGCAATTAGGCTGTTTACTATTTTTTTGGCAAATTCATCAAAAACACAAAAAAAACTCAAATATTCCAAAACCAAGAAAAAATCAGACTCCCTTATAACGCTGGTCAAAGTGAAGAAAAAATCAGAGAAAACCATCAGCCATTTGCATTGAAATTCTATCCAGGATCTTTCAATATATATATATATATATATGATCATATAAGAATTTCTTATCCCTAATAGAGTTCACATATATTTTTCTGTAAATTAATATTTAATTCATAAATACGTTACAGCATAATTTGCTGTCACTCAATGCTTGCCAGCACTGTAATTTATTCATTCCCTTCCTCGTCTCTTCCTTTTGAAAAGTATTTAAACATATTTTATATAATCTCTAATTCCTCTCTGATATTTTCCTTTGAATATTCAATACACACACACACACACCCGATTTTATTTATTATTTTTTATTTTGAGTTGGCCTCCACAATGATTATTTTGTTTTCTTCTTCTTGGTCAGCCCTGCTCTCTTGAGTTTATGGTTGCCACCCTATTTAAATGGCTGTCATTTTCCTAATTCATGGGGACATGACAAATTCAGATGTCTTCACCTTTAGATCCACTCAAGCTGTATGCACATGGCAACTTGCAACATTAAACTGATGCAAAGAACTTGTCAAACATGCAAGAACTTACTATAATTTATTATTAATGGCAGTTTGAGTGAAAATATAATTGTGTTAAGCAGTTACTTCATCCATGTTTAAATTTTTAAATGAAGATACCTGGGTAGAGGTTTGACTGGCAACTGAACGTCAAGCCCTGCAATTTATGCCAGGGTGTTTTGATTGTCTTCACTGCATCGATACATTGTATTTGGGAAATGCGTGTTGGTGGTTTTTTAATGTTTAGCTCAATTATTGCCTTTTTTGTTTGCATCCGAGCAGATATATGGTCCAGAGAGCAGTGGAAAGACTACATTAGCTCTACATGCAATAGCTGAAGTACAGGTATCACTATTATTTCTTATGCATTTCCTTTGCTGCTGTGTTGTTATGAAGTTATTTGCTATCATCATCAATACAAAGTAAAAGTTCTTAACATTCTTATGAACTGCTTTGCCACCATGTTTTATACAGAGTAAAAGCTACTTTTGTAATGAACCTCTTTGTTGTCATTTTATGTTTGCTTGTAATCTCATTCGCTGTACTGGATTTAAATAATTTTTGTTTTAGAAAGAAGTTATATGAATAATGAGCATGATACAGCTAAGATCATTCCATGAAAGCAAATGCAGAATGATTACATTGAATAATCAGACATGAATGTCTCTGTCATTTGCTTGATGGATATGCCTATTCCCACTCCTTCAGAGGGCTTCATGAGTTTTTCCTTTTCCAGTTCCTTCTTCCTCATTTGTGTTGTTTGACTTCTGAAATTGACATCTTTGGCTTTCATGTAACATTCAATAAAATTTGAATTAAATAGGATTCTAATTTCTTATTTTCTTTAACAAAATTGAGATTTCCATTTACATTGTGAATGATGAATTTTAAAATTGTTCATGTTTTAGTTTTATTCATCTTTGCCAAAAATATATAGATTGCATAGCATGGTAATATTATTACGCCGAGAGGCATAACCTATAGTGACAATAGGGGCAGAAGCATCTGATGTTCTAACTGCCAGAGGTAAAATGAAAGGAAAACTATACAGAGCCAACATTATCTCTTAAATATAAAGACATCAAAATTTCAAAATATATATTGATACTAAAAATGAAATATGAAAAATAACATATAAGTGTATGAGATTTACTACACTTTTCAAATTATAAACATAACTAAAGAATTACATAAATAATGAGTGGTAGCTTTTGGAAAAGTAAAACTAAAAGTTATATATGAAAGCTAAACAAGTGTATTACTAAAAAATATCTAGTTACCAGGTTTCTCTAAAAGCCCTTGGGTAGCCATGTAGGTATGGTTTGGCTTCCCCCACTGGGAAAGGGTTTGAGGGACCCCCCCAAGCACCTTGGGCTCCATAGAAGGACCCACAGGGAACCTGGGGTGCACTAGAGGGACCTTGGGAGAACCCAGGAAAAACTCAAGATCCTAGGGGAACCCAAGGGCTGTACAATAAAAACGCAAAATAATTATTTTTCTGAAGCATATTTATAAAGAAATAAATGCTCACGTTCATAATTTTGCATTTAAGCTAAGTTATTGGGTTCTTCCCTATAGGCTTGGGTTTTGGTCCTGGGTTGCCCGGGTATTGGTCCTGTCCTTGTACGTCCCTGGGTTCGCCCAAGCTCCTGGGTTCTTGTAATGTCCCCTCTTTGGCTATCTTGGAAAATTGGGACAGTTGCCTAACTTCTCCTTCTTAGTCTATCAAATGATTGCAATTAAACCAACTAATGGATGTTACACAAGCTATCAACTGCCATAGCCTATTTTTGACACATACACAGATATACATACGCGCGTGTGTGTATGCAAAATTGATATAGAATTGATAGCAATGCCTGATAAACAAGTATGATATATGCTATGAATAAGATTGCTTTATCACTTAGAGTGATAATAGTATGATGCTATGTCTGATATAATCGATATACTTATGCAATCAATTTATAATGCTTTCAGAAATGGTTTGCAATATCTGATATGTCAATGTGATTGTGCAAAACTATAGATATCGCTAGCAGCGATATGTTGCTGTTTCAGATGAATGAATGAATGAAGAGTTTTACTAACGTCCACGAGACCAAACGGCCTAAGGGACCACAAAACACAGCCCTAAGCTAAATCCATCTTTTCCATGTCCGCTCTCCTGTTGTGGAACTTAACAATCAGACTGGCAGTCCGATTGACCCTATCCACCTCAAATAAACTTTGCATGTTGCCGGCCTTCGATATGTTAGCGTAGTGTGCCCGGATGTCATCATATGCTGTGCAATCAATGAGAAAGTGCCATTCAGTCTCAATCACCCCTGTCTTGCAGAACCTGCAAGTCCTCTCTTCCCATTCCTCTTTGGGCCTTTTCCATCTGCTAGTCTTGCATCTGAGATGATGCGAACCTGTTCTTAACTGAGCCAATAATATCCTAGCTTTCCCTTTAATAGCTGCCCTCAGGTAAGCTTTATCATCATGTTCCTGGCTGGGGTTGAACATCTTAATATAGTGCTCCTTTTTCTGTCCCATGTGATTAGTCCACATGGCAGTCTGAAATTTACCTAAGACAAACTTTTTTATTTCCACATTGGTATTAGGACAATCTTGAAACTTAATGTTCCACCTACTCAATCATTTTATGTTTTGTTTCATCCAAGTTTTCTTTCTACGGATTAATTCTTCCTTCATCACAATTTTGGGCCAGCGTTGGTTATCCATACTTTCAATTTTCTTTAAATAACTTAATAACCGGGTTATTGCTGCCGCCTCTATCGGGAAACTACTCGCCTCCGCTAATAGAATTTCATAGGGCACATAAGACTTGACTTTGAAATCGCTAGTAATTAAATGCTTCTGGATTCTCTCTATCTGTCTCCACCCACAATTTGTCATGCTGCCCCCCCAAACCTCACATCCGTAAAGAACAATTGGCATGACCAGCAAACCAAAGAGAGTTTTCTTGGTTTTCCAGTCCCAAAGCTCGGCATTTCTGCATCTGTTTTGCAGCAGATAAGATGCCTTCCATCCTCCCTGTATCCTTTTTATCTTACGAGTCTTCCAGCTGAGTCTATGATGGAAGTCAATCCCCAAGTACTTGTACTCTTTCACTATCTCTAGCGGGCTGCCTTCGATATGTTAGCGTAGTGTGCCCGGATGTCATCATATGCTGTGCAATCAATGAGAAATTGCCATTCAGTCTTAATCACCCCCGTCTTGCAGAACCTGCAAGTCCTCTCTTCCCATTCCTCTTTGGGCCTTTTCCATCTACCAGTCTCGCATTTGAGATGATGCGAACCTGTCCTTAACTGAGCCATTAATATCCTAGCTTTCCCTTTAATAGCTGCCCTCAGGTAAGCTTTATCATCATGTTCCCGGTTGGGGTTGAACATCTTAATATAGTGCTCCTTTTTCCGTCCCATGTGATTAGTCCACATGGCAGTCTGAAATTTACCGAAGACAAACTTTTTTATTTCCACATTGGTATTAGGACAATCTTGAAACTTAATGTTCCACCTACTCAACCATTTTATGTTTTGTTTCATCCAAGTTTTCTTTCTACGGACTAATTCTTCCTTCATCACAATTTTGGGCCAGCGTTGGTTATCCATACTTTCAATTTTCTTTAAATAACTTAATAACCGGGTTATTACTGCCGCCTCTATTGGGAAACTACCCGCCTCCGCTAATAGAATTTCATAGGGCACATAAGACTTGACTTTGAAATCGCTAGTAATTAAATGCTTCTGGATTCTCTCTATCTGTCTCCACCCACAATTTGTCATGCTGCCCCCCCAAACCTCACATCCGTAAAGAACAATTGGCGTGACCAGCAAACCAAAGAGAGTTTTCTTGGTTTTCTAGTCCCAAAGCTCGACATTTCTGCATCTGTTCTGCAACAGATAAGACGCCTTCCATCCTCCCTGTATCCTTTTTATCTTACAAGTCTTCCAGCTGAGCTTATGATGGAAGTCAATCCCCAAGTACTTGCACTCTTTCCCCATCTCTAGCGGGCTGCCTTCGAAAAGGAAAGTAGTGTGTTTTTCCTTCCTTTTCAAAGAAAAAATCATGATTTTAGTTTAGCGATATTCACCTGCATCCCTACTTCCTGACAAAAGTGTTCCAAAGCCTCTAAGTGATCTCTCAAACCCTGCTCCGTTTTTGATATCAAAATAAGATCATCAGCATACAAAAGAAGCTTCACCACATACCCCGCCAGCTGGACCCCTTCTCCCTCAATTTTGTTTAACCAAGTTTCTAATTTGTCAATGTATAAACCAAACAGAGTGGGGGATAGGGGACAACCCTGCTTCACACCAATGTCACTGCCGAAACACTCAGACATTCCCTCTTTGGTTCTGATTTTGGCTCTAACTCTCTCATACAGTCTATGAACAACTGCTTTATACACATCTGGAATGCCTAATTCTTCCATTCTATTCCACAATTTGTCTCTAGGCACAGTGTCAAAGGCTTTTTTGAAATCTACGAAACAACAGTATGCTTCCCCCTGGTTGTTCCAAACTTTCTCTATCAAATGTCGGAGAGTAATGCAATGATCAATAGTAGAATGCCTAGGTCTGAAACCCGCTTGCCCTTTTGCTCTTTTTCCTTCACCTTCTGCTCAACTGCTGATTCTGCACTCCACCATGCTCCCAAAAAGTTTGCTGAAGAGAGGATTGACCATAATAGTACGATAATTAGATGGGTTATTGACATCCCCACTCTTAAATAGGGGAATAACCATACTAGTTGTCTAGTCTACCAGGAAACCATCTTGAATGACCTTGTTAAAGACCCCTTTTATGTGGGGGGCAAGAAGCTCAACTCCCCAATTTAAAAATTCTGCTTGCAGCCCATCGATGTCCCTTGCTTTACCATTTGCTAACTTTTTTATTCCTAACTTAATATCCTCCATCGAGAAAAGCTCCATGGTGGTGTTCACAATGTGAGGGGAGTTTTTCTCTTGGGTAATTCTTCAGTTTGAGCATTCGTAATGCTGTTTTCAGTTTGCTTCTTCCTCTGCTGTAATTCTTTCCAAAATCTTTGGGTTTATGCTTGCCAAGTGAAATCAGCTCCCTCTGTCTAGCCTTAACATATTCCTCCTTTTTAACTTGGATCAACTTTACATATTTGCTCTTGTCTTCTTTACTCGAATCTTTCCTTTTTAGGGATCGTTTGGCAGCCTTACACTCTTCATCATACCACGGATTAGCCGGAAAAGTATTCGCTGTTCGCTTTCTATTGCGAGATCTTTTACATATCCCTAACGCCTTATGGATAATAGGAATCAGCAAACTACCTTGGACATGCACAAAATCAGCATTGACCCTTTCATTAATCAAGATGCTGTCCAAATCAAGAAGCTGCTGTTCCAGAGCAGCGTTGAATATATCCCTGTTTTCTTGGTTTATGAGAATTCTTCCTTTGTTAACAGTTGTTTTTTCCTTGTGGTGATTGAGATTATTATGAGAATTATTTGAGACCACATCCAACCTAATATAAAGAGGCATGTGATCTGACTTCATCTCTATGGGTCCTTCTCCGATGTCGAACTCTATCACTTTAGAAGTAAAATTCTGTGAGCAGATCACTTAATCCACCACACTTTGCCCATTATAAGTTTTGCATGTGATCCCCCCAGATGTTGGCCAATCTCCCATGCCGTTGCATATAACTATGCCAAAGAGACTACATAGCCCCAATAGTTCTGCCCCGAAATGCGAAACACCTCCATTGCTGTCTTGGGAAGCTCTTTTCCACGAATGAGCATTGCATTCTTCTAACCAAAGAGGGTTGTTCTCTCCTTTCTCCCCATTGCTCAAGTGTAAAGATTGATTGTTTGCTGTCCTTGCATTGAAGTCCCCCACCAACAAAATTTCTCCCATACCGCTAAATAAAGAAATATCTTTTTTTAACGTAGCAAGAGGGTCTTCATTGTCTAAGTTTCTCCTCTTGTAGAATTTAGAATTTTTCAGTGCAAAGTAGCACGCAGCCAATCTGAGAATTGATTCTCTTAATGTTATTTGCAGCAATATGTATTGTTTATTGGAGTCCTCTTTTTCAACTTTCACACATCCGTACCACTCCTCCTTTATAAACACTGTAACTCCCCCATGCCCTTTACCCTTTTGATTCTCTTTGTTCCAAACTGAAATTTTTTTGTAACCTTCAAAGTTCGGGACCATGCAACCATCATGCTCATGAGTTTCCACAAGGATAATAATATCCTTCCCCTCCGCTATGGGCCCCAGCCTAGGACCTCTTCTCCACGGATAACCTCTGCAGTTCCAGCTTACAATACTTAAGTGGTCCTGTGGAGCCCTTAGTTCCTATTTTTTATTTGTGGAATGCTCATGGATTTGAGCTTTCCCATTTATTATCCGTGCCCACTTTCCTTCGTTTCTTGCTGTCTTAACTTTTTTCCATTCTTTCCTCTGTGCTTCCTGTTGGGCCAAAGTTAGATCTTCATCTAAATAGAGTTGTGTTCCTCTAAGCAGCCCTCTATTTCTGAGAATACTATTTTTATCTTCTATATTTCCCAAGATAACTCTTACGTGTCTGCCCCTTCCTCCATTTGAGATCTTTCCTATCCTGTTTGCTTGTTGAATGCCACGTGTCCTTTTCAATTCATCCCTAAGAAAGTCCCTTACTAGGATGTCGGTCCTTTCTCTTTCCCCGAAGTCCTTCAACCCTTTGATAACGATATTTGCAGCCTTGCCCTGTTTGTCTTGTTCTTCCTTTATCTGAATTTTGATTTGCTGTTCAATAATTCCCTTTTGTTTGTTTGCCGAACCTTTTACTACCTGCGACCATGATTTGGCCTCTTCTATTCTTTCTTTCAGCTGAGATTCTTTAGATTCTATGTTTGCTAAAGCTGATTGAATTTCCTTTAAATGCCTAGAGTCCTTTTCTTCCCTCACTGTTTCTTTTCCTTTACTCCTGTCAATCTTAGTTGTTCGAGTTCCTGTCTTATGATTCCGAGCTCTTGCTGTCCTAAATCCATTTTGCTCTGCATGCTTGAAATTTGCTCTTTGAGTTTCTTGTTCTCCCTTTCTATAATGCTTGTGTATTCTATCGCTTCCAACACTTTATTCTCCTCTTCCCAATTTTTTGCTTCCAGAGTTTCCATCCTCTTCTTTAAGTCCATGAGCTCTTCTACGTACAGCTCTGAGGACCACAACAGTGGTGTTGAAGTTGGACTATAAAAAATATTGTTGCCTTGACTGTCTTCATTGCTTTGTTCACCGTACCTCTTTCACCCGGATTCGAATTCAATTTGTGGGTCTTGTTGGTTTCACCTTGTTGTTCTTCTTTTCCTATTTTTGAAAGTGATGCTTGTCTCAGTTTAGATTGAAAATTGTTATCAGTGATTCCATTAATTCTCGGAAAGATCACCGCAAAACGTTTTTTATTCATTTTTTTAGACTTCCTGTTCTGCCTGCGCCTTAGAATACTTTTGTATTGCTTTGCATTAACCAATATTAGCCTTTCATTCGAATTAGCTGCTTGTTTGAGAAAATCTGCAATAACTGGTTCCCAAGCCCCTGTTAGACTTTCTATTGCTGTCAAGTTCTGAGATGCTGAAGGTCCACATGAAGATTTCTGGTTCCAGCCCTCCTGGAAAGGAAGGTTAACCGTTGGATTCAACAGCTGAGCCTGAAGCGTCTAGTTGAAACCTACCCCACCATTAGCATTTGGAAGAGGTAAATTGTTTCCTGTAGGCAACTGTGACCCCTTCACATTCAGATCATGGCAAACCATTTTTAGGTTACTGTCTGGCTTTTCGGGGCTGGGCCCCATAATGTCTAGTTTACTGTGTCAAGTGCAGAAATATCCCCGGTTTTGCCCCTAAGTCTACTGATAAATTCCAGCTTGATCGGAAGTTTTCCTTTGACCAGTGAATATAGTAGTGTTTTGAATGACCGAAGAATTTTAAATGGGCTTTGGAAACGGGATGAGAGAAAAACAAATGATAGAAAAGGGAAAAAGACGAGACAGGCCCACCTTACCACTGTCTGGACCCTGCAAAGAATCCTTGGAGCTGCCTGAGAAGTAGGCCCACCCTACCACTGTCTGAGATTGTGGTCTTTACTTCAGGAGGCCATGCCCTGGTCTGCTATTCCTGCTGCAAGCTCGCTATTCCCGCTGCCCTGCTCAAATTTTCTGGCTCTGAAAGGAGTCGTCGTTACTTGAATGCTGAAGTTTCGCCGATTTGGGAAATGTAGCAGGTTTAAATTGTGCATATACACACTTTGTATATACAGCGTTCAGTAGCAATCTCGTGTCATGATTACACCCATAAAATCCGGATGACAGAGAGGCCAGGGAACCCATAATTTCAGGCGAAGAACTTGGTTTTTCTCTGGCACTCCATCCCCTAGATTGATATTTGAATGCTTGCAACTAGATAATGGATGCTGTTTCTGATTTACAAACTTCAATATCTGCAATCCCATGGTGCCGTCTCTGATCTTCACTATTAGTGCTTGCAACCGATAATGCCACAAGGCACTTGCTCTTACAGAGCAGATCCAAATCTGGATAAATAAAGAAGACATAAATGTCTGATGATGATTCCTTCAAATGATTGAAATGCCTTCTTATATCTCATGTTAAGAATGATGAGGCATGATGCCAAAAGACACGTCTCCTTAGTATTTCCCTTTCCTTAGTGCTAAACACACCTTTTCATTGTTAATCGCCACATACCAATTCTTTAATAGTAATTGCCTCCTTTTAGACGTGATTGGTTAACTATCTTTAGTAAACGGTGTCTTCAGATAACCAATCACCACTGTGTATACATTTACTGTTATATCTTCTCCATCTATTGATTAGATATCCTTGGCCATTTCTGTTAATATAATTCTACGATTGCTATTTAGTTGAGAACGTGCCTCTTTAAAGTGATAGATAGTCGTTAATGATTGTCTTCAAGTTGGTGGTTTATGGATTAGATATAATCGCTGTTTAGCTGACATTGTACCTTTCTATTAGATATCAATCTCGGCTTAATCAGATCAGTAATAGTTGACATCCATTAATTGGATATGTTATTTCTGCCTTAGCTGATATCCTTTGATGACTATTTCTATAATCTGATTGCACCATACTTGGCTTCCTTTATCGATTATCAAGTTGATAATATGTCTTGATCAATTCTTGCAAATCTCTCGTATTTCTTAAACAAATCACTTCATCTCATGACAACATTACACTTAACTTAGTATGACTGATGTTTGATCCCTTTGTCTTAATCACAGTTATCCAGAGCCTGACCCATCACAGATTCAAGGAGAATTATATATTTGTATTAATGTTTACAAAAATCAGTCTGGACATTGTACTTCCATCCTTCTTGATATTTGTGTATGAATTGTGGACTGGTCTTTTACCAATTCACTGTTATTAACTATCGGTGCTCATTAATAGAATATTAAATTATGTTAAATTTAGTATTAATGCTCAATCAGTGTACATTCTATTTTAGTCAAGATCGTCTTCGATCTTCATAGCAGTTTCTTATTAGAAAATTGCTATTCTTGTAAATACTCTTGTATTATTTATGAGCGTCTTGCTCATTCTGTATATGAATCAATTCTTTGAAATCCATTGCGTGTTTCGCACTGTTTTATGGTATCAGAGCCTCTTTGAAATTCGAGAAATTTTTCAAAAGAAAAATTCATATTGAATTTTTTCCAAGTATTTTTGAAAAATCTGTGCTTTTTCGAATTTTCTCTCCCTCACATTAGTGAAAATCGCAATTCTGTTCATGGTATTCTGTTCGTGGCATTGTCTTCTATTCGCGACTGGTATGCTGCTCGCGCCCGTGCCTGGAAGAATTATTTCGTGCGACTTGTCACCTGGTCTGTTTCATGCGATTTGTCTCCTATTCATGGGATTCTAGGTCGCGCCTGAAAGAACAGCGACTATTCTTTACGGGATCCTGTTTGCGTCTAGAAGAATCGTGAAGCCTGTAGTCGCGTTTTCCTGAGACTCGCAGTTTTATTCTAGCTTTGCTGTACCCTTTGTCTACTCTCCAACTCGCATTTCTTTTGGTGGCACCGTTTTACTGTGTCCTTCGTCTGCCATTATCATTCTCAGACAGGTTTTAGTTCGTATTTTCAGTATAAACGCGATTTGGTTCGTATATGTTGCTGCACGTTTTTTTGAGGGTTGAAATACCTGTAAAAAGAACTCCCGTACCATAGGCGGCTATTTTCTGCAAATTTCGGGCTTCTGTTTGTAGTTCTTATTTCACCAGAGCCGTTTTTCCTTCGAAACCCTAATTTTCGGGGTCCAGAAATTTTTTCGATAACAGATTCTTGGTGGGTTTTTCGAGAGCTCAACTGGGTTGTTGTCCGTTTTTTCTGGGTGCCTCGATTTTCGAGCCCGCGAATTCAAATTCTGATAGGAGAATCCTTTTGGGTTTTTTGCACGCTTTTCTGGGTTGTCTTTGGATTTTTCTGGGTCAGCCAAGATTTTTTCTTGGGAAACGTGCAAATGGCTTCTCTCACCAATCTGATGTTAGAAGGCAGTCAACGCTTTAATGGTCACAACTACAACATCTGGAAACAGCGTATGTTGACCATTTTTGAATATAGGCGTCTTGACCAGCTTGTTTTGGAAAAAGAGCTCAGTCCTGGTACATCTGGTGCAGATCAAGATAAGTTTGATGAACGCAATCGGGAGGCCGTCATGCTTCTCAAACTCTCAGTAACTGATGATCAGTTACCGCAGATTCCTTCCGGCAAGACAGCTTCTGACATCTGGAAGCATCTGAAGGAATTGCATGAGACATCCGACAAGAGCCGAGCATTCTTTCTGAAGAATCAGTTGTTCTCCAGTATGATGGACGAACGTATGTCCTTACAAGAGCACCTCACGAGGATTAAGGACATTCGAGATCAACTCGAAGCTATTGGTCGGACTATGGAGGAAGAAGATATGGTTGTAATCACTTTAAAAAGTCTTCCGAAATCGTATGAACACTTCATTGAAACTCTTAATATTACTTCCACTAATGTTGATCTGAAGTTTTCAGAATTGTGCACCAAACTTCTACAGCAGGATCGCTGGAAACAGCAATTTGGTAGTGGTACTACATCAGCCTCCTCGGAAAATGCCTTCACAGCTCAATCCTTTCAGAAGGATAAAGGCAAATTTCAGTCCTCTCAGTCTTCTCAGCCGAAAGGTTCTTCTCAGACACAGGATGGTGCTAAGAAGAAAAATGTGCAGTGCAATTACTGTCACAAGTACGGCCATATGAAGAAAGATTGCCGTCAGAGGCTCGCTTCTGAACAAAAGAAGCAGGGAGGGTCACACGAGAAGGCGCATGTTGCGGAACATTCCGAGCAGGAGTCTGCCTTTTATGCTTTTATGGCTAAGAGGTCTTCAGATCATGCCAGGTCTTCTGCTTGGTACATCGACTCTGGTGCATCACGTCACTTTTCTCATCGGCGTGACTGGTTTACAGACTTCTCACCTTTCAGTGATTCCATTGTATTTGGCGGAGGTGAGGAGTATACAGTTGTTGGCAAAGGCACTGTTCAGATACAGTCTGGTGGCGGGACTCTTCTTTTTCTGAATGTGTATTATGTCCCTGGACTGGCACTTAATCTGCTTTCTGTCAGCCAGATTATGAGGAATTCTCCTCAACTAGATGTGGTGTTCAGTGCTCACAAGTGCTCCATCATTGATCGGGAGACTCGTCTTACTGTTGCTGTTGGTCTAGAGGATCATGGCCTATATAGGCTTCTTGACACTGGTGATTCTCCTGAAGTGGCTCTGGCAGCTCGTGTTTCTCCTCTCAGCACTCTGTGGCATCAGAGATATGGACATCTCAACATTCAGTATCTCTCTCAGCTGTCTCGGGAGGGACTTGTTTCAGGGTTACCTGATATTCAGACTCAGCATATTGGAGTATGTGGCGCCTGTCAAGCTGGCAAACAGCATCGGACTTCATTCCCACATGGACAGTCTTGGCGTGCATCTAAGGTACTTCAATTACTTCATGCTGATATTTGTGGTCCTATGAATACATCTTCTGTTACTGGTTGCAAATATTTTTTGCTCATTGTAGATGATTTTATTAGAAAGATGTGGGTGTACTTTCTTAAACATAAATCAGATGTATTTAGTGTCTTTCAGAAGTTTAAGTCCTTTGTTGAAAAAGAGTCTGGACATAGTATCATTACTCTTAGGACAGATAACGGGGGGGAATTTTGTTCTTCTGCATTCTCCAACTTCTGTGATACCCATGGCATCAAACGCCAGTTGACTACACCCCACACTCCTCAGCAAAACAGTGTTGTCGAGCGTCGCAATCGTACGGTTGTTGAGATGGCTCGCTCTATGTTACAACACAGGAGTGTTCCGAACAAGTATTGGGCTGAAGCAGTATTTACTGCTGTCTACCTTCTTAACCTCTCTCCTACTCAGGCTGTTAAGGGGAAGACTCCAGAAGAGGTTTGGTCTGGTCGGAAGCCTCAGATCAGTCACCTGAAGGTTTTTGGCTCTGTTGCCTATGTTTGGGTTCCAGATGCTAAGCGCTCTAAGTTGGATTCCAAAAGTCAGAAACTCATGATGACAGGATACAGTGATGACCATAAGGCCTACAGACTGATAGCTATAGACACTGATCGTCTTATCTTCAGTCGCGATGTTGTATTTGATGAAGACAGAGGATTCTTTCAGTCTCCTCCTTCTGAGCAGAGTTCTGAGGATCAGCCTCACAGTGTTCTTATTCCATTAGGTTCGCCTGATGGGAGGGATGATGCAGAATCCATTTTCGATGATGCACTACCTGAGTTCCCTCCGGAGAACAATCCTTCTCTTGCTGCTCTTGTTCCTGATCCTGAGACTCTTTCAGCTCCTCCAGATGTTCGTACTTCTACTCTCCGGCCTAAATGGTGGGCCAAGACCATTAGTGATCTCAGGGATACTGAGCTCATTGAGGGTAGAACCTCCCGTAATAAGAGCAAACAACAGCATACAGTCAATTTTGCTCTCATGGCTAACATACACAGTGTTTTTGAGCCTCAGACATACTCAGAGGCTAAAGGTATACTTGAGTGGGAACAGGCTATGGAAGCTGAGTTCCAGAGTCTTCAGAAGAATCACACTTGGGCCCTTTCTGACCTTCCTTCAGGGAAGAAGCCCATTAGCTGCAAATGGGTGTACAAAGTAAAATACAAAGCTGATGGAACCCTAGACAAGTATAAGGCTCGTCTTGTTGCTCGTGGGTTCTCACAGAAAGAAGGCATTGACTACGAGGAGACCTTTGCTCCTACAGCCAAAATGAGTACCATACGGCTCGTTCTTGCCTTAGCAGCCCAGTTCGGTTGGAAAGTCCATCAGATGGACGTCAAGAGTGCTTTTTTGAATGGTGACTTACAGGAAGAAGTCTACATGACGCAACCCCCAGGATTCAAGGTTGCTGGTCAAGAACAGAAGGTCTGTAGATTAGTCAAAGCACTCTATGGTCTGAAACAAGCTCCTCAGGCTTGGTACATGAAAATTGATAAGTACCTGACAGATCATGGCTTTCAGCGGAGTCCATCTGATGCAAACCTGTATATCAAGTATACTAGTAATGATATTCTGTTTGTGGTTGTCTATGTGGATGACTTAATCATTACTGACAGTTCAGCACATTTGATCACTGGAATCAAACAGGATTTGTGCCGCACTTTTGATATGACAGATTTGGGACTTCTACATTACTGCTTAGGAGTTGAAGTCTGGCAGACTGAGACCAATATCTTTCTCTCTCAGTCCAAGTATGCCAGAAGTCTTGTGGACAGGTTCAGAATGCAGGATTGCAAACCTGCCTCTACTCCTATGGAACCCGGGCTCAAACTTTCAGCTCGGTCATCCTCACCAGTTGTGGATGAAACTTTGTTCAGGCAACTAGTGGGCAGCCTCATCTATCTTACTGCCACTAGACCTGACATCAGTTTTGCAGTGAGCTACATTTCACGCTTCATGACAGCTCCCAAGGCTGATCATTGGTTAGCAGCGAAGCGTGTGCTGCGTTATGTGAGTGGCACTTCTGATTATGGACTTCTGTACACTCGGAGTTCTGATCCTATACTCAGTGGTTACACAGATTCTGACTGGGCAGGTTCGGTTGATGATCGTAAGTCTACAGCAGGGTATGTGTTTAGTTTGGGATCTGGTGCTGTCACATGGACTAGTAAGAAGCAGCAGGCAGTAGCTCTCTCCTCGACAGAAGCAGAGTATTGGGGAGCAGTTAAGGCATCTTGTGAGGCGGTTTGGCTTCGACGAATGCTTGCGGATATGCATGTCCCCCAGGCAGGTCCTACTCCCTTGTTATGTGATAATCAGGGAGTGCTCAAACTCGCCAAGAATCCAGTCTTCCATGAAAGAACCAAGCATGTGGAAACACATTGTCATTATATTCGACAACTGGTTGAAGACGGATCCATCCAGTTGCTGTATGTTCCTACTTCGGAGCAGCCAGCAGACATCTTCACCAAGCCCCTTGGTCCTGATAAATTTGTACAATTCAGGGGGTCTATAGGTGTAGTTAATAGATTGAGCATTAAGGGAGGGTAATAGAATATTAAATTATGTTAAATTTAGTATTAATGCTCAATCAGTGTACATTCTATTTTAGTCAAGATCGTCTTCGATCTTCATAGCAGTTTCTTATTAGAAAATTGCTATTCTTGTAAATACTCTTGTATTATTTATTAGCGTCTTGCTCATTCTGTATATGAATCAATTCTTTGAAATCCATTGCGTGTTTCGCACTGTTTTACTCATATCCTTTTCCCGATTATTCCATGTCAATTGCCGATATTTGACTAGCATCAATGCTGGGTGATGAAGTCCATCAGAATTATCCTTCTGTCATGCAATCGAGGCTTTTCATCGATTAATATCATTACTTTTGCCATATACTGAGTTGATACTCCTCTTTCATACTCTTGCCTTAATTAATTGATATTCAAGTCGTGGATCATTTATTACTGTTTTGGTTATCAGATTGCAGAAAAAATGGCGGTGGGTCTCATAAAAACCCTTCGTGCAGGAGTTGTAGTCAGAAAGACATCGCCTCAGCACAAAGATGATGAAAACCCCCATGAAGCAGCAAACAGAAGGTCATGGGAGAAATCTGTCTTCAATCCTGATGCGCGGGCACAGAAAAACAAAACACAGGAAAAAAACATTCAAAAAACCATGTTTTTCCTTTAAAAATCCGCGATTTGCCTCGAAAAAAATCAAACAGAAAAATCTTCTAAAATTTTTTTCGATTTTTTTTATGATTTTCTGCAGTAGTTTTTTTTAATGCTGCTTTAATACCATGTTCTGGTAATTGGATAATAATAGATTAATGAAAACGAAGTTTACATATATAGTCAATTAAAGGATGATGTTTCTAAAAGAAACAATAGTAAACTAAAACAGAATTAGAAACTATCTAATCTAACTAAAAACTACTAAAGAACTTTATATGACCATTACATGATAATAATTAACTCTAATAATAACTCCTTCACATATCTCAGCCATGTCACCATCTCTAATTTCTTGTTTTGATAGATTTGTCTAAGTATGACTAGATGTCGATTGCTGCCGCTAATGAATTTCTTTATACCGATACTATATGCTTCTCATGACCTTTATCATAATTATATCATCTCTCAATGGTTGCTTGTGATGTCTCTGGTAGCTTCCTTATTTAAGATTGATTGACTTAATCCAATTCTTCTTCTGTGAAGGCGGTCTTAAAACGGACGTGTTATTTCTGTAATTTTGACTCTTTAGAGACTTCGCAAAATTGAAATATGCTTGGCTGAGATGAGCAAGAGTGGGGACATTACACTTCCATGTGGGTTCAGCTATCCCAGGGATGTATCAAGTTGAATTTACAGAGAACCCGGGCACTTGGGCAGTACCCTGGGCTGAACCCACAGAGAACCCGGGCGCCTGGTAGTACCCTGGGCGAACCCAGGGATGTAGCAGGTTCCAAACACAAACCAAGGCCAAAATTTGCTTACAATCTGATCTGACACATTCCAAGCTGATCTGTTACATTGTATGAGAAAAGCTATATCTTTTATAACATACACTGTTAAGAACGATAGTAAACTTCTCATGATTAAATGTTTGATTTGTAAGTTCATTTAGGCTTTGGATTGTGTTTTTAACATATGAACATTACATCATAACACAGAATTCACGATAGATTGAACAGCAAGCAATATACATAATTAATGAAAGTAAATGTAAATTATTTATGACTGCAGTTGAATGATTTTGTTAGTGTAGATTTGTTCATATATCTGGTCTTGGTATAACAAATTTATTATTCACAGTGATCAGTATCTATTAGAGCTGATAAACATACTAGCTGTGCGCGCACACATGATTTTTACATGTTTTTTGTACTAATGAACCCAAAGTCCCCCAAAATTTAGCCGAACTGGCGAACTAGATCCCTGAACCTGAACCTGAACTGGCAATTTAGCTTTTAAATGGTAAAACTGTGAATATGTGTAATAGGAGCATTAATCATATGGGGAATAAATTGGCAAACTATAAGTATAAGATTTTTTGATAAAAAACAGGGAAAAAATGACTTTACAAAAATATGAAGAAAAATAAACTATTTTTTTAAAAATTTAAGGGCATTTCAATAGGATAGATATGTTTAGAGCAAATAAAATATAGAGTTCAACCTATTAACTGTAGAAAATAGATTTTTCTTGTTTATATATGGCTGATTACATTGGCCAGATATATGATATATATTCAATCACTACTCAGGCAATCATCACCATTTAAACTAGTGATTTTGTTTGCCTGATGTAAACCAACTGATATTATACCCCTTAGTTTGTTTACAGTCTTAGGCTGCCCTTAGTTTGAGGATACCCTATAGAACTCATGGCAAGAGATATTGTATTCAAAATTGTTTGTAAAGAGAGAATAAGAATCATTAATTATCAGTTTGGGAAAAGTGAAAACCATGGCGCCTGTAGTGGCACTTTCTCTTTTCTTTATTTTGACATGGGTGTTTAAAAGATTAATAATGTGATTTCATATTATGAAGTTTCTATTAAGTATCTAGCTGTATTTATATTAAACTAGATACTTATTGGCAATTAGTTGTGATTAATCTTGTTTCATTGCAGATTAATGCTTCTATGGTTTGTGTCATTTCAAACATAGTTACAAGACTCTACGAGTCCTGGCAGGACTCGGCGAGTCTTGAGCCGAGTTAGGCTTGCAAAGTCTTTTTGACTCGGCCGAGTCTTGCAGGACTTGGTGGACTCGACGAGTCCCATCATGCGGACTCTCCGCATCCAGTATAAAGTAAAAAGCCAAAAAACAATTTTTTTAAATTATTTAAAAAAAAAACTTAGTTGTATCCGAGTTAAAGTTAAATTCTTGTTGGGATTTGATACTAAATGTATTCCTCATATCTCAATTATTCATCATTTCATAAGAAGTATAATCAATTCTTGACAACATAGCTTTCTGAGTTGTCACTAGATTCAAAAGAGGTTAAAGAACCAAAGTATCCTTGATGGATTATAATTGTTAACTCAAAAATAGAAAATGAATAAAATAACAATGGGATAGGTTATTTGTAAATGGAATCTGATCCATTGTGTCTTAGAGGATAGAAAATTTATGAGTAATAAACAAAACAAACTACAAGGAGTGGAGCTAGGAAATGAATTATGAATAGATGACAAGAGTTTATTTGCACTCATTTACAAATTGCTCTTCTGCATGGCTGACCTGTTTAACTCCTTACAAAACAGAAGATGGTTGCAGAATCTTCCATGACCTATCTTAGGCGTACAGGCAGGAAGACATAGGGCCTTAGTCTTCTAGGTTCTAGCTTTTATTTTGATATATGTTTTGAACTTTTGATTCCATGGATTTCATATTCCATGAATATTGTAGACTTTTGACAATGACACTATCTATATTTCAGATTTCTAATGTGTTATTTAGTAACTAACTAGTTCAACAGTTAACTTATTTCCTTCAAAAATTCGCAATTATACTTATGTGATCAATGTAAACTTGTGTATGTGTGCAAAGTAGCTTCTATTTATCTCAATTATTGTGTCTTTGATGTTAATTGATTGAATGTTACATAAAAAAGTTTTAAATCCTTAAAAATCTTTGAATTTCTTGGGTTTTTCAATTTGTCGAGTCTTGGCCGAGTCCGAGCCCGAATCCAGCTTGTTGAGTCCGAGGCGAGTACAAGTCTTGTAACTATGATTTCTGTTGGCATTATCGGTAAGGATGCCACTGGTAAAGAGACCATCGGTAATAATAAGTGGTGTTGTCATTGATGTCTATGCTAACAATGTCCAAATGCTAGGAAATCGGTTATATAGTGATAAGCTCAGTAAAGTCCAGAAATGCACTTCCGACTAACTGATCAGAGTTGGTGACCGGTGAAGACAAAGGCCAGAGAATCAGAGTTGGTGATCGGAGTAGTGACCGATGTAGACAGAGAACAGAGAAGTGACTGGTGAAGACAGAGACCAGAACACTGCATAAGGAAAGGTGTAAACCGGTCTACAGTGATTGTTAAGATATCATTGAAATTGATGTATGTCTACTATGTGTTGAGACCGGTGAAAGACAAAGTTGACGGATACTGAGGAGATTCTTTTACCATGATTTGTTGCACAAATTATGGAGGATCCTCTTTTAAGGGAAAGTATGTGACACACATTTAATGTTTCCTTTAAAAGACTGAAACACGTTTGAATGACGGATTCATGGCAGATCTTCTATTAAGGGAAAGTTTGTGCAATACATCTGATGTTTCCTTTCATGACTGGATGGTGGATCAAAAAGAGATCTTCATGGAGCTCGCAACGACAAAGAGCGGGAAGATCTTTCAAAATTTGATTTGAGTGATCAGCGCATCTTTCTCGCAACTGTACAGTAGTCCCACACTCTACAGGAAATGTATTTATTCTTCAGTTAGCGAAGATAATCATTTGCCTTCATTCTGCCAAGAAGAAAGAGTGAAACTGCAAGTTGATCAAAGCTACTGTAAAAGAAAGGGAAAAGAAGAAGAGAAAAAAAAAGTTTGCAAGGAAGCATAGTAACCTGAGGAGAGCATATCAGTGGTGCCCGGTGATGACTCTCAATAAATGAAACAGTGATCTTATCAGGCTTTGCAAATCCATTTCAAAGGATTAACCCTTCTATTGCTCTCTAATAATTGCAATAGCCAAATCCCAGTATCTGGATGGACATTAACAGGTCCCTTGTACTAAATCCCTTAACCGGGTGACATCTAGTTGATGTTTTAAAGTCCTCTGACAAGGTAGACTTTAACAGACCTTATTCTAAATCCCTTAACCGAGTCACACCTAACAGTGCGTTTGTAATCCCTTAACAGGGAAGGCTTTTCACAAGGCGCACTTCAGAAAATTGCAAAATTTGTGAGTTCCTACTCACACTGTGGTTTTCTCCCATTTTTGGGTTTCCACGTGATATATTTGGTGTTCTATGCTGCTATGATTTTGTGTTCATTTCTTTTATAGGATATGTTTTGCATGCAGTAATAGTTAGTGGATCCAAGAGTGTCTTCAAGTTTTATTGGGTGCTGATCACCCCTCCCCTCTTAGCACCGGTTGGGACTATCAATTTCAAAGGCTTGAAGAAGCTGGATTACATTGAGGGGCTGACGGGAAATTGGGATCTTAACTTAAAACAGTGCGAAACACGCAATGGATTTCAAAGAATTCCTTCATTTACAGAATGAGCAAGATGCTCATAAATAATACAAGAGTATTTACAAGAATAGCAAGTTTCTAATAAGAAACTGCTATGAAGATCGAAGACGATCTTGACTAAAATAGAATGTACACTGATTGAGCATTAATACTAAATTTAACATAATTTAATATTCTATTACCCTCCCTTAATGCTCAATCTATTAACTACACCTATAGACACCCTGAATTTTACAAATTTATCAGGACCAAGGGGCTTGGTGAAGATGTCTGCTGGCTGCTCCGAAGTAGGAACATACAGCAACTGGATGGATCCGTCTTCAACCAGCTGTCGAATATAGTGACAATGTGTTTCCACATGCTTGGTTCTTTCATGGAAGACTGGATTCTTGGCGAGTTTGAGCACTCCCTGATTATCACAGAACAAGGGAGTAGGACCTGCCTGGGGGACATGCATATCCGCAAGCATTCGTCGAAGCCAAACCGCCTCACAAGATGCCTTAACTGCTCCCCGATACTCTGCTTCTGTCGAGGAGAGAGCTACTGCCTGCTGCTTCTTACTAGTCCATGTGACAGCACCAGATCCCAAACTAAACACATACCCTGCTGTAGACTTACGATCATCAACCGAACCTGCCCAGTCAAAATCTGTGTAACCACTGAGTATAGGATTAGAACTCCGAGTGTACAGAAGTCCATAATCAGAAGTGCCACTCACATAACGCAGCACACGCTTCGCTGCTAACCAATGATCAGCCTTGGGAGCTGTCATGAAGCGTGAAATGTAGCTCACTGCAAAACTGATGTCAGGTCTAGTGGCAGTAAGATAGATGAGGCTGCCCACTAGTTGCCTGAACAAAGTTTCATCCACAACTGGTGAGGATGACCGAGCTGAAAGTTTGAGCCCGGGTTCCATAGGAGTAGAGGCAGGTTTGCAATCCTGCATTCTGAACCTGTCCACAAGACTTCTGGCATACTTGGACTGAGAGAGAAAGATACTGGTCTCAGTCTGCCAGACTTCAACTCCTAAGCAGTAATGTAGAAGTCCCAAATCTGTCATATCAAAAGTGCGGCACAAATCCTGTTTGATTCCAGTGATCAAATGTGCTGAACTGTCAGTAATGATTAAGTCATCCACATAGACAACCACAAACAGAATATCATTACTAGTATACTTGATATACAGGTTTGCATCAGATGGACTCCGCTGAAAGCCATGATCTGTCAGGTACTTATCAATTTTCATGTACCAAGCCCGAGGAGCTTGTTTCAGACCATAGAGTGCTTTGACTAATCTACAGACCTTCTGTTCTTGACCAGCAACCTTGAATCCTGGGGGTTGCGTCATGTAGACTTCTTCCTGTAAGTCACCATTCAAAAAAGCACTCTTGACGTCCATCTGATGGACTTTCCAACCGAACTGGGCTGCTAAGGCAAGAACGAGCCGTATGGTACTCATTTTGGCTGTAGGAGCAAAGGTCTCCTCATAGTCAATGCCTTCTTTCTGTGAGAACCCACGAGCAACAAGACGAGCCTTATACTTGTCTAGGGTTCCATCAGCTTTGTATTTTACTTTGTACACCCATTTGCAGCTAATGGGCTTCTTCCCTGAAGGAAGGTCAGAAAGGGCCCAAGTGTGATTCTTCTGAAGACTCTGGAACTCAGCTTCCATAGCCTGTTCCCACTCAGGTATACCTTTAGCCTTTGAGTATGTCTGAGGCTCAAAAACACTGTGTATGTTAGCCATGAGAGCAAAATTGACTGTATGCTGTTGTTTGCTCTTATTACGGGAGGTTCTACCCTCAATGAGCTCAGTATCCCTGAGATCACTAATGGTCTTGGCCCACCATTTAGGCCGAAGAGTAGAAGTACGAACATCTGGAGGAGCTGAAAGAGTCTCAGGATCAGGAACAGGAGCAGCAAGAGGAGAATTGTTCTCCGGAGGGAACTCAGGTAGTGCATCATCAAAAATGGATTCTGCATCATCCCTCCCATCAGGCGAACCTAATGGAATAAGAACATTGTGAGGCTGATCCTCAGAACTCTGCTCAGAAGGAGGAGACTGAAAGAATCCTCTGTCTTCATCAAATACAACATCGCGACTGAAGATAAGACGATCAGTGTCTATATCTATCAGTCTGTAGGCCTTATGGTGATCACTGTATCCTGTCATCATGAGTTTCTGACTTTTGGAATCCAACTTAGAGCGCTTAGCATCTGGAACCCAAACATAGGCAACAGAGCCAAAAACCTTCAGGTGACTGATCTGAGGCTTCCGACCAGACCAAACCTCTTCTGGAGTCTTCCCCTTAACAGCCTGAGTAGGAGAGCGGTTAAGAAGGTAGACAGCAGTAAATACTGCTTCAGCCCAATACTTGTTCGGAACACTCCTGTGTTGTAACATAGAGCGAGCCATCTCAACAACCGTACGATTGCGACGCTCGACAACACTGTTTTGTTGAGGAGTGTGGGGTGTAGTCAACTGGCGTTTGATGCCATGGGTATCACAGAAGTTGGAGAATGCAGAAGAACAAAATTCCCCCCCGTTATCTGTCCTAAGAGTAATGATACTATGTCCAGACTCTTTTTCAACAAAGGACTTAAACTTCTGAAAGACACTAAATACATCTGATTTATGTTTAAGAAAGTACACCCACATCTTTCTACTAAAATCATCTACAATGAGCAAAAAATATTTGCAACCAGTAACAAAAGATGTATTCATAGGACCACAAATATCAGCATGAAGTAATTGAAGTACCTTAGATGCACGCCAAGACTGTCCATGTGGGAATGAAGTCCGATGCTGTTTGCCAGCTTGACAGGCGCCACATACTCCAATATGTTGAGTCTGAATATCAGGTAACCCTGAAACAAGTCCCTCCCGAGACAGCTGAGAGAGATACTGAATGTTGAGATGTCCATATCTCTGATGCCACAGAGTGCTGAGAGGAGAAACACGAGCTGCCAGAGCCACTTCAGGAGAATCACCAGTGTCAAGAAGCCTATATAGGCCATGATCCTCTAGACCAACAGCAACAGTAAGACGAGTCTCCCGATCAATGATGGAGCACTTGTGAGCACTGAACACCACATCTAGTTGAGGAGAATTCCTCATAATCTGGCTGACAGAAAGCAGATTAAGTGCCATTCCAGGGACATAATACACATTCAGAAAAAGAAGAGTCCTGCCACCAGACTGTATCTGAACAGTGCCTTTGCCAACAACTGTATACTCCTCACCTTCGCCAAATAAAACGGAATCACTGAAAGGTGAGAAGTCTGTAAACCAGTCACGCCGATGAGAAAAGTGACGTGATGCACCAGATTCAATGTACCAAGCAGAAGACCTGGCATGATCTGAAGACCTCTTAGCCATAAAAGCATAAAAGGCAGACTCCTTCTGCTCGGAATGTTCCGCAACATGCACTTTCTGGTGTGACCCTCCCTGCTTCTTTTGTTCAGAAGCGAGCCTCTGACGGCAATCTTTCTTCATATGGCCGTACTTGTGACAGTAATTGCACTGCACATTTTTCTTCTTAGCTCCATCCTGTGTCTGAGAAGAGCCTTTCGGCTGAGAAGACTGAGAGGACTGAAATTTTTCTTTATCCTTCTGAAAGGATTGAGCTGTGAAGGCATTTTCCGAGGAGGCTGATGTAGTACCACTACCAAATTGCTGTTTCCAGCGATCCTGCTGTAGAAGTTTGGTGCACAATTCTGAAAACTTCAGATCAACATTAGTGGAAGTAATATTGAGAGTTTCAATGAAGTGTTCATACGATTTCGGAAGACTTTTTAAAGTGATTACAACCATATCTTCTTCCTCCATAGTCCGACCAATAGCTTCGAGTTGATCTTGAATGTCCTTAATCCTCGTGAGTTGCTCCTGTAAGGACATACGTTCGTCCTTCATAATGGAGAACAACTGATTCTTCAAAAAGAATGCTCGGCTCTTGTCGGATGTCTCATGCAATTCCTTCAGATGCTTCCAGATGTCAGAAGCTGTCTTGCCGGAAGGAATCTACGGTAACTGATCATCAGTTACTGAGAGTTTGAGAAGCATGACGGCCTCCCGATTGCGTTCATCAAACTTATCTTGATCTGCACCAGGTGTACCAGGACTGAGCTCTTTTTCCAAAACAAGCTGGTCAAGACGCCTATATTCAAAAATGGTCAACATACGCTGTTTCCAGATGTTGTAGTTGTGACCATTAAAGCGTTGACTGCCTTCTAACATCAGATTGGTGAGAGAAGCCATTGGCACGTTTCCCAAGAAAAAATCCTGGCTGACCCAGAAAAATTCAAAGACAACCCAGAAAAGCGTGCAAAAAACCTAGAAGGAATCTCCTGTCAGAATTTGAATTCGCGGGCTCGAAAATTGAGGCACGAAAATCGAGGCACCCAGAAAATTCGGACACCAACCCAGTTGAGATTTCGAAAAAACCAGAAGGAATAAATATTTCAATCTTAAAAACACACAGTAATCATACACGAACCAGATCGCGTTTATGCAGAAAAATGCAAACTGAACCTGTCTGAATGATAATGGCGGACGAACAGAAATGGGAGTTGGAGAGCAGAAGTATACAGGCCGCGCACTCCACCAATCGCGTGTGTATACAGGTCGTGTGTATGAACAAGTCGCGATTCTTCTAGACGCGACCAGAAGACCAGTCGCGGTTTGCAGAAGACTGAGGTCACGGTTTGCAGAAGAATGAAGTCGCGAATGCCGTGAGAATACCAGGCGCGGCAGAGGACAAGTCGCGGTTGAAGACAAGCCGCGGCACGATCAAAACCCTAGACGTGGACATGAGCAATGAGAGAACAAAACACGCGAATGCACACAGGCCAGTCGCGAACGCGAGCAGAGATCAGAACCACGAACGAAGAGAGCAGAAAACTGACTCTCCCAGAGGACACAAGTTCAAAAAATATTTGACAGATAATTTCAGTAACGAAATTATAATATTTCTCAAAACTGACAATTACCCTAGCTCTGATACCATAAAACAGTGCGAAACACGCAATGGATTTCAAAGAATTCCTTGATTTACAGAATGAGCAAGATGCTCATAAATAATACAAGAGTATTTACAAGAATAGCAAGTTTCTAATAAGAAACTGCTATGAAGATCGAAGACGATCTTGACTAAAATAGAATGTACACTGATTGAGCATTAATACTAAATTTAACATAATTTAATATTCTATTAAACTTGGAATTGAGATCTAACTTTTAAGTGTGTTGACTTAGGTGTTATTGTTGCACAACTTGCCAAAAAATACCTTTAGATGAGGTAGTTTGTACTTTGTACAGTACATGACTAGTGGAAGTGGCATTGTAACTCATTGTTGTTCAAGTGAATTGAACCAAATGTTTGACTTTGATGCTTTTGATAAGGGTCAGTATAAAGATTATTAAATTAATAAATATTAATTGTAATTTTCATTGTGTATTGACATTTGACAAATCATTGAATTATGAACCTATGAGTATTTTCATTTTGTAAATTATGAGTTATTTAAATATTTTTATTGTTGGCAGTTATGAGTATCATTGTTATATATTATAAAATTTTAAATTTTTTAATACATATTTATTAACTACATATTCTTACATACATATGTACGTACAAACATACATATAGATATATTACCGCATCCGTACCCAAGGATTTTTTTTTTGCTGTACCACTGTACTGGGTTCCAACACCCATAGCTGCACCCGTACCTGAACTGGTACCTTAATAAAATATCTTCAAATAAAAATAAGCAATGTAAATAAAACAAAATAGTTCTTAAATAAAAATTAAAATATATGTGTCCATGTATGCATGTTGTAAATAAAATAGTTCTAGAGTAAAATAAACTAACTCTTTAGGTTATTCTGGACTAGTACAACTGTTATATGTAACTTCCTTGCATTAATTTTCTTTCCTTAAACAATTTTGGTATTTTAAAACTGCAAAGAATGAAGCTATCACGGGCAAGAGTTTTAGACTTATTCTGTATTTGATTGCGAAACACAAATGCCTTACCTATATTTGGTTTTCTAATTGTTTATTTTTGAATGAATGCAGAAATTAGGTGGCAATGCTATGCTTGTGGATGCTGAGCATGCGTTTGATCCATGTTATTCAAAGGCATTGGGGGTGGACATTGAAAGTCTAATTGTTTGCCAGCCAGACAGTGGAGAGATGGCTTTAGAAAGTAAAACTCACTCTATCCTCCATGCTATAAAAGTACTTGATTTCTTATGGTTCACTAAGCTCTTGGCTATTAGATTTCCCTCTTATTGTCTTCTCTTCCTTTCTGAATGTGCATTTTGCTGAAATGAATGAGGCTTACTTGAAGGTTATAGATTTATTTCAAATGAAGCAAAAACGTATATCAAGATAAGGCAGATATCATATAAAGAACATTTTGTAGAGTTGGAATATTTACAAAAGCTACTTTGATCATTTTAGAAGCTTGACTGATTGCTGACATTGTGGTCTAATAGTAACATGTTATCTGCAGGACTTTGATCATGTTTAGTTTGACTATCAGTATATGAAAATCTTTAACTCAACTATGTTTTTACATTTCCATTACAAACCACCTGCACAGTTTCTTATGATTTTGGTGGACCTTGATAATTAGTTCTTTACTGAAGCACTGTAAAATTAGTGATCCCGGTACTGGTTTGGGTTCAATTCGGGGGGTTTGGTGTCCGTATTTGGTTAAAAAAATTGGGGTTGGGTTCATCCTTTGAAAATAAAAGTCAGAGAGAGACAGAGGGGGGGGGTTTAGGATTCAGTTTGGGGGGTTTGGTGTTTGTATTTGGTTAAAAAAAATGGAGCTGGGTTCATCTTTTGAAAATAAAAGTCTCACACACACACACACACACACACTTTATTTTAATTTGTAATATTTCTTGTTAGTATCCTCAAAGCATCTAATTTAAATGGCAATACATAATTTAAATGACAATACATTAGACTTTCTGCTATAAATAATATTCTTAACATCAAGTTAACAATAAATAGAAATAAACCCTTAATAATTTGGAATTTAATAATGGATTACTTTATCTATTTAAAAATTTGAACCCTGGCAAGTATGTTGTCAGCAAACAAGAAAACTTTAAAATAGATGAAGGGTTTATTTTCTATCTATTATCTTTGTTGTCAGAAAAAGATAGAATAATTGTTCACTAAGGTTTTGTAAATTTCCAAACACGAGCTGTAGATTCAGTACAGATGATAACTGCTGAGGCATGAGTGGTAACGCCTTACATAGATCTTAGAGTGCATGTATATCATCTCATACATATTTCTTATAGGAGATTTGCTTAACTTCAGGCAATTCTGATTAATATTGCCAGAAAATAAATCCTTACCGCCAGCATTATGATGTCAGTTAGGGAAAAAGAACAATTTTTTTTGACCCATTTCATCTTCTAGCATATCCACACTAAAAATCACATGGGAGGTACATTTTTCTGGCAAGCTTGAGATGAAAAGTGGACAGCCGGAAAATGGAAATCAACCTAAAATTTTACAGTTGCAAGGGTTCACTGCAGGGAAAAGTGAAAAACTTGAATTTTTCTTGAAATGCATCAGTTTACTGCCAATAATCTGTTAAATTCAGTTTGGAATTGCCCAGGTTAGTCCAAGATGAATTTATAGACCAAAAAATGCCTCCTGGATGCCTGCCCTCTTGCAACACACCAGAATCTGAACTCAGAGCGGATTGTACCTGGATTTGAAAGGTCTTTAGGCAATTTCTTGTTATCAAACAGATAAGTTTGCATCTGACTACTTAACATAAGCAATTAGGCAGAAGTGTAAACGAACTAACTAAATAAGCATGCTAGATAATTAACCAATTACCAAAATATTTCCTTTCCTTTTAATTTTAATACATAATCAAAAGCAAATACAACATAAGTCTACGCTAACCTTTAACACTTTAGCATGAGATAATGATAGAGATTTTAGTAATGATAAATACATGTATAAATCTTTCATTTATTTCAATATTAGATTCAATAGAAGGAATAATCTTATAAATTCTCTTTTTAAGATATCGGTAACATTATTTTTTTATAAGTTCCCCACTAAATGGAATTATTAAGCCATACACGACTCTAGCCAACTCTTGAGCCAAAGACTAATTCTGCAACTAGGTGAATAGATATTTGATCTCAAAATTTCAAGACCAATATTGAGATATATCAAAACATTTTCGATATACACACTGAATCAAAGACCAATATTGAGATATATCAAAACATTTTCGATATACACACTGAATCAACTCTTTGATTCATGCAAGGGGGAGGTAAGAGGGAAGTATCTCCATTTGAAGCATGCAATATGGTCTTAAACCCAAGTAAGATCACAATGAGAGTCTCAAATCCAATCACAGCCACCATTGTCATGTCCCTTGGTTTGAAGCCTATTGGTGATATCATCTTTCCAACCAATTTTGTGAAGTCTTTAAAAGACAAAATTACAAAAGGGACAAAGGAAATCGTGTAGAGGTCTACTGTATAAAGAATTAATAATAAATAATAAATAATAAATAATAATTAATATATAAAATATAAATAATAATGATTAAATAAATAGATAATAATAAATTAGAATATAAAATAATAAATAAAGATCAATTATATAATAAATAATTATCATTATTATATAATACATAAAAATATAATAATAATAATATTATAAATAATTATAATAAAATATTATCATACTATATTATAGATATAAAACTATATAATATATTTATTTGATATATCATCATATACCTAAAATATATATTAATAAAATATTAATTTATTATAATATATATAAATATAATATAATTCCAAACTATATACCTTAGTAAATAATCATAAATGGTTGATAACGATTACAGATCCAGTAAAGGGTCGCAGGTGGTCTGGAAGATAGCAACGGGGGTTTGATACCAGAGAATACTATGGAGGGCCTGACCTTAGCATATGGAGATAATGATGCTCAAAATGGGCATAGTATAGACCCTGATTTCATTTGGTATTGTGAATCGCACAAAAGCAGTCACGAAAGAGGAAATAAATCATTCATCGCACAACATAATAATTATGTATGCGACAACTATTTCATGAAGTCATTGATAAGCAATCTCCTGGTAATTACAGCAATCGGCAAGAAGATGACTAATAGCTAACGGTCTGCAAATGATGCGATTGTGAGTGCAAATCTATTTTAATGAATAGGCATGATTAACATAGTGTCTTTGGTAAACTGATTGGGCTATTAGATATTAGAAATTGTTATGAAAGGTGATTCCAAAAAGATATGGGATGTGTCCTTTGCAAATGTGACTCCTCTTCCCAATGCAAGGTATATAGAGATCATTCACAATCTCTTAAAGGGAGGAGGATAGGAGAAAATGGTCTTAAAAGGAAATAACATCAGAACCAGAGGATATAGATCGTAGTTTGCGACAACAAAGGCATTAGATGTATAATGGCATCAAGAAGGCCACAATATTTGTGAATTCTAAATAATAAACAACTACCATAAATAAGTAGTAATAACATAAGAAATATAACAATTACTTAGAGATATGTATAAAAGAAAAACATACTTTGACTTATTACTATCTAGTACTAGAGGAAGGAATACAGATTATAAAAGAATATGGATTATAAAATATATGTTTGCCCGCTGGGGTAAACTTAATATTGCATAGACATAGTGCAGGAAATATAATAAACACAGAACATATCAAAGAATAATATATACTTTCATTAATCCTTCCAACGTATGAGTACATTCACATTATAATCATTGTCATTCCCCCTTCACCCGTAGGTGGTACATATTTATCTACCCAAAGGGGTGTGACCAAACGTCACCGCCCAACCCAACTACCCTTCGGTAATAACTAATTACCGTCGGAACAACATAACTAATACACAACATATAATAAAGTAGTCTTTCCGGCTAACATCATCCCCCCCAAAAAGAAAGTGGTCTCCGGCGACTCACAACAAATGGGAGAGGAAATACACTCACACAGAATAAGAAAATCCCTGAGAAGGGGTGGAGGGGCATCCCTGAAAAAGCTGGAGTGTCGCCCTCCCCATCAATGTTGCTTCGAGTAGTTTTTTTCTGTCACATCACATTCCTCCCGTGCCTGCACCAAAGTGGTCGCCAAAAACACTTTTCAGCTGTAGCCCCTGTTAACACAATACTGTCTCCCTAGCCAATTTGACCTTGATAGCCACCCGTGCCGCCTTCTCTGCTTCCAACTCCTGGGTACGCTGAGCCAAGTGTCACTCTACTGCCTCCAACTGGGTGGTTAGCTCCTCCCGAGCTCTTTATGCATCCACCAAGACAACCTTATGTCCAGCCAACACCTACTCTGATTCCCTCAAAGCGTAGTACCCCTCATGAAAGGCTTGCTCTAGTGCTCTCTCCACCTCTGGTGTGCAGACACTCCATGCCTGCAGCGGCTCCGGGTCTCACTAACTGGTCACATTTCCCAAAGGTTGCTAACTAAATAATTTCCTCGTGCCGTTCTGATGCCCCAACTCATCATTGTAGTGTACCTCAAAAAGAAACTGGGGGTCTAGGGGGCAACGCCATTTTTGTGATTTTCTTCCAATCCCATACTCTTTCTGCCAACCGCCTATATTTTCCTCACTACCTGCTTATGTCCTTTCCTTCGGTACCATATGTTATTCACAGTGAACTAGTTTTATTTGTCGTCATTTTTTTTTTTACTACAGAACCTTCCCTTCGCTGTTGCCACTCCTTGCCATATGGTCTTTTCATTCCACTTCCCAGCATGTGCCATACGGAACTTAAAATGACCTTCTCTGCGGTTGCCGTACACTCTTTATGCATGTGCAGGCCTTCCTTCTTATAACGGTGACTTCACTGTTTGGTGACTTTCAACTTCTTTTTTAAATTTTTTTTTTTTTATATATAAATTATTAGTCTAATTACCTTCCTGATGCTTCTCCGGTCGCCCATCTGGACAGCTCTCGGGTCGCCTGCCTGACCTCTCGAGGCCCTTTCCATCTTCTTGGGTGCTCTATTCCTCCGCTCGGGTCTATTCTCTTCGGGTAATGTCTCAATTTGGATCTGTTGACAAATCCTCCTGGCTTAATCTCGTTCTTTCCATTGTACTTCAACACCAGCTGGCCAGGGGAGGAACACATCTTTCGTGGGTGCTTATCGTGCCAACATTTTCTCTGTTGTTGTGCAACCTTCGTTGCCCATCATGCTATCAATCTTCTTTCATCTAATTTATTGAGAGTGTGCAGCCGCTCCCTCAAGCTTTCCTTGTCGCCGAGTTTGTTTTCAATGGCCATCCAAAGGCTTGGAACCATAAATTCTACAGGGACCATGACCTCTTGCTTGTACATAAGAAGGAGAATAAGGATTTTGAAGGCTGCAATCATCCACCTAGGATTCCAATCATCGCAGACACGAATGATCTTAGGTTCCTCTTCCTTGTATTCACCGTACTCGGGGGGAAATGTTTTCGGCTCTTCCTCAATACTTAGTATATTGCATGCTAGTCGGAAGAGTTCGTAATCCTCTATTTGCCAGTGGAAGAGACCATTCAGTGAATCTGCATCATCCTCTGAGTATTCCCCCAATCTTAGCACACCTTCACTATTCAGTTCCATTCTGTCCCTTCATCCCTTCGATCGTTTTCTTCTTCGGAATCAGATTCTAAGTCTAAAGAAGAGGCTGTCTCTTCACTCTCCATCTGGGTGCGAAGGTCGATGGTGAACTTCCTCCCCCCATTCTCCATCGAGAGCGTGTTTTTCTTCCAATTGTGGTTTACCTTAGCCGTGACCAGCCACCCTTGACCCAGAATGGCATCGTAACCCTTCTTTTTTCAAAGGTATCACCACAAAGTCTAGTACAAATGGTTGCGAGCCAATGGTGACCCGTTGTGCCATCAGCGTTCCGAGGGGTTTGATACCCTGCTAATTGATACCCAATAAATTGAAGGTTGGGGGCCACAAGGTTGGCTTGCCCAATTTCTTCCATGTCTCCTCCGGAAGGATGTTCACTCCTGATGCAACGTCCACTATATGTTAGAATAACTGAGAGGGGGGTGAATCAGTTATCCAGTGTCCCAAATCAAAATGTATAATCCAAAAACAATTCTACTACTTCTGCAACTCGGTAAACATAAAATACTTTCACTGTCTGTGTTTTACCGATTGACAGTCTAAACTTTATAATAGTTACTGATTAAATTTAACATGTAATATGCAAAGTATGATAACAAACAAATATCACAATCAACACATAACACAAGAGATTTAACGTGGAAACCCTGTGAAGGGAAAAACCACCTGGGACTGGCAACCCAAAAATTGTTCACTCTTTTGAAGTGAGGTCGGTGAAGACCCAACCCTGTTAAAGGTTACAAACACACTGTTAGGTGTGACCTTGTTAGAGGATTTTAGACCAGAAGTTATCGTCCAACCAGCAGTCACTCTGGGGTTGACAGGATAACAATGTTCACTCTATGAATGAAACATCAAAAGACTTTCATAGTCCACTCGGTTAAGAGATTTGACTGTGTACAATGGTTAAATATGTAATAGTAGATGATCTGCCTCAAAACAACTTCAATTTGCAGTTTACAAATCAATGTTCAGCTCATTCAAATATTTCTGATCAATATAACACTTTAGATTCAATACTCTATCAACTTACTATCTGTCGGTAATAACTCTCTGTAGTTTGGTAATTGTTCTGCAGCTCGGTTCTTATTAACCAGTATGATCAGAATGAAAACTTCTCCACGCGATAATTCTGCAGTATCTTCTTCCGGCATATGTTTCATTATGAAACCAATGTCTCTTATATAGACAAGTAAATCGTTTTCTTTTTCTCCATCAGATTTTGCCGCTTTAAGCTCCCTCGTTTGATGTGTCAGTAACACGTTTCAATCTGCTCCATTAGATCCTTTTTGATTTATGTTAGCCGTCGATCTTCATAACAAACATTATCTGTTACCTCGATTTCATACACTTTACAACACATCACTTTATCGGCTAAACTGATCATTTAATTCCTTTCTGTTTTGCTCGGTTAACAAAGAAATGCGTCGGTGAACACAAGCTCGGTTAACACTGCGCTCGGTATACACTACACTTCGTTGGTGTATACCGAAATGCTTTATTTACCGACAACACTGCTTTGTGTCTTTCAGCTCTATTCTTCATCATAGATGAATGCAACATAATAAAGTCAATTTCATCAAGTCATAGACTCATCAACAAGTTACTCAGTGTATTCCTTATCCTCATCTGTCATATACATCTTCCTCATGTAGATATTTTTGTTCTTCATCTCTTTCACCTTCCTTTAGATGTGTCGGTATAGTAACTTATAAGATAAGTATTGTCAAGCTAGTTGACGTCAATGACAACATAATACTGATTTAATCATCTTGCATATCTAATCATCAACTCCTCAGTAATCTTGAATTACAGATTCTTCATTCAGGTTTTAAATCAGTTGTAGTTCATCAATCTCTCCCTTTGGCATTGATGGCAACTCAAGTAATATGAAATGTACCATACACATACCAAACATGTATTCTACAACTTTGTGATCAAATGCTATGTAGTGTAAGCTCTCCTTAGCTTAATATGTTTAATCTCTATGTTACTAAAACAACATTATAAAATACAACTTTGTCATTCTGTAGATATAACCATTTCATTTCTCAAGTTCATTTCAGATTATCTCTCCCTTAGAGAGTTCTCATCGGTGCATATCTCCTTTTCCCTTTTCATATTATTTATCTCTCCCTTTGACAACAATGCCAAAGAAACAAATAAATAATCAGCTCTGTAGTAGCTAAGTAACTTTCTGTTGTCCATTACTTCCTCTGTATCTTAGTATACTGATATCCCAATTTGTTTCAGTTCTTCAAACTTAATCACAACCTTGAACAAAATCCAAAGTGTGAACTATGCTGCATCAACATGAATGATCTTCTGATAAGATTAGGCTGATGCAACATCCAGATCACATTAGTGACCGATAGATAGGGGACGGACCCCAAGTCTAGTCCTCACATATTCAAATGTGTCCTTCGGTAGAGGCTTTGTAAAATGTCTGCAAGTAGATCTTTAGATGTAACAAATTCTAACTTTATTTGCTTCTCTTGCACTTGTTCTCTTAAGTAGTGATACTTAATTGAGATATGCTTTGTCTTAGAGTGCATCACAAGATTCTTTGAAATATTAATAGCATTTGTGTTGTCACAGTATATGATCACCGGGTCAGTGATTACCTCATTCATTCCTTCCAACACTTGCTTGATATATGCAATGTTTGAGCAATTAGTAGCAGCAGCAACATACTCTGCTTCAGCTATAGACTGAGAAATACAAGCCTGCTTTTTACTTGTCTAGGTTACAAGTCTTTCACCAAAGAAAAATGCTCCTTCGGTGGTACTTTTTCTATCATCCACATTTTCAGCCCAATCAGCATCGGTATAAACTTTCAGCTCAAACTTACCTTCCTTAGGATACCATAATCCACAATTCTCTGTCTTTTTCAGATATCTTAAGATCTTTTTAGTAGCAATCATGTGTGATTCTCTAGGATTAGCAGAATATCTAGCAACAATTCCCACAACATGTGCTATATTTGGTCTACTGTGAACTACATACATGAGCTTACCAATCATGGATCGGTAAAGTGTCTGATTTACCTTTGTAGTTTCATCTTCCTTTGTCAATTTACTTCCAGTAGCCATTGGTGTTCCCACAGATTTAGCATCTTCCATGCCAAATGTCTTCAAGACTTCCTTTATGTACTTGGACTGTGTGATGAATATCCCATCACTCCACTGTATCACTTGTAATCCGAGAAAGAATTTAATCTCTCCGAACATAGACATTTCAAACTCATTCCTCATGTCATCAGCAAAAGATTTACATACATGATCTTGACCTCCAAAAATAATATCATCAACAAAAATTTCAGCAATAATAATAGTGTCATCAGTATCACCTTTCATGTATAGATTACTGTTTTCACTAGTTCTTACAAATCCAATATTTAACAAGTATGTAGTCTTTCATACCATGCTCTCGGTGCTTGCTTCAAACCATATAAAGCTTTATGTAATTTACATACCATGTTTCTGTTGTCTGGATTAACGAATCCTTCAGGTTGTTCTATGTAGACCTCTTCTTCAAGTATACCATTCAGAAATGCTGATTTCACATCCATTTGATAAACCTTAAATTTCTTGTGTGCAGCATATGCAAGTAACATTCTAACTCCTTCCAATCTGGCAACAGGTGCAAATGTTTCCCCATAATCAATGCTTTTTTCCTGTGCATACCAATCTCACTTTATTTCTTGTCACTTAACCATTTTTATTCATTTTGTTTATGAATGTCCATTTAGTACCGATAAAATTCTTATCTTTAGGTCGGGGTACTAAGGACTAAGTTTTTTTTTTCTCTATTTGTTCTATTTCCTCCTTCATTGCATTAACCCATTCTTCATTTTCTAATGCAACTTTCACATTTTTTGGTTCAAATTCACAAACTAGACATGTACCTTGTCTTGTTTTGCTTCTTGTCTGCATTCCAGCTTGTCTGTTTCCAATAATTTGTCTCAGGATGATGTCTTCTGACAAAACTAGCCAGTACTCGGTTTCTTCTTTCTTGTTCATCCTGTTCAGGTTCATTTGCTCGCTCGGTAGCACCATCTTGTTTATCGGTTTCCCTTTCCTGTTCCTTGAGGTTATTTTCCTGCTGACCGGTTATCACAGGTTGCGACTTCGGTAGATAGTCAGGAAGTTCAATGTAAGTGAATCTACCATAGTGTTCCGGTTCCTTTCTTTCTTCTGTGTTTATATCATCATACTCATCAACACAAACATTAGTACTTTCAATCATCTTATTTGTAACCTTATTCAGACATTTGTATGCTTTACTCTTAGTAGAATATCCTAAGAATATTCCTTCATCACCTTTAGAATCAAATTTTCCATTTTTCTCATCTTTTAGAATAAAACATTTGCTTCCAAAAATCTTGAAATAACTTACAGTAGGTTTGTGTCCAAACCATAGCTCATAAGGTGTCCGGTTGGTGTCCTTCAGTTGTACTCGGTTAAGCACATATACAGCTGTGCTGACAGCTTCTCTCCAATATGTCTGAGCAACATTCTTTTGTAGCATTAATGTACTAGCACAGTCAATGACTGACCTATTCCTTCTTTCAGCCTTCCCATTCTGCTGAGGTGTTCTCGGTGCAGAGATCTGTCTCTTAATACCATTCTCATTATAGAAATTAGTAAATTCATCAGAGATAAATTCACCTCCTCTATCAGATCTTAAGCATTTAATTTCTTTTCCAGTCTCTTTTTCTACCTTAGTCTTATACCATTTAAACAACTTAAAAGCTTCAGATTTCTCTTTCAGGAACATAACAGTCATCAGTCTAGTATAGTCCACAACAAAAAGAATAAAGTATCTATCACCATAATAGCTCTGGGTTCTCATAGGACCACATAGGTCGGTATGAACCAGCTTAAGTATCTTCTTTGTTGAGTAGTCTTTGCTTTTAAAACTGGACTTAGTCATTTTACCTTTTTGACATTCATGACACATAGCATGATCCGGTTTTGACAAGTTAGGCAATCCTCTAACTCTTTTCTTCTTACTAATCTTGATCATGTTATCAAAATTCACATGACATAACCTCTTATGCCACAACCATGCATCTTCATCTTTCATTAATAAACAAGAAGACTGATCAATATCAAGATAAAACAGATTACCTCTGGATTGTGTACCGGTTCCGACAAGTCTTCCTCCATCATCATAGATTCTTACCTTTCTGTTCTCAAAAGCAAGTCGGTGTCCTGAGTTGTTCAGCTGTGCCACACTTAACAAATTGTAGTTCAATCCATCTACCCAGTATGCATTCTCACATTTTATTCTATCATTAATCGTCAGTGAACCTTTGCCTCTCACCATACAAGGTGCATCATTTCCCATTCTAATAGATCCACCATCATATTCATCAATTAGATCAAATTTCTCTATATCACCAGTCATATGATGTGTATAGCCACTGTCTATTATCCATGTATAATTTCTGCTTACTTTAGAGATCAGTGCTGTCTCTTCATGTTTCTCTTCTTCCTCTGAATCATCCTTCATAGCAACGAATACTACTTCTACATCATCATCAGTGTTAGATTCAGATTCAAATTCTTCAGCTGTGTAACATACCTTTTCCCCTTTGTCATAGCTATCTCGGTTGTCTCTGTTGTTGTTTCGGTAACCTCTGTTGACTCTTCTCCCATAGCTTCTTTCGGATCGGTCTTTGGATCTATCATCTTCTTTCTTATTCGGACATCTAGTAGCAATGTGGCCAACTTCTTTACAATTAAAACATGCTAGAGGTAACTTGCCTCTATACCTTCCCTTACCTTTGGGCAATCTTCTGGCCATAAGAGCTTCAAGCTCATCAAGTTCATCATCGGTATTACTGTCACTATCATTATTCTTATCATTCTTGCTACTAGACTTACCAATCTTCAAAGAGGACATGAAAGAGGTTTCAACAGAAGGTACACCATTGTTGTCGAAGTTATTTAATTCAAAGGTTGTAAGCTTACCGATCAGAGTGTCAAGGGTGAGGTTGGATGTAGCTCTTGTTTCGTGAATTGTAGAGATCCTGATCGCATAAACTGGCAGCAAAGTTCTGAGAATCTTGCTTATTACTGTTTCATCGTCAATAACTCCACTGGATGCTCTAATAGCATGTACTACTTCTTTTAGTCTGTTTGTATATTGCACAATGTTCTCACCTTCTTTCATCTTCATATCATCAAATCGACCTCTTAGGCTTTCTGCTCTGGCTCTCTTGACATTCAAATCTCCACTGTAAATTAGAGTCAGCTTGTCCCACATCTTGTTGATCAAGAGTCAGGGGACCTGGTGTCGGTTCAATGTAGCCATTCTCCATCAGTTCTAGTGCATAATTCCCAATTCTTGATATGTGCAACTTCATCCGGCTTTGCCATACTGTGAAGTTATCTTTGTTCAGCTTTGGCACTTCCCTCTTATACATCTTGAGACCTTTTTGCTGAAGTCCTTAAAACTCTATTCTAAGCAACCACTGCTTTGATACCAATTGTTAGAATAACTGAGAGGGGGGTGAATCAGTTATCCAGTGTCCCAAATCAAAATGTATAATCCAGAAACAATTCTACTACTTCTGCAACTCGGTAAACATAAAATACTTTCACTGTCTGTGTTTTACTGATTGACAGTCTAAACTTTATAATAGTTACCGATTAAATCTAACATGTAATATGCAAAGTATGATAACAAACAAATATCATAATCAACACATAACACAAGAGATTTAACGTGGAAACCCTGTGAAGGGAAAAACCACCTGGGACCGGCAACCCAAAAATTGTTCACTCTTCTGAAGTGAGGTCGGTGAAGACCCAACCCTGTTAAAGGTTACAAACACACTGTTAGGTGTGACCTTGTTAGAGGATTTTAAACCAGAAGTTATTGTCCAACCAGCAGTCACTCTGGTGTTGACAGGATAACAATGTTCACTCTATGAATGAAACATCAAAAGACTTTCATAGTCCACTCGGTTAAGAGATTTTACTATGTACAATGGTTAAATATGTAACAATAGATGATTTGCCTTAAAACAACTTCAGTTTGCAGTTTACAGATCAATGTTCAGCTCATTCAAATATTTCCGATGAATATAACGCTTCAAATTCAATACTCTATCAACTTACTATTCGTCGGTAATAACTCTCTGTAGCTCGGTAATTGTTCTGCAGCTCGGTTCTTATTAACCAGTATGATCAGAATGAAAACTTCTCCACGCGATAATTCTGCAGCATCTTTTTCTTCCGGCATATGTTTCATAATGAAACTAATGTCTCTTATATAGACAAGTAAATCGTTTTCTTTTCCTCCATCAGATTTTGCTGCTTAATCATATTCATAGATTTTGCCGCTTTAAGCTCCCTCGGTTGATGCGTCAGTAACACGTTTCAATCTGCTCCATTAGATCCTTTTTGATTTATGTTAGTTGTCGGTCTTCATAACAAACATTATTTGTTACCTCGATTTCATACACTTTACAGCTCATCACTTTATCGGCTAAACTGATCATTTAATTTCTTTCTGTTTTGCTTGGTAACAAAGAAATGCGTCGGTGAACACAAGTTCGGTTAACACTGTGCTTGGTATACTCTACACTTCGTCAGTGTATACTGAAATGCTTTATTTACCGACAACACTGCTTTGTGTCTTTTAGCTCTATTCTTCATCATAGATGAATGCAACATAATAAAGTCAATTTCATCCAGTCATAGACTCATCAACAAGTTACTCAGTGTATTCTTTATCCTCATTTGTCATATACATCTTCCTCATGTAGATATTTCTGTTCTTCATCTCTTTCACCTTCCTTCAGATGTGTCGGTATAGTAACTTATAAGATAAGTATTGTCAAACTAGTTGACATCAATGACAACATAATACTGATTTAATCATCTTGCATATCTAATCATCAACTCCTCAATAATCTTGAATTACAGATTCTTCATTCAGGTTCTAAATCAGTTGTAGTTCATCACTATAGTCTCTGTCAGGATGGTGCCAAGGATGCCCATCTCGACGACTGTTGGGTACCTGCTGCTGTTTACAACAAGTATCATTGGGTCAGTTGCCAACCCTCCGAGAATGTCCGTACGGGTGGTATTTGGCTGCGTGGCCAAGTTCCTCAACAACGTCGTTCCCAAGTGAGGCATGGTGTGAAGGAGGTCCTGGAGTTTCACTGGTACCTCTAATTGTAACATTTGTCTCAGAATGTTTTGTTTTGCCTCCCTCCAGCCCAAGGTTATAGGCATCTATGTATGAGGTGGGGGGCACTATCTTCATTTTCCTTCGTAGGTTAGATTTCAGGCCCTCCACGAACCATCTTTTCTTCAGGCCATCCGATGGCTGACTATCCATTTTTCCGACTAACTCCTTCAATCGACGACTGTAAGCCCGCACAGTCTCTTTTTTCCCTTGTTTGGCTCCATATATTTCAGAGACGATTTAATTATTGTCTCGTAGGAGCCTAAACTCCTTTTCGAATGCCTTCTTCATTAAGTCCCAGGTGGTCACTCCGCTTTTGTCTAAGTTAGAGTACCAATCGATTGCTACCCCTCGGAGGGTTGCTGGAAATTGTTTCATCCATTCCACCTGGTCAGCGACTCCATTCGCGGACCAAATTGTCTCACATGTGCGGCAATGCCGAACAGGGTCTTCTTTTCCATCGCCATGGAACTTGGGTAACTTCTCCTTGTTAGCTGCCATATTCACCCTCGGGGGAGGGATGGTGGTATGTACCACTTGTTGCGTAGCCGATTGGGTCGCCGGAAGTATTTGCTTTGTTGGTTGTACGATAGGTTGGGATGGTCCTGCGACGTCGGTACCCCGGAAATGTTTGGTACCTTACCACTTGATGTCCCCGAACTACTGGAATTGTCCAAGCCTGGTGGGCTACTGTGATCCCCGTGTCCCTCCATCACTTTGATACTCTTGGCGGCAATGGTATCCCGAGCCTCCCTCCGTGCAGCTTCCTCTTCTTCCTTCCTTCAGGCTTCTCTTGCTTCCGTCCGTGGGGTTAAGGTTAAGGACCCGAACAAGCTCCTTGTTTCCTCTAGGCGGTCCTGGTCACTTCTTCCAGCCTCCCGGTTAGATTCCTCTAGACCCTTGCCTTCACTTACTCCCTTCGGTAGTCCTTCGACATGTCTTCTGAATCTCTCCCTTCGCTCAGCTTGCCGCTATGCGAGTACGACAATTCTAGCGGCTTGTTCCTCTTCGAGTTCCTTCTTTAAATTTCTATTTTTATTCAATTGATTAGGCATAAATTCTATTCAATCATCAATTGTCCGAGCATGCTCTTCTTCAAAAACTTCTGTGATTGATATTCTCCTCCAATGGTATTCCCATCCGTCCACTCATTCCGTCACTTGCCAGATTCGTTTGGCAACGAGGCCAGATGTTTGCCCGCTGGGGTAAACTTAATATTACATAGACATAGTGCAAGAAATATAATAAATACAGAACATATCAGAGAATAATATATACTTTCATTAATCCTTCCAACGTATGAGTACATTCACATTATAATCATTGTCGTTCCTCCTTCACCCGTAGGTGGTACATATTTATCTACCCGAAGGGGTGTGACCAAACGTCACCGCCCAACCCAACTACCCTTCGGTAATAACTAATTACCGTCGGAACAACATAACTAATACACAACATATAATAAAGTAGTCTTTCCGGCTAACAATATAAGTGTCACTCTTAACAAGAAAGAGATATACTCTAAATAAATCAGCAACTATGCTAAGTGTGATCATAAAATAAAGCTATAACATAGCTATGGAAGGTATTGCAGAATATTATATCTGAATTCTATATAGTATGATGATATCAGAGTTATTTATATTGTATTACATATATATAGTACCAAGGATATATACGCTATTAAGGATTAGCATATCTGAATTAGATATGTATATATGCCATCACATGATCAAACTATTGAATTCATTCAATTTTGTATCATGTAAATGTTGAAGCCTAAAACTATGACTAAATATATAAGGAAGTATTTATATATATTGAGACCTTATTTAATCCTATATACTATTTGACTCAAGGAAGAAAGTTGTAATGTTACCAAGGAGGGGCTTGTGTAAATCCAAGCAATGGGTATCTGTCCCAAAATAAGGTGGGGGTCAGCGTCCCAATAGTTTGGGCTTGGACCTGTAAACTTTGAGGGAGCCCATTATAGTTGGTCTCTGGGCACCTTGGATAACATCTACGCTTCCTTTCATGGAGTTAAAATAGTAATAAGATTGGATACGAGTGTTAAAGATAACTAAATCTAATAAGATAAAATGACTAATCCTATCATGGACATTACAATCCGAACCCTAATGGATAAATTTAAGATAAATTAAGAAAGGTCCCATCAGGGGACATTACAAATGGTATTAGAGCTATGATCCTGCCATCCTGTAGGGTAAATACAAATTAATGAATCATTTTTTTTTGTCAATAAAAGGGATCAGATTGTGATATGCATATCTTACTATATTAGGTAATGTTGTAACTTGAAAACATAATTAAATAAGTGATAAATATATATTCAAATATATAAGTAAACATACTAGAAGTATGGCTAAGATCCTCATATTAAGAAGGAAGGCTGAAGCAATTCAAGGAATGGCGCTCTAAATCCCCAAAAAGATAGTTCCCAAGATAGGGTGGGGATCAACGACCCTCTAATCCTTGAGGACAAAAGTCCCAAGGGAGGGCTTGGATTTGTAAACTTTGAGGGAATCTATCAAGTGGTCTCAAGTGCCTTGGATTGTATTCAGACCCCCTCTCTCCTTAGAACCAAGTAATATCAGATCAAGCTTAGCAACAAGAAATATAGATAGCATATGAAATTAAATTACTTGATATGAAATATGGGATTTAAGAATTGAAATTAAATTAAATAATGTGTATACTTTGTGTCTTCCTGCAGATAAGTCTCAATTTCTCGTCGATATTTTAATGCTTTATCGCCAATATATCGGCAATTTATTGCGATATTTAAAGAACTTATTATGCAGGACCAATTCATACAGCAATCATACTCACATATACAATATTATAATTAGCGATTTTATGCCAATCATTTGATTATTCGACTGAGGAATATTATTGCCAGTTGCAGTCTATACCATTCGAAATAAACTCAGGGACTTTCGCTAACGGGAACATTGTAAGGAAGAAGACAATCATCATAAAGAAATCTATTGGCAAAGACATATCTTAACCATGACTATGTTACTAAATCAATGGCACGACTATAGAAGCGATGAAATACAATTAGATAACCAACATCATTAATATTGGTGAATAATATATGCAGTGCGGTGATCGATGGTCAACTAATATTTGCTATTTTTAGTTTGCTTTAGAGTTCAGACTATCAGATTATGGCTATGAGCCATCAACATTCCACATGAGGATGCGATTTTGTATCATATTTGCATTTATATATATCTAGATCAGCTTGTTTGGTTTGTTTACTCATTTATTGACTCATTAGATGTATCTCCTTATTGAATTTTGCAAAAAATATGCATTTCTAAATAAATTTAAGCAATTTTTTAAGTTCCCGATATTTTCTCGAGAAGTTCCCAACTTATCTCCGATATTTGCCAATATCTTTTTTTTTGCCCTTGGCGATAAGTTATCAATAACGATGGATGGAGGAGCATGTATTCCAATTCCTCTCAGATGCAAATGAATCAACAACCTATTAAGACAAAATTAGAGAGTTACGAGTTCAAAAATTTAAAAAATAAATAATAAAATATATTTTTTATAAAACTTGCAATAATATTTTGATCGCAAGAGGTAGTAGGTGTGTGAATGATTGGCCATGGAAGTAGTTGTCGGTAAAATCATGTGTTGTCTAAAATGTTGTTAATGTTAATCATGTCATTGGTAGTTAGTTCACTCGAGGGGTAGGTAGTTGTAGTCACGACATTTCATGTCATACCCCCTTGGGGACTATATCTACACCTTCTGATGTAACTTATGGCATTAATATGTTAGCAACATCGTTGGTATTGTTATGATTGTATGTTGGATGTAAATCTGTTTTGGCATTAATGAAAGAAGTTGCAGTTCTTTGGTAATACATTGCACTTATCTGTATCTGTACATTCTTTCTGTCTTAGTAGGCATTAATATACTTTACTCGTAGCAGTAAACATTTGGCGCCGTTGCGTACGAACTTGGGAAGTGACGAAGAGTGAGTGGCGTACAAAGGATAAATGGGCCAACCCGTCGACAAAGGTATTAGGAGGGATGACAACGGACGCGAAGAACTGTATGAGGGAGAGCATGCCTTGATGTCAGACTTTGTCATTTTGTTACAGGCAGCGTGTTTACCCGCTGGGGTAAACTTAGTATTGCACAGACATCGTACGGGAAATATAATAAACACAGAATATATCAGAGAATAATAAATACTTTCATTAATCATTCCAGACTGGCAAGTACATTTATATCATAATGATTATACAATAATATCTCCCATGTCCAACCTCCGAGAGAGTATATAAAGTACTCGAAGGGTCACGACCGAAGCGTCGTGACGTAACTGTCTAACCTCTCGGTCACTAACGACCGAGAGTAACATAATACTTTACTAACATAATAACCCGTACATACAATTATCTCGACAACATCATCCCCCCCAAAAAACAAGTCGTCTCCGACGACTTACAACAACAGGGAGATGAAATACACCACATAGAAGAAGAAAATCACTGAGAAGGGGCAGAGGGGCATCCCTGAAAAAGCTGAAGTGCCGTCCTCCCCAGCAATGCTGCGTCCAGTAGGTCTTTTCCGTCACATCCCATTCCTCTTGTGCCTGCACCAAACTTGTCTCCAAAACATACTGTTCAGCTATAGCCTCCGCTAACACCATACTGTCTCCCTAGCCAATCTGACCTTGATAGCCACCCGTGCCAACTTCTCTACTTCCAACTCTTGGGTACGCTGAGCCAAGTGTTGCTCTACTGCCTCCAACTGGGTGGTCAGCTCCTCCCGAGCTCTCGATGCATCCACCAAGACAGTCTCACGTCCAGCCAACACCTACTCCAAGTGCCTCAAAGCGTAGTACCCCTCTTGAAAGACTTGCTCCAGTGCTCTCTTCACCTCCGGCATGCAAACACTCCATGCCTGTAGCAACTCTGATCTCATCAACAGGTCACACTCTCCAAGGGCTGATAACTGAACCGACTGGGGGTCTAGGGGGCAACGCCCCTAGCGGGGTTGAGGGGCAGCACCCCCGCGGGGTCCTGGGGCAGAGCCCCAGGTGCGCTCCCTGTCGCGGTACAGGGCGGGGTCGAGGGGCAGCGCCCCCGCCGCCAAGACCAATTTAGCACCTTCAAAGTCAATGAAACGCACTATTTTTGTGATTTTCGTCTGCTCCCATGCTCTTTTATGCAAACCGCTTATGTTTCCATTACTTCCTGCTCATGCCCTTCCCTTTGGTACCATTCATTTTTCAATATGAGCTGCTTTGTTTTGTCGTCGTTTTTTTTTTTTTTTTTAGAATACCATATGAATTTCTTCCTTCATGCTTTCCCCTTCACACATCCCAATGCTGTACTGAACCCTTATGCATCTTCTTGTCTGTGTCGTATGGATTCCCTCTCTCTGACTCCCTTTTGTATTGTACGGATACAACCAAATTATTACTGATCAATGCCGTAACTATGTGTTTGTACGGCTTCTTTATCGTCTGCAATGACCGTACGAATATATCCTTGCGCTTTTTAATTTCTCCTATAGCGTGTGGTCTGGCCGTACAACCGTACGGTATCCTACTTATGGCTTGGCTATCGTACGCCCATCTAACCCTTATGCATCGCCTTGGTACCGTACGGTCTTTTATTTTTCAGCTTGGCGTTTTCCATGTACGGTGCCGTACGGTGTCTTATGGAACAGTACGGTACCGTATAGTATCATTTTTATTTGTTTCTTTCCTTCTGTACGGTGACTGCTGCATTAAAAATAACGTACGGGCATGGATGCTATTGCTGTATGGCACTTGACAGCCGTACAACATCCTACAATGCTGTGGCACTTTTGAATGCCGTACGACCGTACGGTCTGATTTTTTTTTTTTTTTAAAAAATTTTTTCTTTTGTTTTTTTTTTAAAAATTTTTTTTTTCCATTTTTTTCATTTTTTTTTTCCACCGTACGGTCATGCATAGCCGTACGGGTGTTTTTCAATTTTCTGTTCGGAGGCTTCTCTGGTCACCCGTACGGACGCCTGCCAAGTCCCTCTCGGTTGCTCTGTCCCTCCTTTCGGATCCATCCTCTTCGGGTAAAGTTTCAATTTGGTCCCGTTGCCACTGTCATGTATCCGTTCGTCGAGAGCCCACAGAGTGTGCAGTCGTTCCCTCTCCCTGTCACCGAGTCTGTTTTCAATGGCGATCCAAAAGCTTGGAACCATAAATTCTACAAGGACCACGGTCTCGTTCCCGTACATAAAAAGAAAAAGGAGAATCAAGATTTTGAAGACTGCGGTCCTCCACATAGGATTCCAGTTGTCTCCCATAACGATGGGTTTCAGATTTCTCTCATCCCCAAGATTTATTTTTTCCAACTTTGCTTCTTTGTGCCAGATGGGTTCCTCCTTCCGAAACTCCTGGGCAGGGCTTTCTTTCCTTTCGACTTCCCCTTCTCGGTATGCTGTATATTCCGGAACTCACTCACTCTCGGCTTCCTCAATCTTCAATATGTTGCAAGACGGCGGAAATAATTCATAATCACCCATTTGCCAGTGGAATAGACCGTCCATCGAATCTGTATCATCCTCCACTTTCAGTATCCCTTCGGCATTAGGTTCCATGTTTCCTTCCTCTCCGCCCATCCCGTCGTCTGACTCTGAATCGGATGCCATTTCCTCCCCAACCATCTGCGTGTTGAGGTCCACTACAAACTTCCTTCCCCCCTTTTCAAATGCGAGGGTGTTTTTCTTCCAATTATGATTGGCTCGGGCCGTCACCAACCACCTTCTACCCAGGATGGCATCATACCCCTTCTGCTTAAGAGGGATTACAACAAAATCTAAGGTGAAAGGCTGGGTTCCAATAGTCACCTGCTGCGCCATCAGTGTACCGAGAGGCTTAATACCGTGCTGGTCGGCTCCTAATAAATTGAAAGTCGGTGGCCACAGCGTCGGTTTCCCCAAGCTTTTCCAAGTTTCTTCCGGGAGGACATTGACGCCCGACCCACCGTCGACAATTGTGTTCGTGAGGATGGTACCCAAAATACCCATCTCCACCACTGCAGGATTCCGCCCATTATTTATCGATAGCGTCATGGGGTCGGTCGCAGAGCCACTCGTGATCTCCGTTCGTTCAACCGTGCTTGCTGGAATGTTTTGCCCAAGGAATAGAGCCATTTTGAGATGCGACATCGTTTCCAATAGGTCCTTGACCTTTACTGGTACCTCCAATTGCATTATCTGCCTTAAAATATTTTGTTCGGCCATTGCTCGAGTAGAAATGTCAACATCTGTGGAGTCCCTTCGGTCCTCCATACCCTTCGCGATCTCAGCCTTCGCCTCGAGCATTCTTTGTTTCTCTGTCGGGGGGTGAGGATATGTGGCCTTCTTCATTTGCCCGCGTGTGATTGCGAGGACCTTCTCCGTGCCCCCTCGTTCCATGTCTAGGATGTTGCAGCCGGGCTTCGGACAATTAGCATCCTCATGGTTCCCCGGTCCGCACCACCGACACAGTTTTAGTGGAGCAGTAGCCTCATTCTGACAGTCACGGGCATAATGTCCCCATTGGTTACAACTCCTGCACTGTATCATGGGCCTCCCCTTCGCGTCATACTGGACCCGCGGCTTGTTCTCATCATTGCCTCGACCTCCCCGTTGGTTGTTTCCATACCCGCCGGATGATGGAGCATTTTGTTGTTCGCCAGTACCAGACGTGGAAGGTTGCTCCTGTGCATAGAGCACTTGTTGATTTCTCGCCCTCAGGTTGTAGGGACATTCTTTAGTGGAATGTCCTGCGATTTGGCAGATATCGCAAAAAGCCTTCTTCGGACAAGAACCTTTTGTGTGGCCTGCTTCTTTGCAGTCCGTGCACCACACCGTATCTTCTCCTGTCTTACTGGTACTTCCCTTGGCGGCCTTGAGTTCTTTCATCATTCTTTCAAGGTCTTTTTGCAACGCGAGCACTTTCTTGCTCGACCCATCCTCACTGCTTTCAGTCTCCGAGTCATCGTCAGAAGATGACCTCATCTTGTTGGAGGTCTTACACTCACTCTCTAAATCCATTGCTCGGTTGTATGCATTACTGTACGAAGTAGGTGGAACTATCTTCATTTTCTTTCGTAGGGAGGTTTTGAGTCCCTCTATGAACCACCTCTTCTTCAGTTCGTCCGCTAGGGCCGACTCCATCTTCCCGATGAGTTCTTTGAGTCGCCGTCCGTACGCACGGACGGACTCATTCTTCGCTTGCTTAGTGTTGTAGATTTCCGCTAATATCTCATTATCATCTCGTAACAATTGAAACTCTGTCTGGAAGGCCTTTTTGACCTGGTCCCATGTCGTCAGGCTCGTCTTGTCAACATCCGAGTACCAGTCAATGGCTCCCTCCCTCAATGTTGCAGGGAATTGGCGGATCCATTGATCCTGGTCGGTAACTCCATTGGCAGCCCATATAGTCTCACAGGTCCGGCAATGCCGAACAGGATCCTCCTTCGCTTGGCCTGTGAACTTGGGCAGTTTCTGCTTACTCGCAGCCATGGTAGGTTGTTGCCTCCGCGAGGGATTCGGTACTTCGACACCACCTCCTCCTTGAGTATTGTGTGTAGTGTTCACTGGTGGCACTTGCTTGTGCGGTAGTTGTGTGACTGGTGGGACCGTACTGTGTGGAGTCCTTGGTTCCAACGGAGGGTTCCCCTGTGCATTCGCAGTGCCTTCGGCCGTACTGTCACTGGCACCTCTGGCAGTACTGTCACCTTCGACCGTACGATTCTCTTCGTGGTCTCGGTCCTCCGCACGTGGTGTACGGGTCAAATCTTCAAACCGGTCTCGCTCTTCTTGAAGTAAGACCTGTCTCAATTGTGTTTCCTCGAGTAGTTCTTCCCTACTCCGCACTCTCCGATGCTCCGGCGAAGTGAACTGTTCTCCGTCGGCCTCTGCACCTTCCGTACCACTTCCGAGGTTCCCTTCGGGCAACCCTCCGGCAAGCTGGTCCTTGGCAAGTTGCCTCAGCCTATACTGACGTTCACGTTGTTGCGCGGAGATCAAAGCCTTCTGTGCGGCTTCGCCTTCGTCATCTTGTGCCTTTTTATTTCTATCTTTATTTAAAACATTGGGCATAAATCCTTTCCTCACTTCTCTCCCCGAGTACGTCTAGGCAATGGCGCCAGATGTTTACCCGCTGGGGTAAACTTAGTATTGCACAGACATCGTACGGGAAATATAATAAACACAGAATATATCAGAGAATAATAAATACTTTCATTAATCATTCCAGACTGGCAAGTACATTTATATCATAATGATTATACAATAATATCTCCCATGTCCAACCTCCGAGAGAGTATATAAAGTACTCGAAGGGTCACAACCGAAGCGTCGTGACGTAACTGTCTAACCTCTCGGTCACTAACGACCGAGAGTAACATAATACTTTACTAACATAATAACCCGTACATACAATTATCCCGACAACACAGCGATCGAGACTTACGTAAGGAGGGAGGTTGCACAGGAAGAAGTCCCCAAAGGTTCCCCAAAGGTGCAGTGTGGAACACTCTCAAAGTAGGTCTCGTGGTAAACCGACTGCTAAACCATCTCCCTCGCTTGTTGGCATAGATATCCCTCGCCTAGAGGAACCGACAAGAGGAGATTGAGCAAGAACAATGACACCAACAAATCCTCTGTAACTGCTAGGAGCATAACCGTCGTGAGGAAGAGGAGTGCAATGGAACTCGACGAAGGCAAAGCAATAACTAAACCTTCAGGGGGGAAATAAGAATAAAGAGGATACTTCTATATTGTTGTGATTTTGTCACATGGTTGACACACGTACACGATGAATTAATCCAAAGTGTTCTTTTGAAAAATTTATGTTCGGTTACAATTCATGAATTGATGCCCAATCTGTTAAATAAGGACAAAAATAAGAAAGAGTATATAGAGGAGTGTGAAGCCACTTAGAGGGCTTTGATTTTGGAGCAACATGCTGAAAGGTGACGAAGGTTTAGGCAATTAGCTGAGGAGCAGCCTGATATGGGGGAAGGCAATCAGGCTAAAGGAGACCACCCCGAGGGACACCGTAGGGCAAGGAGTAGTGAGGATCTGATTGAGAAGACCCGGCAATGGTTGGATCTTCTTGAGGAGACCGAACATAGGTTGAGGGATCTGTCTCTTACCCCTCACACAACGGCTAGGGAGGCCCGAAGGAATGAGGAAGAAGAGGCCAGGGAAGTCGAGAACACTAGGGCAGTGAGGAGTGTTGGAGGGACACCGCACGATGGTCAACACAACCCGTCAGAATCCACCCCAAACAACTCGAGAGTACAACCCACCAACTCGGGAGTGCAACCCACTGGAGGCAACAGAAACAAAAACATGTCGCAAAAGCAAAAACTATCAAAGTTTAATGGTGATGGGAAGGAAGATCCCGTAAGGCACTGTCGAACCTGCAGAACCATTTGGATGGCAAATGGGGTCATAGACAAAGATGAATGGGTCCAACAGTTTCCAACAACCCTATGAGGAGTTGCCATTGATTGGTACTCCCACATGGATAAAGCTAAAATCAACACATGGGATAACCTCAAGAAGGAATTTTAGGCTAAGGTCTGATTGCTTCGGGACAACAACGAAATAGTTGCCGAAATCTACAGTGCCAAACAAGGAAAGAAGGAAATAGAACGAGCATACAATTGGAGGCTTAAAGAGATACTCAGGAAGACAGAGGCTCAACCAGCTGATGAATTGAAAGGGATGGTTTGTGGAGGGATTAAAGCATTCCCTCAGGAAGAAGATGAAGATAGTATTGCCAATGTCGTACGCAGATGCCTACGATAGAGCCATGAACCTGGAGAGCGAAGACAAAACTTCCAAGAAGAAGAGAGCCATGAACTTGGAGAGCGAAGACAAAACTTCCAAGAAGAAGAAGACCAAGTCCTCATCGGAAAGTGATGAATCATCTGGGGAGAGCAGCAGTGACGGGTCGAACAAGAAGGTGTAGGCTCTTCAAAAGGATATGGAATGGATGGTGAAGGAATTTAAAGTAATGAAGGGAAACACAGGACGAAGTGTTGAGGGAGAACTGTGGTGTACGAAATGTAAGGAGAACGGGCACATGAAGGGTTCGTGCTCGCGAAAATCAATTTGCGACATCTGCTAGGTTATGGGTCATTCCATTAAGGAATGCCCATACAACATGAAGGCAAGGAGTCAACAAGTGCTCTTTTCAGAGGAGCAACCGTCTACCTCTGGGGCAGCAAACCCCGCACAACAAACAAACAATAATGCATCATCCAGTGGGTTCCAAAATATCCTGTGCGCAAGGAGAGGAAATAATGACAATAGCAATAGGAGCTAGATACAATGTGATTCTAAGGGACGACCGATGATCTAGTGCCAGGCATGCAACAGTGGGGTCATTTAGCCCGCGACTGCCAGAAGGGCGACACACCACAGAAGTTGTATCGATGGTGCAGCCTTGGAGATCATGAGGACGCTAACTATCCGAAACCCGACATGAACCTTCTCAATATTGAGGAAGAAAAAGTGCTTGCTATCACTCGGAACCAAGCTAAACAAGTCACGTACTTCGATCCCTGTATAGAGAAGCAAAGGGTACGAAAGGATAGAGAGAAGATTGAGAAAGCGATGAAGGAATGAAAGGATACACATGACAAGGCTAGCACTTTTGGGCGGATAAAAGCGGAAAATAATATATTACGACATATGTTACAAATGGAGGTACCAGTCAAAATCCAAGACCTTCATACCATGCCTCAGTTGAGGACAACACTATTGAGTACCTTCTCCCTACAACCTAGCACCACCGCACAAGCTGACATCGTACAACCAATGCATGTTCCTGGCGGGTCGGCAATGGATCCTATGTTACTGGCAGTGAATAATGGTCGACACCCTGCGGTCGTGGAAATGGGTATCCTTAGAACGATCCTAATGGACACCATCGTGGATGGCGGATCCGGGGTAAATGTTGTCCCTGAGGAGACGTGGAAGAAACTCGGGAAACCTACCTTGTGGCCCTTGACCTTCAATTTATTGGGTGCCAACCAATAGGGAATTAAACCCCTCGGAACACTAGTGGCCCAACAGTTTACCATAGGAATGGAACTGTTCGTGTTGGACTTTGTTGTAATTTTGCTTAAAAAGAAAGGGTATGATGCCATTCTGGGTGGGGATGGTTAGTAACGGCTTGGAAGAAAAACACTCTCCATGGACAGCGGTGGGCGGAAGTTTGTCATTGACCTTCGTACCCAGATGGTGAGCGAGGAGATTGCATCTTCGGAATCGGAGTCTGACGGAGAACATGACCGATTGGATGAAGGAAGGAATTGAATGGAGCCTAATGATGAATGTGTTCTAGAACTGAGAGAATGTTTGGAGGATGACACAAGCTCGATGAATGGACTCTTCCATTGGCAAATTAAAGACTGAGCTCTTTCATAGTTACATGCTAGGGGTAGAGGAAATAGAACAAGTGTTAGAGAAAGATGTGTTTTTGCCAGAGTATGGGGAATACAAGGAAGGGGAGGCCCACGTAAACGACAGTCCAACCCACCAATTTGATGTAGAAAAATCGATCATGTATGAAGAATCGTCCTTACAAATTACCAACCTCGAGGATGAAGAAAATCCACGCAATATACTAGTAGGGGATGATGGAATACAAGGATGTATTCGCATGGACCTACAAAGACCTCAATAGTGTGCCATTGGAGATGTGCGTACACCGCATCCCCTTAGTACATGGAGCCATACCTATACGGAAAAGACCGTGCAGGATGAACAAAAATTACGCAGCGAAGGTGAATGAGGAAATCCAATAGATGCTTGAGGCAGGAATTATCTTTAAGGTATAGACAAGTGAATGGGTATCTTTGATAGTGATATCATTGAAGAAAGATGCCAACCAAATTATAATTTGTGTTGACTTCCGATGCCTCAATGCCGTCACCATAAAGGGCCCCTTCCCCATCTTGTTTACAGATACGATCCTCGAGGAGGTTGTTGGACATGCGATGTACTCTTTTATGGATGGATTCTTTGGGTATAACCAGATATCTATCGTAGAGGAGGATAAGTTGAAAATGATGTTCGTGGTGGAGGATAGAGTGTATGCATATAACCGGATGCCTTTCAGTCTATGCAATGCATCGACAACGTTTCAAAGAATAATCCTCCACATCTTCAAGAAAATGTCGGTGGGGAATTTCTGAGCATTTCTAGATGATTGATCTATCTTCAGCGGGAAGGACACGCACTTGGCAGCACTTCAGGAGTGCATGAAGAGGTGCCGACGAGCAAGGTTGGCACTCAACCCGAAAAAGTTCAGGTTTATGGTTCCATAGGGGAAGCTCTTGGGCCATATTGTTTGCAAGACCGGAATAAAGGCCGACCCTAACAAGGTTCGGGTAATCGTCGAAATGGAGGCTCCTACGGATGTGATGGGAGTGAAGTCATTTTTGGGGCACATCGGCTATTATAGGCTATTTATAAAGAACTTTGCCCAAGTATCCTATCCTCTCGACAAGATGACGCACAAAGGGGAACCCTATGTGTGGGGGATGGAGCACGATACCTCATTTGCAGAATCGAAGACAAGATTGGTTGTGGCACCAATCTTGGTGTATCTCGACTGGGACAAGGAGTTCCACGTGCATTTGGATGCTGCAAACTTTGCGAATGGTGCAACCTTGACACAGGTGGGTGATCACAGCTTGGATCACCCCATTTACTTCGCCAGTAGATTGTTGTCGAGGGTGGAAAAGAACTACAGTATGACAGATCGAGAGGCCCTCATAATGGTTTATGCTGTACAAAAGTTTAGGCATTACTTGTTGGCAATGCCGTTCACGTTCTACGTGGACCACCAGGCACTGATGTACCTAGTGAATAAACCAATCATACAGGGGAGGGTGAGCAGATCGTTGTTGCTACTACAAGAATTCACCTTCACTATCATTGTGCAGACTAGGAAGATCCATGTCATCGCAGATCAACTCTCTTGGATCAAGTTTGGAGAACCGTCGGAAGGAGTTAACGATGACTTCCCTAACGAACATCTATTCCGCATTGCCATTTTGCCAAGATGGTATAAGAGCATTGGAGAGTATCTGTCAACCTCACAGTTTTTGAGGGACATGCCATTGGGTGAACGATGAACGCTGGTACTTAGAAGCCAAACCTTTCAGTTGATCAATAGGCTATTATGCAAAATGGAACCCGACCAAGTACTGAGGAGACGTGTCATGGAGGAGGAAGTACAAAATGTCCTAAGAGAGACACATGAAGGGTCAACCAGAGGGCATATGGGACCCGATACCATGTCACGAAAGGTACTCCTTGTAGGGTTATGGTGGCCTACCTTGTCTAACGACGCTAGGGAGTGGGTTATGAGTTGTAATACTTGTCAGCGAGCGGGAAAACCCTTGAGAGATTTCATGCCCCTCAACCCTTCGTAGGCGCAAAAACTGTTTGAGCGTTGGGGCTTGGATTTCTTTGGACCTCTAAAGGCAAGTAGGGATTGAAGGTGGCGGTGCATCGTGGTGGCGACAAAGTACCTAACAAAGTGGGTAAAGGCACGAGCCTTGCATGATAACTCGGCCATGAGCACAACAAGATTCATTTCTGAGCAGATCATTACACAGTACAACATTCCCATCCAATTGACCAGTGATAGAGGAGGTCACTTCATGAACCATATCATCCGGCTACTCACAATAGAGTTCAAGATCTTTCACTCGTTGTCAAGTCCATATTACCCCCGACCTAACAGCCAAGCCGAGTTCACAAACAAAATTTTGGTATCCATGATATACAACTCGTGCGGAGTAGAGCAAGCTGATTGGGAGAAGTTTTAATCAACGCTCTGGGCATACCACACAACATACAAGGTAACAACGGGACAAACTCCGTTCCAGTTGATGGTCGGACAGGAAGCTGTTGTCCCAACATAGTTCATGGTTCCCATCCTTTGGATAGCCATTGGAAACAGACTAGGGGATATGGAAAGCCCGTGGGAGAGATTGCACAACTTAAATAAGTTAGATGAATGAAGACCGATGGCGTCGTGGGCCATAGAGGTAGCACAACAAAGATGCAAGGCGTGGCATGACAAGCACCTCAAATGGGTTCGGTTCGCACCAGGACAACTAGTATTGAAATACAATGGTCGGAATGAGATTAGACTGAGAAAGTTTAAAGTGAAATGGCTAGGTCCGTACCAAGTCAAGGAAGTTGGCGATAATGGTGCTATCTAACTATGGACATTGAATGGACGAGAGATCCCAGAAGTTATAAACGGGTCTAAGTTAAAACCCTACAATGAAAGGTGGAACGGGCAAGGGCGACTCAAGCCGGAGGGCGTTTTAGAAAGTAGATTAGGACTTTAAAAAACAATAAAACAAAAAAAGATAGAGTGCAAAACGTATGGTGAACACCGGACGGTGGGACCACCGAACGATGGCTACATTGTGTGGTGGGACCACCATGGAGTGGGTTACCATTGGCCCTCACCGTGCAGATAAAATGCAACAGGGCTGCGTAAAGAAACCACAAGTGGCGATAACAAGAGGGCAAGAAGCAAGGGAGGAGTAAGGTATGGAAACCTTGGGTATTATCACATTCAGTTATGAAAACACACATATTGGGTTAGAAAGAACAAAGCCGCAAGTACGGAGGGGCTGAATTTTTTTTTCCACAATAGTTGATAGTTATTGACAAGTTGAGGTTTGCATAAAAGAAAAAGGAAAAACCGTTATTTATGGATTCGACAGGTAAAAGAAATTGGAAAGATAGGTTATAGTTGCAGGCAAGTAGCTCCAGCATGGACAAAAGCGCACACATTCTACCTTCGGGAGTGAGAATAGAAGGGAATGTGGATGTAGGTGCGACTGCTTGTAATGCCAGGGGAAAGAAGAAAGTTAGACCATAGGTACATGCTGCTGCTCCTTCCAAGGATGCAGTAACCACATATTGCATTTGAGGGCTTGAATGGACTAGAATGCAGGAAGTGGTGGCAAGAGATCTGAGAGGATGACCTGATAAAACAAAGTTTGAAGAAAGCACGGGTACAATGGGCAATACAGATGCCGGTGTTTTGCATTAAGGATTACGAGGGTGCACTTAGAATCATGATAGACACCTTCGACATGCATTCACGGACAAGCACGTTTCCATATCTCGGGCGGAACTTGAGGGTTTCATTCATTGCAGTGGAGTTCACATGAGTGTTTGGCATATCGGGGCGCAATGGAAAAAAGATTGATATGAAGGCAAGTAAGATGCCAAGGGAAACAAAGGAGTATTGGATTAAAATGGTATCCAAAAGCCTCACAATTGCAAAGATAGATTCGGTGGCGAAGGCATCGAAAGGACGGGGGATGAAGAAATCTTTCATTGCAGAAGGGCACTGACGATGTATTATGGACATAGTGCAGAGTAAATTGACAGGGACAAGGTGTGCCACAGACATTGCCCTTCCTTAGATAATATAATAATATTGATGAATGGTCTCTTGAATGGCGTTGTGTACGACTAGGCATCACTACTGGCCGAACGGATGTACAAGTTCATGACCCTACAACACAACATTTTATATGCCACATTATGCTATATGGCTTCTCTTGGATGCCATGCAGATGCAAATTCCACATGACCGACTCTAGGTGCGACCAAGCCCCTTGACGCAGGGCGAGCCGCCCATTATGCACTGGAGACACTTAGACATCAAGATAACACTAATAGGTTAGAAAGTACTTTCAGGGTAGAAGCGGCGAAGGAAAGTCATTTCTAGGTCCGAGTCAGAGGACATGGACAGTGGACAGGAGGAGACATCAGAGAGCTCTTGTGACTCAGGAGAAGGGGACAACTAGGCAGCCAAGGATGATCCCATTGAGCCGACAGTTGCCACAGTCGCCTCTATGCCTACACCTGTGTCCACACAGGTTCTGTTTACCCAACCTGTATTATTAGACACTGCACACCTGATTCCAGCAGCATCGACAACGACATCCACATCGATCCCAACATTTGGCCAGATTCGCACACTGATGAGTATGGCACCTGTACCATCACCACTTTTGGTGTAGGAGTTAGTTTTAGTTGCACCACCACCTACGACAGTAGAGGTATTGCATTCGGTAGAGGTAGCTTGGGGGTCGTCGGAGACGACAGTGCCTGAGCCAGTGGGGGAGTCTAGACCTGAGGCGTTGGAGTATGATGAGGCGCCTCTAGAGGAGAGGGGTGGTCAAGTTCATCTAGATGTAGTGGGAACCGATGCAGAGGTTACTATTGACTCTGAGTTGTTGGTGGATCCCCAAGCAGTGGCCGGTGATCCTGCTTCTATCGAGGCCATGAGTTCTTGGCTCAATAGGCGGTTCCAGATTATGCCCTTTGCACCAGTGGGAGTCGCAGTCCTCTTTCCCCAACGGGATGTACCTCCGGAGGTCATAGACTTAAGAACAGAGGCCTCACCAATGGAGGACTGACACTTGGCTGAGGATCGTGCAGTAGTCGCGTACTATGTTCCAGAGGAGTTGCCTGTGCTTGAGGAGTTCATAGAACCTCTGAAGCCTCTGAGAGAGACAGCTGGCGAGAACATTGAGGCGTATTTGGTAGACATGGTTGCACGAGGCCGACGGGTAGTGGTTTCCACATAGTCTCGGGCCTTGGAGGGTGCTGTTGAGGAGTTGGAGAGATTGCTGGCATTTGTGAGAGTCGGTTGCCCTACAGCTTTTGTAGATGGTTTTGAGTCAGGAGGATGGCCAGCCATAGAGACTCTGGAGATGTTGGATGCTTGGACTGTCAACGAGCCAGTGGTGGAGAGAAGAGTGTAGAATCTCACCTGACAGATAGAGTAGGCCTTCAGGGGGGGTACTACATCCTAAGGTGTACGAAGCACATTTCGGTAGGGCATGAAGCTGCCCGGACGGAGATAGCCACCAATTTACAGGCAATCGAGGGAGAGTTGGCTAGTGAGCAGACAACTTGGGCAATAGAGCGAGCAGAGTTGATGGCTCAGTTGGAGGCTGCTAGGACAGAGAAGGTCACCCTGGAGACACAATTGGCTAAGGAGAGATCCTCTTTTGAGCAACAGTTGGTGGGGGTAGGAGCAAAGAGGAGTACCCCAGTGTCTAGCTTGACTCAGGCCCGTTAAGTGTGTGACACAAAGGAGAAGGAACTCCTCGAGGCAACATTGATGGTTAAGTCAGCATTGGAGCACAGGATGGTTGTGGAGCAGGACCTGAAGGCGAGGACACATTAGGTCTATGAGCTGCAAGCTTGCTTGGCTTCTACAGTAGCACAACCAACCTCTTCCTTGGTAGTACAGCCGGTTTCTTCAGGGACGCTCCCTCAACCCCCTTCTTCTCAGTCGTAATTTTCCTGTATTTAGTTGTACACATTGTCTCCATTTTGTTGTCAGTCATCAGGAGACAACTTTCTTTTTTGGGGGGGATGATGTTGTCGGTAAAATCATGTGTTGTCTAAAATGTTGTTAATGTTAATCATGTTGTTGGTAGTTAGTTCACTCGAGGGGTAGGTAGTTGTGGTTGCGACATTTCATGTCACACCCCCTTGGGGACTATATGTACACCTTCGGATGTAACTTATGGCATTAGTACATCATCAACATCGTTGGTATTGTTATGACTGTTTGTTAGATGTAAATCTGTTTTGGCATTAATGAAAGAAGTTGCAGTTCTCTGATGATACATTGCACTTATGTGTATCTGTACATTCTTGCTGTCTTAGTATGCATTAATATACTTTACCCGTAGCGGTAAACAAAATTATCACCAATTGTGAGCATCAACCTTATAAAGAGCATTGAGTGTACAAAGTCCATGCATGCAATCCTCACTACATCTCGCATGTAAGGATCAATGAAGAGTCTATGAAGTGCTTCTTTGTACCCTTGATTGACTTCTACATCTCTATATGGGGTAATTCTTATTGACGCAAAAAGGAGCTTGGTACTATTATTTTTGGTAAATGATTATATCTTTGGTTTATTTTGCTTGACTTCTAGGTTAATACTCTATTTGCTAGTCAGTAGATATGACTGTTTACACACATTTAGCATCTTGGGTTGATATATTTATTATCACTCCCTTTGTAATTTAATGCAGAGTTGGCAAATTGTGAGTGTATGATATTCTATGGTGCAACGGGCTTCCATTAATCACTTGGTGGAGTAAAGAGCCCTTCTAATAATCTGGTGATACTCAATCTGATGATATTGCTCTTACTGAGCGGTAAATAATTGCTATCACGAGAATCAACTTCCTTCTGTTTAGAATCGACAAACAAGCACAGGAAACAGGTTCTCATTTGCAACTTGTGAGATATCTGGAATAAATATGCGTATGAAATTCCTCCCATCATGTTGAATCTTCACATTTAGCGATGATATTGTCACAGGGTTTCATGGCGTCTTTTCTCACCAGAACACTCAACCCTCAACGGTGAATAGGAAATATAGACATGTCCTTTTTCAGTTTGGCTTATATGGAGACCTTGTGGAGCAGATTTCTCTCGTTCATCTTATGATTATTAATGTTTCTACTTTCTACCATACATGGGTAACATCCTATGATTATTGGTTTTGGTTTCAGTGTGAGAATATGATAGTGTGAGTCTATGACGACTCTTCCTGTTGCAGTTTAGGAAGAAATGGTGGGCACATGAAACTTTTAGCAACATTTTTCCATTGGAAGTGGGACATCAGAACAATTCGGTTGGGTTTGCAAGGAACAAGTCTAAAGCAGTGCTTTGTAAATTGTAAGTTACTTCTTACTTTTGGGAATGAAGGAATCTCTGTGATCACACAACAGAATGTTAAGTAATTAATATTATTTTGTTTGCACTCTAAAGATATTATTGGACAAAATATATTCACTTTTCTCTATAAATCTGAAAGAAGATATTGAATTGAGATTATTGTTGTTTGACTATGAGTTTCAGAGTTCTATTAGTGGCAACTATGTGTTTCAGTAGAATAGCCTGATGTTTTCTAAACTGCAATTATAAACCTGCAATGTCTTGTGTGCCAACTGCTTGATAAAATGTGCTTGAGTAGAAACACAAATTTGGATGAAGAATTAGAAGGGATTATTTAATTATTACAGTGGTATGTGCATCCTGCCAACCTGAGGGTGTTCCTAAAATCATCATAGCATGAGCAGGCAGGCTGCTCCTCACAACCATTATCTTTGGAGGAATAAGTCTGATTAAGAGATAAACTGGGAAGAGGAATCCGGTTCAAAGTCTACTCCTGAAACAACTTGGGAAGAGGAAACCAGAACAAACATGGGAGACCATGACCAGCAAGACTCTAATGCAAGAGACGTACTGAATGACTTGGCCAGGGGTCAGTGTGAGATACAACAAAATTTTGCCCTAATGTGCAATATGATGACTCAACTCATTATGAATAATAATAACAATCAGAATAATGGAGGGAACAACAGAGGAAATAATTGTTGTGGGGATGGATCAATGAATCAATCGAGACAGATTTTGATCAACTAGTAGTAGGCCTTTATTGCATAACTTCCTACCGGGAATCTTTAGGTGGAAAAATGAATCAACATAGGGAGAGTTGCAGGATCAAATCTTGCAATACTAGAGGAATTCGAGTTCGGAGTTTCAAGCCGTGATGTCTTTTAAAAAATACATGGATTTGTGAATGAAACATATGCCACAAAAGATCACACAATCAGGAGCTGTGGAAGAAGGTTGGTAAACTGTTAATTCCATATTATGATGGGTCAGGCAAAACTTTAGCAAGAGGATGGGTACAAAAGCTGGATACATATCTGCAATTAAATTCTATTCTGGAGGACGATGCCATCAAATATGCAACTCTTCAATTTTGATGGTATTGCTCATGAATGGTGGCATCATAGGATGGTCACATTAGGCTATGACCATATTAATTCTTATACCAAATTCACAAAATGGTTGATTAATTGTTTTGACAGGAAAGATCCTGAGTTGCATTTCAAGGAGTTAGTACAACTCAAATAGTGGAGTTCTATAGATGCTTAATTTGCAGATTTTCAGAGGATATCAATATTAGTGACTGACATTTTAAAGTGAAGGTTGATTGTGCTATTCATGGATGGATTGGACGATCCATTGAAGGGTTGCATTAAGGTCCTTAAGCCATCTGCATTACAAGATGCAATTAAATGGGCAAGAGCCACGGAGTCTTCAACTTCGAAGGTAAAAAAGTAGTCAAGATGAATCCACCCAAGGATGAGAAGCACAACAATGAACTACATACAAGAATTCCTAATCCACATAAACCTATACTTCCTATGTTGGATTTTGAAGCAAGCAGCGAGTTACGGAAGAAAAATTGTGTTTCACTTTCCCCAAACTATGGGAACCTAGTCACAGGGGCCTTGAGAAAAAAAAAGCATGTTGCATTGAGGTCACTTATGACATAGAGTATAGGGTAACAAATGCTAGCTTAGGATGTGAGCATGAGGAAGCACATGGTACTGTTGCCTACCTATTAGGAGGTTCTATGCATCATCCTTTTCGAGTACGAGGACTGATGGGAAAAAGGGTGACTTGTCTAGTGGACAGTGTGGCAACTCATAATGTTATTAATGAGGATCTTTAGTGAAATGAGTTATAGAAGTTGAGGACTTTTCAGGATTTAGGATCATGATGGAAACATATTTAGAACAAATCGCAATAAGATGATTTCATAGTCGAGCATTGAGTTGGATGAATACAGACTTACCGATGACTTTTATGTGATTGGGATTGGTGAGATTGATATTATTTTGTAAAATCCATGGTTGCACTCAATTGATAATTACAGTCTAGATTTCCGAACAAGGGAGTTGGAGTTCACTATTGACAAGAAAAAGATAGTGTTGAGGGCATAGAACGATGGTTCTCAAAGGGAGTGACAATGAAGAGTTTAGAAGCATTGCTTGCACATTTTGAAGTCATTCCCAAGGTATGGTGTAGTGCTAGGATGAAAATTCATGATGACTACATTTTCTAACTTTTGTAATGAATGGAGGAATGTGGGAATTAGAGTAGTGCAATGGATATCGAATAAGGACAAGAGACAAGATGGTGAGTTTGGCCGTTTGATATAGATGACTATTCAATTAATTACTAGGAGGGATAAGCGGATAGTAGTTGTAGGTATTTGGCAGCATGGTGTTTCCAATAGTTTTTCATACCGAACTCTGAAATTGATATGGGATTTTGGTGGCAGATTGCTTGAGGGCAAGCAATGTTGGCGGAAGGACTTGTAATGTCCTCATCCCGACAAGTTTGAAAAATGAAATATTATTTAATTCCTCAAGTCTAAGAATATGAAATTGAATAAATCTTTTAATGCTATAACCTTTTGAGGAATTAAGAGATAATAATAAATAATTGTTAAAACAAGTGAATTTGGAAAATGGAGATTAATTAGTCACTAATGGTAATTATTGAGAAACTACCAAATAATACGATATTAATGTCTTTGGGGATTGATGAAGACATGGATGGATTTATAATTTTCTTCAGTTGATTTGAGAGGTTTCTCAAATTCCTATTCCCAAGATTGGAGCCGAGAACACCATTTTCGTCAATGCAAGACCTAACCTAAATGGACTTGGAAGAATTAGCCTGATTCTTTTGTGGGATCTTCAATGGAGTTTTTCAATAATCAGACAGTCAGAGAATGTCAGGCTTTTCAGAGGTAATTGCAAAAAGGGTTTTCTTTGTCTATTATAGTATCGATACATGATTACATCTTTGGTTTACTTCTGGGACTTTGCACACATGGGCCACATGAGTCACTTCTTGCACCACATTTTGTGGCCCAACCTCCTCTATATCATCTTTGAGAATTTGGAACTGAAAATGAGCATCCTTGATATGCCTTGAACAATCAATAGCACTAAGGAAATAAGGCCCCTTTGTAGATGTATCCATTATATTGATGAGTAGACGATGCCTATTGTCCTTCCACCCATCCATGTCTATGCTGCATCTACTTGTGACCCAAATACTATTCATTTTCTCCATCAAAATATTAATCTTGGAATAGTTCTTATCCAAGATTGTTGTCCTCAATTTAGTCTCCCTTAGTAGCACATATGATGGTCCTGCCCTTATTATCTTTCCCATAGCCACATGGAATGGATTTCCATTGTGAAAGAAGAATTTTCTAATGGCATCATCTGCCTTACCCATTGTTTTCACATTGAATAAATTTGCCAATGGTTGTGAAGATGCAAAACTAGTCGTCTTACATTTCTGCTTAGGTTCTACTGTCCCTGAATTGGATGGATTTGGTGGCCTGCAAAAGTAGAAATTGTAGAACTCTGATGACCCTTAACCCTGTTGTGGCAAAGTAGCAGCTGTAGGTACTTCATTACAACCCGGAAATTTTAATATTTCAGCCCTATATTTAGGTTCCCTTCCACCTTTTTACATACATTTACGCCTTTGCCTCAGATAAAAAGGAAGTGAACATTAGTTCTAGTCATGCTGCTAAACCATTTGATGCAGAGGAAGGACTGCAATTCAAACAAATACACAAAGAATCACAATGATCTCATCAATGCCATTTAGATGCATTGTAGATGCTCATTCCTAGACACCTTGCCGCTAGGCCTTTTAGGTGTCTACTCTTGTTATCATTGCCTAATCCCATTTAATCTCAACTGACTGAGACTTTTCCCATGCATTTGAGAACCCTCCAAAACACCACTCTCAACTAACAATCCAAACCATGCTTTAACACAACAACTCCCATTGCCAAGGATTGAAAATTGTCTTCCTTAGGCCTACAACAACAAGATTATTCAACTTTGTTTACTTCCGTACAAGACAAGCCCTGCCCAAGCCTTACAAAATGCATTGAAAGACTATACAACCAATATTTCCACTGAACCAACTAAAGCACATCATTTTAATACCAAAGCCCTTTAACTTAGGTTTTCTAGGACTGTAACTCAGTGCAAGAGACCAACAGTCATGCATATCTTCAAAAAAAATCTAAACTTCTCCGTTGAGGGGATTTAGACATGTATACAGACCTTTCCACTAGTTTTCATGAGTTTCCAACAGTGTGTTGGAGCTCTAAATTTTTGCAAAACTTAGAGTTCCACATAATGAGAAAACCTTAAAAAATGGCCTCCTATATCCCATGCTCAATGAGGAAGCCCTCCATGAAATCCTATTTGCCACCTATAAGTATGTACATTCATTTTCTGCCTCTCGTAGCTAGAATTGACATGTTCTTGGTGCACTAACTTTTAGGGTTGCAAAGCACTTCTACAGTGCGTCTTGTAAGCTCCTCCAAGTAGGCTGTTTTCATAAATGAATATTTCAATGTATAAGTTCTTCCTCATCAAATCAATTATTCCCCGTGATTGTCCACATAATAAGGTACTTTTGTATCCATTTCCAAAGCCCCATGAGTACCATTATAAATCACATAAATTGCAAAACATACCCTTTTCCATCATATTTCGCTATTTCACAATTTTGCAAAGTCCATAACAGTGAGTTGCGAAATAGTGAACTTGTTGCTATTTCGCAAAGGGTAATCCTCAATGTAGCGAAATGGTGAAGTGATCGCTATTTCGCTGGGGGAACTTTATATTGTGGCGAAATGGTTGCCACTTCGCCAATGACAAAAATTTTGACTTCGCGAAAAAAAGGTGGCTGGGGCAGGTTGAGCTCAAATTTCGAGTAACTGGAGTCATATTTTCACATGAAGGAATTAAATGTGATAAGATGTGGCATTTATAGGGGATATAACATCTAATTATTTTCAATTCAAAGGTGAAGAATTAATGAAGGAAGCTCTTTAACGGGAACAATCATAATTCTGTGAGCAAAGATTTCAGAGATGCTGAAATTTCGACCTGTTGTAAAGCTGATGTTGACAAAGGATGAAAACGAGCGAAAATTACAAATCTAAAAAAGACCCAGTTCAGATTTCCAGTTTCTAAGCTCTAGTTAAAATCTTAGATCTGCACGAGGTGTTTTTGGGTGTCGACCAAGCCGAAATCCGAAAGATAGGTAGTTATCGATTAATAAGTCGATTAATTTTTTTTTTTTTAAAGTTTTTTAATTTTAATGAAGAGTGGTGTCTTTTCATCCCAAAGGGGTATGAAAACTATTCAACCACATATATATGTGGTTTAAAATGTAAAGATAAAGGGGGGCATCACATTGTAATATATTTTTTCATCAATAAATAAAAGACTTCAGTACCTTTTCTTTTCAATTGTGCTGTGGGAAATCTTTTCTAGATCAGTTCTCTATGATTATCATTTAAGGCAAATGATTGTTGTCTTAAATCCACTTATGAAGAAATTATATGTTCGCATGGCAGTTTGAAAAAACAAGATTCATTTGAGAAATAATTGTCCATTTGTTTCTTGTCTGATTGGCCTTTCACGGGAAATTTAAATTCAATTAGACAAATTGTGGTGGTGATATATAATTATATAGTATTGAGGGTTAGATAGTTGACAGATCCATCCACAAGGAGGATTTAAAAACTGTCTCATAGAGTTATACATAGGGTCTGGAAGGGGGTGACTCTATGGCCCAAAAGAGAAGAAGGCACTGGTCTATTATATATGAATTCATTCAGAATATAATCAGATTACAGTAGGAGAAGAAGGCACTGGTCTATTATATATGAATTCATTCAGAATATAATCAGATTACAGTAGGATAGGTAGAAGATAAACATAAGTAAGAATCAATCAATCCAAATAATTGGAGATCAGAATTAAGGAAGTAGAAGTTGATAATCAAGGAGTCAGAAGAAGTCAAGCAACCAATAAGCAAAACAGTTTTTTTCAAAAATATATGCCACTTTGAGATAAATATCAGAAGTAGGATACAGTTAGGAGTAATATCTCCTATAAAAAGCATCAGCTCGGAGATCCAATATGTGAATAGGTGTACCCGCCTAGGTCCTGTAGAGCTTGATGTGTAGGGGAAGTTAATCTCAATTTGGTTAATCCTGTTCGTTGGCCAAGTCAGTTGGAAGGTTTGAGCATAGAGCTTGGCATACTCTTAGAACCTTCCAATCTGTTGATTTGGGAATCAACACGGTGGAAGGTCAAGTTATTAATTAAACATGGCCACTGGAAACCCTAGGTAGGGTTTAGAGCAGTTAGAACAAAAATGGCTATAACTTAACCAAAACTCAGTGAAATTAAATGAGACCACTTGCAAATGGAAGGTACGACAAAGCACTATCTTTCCCACATGTGTGCAGATCTGTACTTAGTTTGTACAGACTGTACAAACCTAGTTGCAGTCTGTAATGCAGGAAAAACACACAAAAAAAACAGTCTATTCAAGTATCAAAACAAGTCTCTTTCATTACAAAACTTCTCCAAATCTCTTCCCTTGTGTGGACATCATGTTTTCCTTCATTACAATCCTTTTTCCATCTCCATAATCGATTACAACTGATTACCACCAAAGTTGCACTTTTGCATGACAACTTTGCAACTTTTTAGTTTTTTTTTGCAATTTTGACTACTTATTCAACTTTTGTCACAACCTAAGGCCCACATGGGCCAAATGGTCCAAAATACCTTATTTACATTAATCAACCCAAAATCAACTAGTTTTGGTGGAAAACCGTGAAACTTGAATTCCAAAATTATTCACCTAATCTAACCCCTTGAAATTGATCTCGATGACCCTCCTAAGAATAAAATGAATGAAAATTGCGTCAATCATGGATGCTTCTGCATCACCATTCAAGTTACACATGTTGCACTTCCACTTTCTAGTGCCCCCCAGCTGTCCTAGGCTTTGTTGGTACCTTGATGCAAATCGTTTTAAAGGTCACTTTGGATCAAAGGGGCCACTGGCCCATTTTTGCATGTTTTGAGAAGGGCAACCATAATTTTGACTCCAAATAGAACTTCTTGTTTCAGTTTTATTGTTAGTGTAACCCCCCATGCTTCTATGCTAGAATCATTAGATGATTCATTTTTACTTTCAATTTCTGCTTTAACCTCTTGTCCTTGATGCTCATCCACACTATGTTGTGAGAACTCATAATGATAATGATGCTGCAAGAAAGAATGATTTAAATAAATAAATTAGAAAACTTATATGCTGTTGTCACAATTTGTCAAATTAAAAATGAGTTTTAATTTGTTGAAGTAAACATTGAACAGTGAATTCTGATGTAAGATCATCAAACAGAAAACAATGACAAAAGGGGACAGTATTTTCACTTTTCAATCTCAAACAATAGGCTTTTCATTATTTCAAGATTCAATCATTTATAAATTTAAATCATAACAGCTGCAATGATCAATGAAAAAATGAAGTTTTGAAAGCCTACCTTTAATCTTGAATCACAATGTTGAATCTTGATGCCCTCTTCCTCTTGCAAGAATGAAGAATCTCCCTCTTTGCTTGCTCCCTCTCCTTGCAGCTCAATCTCTCTACTAAGCTACTTCACTCTTCACTTCAGACTACTCACCAATTTTGTATGAATTAGAATGAGACCAAATGTCTCTTCTATAAGTTTTTTGGGAGGCCTTGGAGGTTGGGGTCAGATTAGGGTTAAGTTAGGCCCTTTCAGTGCATTTTTTTCCTTATTTTAAATAATTAAAAGAAGTTAACTTTTTCTGTTGGGAAATGCTTGTGCACCTTTGCTGGCTTTAGGGATGCCTAGGAATATTGGTGGATGTCTCAGCTTCCCCTTATAAGTGGTTCCCCTCGAAATGGCTTGGAGATGTCCCCTCAAAGAAGGAAACGCTATGGGGATGGCGGGGGTGTTGAGGAGGTAGTGGGATAGTGGAGGGACATTCTCCTTGTGTCTCTTGTCTTGGGGATGTCCCCATTTCAGTAATGGGTTGATTTTTGAGGGGGACACGTATTGGTAGATCTAGGAGAGATATATATATATATATATATATATATATAGATATATATATATATATATCTATATCTATATATATATATATATCTATATCTATATATATATATATATCTATATATATATCTATATCTATATATATATATATATATATCTATATATATATATATATATATATATATATATATATATATATATATATATATATATATATATATATATATATATATATATAAACTTATTTTAAAATGAAGCATGTGCTATAGATTCATAGGAGAATGAAAACAAAATGAAAAATTCAAATAAAACAAGATATTTCATTTGTAAAAAATATATAGAAAAAAACCAAAAAATTGAAAAAACCTACCTCTTTCTAGAAATCTTCTTCTGCGATCTCCTTGGCAACAAATGAGCTCTTGCAAATGTGCAGGAATAGCAAACTAACCACTTGGAACATTCACTTATCAATCTTCAACCATATTCATGCAATGGCAAGGAGGAATGAAAGTTTAACAAGGATGTATGATATTTTTTGTTTTGTATACAATGTACACAATATGAGAAATGAATTATTTTATCGGGGGCAAGGGATTTGCATTTTTGGCTTTTTAGTCAAACTTAAAGTCAAAATAAATTAAAAAAAAAGTGTTTGTTGTGTAGGCATCATTATTCGATAGATTCATTGTGGGTTTGCATGGGTACATCTTGGATGGACTTGTAGGTATGGGTAAGACGTTGGATGACCCCTAGGTTGGACCGAATTTGGATCCTAATAAAGGTTGGAGTAGACCCAAACTGATGGGCCCAAGGGCCTAAATTGGTAATGTAGCAACCGCATAATATTAAATTTAAATCTAACATTCAAAGCTATGTTTGTTAAAATTTTCATAGATCAACTAGGAGTCAAACGTTGGACTTCCCATTTCTTGTTGGGGTGCTCTACGACTATAAGCTATTGGCCCTCATGGTAATTGGCCCATCTTCAGTTGAAATGCAGTTCATTTTCCAACATCTTCCCTTGAGTCACATTGTAGGTGTTTGGCAATCCTAGCTTGGTCTGACGTTTCTGACCGAGGCTTCAATACCATACTAAAATTTTCATGGAGAACCTAAGACCTCCCATTTGCTTGTGGTGTGCTTTGCCATTCAGCTACCAGCCCTCTTGGTGATCATTCCTTCTTTCATTCAAGTGTGGCTCATTTTACAACAATGTTTCCCAAATATTTATCATTTATTCAAATTATATTTAAATTTAAATTAGAGTAAATTAAGTCTTAGAAGTAACATAAACATAACTGCTCAATATAACTCAAATCAACTAAATAAGAATCAATGGTATAACCTTAGCATCATATATCATTGGGCTAAATCAACATCCATATTGAAATGATAATTGATTGATGTTATTCAATATATTTACTAAGGAGATGAAGGCTCCTTTAATTAGTGATAACAAGATGATCTTTCCATAACAAAAACAATCGAGAATAGAAACACAATAGGCATAAAGGAAACTTCTTGAAACTAACTAAAGATGAAAGACATAAAGGATGTTTCTAAATACCAACCAAGATGAACATTATATCAATATTACAATATTATTTTAATACTCTTCCTTAGTGTTCATCCTTCTAACTACCCTACAAAAGACTTGACATAATAAGCAACATGATCCTGTTGTTGAGACCTTCCATGGTGCGACATAACTGCTGGATATGACAAAGTTTACCATAATCTTGCCAACATGATGTCGGCTAACAAAGCTATCCCTTCCTTTATCCAACAACACCAAGATTAGCTTAAAAAAACTTCACAATTCTGGAAAACAACAATTTTGCTAAAAATCGTCAAAAGTAGCAACACCCACGATCTTGTAAAAAATCGTCAAATTTTGTTGTATAACACTGTTTGCCCTAGAAACCCTCGGTGCGACCCAAAACACTTTGCAAGAAACCACGATGTCATAAAAAATCATCAAAACATCTTGTCAAAGAGGGAAAGGTATGGTTTTGTGAAAAAATGTCAAAAGCCTTTGTTTTGAGGAAATAATGGTTAAAACCCACAATTTTTTAAAAAATCATAAAAAAAAGCTAATCCTCAATAAAGAAAAACCACAATTTTTGGAAAATCATACAAAACCTTACCATGATGTTGTGGGAAAATCAAAAAACCCTTTCAAGATTTTACTTTGTTTTTGGGAAAAATCGAAAAAACCCTTGATGCCATTGAAACGTCCTCCCAAAAATGGCGCCATAGAAGACTATCAAAACCCCATGATTTTTTTAAAAATTGTGCAAAAAAGAGGATGCAAGTCGCAGAGATTAGAGGCGACCACCAAAAAACATTTGCCACCTCTATCACGAGTAGGAATGTAGTGTGTCCTTTGAGTTGTGCTTGGAAAAATGGGCCAAAATATAGAGGTCGCTGATAGTCTTCACAAAACAAAAAACAGCTCGAACATCCTTTGTTTCTCAGAAAAATCGAGTGCAGCTTGCAAAAAGAGGCCGAAAATAGTCGTGTCACAAGCCACAACACAGGAAAATGGGGTGATATGTTGTAGGGAATTGGCTCAACTATGCGGAAGAAATCTCTCTTCTTAGCAAAAAATATTCGCACAATTAAAAAAATGGCGCTACAAACCCTCGTAGGAGTAGATAGGTGTGATCCGGAGAAAATAATCGCTATTGAACCCTTCAAAAACAACCTTCTGATCACGTTTACAAAAGGCTGAAAAATAAATGTGAAACAGTTAAAAAACCCTTGGGCAAGCTTAAATTTTTATTAAAAAAGTCGAAAAAAAACTTTTGAAAATTTTAAAAGATTTCTAGGGTTCTTCACTGTTTTTCTTAAAAAATTGTCAAAAACTTCTAGAATTTAATTCCAAGTATGAAACTGCGAATTTAAAAATTCACTAAAAAACTAACCTATGGGCTCTAGTACCATGAAATGATGATTGATGTTATTCAATATATTTACAAAGGAGACAAATGCTCCTAAAATAAGTAATGACAAGACAATCTTTCCAACGAAAGTGATTGAGATTAGAAACACAGAACACAGAAAATAAACTTACTAAAACTAACTAAAGATGAAAGATAGAAAAGGAGGTTCCTGCATACTGACCAAGATGAACAATATATCAATATTACAATATTATTTTTATACATATGCTTCATATATGGAAGCATTATTACTCATCATAATTTGTAATGTCCCCTTCCTAGGTGACAGGTAGATGAGCAGAGGTTGACCTATCATTCGAGTTCCCGTAGGTCAACAATATGGGCAGGGGACTCAGTTAGAGGGTCACAGAGCTTTGCAAGGGCTTTGTGAGCCGTTTCGAACATTCAGATGGCAGTTCCTAACTTTTAGGAGGGAATTCTATTTTTTAGGGAATGACTGAGAGTTGGTTCTAGGGAGTCTACAGATCATTCCGGATGATTTGAGACCATCTCCTAAATTTTAGCGAGGGATCCTGTTTTTTAGGGAGGTCTGTCAGTTGACTGGTTGACCACTTGGAGGACAATGGAGCAAAGCAAGATCCCTTTTGAGCAGTTTTAGTTGATTGGAAATAGTCTCCTACTTTTAAGGACGGATCCGTATTTTCGAGGAGGAATTGTCAATTGGCTTGTAGGACTTAGGCATCATCAGTGATCACCGGCTTCAGTCATATTCCGGTTTTGAGTTCAGATGAGCATTTTATGAATTGGGAAATATTTAAATATTTCCTAAGTTGGGATTAAATAAATTAATAATAAAGTGACTATTATAATCACTTTATATTTTAATAAAGTATAATAATACCTTGACACTCTCTCCTAGGCAATTGATGTAATAAGTAATCATAAAAGGGGCCATTTTAATAATGAATAGCAAGGGCTCATTATGGTTCGAACCCATAGGGGAGTATTTTATAAAACTATAGGTTGTTAAGGTATTTAAAAATAGAAAGGAAAACGCTAATTAGGGATTGAACTTGATGGAGAATGAATAAAAGAAAGTTGGGGGCTTTCATTTTGATCATCTAGATTTTATTATTTTCATCTCAGATTGTGATTGGAGCTCTGATTTCAGGGTTTGCAGCAGTTTCAAGCTTCAAGAACGAAAGCTCTTGAAGTATTCAAACTGAACGTACCCCCAGCTTGCCTGTGGATTATAATCTCTTTGTTATATCATCTGGTTAGAGCATTTGGGCATCGATTTCCTTGAGAGGTTATTGTAATTGTGTGGAGAAGTGGCCGAATTCCTTAACATTTTACAGATCAGAATTGTGGTAGCAGAACAGACCTTTCCAAGCATCCAGATCAAGGCCGTACAGCCCCGGGTGAGAGTGGATGCCATTGAGGGGATAGGAAAATTGCAGCAGCAGTTCCATTTGGGTTAGATACATTCCAGAGTTAGCAGATCGAACTATTTATCAGCATTCTTATTCATTGTAAGGGCAACTACAACCTGCCGAACAGACTCAGGCACATTCTTATCTTCTCCCAGGCTGATGTCAGAGTTGGAGGTTTCCAAATCAGAGCAGATCAGAAGTAGTAAGTGGATCAGACTTCCCAGAAAAAATCCGCATGTGCAAATCAGGTGTGGAAGCCTGTATTTATAATTAATTTTCTTGCTGATAGGTCTGTAATAGCTGTGCAGACCTGGTACGGTTTAGGAAATGTTCAATTGATTGAAATAAATCCCATATTTACTAGTTTATTGGTGTGCAATTAATTTACAGCTATTGGATTTCAGTATTTAGTTTTTCCTTGTTTCATGCATTTCAAATTATCAAAAAATTCAAAAAATTCAGAAAACACAAAAATTACAAAAAAATCATCAATTCCAAAACCACAAAAAAATTAGATATTCCTATTGCAATCGCTGGCCAAACACAAGATAGCAAACAAACTCCAGAACTTGCCTTGGAGTTCCTACTTGGAATCTTTCATAATCTTGTATCAAAGGATCAGTATATGAGACCAACATATTGATTATTTAAAATAAGGTACAAGGGACTGCAGAAGGAGACAAGCCTTGCATAAGAGTCTGCCATTTAAATTTTAAATATCTTTCATGCTTAAATAAAGTTATTATAAAGTGATATTCAAAAGTCAATAATTGAGACTTCTTTGAAATTAGGTGCATAACCTCCATTGTTTTTCCTCTTTCCTTTATTGTTTATAACATTTTGCAACCAAGTCACTTTAATTCTCTCATCCTGCATCTGTTGTAAATGAAAAAATTAATGACTTTTCTTAAAATTTATGAACTGGGGTGTGGGATGTATTGTTTGTTATTATCTGCTAACATCGACCTGATTTGCTTTTGTCTCAGCTGCTGATCGTATGTGCAGGTCAGGAGCGGTAGATCTTATTTGCATTGATTCTGTTTCTGCCCTGACCCCTAGAGCTGAAATTGAAGTAAGTGCTCGTTTATTTTATGCCCTGGCCACGCTAACGGACTATTACCTTTTGATGAATTATTGATGAATAATTACATGATCAATCCTGTTCAAGGGTGAGATAGGAATGCAACAAATAGGCCTACAAGCACGCCTTATGAGCCAAGCACTGCGTAAGATGTCAGGGAATGCTGCTAAAGCTGGTTGTACTCTCATGTTTCTTAATCAAATTCGATACAAGGTAGAAAAATTACAGATTGCCTTTCTCTTGATTATTTATTGTAGGAAAAGGTCATTCTGAAAACATTTATGTTTCTCACAGATTGGCGTTTTTTATGGGAATCCGGAAGTTACTAGTGGGGGAATTGCTTTGAAATTCTTTGCATCCCTCCGTCTAGAGATTCGATCAACTGGCAAAATAAAGTCTGTAAGCCCAATATGCCTACAGTAACTCATTTTTTTTTAGGTCATGTTAACTTATATCTGGAATCTGTGATGAGACTTCCTCTTATTTTGATAAAAATATATCCAAGAAGAATTATGTTTCTTTTTGATGCAGCCAAAAGGAGATGAAGATATTGGGATTAAAGCACGTGTAAGAGTGCAGAAAAGCAAGGTAATCATGGAAGCGATTTATACTTCTCAAAAGAGCTGTATATATATTCAATTTCATTCATGTTCTATCAGATTGAGTTGCATAGACTTTTGTGCACCTCTTTTTATGTTAGCTATGCATGCACCCATTTGTCCCATTAATTGCATTTAGCTAGCTCTAAAATATGTTTATAACTGATAACATAAAATAGTTATACAGTCATCCTTTATAAGTAGAATATGACTTCAAAGTGGACCAATGTGATAATGTACCGTTATTGTTCTAGTCCTTACTCTATAAAAATGGCACTAAGCATTTTTGTGGGTTGTTCATTTCGGGGACTTGGGAAATTATCCCTTGTCTCCCTAGCGTTCCCGAAAAAAGAGGACTTAATGGGGCCTTATCTGTTATCCTCTAGAATGGATTCCATTGAAAGGGGACTTTAGGGAGGCTTATATGTCCTTGGTTCAAGGAAGCTCATCCCCAAAATCAGTGGGCTTTTCTCCCATGCAAAGTGTATTTCAACATTGTAAAAAAAATACTTGAAAAACTTGAAACAATTTAAATACACAAGTTCAAAAACCAAAATAAAAGTTCAAAATTTGAAATGTTTTAAATATTTACTTAATATATTTCATAATCTAACCTAGAACAATAATTAGTTGCACATAAATTGTGTGTATACATAGGTACATATAGATGCTGATCTGCAACTATGATACACTCATACCTTATATAGGTCTCGCACAAAGGAAGAATATTTCAGTTCCCTCGATGCTGGGCATGCCATCTATCATATCCCCCGCCAATATATAATTTCTCAATCTTTAACATTTCAATCTTAGGGCCGACCACAGTTTGTCATACATAAATATGTTTTAATCATTTCAAGTTTTTGGAAGCTGGCCGACCCTTATAATGGTAGGGCTTAAATACTTAATGAAGAAAACATAATTAAGAAGGAAAACAGAAGGAAATATATGGCTGTGCTTAAAAAGGGAGGATCTCCTTCATGGTTATTACAAGATTAATGCTGGCCAACAAAGGGATGAAGTTTGTGAGATTCAATGAAGAGATACTTCCCTTGGTTAAGGATGTCCTACCCTATGCATGGGGCAACGTCTAAATTGTAAACTAAAACGTATATCTTACCAAGGGGGACACTTAGTTTTTTTAAAAACTTTTTAAAACTTCCTTTATATATTTGACGTTTTAGTTTACGATTTATCCAATACCTATGCATGGTCGCCTCTTTTGAGAGAAATAGTCGCAACTCTTAGAAGATAAAATTAAATATAGTCGCCGCTCTAGGGCTTTTGAAAGAGAATAAGTAGAAGATAAAATGGTGATGACAAGAGGGAAGGAAAAAAGATGGGGAATGTATTATCGTTACAGTGGCAGACTTGCATGAGAGGAGAGAGGTTAATAAAAGGCAGATCTTTGTGAATACTTCTAGTAGATCTAAGATCAAGATTATAGCAAATTTATAATCAGATTTTTAAGTGGAGTTTGAGAAGAACTAAGAGCAGATATAAGGCAGACTAGATCAGACCAGACCACCAAGCTGATTTAGGGCAGACTTTTAAGACAGGTTTATAGCAGATCCTAGTGATAAACATACTCTGGATGCTTAGGAGGGGGGGGGGGGGGTGAATCAATATAGAACAAAACTCCAACTAACTTCAGTAATCACCACATGAAACAATATGCAAGTATAGAACAAAACCAGCAACACAAGAACACCAAGATTTATATGTGGAAAACCCAAATTGGGAAAAACCACGGTGAGGAGTTGCCTACAAAAATAATTCACTAAAGTATATAATCTGACTACAAAAGATTAAGAGCTCATTGCTCTGGACTAGCAACTAGAGGCTCACTGCCAATACAACAATGAATATAGATATGAAGACTCATTGCTTTATAGTACAAAACAGGAGCTCACTGCTCTAGACTTGCATATAGAGGCTCACTGCCAAAGTTGCAAGATATAGTAACAAACTCAAGTACCCAAGATTTACTGTCTTAAAGTACTCACTCCACTTCAAAGTAGATAAAGATAGACTCTCCTGATAATGCAGCTGATCTACAAAATATTGTCCACTCTAGCAGCAAACTATTACTACCTTTACTTCTCTGCCACCGTCTCTAAACTTTTCACTTACATTTTCCAAAGCACCAATAGTCCTTATATACATGATAGATCATTGGAGATTACAACAAGGTCGGCAAAGCCAAAAGATACTACAAATAAGTTTCATGTCGGCCAAGACAATTGCAAAATATCAGTGTTACCCCGAGTTTTAGGGACGGCAAATTTTTTTGCCAATTTTGGGGACGGGGGGGGACGGCAAAGGGGATGTCTATATAAATGTAGGGAAATTTTTAAATATATAAGGAAATTTGCAAGTATACATTACATTCATTTGAAAATATGGATAAAGCATGCCATTTTGCCTCTGGTGGTGGTCTATTCTCTCCATATTAATCCAGCTTTTTGTTTTCTCATGGTTGAGATTGGCTCTTAAACTTAGTATTTCCATCATTGTCTGATTTTACTACTTAATGTAATATATACATATAAAAAGAAATGAAATTACAGTTTATTACTTTAAATTGGACTTTTAGTTTCTCTTCGATGTGGTTCTTCAATGAGCTTAAACTAATAATGTTAAGATCTTTGCAATTTGATATAAATTTTCAACTGATTGAAATTCAGAAATCAAACTTTCTATTATAGAATTTTTACATCAACGGGATGTCATCATGTTAGAAAATATCTACATAGATTCCTATGCCAAGCAGTATTTCTATTCTAAAAAGGAATATGAAACGTTGTATCTTAATACATATTTTGGGTGTTATGTTCAGTGAATTAGAGATTTACTACAAACATTATCTGCCTTAGCACTTTGGTAACTTACTTGATGGCTAGTTCCAGTGGTATAATTTTGTTAAATGTGCTACAGTACTATTGCATGAAGAAGATAGTATTAGTATCTTTACATAGATAACAGTTTACAACATGTTAAATGTTTTTGGCTTTTTATGGCATGCAAGAAGGTGGGGCCCACAAACCGACCCCCTTTTGGGAAAAAAATGCTTTTTTAAATTTAATTTTGACTTTTTTGTGCAAAAAGAATTGGGGATGGTTGGCCGTCCCCGGTACAGTTGGGGGACAGCTACAATGTCCCTAGCCGTCCCCGGTACTTCTAGAAGTCCCCGATTTTTTTGGGTGGCGTCCCCAAGTTTCCGAGACGCCCCCATGAAAATTCCAAAAAATGGGGATGGGGAGGGGACGTCCCCAAGTCATCCCCACGTCTCGGAAACGTCCCTGTCCCTGAAACTTGGGGATTTAGGCTAGGGACGCGTCCCCGGGTAACCTTGCAAAATATAAATAAGTCCTATGCCAAAAGCATTCGAATTGAGGACCCAAATGGATAAGTAATAAACATTAAATACATAGGTCCCATATAGCATGAACCCATTCGGATAAGAGATAAGCATTAAGTATAAGACTAGGACCTAAATCTGACACTTCAACAATCAATAAATATAACACCTAGACCTAAATTTTAAAGCATGATCCATCCTAGGAGAAAGGACCAAGAACACACTACACATTGCCCAATGCTAGATCCACAATAACCAGAACAACTTCCAAAGATAATTCAAACATGTAGAAGCAAATTGCCAACTTGCCAGCTGTAATTGGATCTCCACATGCTATGGAGAGATCCACACGCCACATCGAAAGCCATGTCAATATGCCACATTAGAAGCAATGTCAACAAGCCACGTCAGAAGTTGCCACATCATATTTTTGGTCAGAACAACAACTGAAAAGAATTGCAACACTGGATGACAGTATCTGAAACATTAGAAACACCTTCCTGAATCACCAGAGAATGCTACAACCAAGACCAAAAATTGAATCCATCTATATGAGTAGCAACACATCTTCAATCCTGATTTCTGGAACATAAATACTTTAGAAAGGACAAATAAATGCAACTGTAAAACTGCTATTTGTTGTGCACCACAATACCACTGCTACTGAACAATAGACATGCAGACCATACAAACTTCCAGATATAAGAGTATAACACAGAGGCACTATAAAACACCAACTTCACATGATCACTGTATACATTGTCTTCCATTGTTCTGAAACCATACATAATACATGTCTTCCATTGCACTGTAGGTTCAGCACACAAACCTATGTAATGTCCCCACTTTAGCATTTGTCCAGTTGTGTGACCGTTAGCCTATTTCTGCGTGGTCCCGGAGGCTAACGAAGAGGTCAATGGGATCCTGAGATGTTTTGGCCTAGTCATTTCTAGTTTGGGCCAGAATGGAGTTGATTTACATGGTTTTGGGCAAACTTACTATTTTTAGTAAGTCAGCAGGGCGTGGGCGATGTTAGAGTTAGTGATTGGATTTGATGCTCCTCGATGAGAGCTTTCCGACGAGCTATCACTCATATTATTCCGAGCCCAATTACTATTTTATTTTAATACCTGAAGTTTATTAAAGTAACATTAAAATTAAATGTTAAAATGATATAGTGTTACTTTAATATTATTCATGTTGGGTTGTGTGTTTGAGAAGGGAAGCCCAAGGGAGACATAAGGTGTTATTTTATTTTAAAACACTTTATCTCACATTGCTTGTGAAAAGTGGGTCGGCCCTATGAAGTGGAAATAAAAGTAGAGCTTGTGGGCCTTGTTCAGCATGTTGAATATGAGAAGAAATTTGCGTGTGAGTTGCAGATGCGTTCTTGGCATTAGAGGATGTCTGTCCTCTCTTGTGACATTCTAGATGTCATTCCCTTGGGGTTTGGCCTTTGGAATCCATTGCTATCAGCTTCATTATTAGGCAGATTGGACGCGTTTCTAGCTACAAGCAGATTTGGTGTTTGCTCATATCTTATTTATTACACATCCGACGCTTATGCTACTTTGAGGGAATGATTTTACGAAGGTATTGGACTGTTTGAAGGGCAAAGTACTGTAGCGGCACTGTTCACGCAAGTACTGTTCATGCAGCACTATTCATGTCACTGTAGCAGCAGGTTTAAATAACATTTGCGGGAGCATTATGTCAATAATATCAGAGCAATTAGTGAGTTGATAATCTGCCATGTATTTGATTTTCTTAAATTCTGAAAATAACATCTTATCAGTAGTAATACAATTTCAAATCTGCATATCATTGTACTTTCTTTTGGTTCATGTTGAGCGTTTTTTCAATTCCAAGCAAGCAAACAATATAGATGTCTCTTTTCCGAAGTCATAAGGGTTAAATTAGTAAACAGAGGAATAAGGAGTTGGATGCAAACTGTTTGACAAAATTCCTACCAGCAGTTGTTTAGTTTTCCTTTTGGCATTTAGGGGTGTCCATTACAACCTACGTCACCAATTATAACAAACTTTCAAACCACAAAACTTGAGTGAATATAAACTCAAACTCCTCCGGAACACTATGTTTGACATCAATGATAACTGAAAACAATCATATATTTCTAACAATCTCCCCCTTTGTCAGTGATGGAAAACAACCACCATAAAAAAATAAAATTGTCTACTCCCCATTACTATAATAAACATTTTCTTCATCTTTCCTCCCCTTTGTCATCAAGGACAAAGACCAAAAGTGTGCCTTCCACTACTTCCCCCTGAGAACAACCACAAGCATCAGTCCAAAAGGCACTTTCCAGAGAGATGCACCAATCTCATTTGCTTAATTAGGAGAGGTAATAACCCCAATATTCTCTCAAAGAAACTCAAAATTATCTTTTGGTAAGGCTTTAGTAAAATGTTTTGCAATTTGTTCCTTTGTAGAAATATACTCTAGTTTGACTTCCTTTTCAACAACTTTTTCTCCTAGAAAATGGTATTTGATTGATGTATACTTTGTTCTTGAATGCATAACTGGATTTTTGGAAATGTTTATTGCACTTGTATTATCATACATAATAGGAATGGCTTCGTCAAATATTACTTTAATATCTGAGTGTCTGTTTGATCCCCAATACCTGAGTATACAAGATGCTACAACAATATATTCTGCCTCTGTAGTGGGTAAAGATACTGAATCTTGTTTCTTATTGAACCATGAGACCAATCTGTCTCCTAAGAAGAATGCCCCACCACTAGTGCTTCTCCTGTTATCAATGCTTCCTGCTCAATTAACATTAGTAAAGGCCTGTAAATTAAAGTTACCTTATCTTTTGTACCATAATCCATAGTTCTTTGTTCCCCTTAAGTATTTGTAAATTCTTTTCACAACTTGCTCATGACTAACTTTTGGTTTAGCTTGAAATCTAGCAACCAAGGACATAACTTGCATAACATCTGGTCTAGAAGCAGTTAGGTACAATAATCCACCAATCATTGATCTATAGTTTGTTTGATCACCTTCAAAGATTCATCATCCTTGCTAAGCTTGCAACCAACAGTCATAGGAATTGCCACAGGTTTACAATCATCCATACTAAATTGTTTTAACATTTCCTTTACATATTAATTTTGAGAAATAAAGATTCCATCATCAGTCAGATTGACTTGTAAACCAAGAAAAAATGTTAATTCACCTGTCATGGACATTTCAAATTCTTTGTACGTTTCCGCAACAAACTCTTTGTACATTTTATCTTCCCCTCCAAAAATGATGTCATCAACATAAACTTCTACAATTAACATTTTGTCACCTTCTATTTTGTATTAGAGATGACTATCAGCAGTTCCTTTCTTGAATTTTCATTGTATTAGATATCTATCCAATCTTGCATACCAGGCCCTAGGTGCTTGCTTCAATCCATAGAGAGCCTTCTTCAATTTGCATACCATATCAGATTCTTCTGAAAGCTTGAGATCTTTCGGTTTCTCTATATATACTTTTTCCTCAAGTTCTCCATTCAAGAATGTTGATTTTACATCCATTTGGTGTGCCTTGAAATTCTTTTAGGAAACAAAGGCAAGAAACATCCTTGCTTCCATCCTGGCGACCAGAGCAAAAGTTTCTTCAAAATCAATCTCTTCAACCTGTGAATAGTTGTTACATACTAGTCTAGTCTTGTTCCTTACAACTTGTCCTTATTCATTTAACTTGTTCCTGAAAACCCATTTGGTGTTACAAGATTCAAGAATTGGTAGATTAACGGAGTCCCTGATGATTGATTCATTAACGGAGGAATAGATGTGTTCCTTATAAAGAATTACAAGGACGTTGTTTCTAAAAGAAACAACGTAGACTGAAGAAGAAATTAGAAACAAAATTGAAGACATGATAGGAAACATTCCTATCTGAACTGACGATGAAAGAGACAGGATAGGAAACATTCCTATCTAGATTGAAAGACAGACTACAAACAAGTAGTTGACCATTATAGAAAGTATTTAACTAACGAGATAATATCTTAATAAAGATATTAAAGATATTATCTTAATACCCTCCCTTAATGGTCAACATACGGATGTCTCAACATTTTGTGATAACTGAGACCCTCCCTGGATCTACAGAATGCTGAAACCAAGAAGCTTTGCTAGAAGAGTGCTATGACTCAAAATAGATTGCAATTACAAAATTTCGTTTTTGTGGAAAAAAGGTGAAAACCCAGAATCCCACGCAACCTTGCGTATTACAAACAACATGAAACGATTTTTAAGGAGAAAACCAACAAACCCATAAACAAAAACAGAAACAGATTCAAAAAGCGAAAAATGCAGCTTCACCTTGGTCAGGAAGCTCGACAACTTGTGTTGTTGGCTGGGAAGCATTTTCCTTTGCTTGGGCAGCGAAACGTTTCCGACACTTTAACTTCATATGGCCAAACTTGCGACAATAATTACACTGCACATTTTGCTTCGTAGATCCATCCAGGGATTCAGTAGAAGGTTGATGCTGGAAAGGCTAAGAAGACTGATAGTTGCCGCTGTTCTATTGAAAGGATTTTGCAGCAAATGCCTGTTCTGAGGAGGCTGTAGAAGCACTACTGCCAAATTGCTGTTTCCAACGATCCTGATGCAGGAGTTTGGTGCATTATGCTGGAAACATGGTTGAATAGGGCCAAAAACTGGCCAAACTCACAAACCCTAGACGTGAGCAGTAGAAGATCCCATTATGTGGAAATAGACAAATTAATTCGAAAAGATTTGAGCAAATAATTTCAAAAAAAATTATAAATTTTCCGAAAAAATTTAAAGAAATGGCTCTGATACCATGTTACAAGATTCAAGAATTGGTAGATTAACAGATTTCCGGATGATTGATTGATTAATAGAGGAACAAATGTGTTCCTTATAAAGAATTACAAGGAGGTTGTTTTTAAAAGAAACAATGTAGACTGAAGACGAAATTAGAAACAAAACTGAAGACATGATAGGAAACATTCCTATCTGGACTGAAGACGAAAGAGATAGGATAGGAAACATTCCTATCTAGACTGAAAGACGAACTACAGACAAGTAGTTGACCATTATAGAAAGTATTTGACTAAGGAGATAATATCTTAATAAAGATATTAATGATATTATCTTAATATTTGGTTCCTATTACATTTTTGCTTAGTTACCATGGTTTGCCCTAGACCCCTCCGAACTGGCCCGGGTCCGAACTCGTCCGTGGTTCGGGTCCAGTTTGCCTGTGGGTTCGGGCAAGGTTCGATTGTATAACCAGATCAGATTTCTATCTCTCAATGGGGCCTGAGTATCAGATTTCCTATCTCTCAATAGATGAATTTCAATAAGATTAATTAATAAAATCACCTTAGTTGTGATTGAAATTCAAATTCAAGGGGCAGACATGTGATTTTAAGAGCAGAATAATACATAGCAGAAATGGTTTTGGAGAAAGTGCAAGTGAGTTGTGGGTTGAGCTTGAAATTTTGACCTTATATTTATATCTTGAACAAGGCAAATATGATGCAAATTTTGACCTTATATTTAACACTTCAATTCTAGGACAACTCCAACATGATGCTATGATTATAAGTTTATGGTGTTTTTGTTGTTTAAATGTTGTTTTTATGATACTATGATTATAAGTTTATGGTGTTTTTTTTGTTTAAATCTTGTTTTTATGATACTAAGTGACATTCTAATTTTAACTCATACTTCTGGGCTTCATAAATATGTATATATATATATTTTTAAAAATCTTACATGTTTTTTCGAACCCGAACCCAAACCCCTTTTCAAAATTTTGTCGAACTTGCGAACCGGTTGTTCGAACCGAACTCGAACTGGTAACTTAGCATTTTTGCCCACCGGTCTGGGTACAAGTTCTCAAGTTTTATTTTTTTGTATTTGACTTAGTTCCTCTTCCATTGCTTTAATCCAATTCTCTTCGTTGATTCTTTATAATTCTTTGGTTCAACCATTGATAGAAAACAACAGTCTATTTGTTCTTGTGATCCAACAATCCTTCTTCTGGTTTGAACACCTACATCTTTATCACCAATTATCTGATCTTTAGAGTGATTCCTCTGAACATACTTAGCTGGTGTCTTCATAATAACTTCCGATTTAGTTTCTACAATGAATTTCTCTTCTTGATCTTCTTCTGGATCATCCTTTTGTTTTGAACTTGAAGAAGTTAACATCACTGTCGGTTGCCGGAGTAAGATGACTCCAATCCTCACATACCTTTACATTCACACTTTCAACAATCTTGTTTAGCTTCTTATTAAAGCATCTATAGGCTTTGCTATTTGTTGCATAGCAGAATAAAATTCCTTCATCAACTCTTGTATCAAGTTTTTCCAATCCATCTTCATCCCTTCTAATATAACACTTGCTTCCGAAAATCTTTAAGTATCTTACAGTAAGAGGTCTTCCATACCAAAGGTCTTAGAGTGTCTTAGTATGATTTGTTCTAATTTGCACTCTGTTAAGAAGATATACATCTATATGCACAACATCCTTCCAATATACATTGGCCAGATTAGCATCTTTTAACATAGTTCTAGCGATTTCAACAACTGTCCTCTTCTTTGTTTCAACTACCACATTTTGCTGAGGAGTCCTTGGTGTAGAAAATTGCCTTCTTGTTCCATTCATATCACAAAAGTCATTAAATTCTTTTGATGTGAATTCTCCACCTCTATGAGATCTTAAATATTTGATCTTATAACCAATTTGATTTTCAACTATTGATTTGAAATTTTTGAATCTTTGAAATGCTTCAGGTTTTTCTTTTAAAAAAGTAACCTAGGTCATCCTAGAGTAATCACCAATTAACAACATAAAGTACCTTTCTCCATTGAGTGCTTTTTTTCTTGTTGGCCCACAAAGATCAATATGGATCAATTCTAGAGGTCTGCATGATGAATACACCTTGTTTTTAAAAGATCTCCTTGTCGTCTTTCCAATTTGACATTCTCCACAAACAATATCCATGGGTTTGACAAATTTTGGCAAATCTCTAACAGCTTCAGTTTTGCTTATTTTGACAATTTTATCAAAATTCACATCCTAATCTTTTGTGCCATAACCAGCTTGCATTACATTGGGTCAGAAGACACAAATTTTCACTTTTGTCTTCTATATAATAAATATTACGAGCAGTCCTAAAACCTTCTGTAATTGTCTCACCAGTTTTCTTTCTTTTAATAACACATCCATCATTCTTGAATAATACTTCATAGCCTTTCGTACACATTTGTCTGACACTCAACAAATTATGTTTCAATCCTTCAACTTAATAAACATCATCAATATTGCGCTTACCATCAATTGAAATTGTTCCTATGCCTTTGATTTGTGCACTTTCTTCTCTTGCAAATCTAATTTCTCCTCCATACTTTTATAACTTTATAAATCTTTGCTTGTCTCTTGTCTTATGATTTGAACACTTGGAATCTATAATCCATGCACTTGAAACAACCTTAGCATGCAATGCAAGCTCTTCTCTTTTGACTTCTTTCCTATGTGAAATAGCTAGAAATAAAGAGTCCTCAATAGTTCCTCTATTATTTTTTATCTTCTGAGGAATGTTCCTTCATGGTACAAAATTTCTCCTTACTCATGTCCTTGATGCCCATTCTTTTCCTAGAAGTTTCCTTTTTACTATTGTTCTCTGATTTACTAAGATATTCCTCATACTTTCAAATTCAATCATTAAACACTTACGAGGTAAATAACCTTTGTATCTACCCATACCTTGCTTGAATTTTCTTGAAAGATATGCTTCAACATCCTCTGACATCTTGCATGTCTCCGGTTTAGAATCTTCAACATCTCTAAATGCAGTCTCTCTTTTCTCTTTCAACTTTTGCAAACTCAAATGCAAAAAGTGACCCAATGAGCTGATCAATGGAATATCCACTCAGATAATTGCTCTCCCTTATTGAACATGCCATTGGTATGAACTCCTTCGGTAGGGTTAATATAATCTTGAGTATAATATCAGTATCGTGTAGATGTCCACCGACAGCTCTAATTACATTAGCAACATCAGCTTCCCTGTAGATGTAGCTCTCAACACTCTCATCTTCTGCTTTTCTCTAAACCTCATACTTCTGTTTGAGATTCATTAGTCTTGCTTGTTTTATCTTCAAATCTCCTTTATACACCAGAACTAGCTTACCCCAGATCTCTTTTGCACCTTTTAAACCTTTCACTTTTCCAAAAGATGGATCACATGGACTACTAAAAAGAATTGCTTTTGCTTTTGCATTTGCTTCCTTTTGTCTTTCTTCTTTAGTAGTCAAAGGTCTTCCAAAAGGAGGATAAAAACTAGTTGAATTACCTCCCAAAGACCATTTTGTAATGTTTCAAGATATGCTTCCATCTTGTCCTTCCAATAGGGAAAGCTCGTGCCATAAAAAACCGGTGCTTGAAAGTGTAGATTCTATGCCATCTCGGATCTGCCTCAAGCGATTAAGCTTCTTCTAGAGGAACCTTGCTTTGATACCAATTGATAAACACACTATAGATGCTGAGAGGGGGGTTGAATCAACATTAAACAAAACTCCAACAAGTGACTTCAGTAATCACCACATGAAACAATATGCAAGTAAAGAAGAGAACCAACAACCCAAGAACACGGAGATTTATATGTGGAAAACTCAAACTGGGAAAAACCACGGTGAGTACTTGCCCACAAAGATAATTCACCAAAGTATATAATTTGATTACAAAAGATTAAGAGCTCACTGCTTCGGACTAGCAACCAAAGGCTCACTGTGAATACAACAATGAATATAGATAAGAAGGCTCACTTCTCTGGACTTGCAAACAGAGGCTCGCTGCCAAAGTAGCAAGATACAATAACAAACTCAAGTACCCAAGACTCACTATCTTAGCATACTCACTCCATTTCAAAGTCGTTTAAGATAGACTTTCTTGATAATGCAGCTGATTTGCAAAACATTGTCCACTCTAGCAGCAAACTATTACTGCCTTTCCTTCTCTGCCACTATCACTGAACATTGCTCAATTGAATGTTGAATTGGTTCATACACTTTATTTGCTTTGCACCTTACACTTGACATTTTTCCAAAGCACCAACAATCATTATATACATGATAGATAATTGGAGATTAGAACAAGGTTGGACAAGCCAAAAGATATTACAAATAAGTTTCATGTCGGCCAAGGCAATAGCAAAATGCAAATAAGTCCTATGCCAAAAGCATCTGAACTAAGGACCCAAACAGACAAGGGATAAACATTAAATACATAGGTCCCATACAACATGCACCCATTCATATAAGAGATAATCAATAAGTATAAGACCCAGACCTAAATTTGACACTTCAACAATCAATAAATATATCACCTAGACCTAAATCTGAAAGCATGATCCATCCTAGGAGAAAGAAGGACCATGTGCACGCTACACTTTGCCAAATGCCAGATCCACAATAACCAGAACAACTACCAAAGATAATTCAAATGTGTAGAAGCAAACTGCCAACTGTAACCAGACTTCTACACACTATGGAGAGATCCACACGCCACATTGGAAGCCATGTCAACACGCCACGTCAAAAGCCATGTCAACAAGCCATGTCAGAAGTTGTCACAACATATTTTCAGATCAGAACACCAACTGAAAAGAACTAGAACACTATATGAATCAGTCTCTGGAACACAAGGAACACATTCCTGATCACTAGAGAATGCTACAACCAAGACCAAAAACTAAATCCATCTATATGAGTAGCAACACATCTTCAACCCTGATTTTCGGAATAGAAATACTCTAGAAAGTACAAATAACTGTAATTGTAAAACTTCTATCTTCTCTACAACACAATACCATTTCTATTGAACAATAGACATTTGGACCGTCTGACTTCCGGATATAAGAGTATAACACAAAGGCATTGTAAAACACCATCTTCACATGATCACAGGATACATACTTGCCTTCCTCTATTATGAAACCATATAGAATACATACTTATCTTCCACTGCACTGTAGATTCAACACACAATTTCACATCACCAAGAATAGCAAACTTCCGAACCACAAAGCTTGAACGAACATAAAATCAAACTCCTCCGGAACACTATGTTTGACATCAATGACAACTGACAACAATCATATATTTCTAACACCTAGAGGTTGCATGGAAGAGCACTCAATTTATCCTTAGGCATCAAGCATTCGGCAAACATAAAGGAATCAGGTCAAGATCAAGATCACTTATGTGCTTCAGGCAACTCACAATCTTTAGCATCAGTTCTGTGAATACAGTAATCTGCGGTATGCAACATAGTGATGTTTTATAGATAATTCCTCACATATTTATAAAGGCAATAAAGTGTAGATAACATGATAGTATATTGGATATATAATCTCTCTTATATGGATGTGAGCAATGTGATAATATATATTTTACTCTCTCATACATAATGTTAAATATTTAGGTTTCCTAATTTATTCATCAAACAGCTGCAAGCAATCATGTGGAGGTGGGGAAGGCAATATGGGGGAGAATTGATTTGAGATCCTCTTTCTAAGTATGCCACTTCATGATGGGTGGTGGCCTGCCACATGGGACCCAAGGGGGATGCCATATCCATTCTTGGGCTTAGTGTGAGGATTGCTTTGGGCACCCTATCATGCCTTCTCATCCAAACCCTGTTATGGTTGAACTCCAATATTGAATTATAGATATTATATGATTTATTTAAATTAAGGTGATTATGAATATACCTGTGCCATATGTTACTTTTTCTTTAACCCTTAGTAGAAATGATTTTTTGAAGTATATTTTTGATAATTGTCTAACATGATTTCATGATTCAAAGATGATCTATCTATTTTAAACTTTTTTGGTAAAGTTATATTCCTAACTATATTACATTTCTTGTTTTTATCAAAGTTTTCAGACTTGGACTTGGCGGGGACTTGGTAAGGTTGGCCCGACTTGAGACTTAGGTCTCAGCAAAAACTTGGCAAAACTCGGCAAATTGAAAAAACCCAAGAAATTTAGAGATTTTTAAGGATTTAAAACTTGTTTCATGCACCTTTTACTAAATAAAGCTTAAAGATACTATAACATCATCAAATAGAAGCTAATTTGATCACATACACAAGTATACATCGATCACATAAGTATAAATGCAAATTGTAGCTGAAGGAAATAGCAAATTAGATGCATAAAATTATAAATATTGTTAAATGCATATAAAACTCATGGAATATGAAATCCATGACATCAAATGTTCCAAACATATATCAAAAGAAAAACAAGTTTATGGCTCAGCCTTAGCCTCAAAGGAGCCTGCATCCCTCCTACAAAGGCGTCTAAGGTAGGCCTTGGATGAATGAATAGCCATAGTCTGTGCCTATGAGCCTATGCATGTGTCTGATCGTGCTCTATCCTCCTTTGCCATGGCCACAACCTTAGCCTCTTTATTCGCTTGGTCAATCCACTGAAAGTCCTCGTTGGTTAAGATAGGATTGGTAGACTTAGTGATGAACTCTCAGATTTTTAATCGACCTCCTCTAGTGTGATTGTGCTGGAGTCACTGTCCATAATCTTTCCCATTCTAAGAAGGTTGTGATGAACAAATACTAGATCATTCAACCTCTCCACAGACAATATATTGCGCCTTTTCAAGTGAATATTCTCAAATATGCTCCAGTTGCTTTCACAACCCGAAGCACTACATGGCTGGCTCAATATGCGAATGGCAATTCTCTAAAGGTTTGATGTTTTACGTCTAAACATTTGCCACCATTTGTCTGAGATAAGAACAAGAAAAAAAGCCAGTCTTATTTCCAACTTTAAGACTAAATTATAAAATCAAATTATGTACTTTAACATATATTTTTACCTCACTACAATTCTGTGCGAGCGGCTTTGCACATTTGACTACCGAACAACTCCCCTTGTGCATTATCAAATGCCTCTATCTCACAGAGTGTAGTTATGATATTAGTATCACTAGTAAACATTTGATCTAATACTTAATAGAGCCTAGTAGGAACCTCCTCATTCACCTTCTCATATCAATTATCGCCCAATTGGGACGGTACGTACTCTCATCTCCTCTATATACAAATCTAATAGCCTCCTTGGCCCTTTCCATGCCCTCATATATGTAGCCCACAGTGGGCTTCTCCCCGTCAACAACTTGTAGGAGAACTACCAGGGGCTCAATGACCTGCAAATATTGTGAAATAGTAATAGTTAAGTGTGAATGAAAATAGGCAAAACTGTAAAGTTGCAAACCAATGAAAAATATGCATATAAATAAAAAGTAAATTCTAAAACATAATGTAGAATTTATAAAAAAATTAGCTGCACGATCTTTGCACAAAAAATGCTATCTCCCACATCAATCCCTATAGTTGCCTCATTATGCTAAGGACCAATGCATGATTGTAGATAAATTTGCAAATGTTTTTGGCCTTATCAACGCATGTTTTGACTCATTCAAGCTTGCCAATATCCTCCATTACGAGGTCAAGGCAGTCAACCCCACATGGAGACCAAAAAATGCTCGGGTGTCTCTCCATCAAAAGTCTACCTACAAAAACATAACTTGCTGCATTGTCCGTCACCACTTGAACTACATTTTCTTCCTCCACCTCACATATGACTTCCTTAATAGTCTCACATACGTATGTGGCATTTTTGACATGTTAGGAAGCATCAATGGACTTTAGAACATGGTGGATCCTGAAAATAAAGCAAAATCAATGATCATTCAATAAATCATAAATTACAAAATTTAAATATTAATCACTAAATCAAATTCAAATTATTCAATGCATTTAGGGAAGTAGAATGATCAATCACCTCCATAGGAAACATGAAAATTTAGGGGTATTCTATTCCTCCTATCGGTCCAACCATTTCTCATGATGGTGCAACCCTTTTTGCTCCAAAACACTTATTGGTCCTCTAATTCAACTTTTATATCATCATGAATTTAATACAGAATAAATAAATGACAATGAAATATAGAGTTGTAATTATTAAATAGGATTAATTTGTCAAACATAATTTTATATATATACATATATATAAATATATAAATATATAAATTATTGTGTAATATAATAGTAATTATATATACGTAATACTATACATCTATATAATTTTGTCATCTTACTATGACCCCCAATTATACACACAAGCATAATTATACGCACATATATGTACTAAGTTTATTACACACTCTCTCTCTCTCTCTATATATACTAAGTTGCTAGGTCGGATTTGGGTTCAGAGTCGGGTTCGAGATTCGGGTTCGAAATTTGTTCAAATTTTTTTTGGGGTGGGTTCGGGTTTGTCCATACAAAAACATATGTTATTTTAAAATATATGTGTGTGTGCGTATATATGCAGCAGCAAATAAGTTCATACACCACTATGCTAATAGTAAAGCAGCGTTGCAAAATACACCACCATATCTATGTTTCAGTTCAATAGGATATTAATTGCATCATTTAGCCATACATACAACATGATATACTTGCTTGGTCACATGCATGCAACATATTTCCAGATCAAGGGGTCAGTTTGAGAATGAAAGGAATCATCAAAAGATAAGTGCAGTTATCTGAATTTTTATTTTGTATTGGTTAGAGGATTTCTAACCGAGTAGATCAAAAGTTAAGATTCATATTTTAAGCTCTCGATTCAATGATATCATAGCTTTTTTAAAGAAATTCCTCTATAATCGTCAATTTGGATTTCCTCTATAAGCAAGTTTTCTTTCTCATTCACAAATGCACAAATGACATAGAAACTGTCCTTTTTGGCCTTTTTAGTGGTCACTTTTAGGGTTGGAGGGTCGAATAGACCAAATTAGGCAAAAAAACACTTTTAAAAAAGTCCATTTTTTTGTTTTGAGACCAGATTTGGCCCGAGTTCAGCCACTGGGCAGAAAACTCGTTCCTAATTCTGCCCGGGTTCGTCTGACAGAATTTGCAGTGAATTTGTGGCTCTACGGGCGAATTTGGGGGGAATTTGACAAGGACTAGACTTTGTATAGAATTAAACCAGACATTGAGGGTTGCTGGAGAGAATCTGGTAACTTAGTGTGTGTGTGTGTATATATATATATAAAAGGTACATTTAACAAGAAGACAGGAAAAGATTAAGAACATCCAATGAGAGAGGTGTTAGGGTACCCACGAATCAAAACCTAGACACAAGGTCTTATTGACAAGGTTAAGAGTAACATGACTATGTTCTTAAACATTCATTAGGGTTTTATTCCACGCTCCTAATAAGGCTAAGGATCAACCTTGACGAGTAAAGGTTTACCAACTCAGAGATTTAGGTGACTCAAAAGTCATGATTAGACTTACATCCGTACCTGGTGATACTTTCCCTCCCTCTTCGGAGGACGGTCCTCTCCTGCAACCACTCAGACAAGAATTGTAGTCAGACCGACATTATCATAATGTTCATATTACATGTAAGATAAATCAATCATAGTTCTAGATCAAAGCATAATATTTTATCATTCCTCTTATTTCTTTCTGAACCACTGTTCCCTGAAAACAAGAAATAACATTTAGGCGTCAATTTAACAAAACAACTATTTCATTAAAACAAGTACATATATTCTAGGGCATCAAATCAATAAAACCAGTGTTTCATTAAAACAAGTCCGTAACATCTAGGGCATCAAATAAATCAAAACCATTGTCTTATGAAAACTAGATTATAACATCTAGGGCATCAGTAATCAGGAGGGATGTGACACCAAAAGCCACTTAAATATGATTAGTTTCAGTTCCGACATGGTTACTCCAACTAAGTAACTTTAATTAACTGTTGGTGTAAAGTTAATTAAAATAACTATTTTAAATTAACTTCTGAATACTTCAGGTTATACTTTGCAAACTGAGTAATCTCTATTGTTTTTTGCTGGTCGAGTTTTCACAGGTTTAACTCTTGTGTTTTTATAGATGCAAAAATAAGGTGGGTAAAAATGTCAACGTAGGTAAAACGCTGTTTTTTTTCACATGTTTTTGCTATAAAACCATGCATTTTCTCTCCCGAGATGTCAAATTTTAATTTAAAACATTTTGTAATTGAATTTTACAAAAAAATATGTTTCTTTTAAGATATTTTAATTTAAGTAGTTTCTAAGCTGCTGAGTTTTTGCTGAAATTTTTTTGAGTATTTGCTGAGTTTTTGCAGAGTTTAAAATTTTGGGCTTACTGAGTGCTCTCTGAGTCCGAGTCTGTGAACTATGTTTAAGTGAATAATAAATATTTAATTTTAATATGCCTTTTTTATATATTTTTAACCTTTGGAAATTAAATAACAGATAATTTCTCAACCTGTCAAAAATAGAACATTACAAACAAACATGATAAATGACAGGTATACTAGTTTTAGAACTTCATGTTTATTTTCCAGCCAAGGATATTTGTTTTATGGCACTCGGAAACATTTTTTCTACTTGTTTGGGTATTTCGTACTCTTCATGTGAATGGTTGACAATACTGTATGCACACACTATTCTATCTATTTAAATGGTAATGAAATTATTTGAGTGGAAATCAACGATGAGAAAGAGGAAAATTTGCATAAAGTATAACTGTTACAGGTTTATAGTGTTCTAGCATAGGAATCGGACAGGGGGCAGAACTGAATAATTTTTAGTTTGTACTTTGTAGCAATCCCTTGAGGTGAATAGAATTCATTTTAATTTCTAGATAGCATTGATTTCTGTAGATAAAGGCATTTCTAATAAATAGAGCAAATCGGACTGATCTTTTTTAGTTTAGTGGAAGATGTAATTTAGACATTGATAACTTTTTTGAAGTACCATATTTGAAGTCATTCTTTGCTTCTTGGATAGTTTTACGGTTTCTAAACTTTCCTTGATTTAGTTCTTTATTTTGTATTCCAGGTTTCAAGGCCCTACAAACAAGCAGAGTTCGATATTATCTTTGGTGAAGGTGTATATCAGCTGGTCAGTATTATGAATAACTTGGAATTCTTAAATGGCAATAATTTGAGAATGTTCTAATAAATTTAGGTTATTGCAGGGTTGCATTTTGGATTGTTCAGAGCTGCTAGATGTTGTTTCTAAAAAGGGTTCTTGGTACAACTATGGGGATTTAAGGTTCGCCTGGATTTGCTTAATTGTACACTAGCTCACTCATTTATGTCATTTGATTTGGGTTTTCATTTCATTTGAAGATGTATGACTCTTTATTTTGATTGCATCAGAAATTTTGTCCTAATAGAGCTATGCATATTTCTTTGGCCTACCAATGTTTCCACAAAGTCTTATTTGAACACCATGATTGCTTTTAATAATCAATATTGGAACAAAGTCATGTATGCCATTCTGTAAAAGGATTTGATGGAAATTAATGAAATCTGACTAGTAGTGTTGTGGTCCATGCTGACGCATAGTTCTTAGTCAAATTGTGGGGTTTTCTGGAAAGGGAACTCATAAGAGGTTTAGCATTTCTTCTCTATCAATCTTAAGATTTTCCAAAGTTTATGTCTCACTTAGGTAGCAGAAAATATCAGAAGGGAGACTGAAGTTTGATTGGGAGCATTAGGAGGCTGCAGGTTGAAAATGAATCATAAACATATATGATCATCAGAAAAATTGCATTTAAAACAAGTTGGCATTTTGTTATGCCAGTTACCCCTCTAATGCGTATGAAACCAGTTGCATAAGCAGGTTGCTGCAGCAGAATAAGGGCTTGATCCCTTCCAATAAATAGCATGAAACTAACTAAAATGTGGCAAAAATTATTGAAAAACCTCTTCACATTTTCTCTTTAGAGATCCAAAACACTCACACTTATGAGTGATATTGCTCATTGAATTGAAGAATGATGGAAGAAAAACCAGCTGACATATTAGGAAGGCATTTGACCTATCAGCTTGATTATTAGTTCTTATTTCTTAATGATTGGACTGTTGATACCATCTTGGATGAGTGAGGTTGGCTTACTGACTTGAGCAGGATTTGTATAATGGTTATTCTTCAAGAGTGCCAATCCCTGATATTCACTGAGAAGTATCAAAATACTCAAGGGCCAATCCCTGTCTTGTTTTCATGTTATGATGAGATTGGCACCTCACGTCCATCACATATCAGATCCTCATTCAGATGGTTCTGTGCTAGTTTGTAGCAATATTTGCAAATTGAGGATAATATTGAAAATGAGAACGTTTTTGCAGTAGTCAAGCTTCTAAGCCTTATACATTGAAATCTGCACCCTTAGTATGAACCTTGGGGACCGGTAGACCTGCAGGGGTGCTATAGAAGATGTCTAGCAAGTTGGCAACCTGGACGGGTACAAAACAAATTGAAGAAACAAAATTCAATAAACATTTTGATGTTTTAAAGGTTAAAAGCTTTCAATGCCTCACATAACTCAACCATTTCTCATTCAGTCAAACGAAAATGTAGCTATAAATCTGGAAATCATGCAAAACATGCCTGTAGGGTTTTTAAAATAATAAAAAGAAGAGCATGATCTAAGTAATTGAAATTTTGGGTAGCATATCTTTGCAAGAAAAATAAGAATACATCAGAAGACAACTTAGAAGAACCTCACTTTTAAAAAAAAAATCAACTGCTTCTCAAAGCACATGTTGATTTTTTTTATTGATCATATTTTTGATTATTATCACAAATACCTTGTATCCTCGTACCATGTCTTTGGAAGTGGCATCCTGCCTAGATAAATATCTCTTTTTGACTATGTCTCTGCAAGTATTTTTCTTAGAATCTATATTTTGTTGGAAGTCTCTTACAATATTTTTTTATGGTGCGTGAATATCAGAAGGCTGCAGTTTATAATAGAAACAGTATAATCAAAGTGTTGGATCCCAACTTTTCCCATACCTCCTATACGTCAACCCCTGATTGGCTTTGATGAAATGTTTGATGTTTGAGTTAGTGTTGTATTCTTTTCGCAAGTTTGACTGTCAAATGTGTGTTCATTTCATTATATTAAAGAAACTAATGCTATTATTATTTGTTTGAACACAATGTAGAAATCATAAATGCTTGACATTTCTGAAGATGAAATTATTGTTTAACTTTACATATGGACATAAATAATTTTTTAATTCATTTCTAGCATAGTTACAAGACTCGGACTTGGCTCGGACTCGGCAAGCTGGGTTTGGGCTTGGACTCGGCAAGCTGGGTTCAGGCTTGGACTCGGACTTGGCATCCGAACTCGGCAAATTGAAAAACCCTAAGAAATTCAAAGATTTTTAAGGATTTAAAGCTTTTTTCATGCATCATTTGTTCAATTAACATCAAATACACAATAATTGAGATAAATAGAAGCTACTTTGCACACATACACAAGTTTACATAGATCACATAAGTATAACTATGAATTTCTGAAGGAAATAAGTTAAACTAAATAACAAATTAGAAATATAAATAGTGTCACTGTCAAATGTCTACAATATTCATGGAATATGAAATCCATGGAATCAAAAGTTCAAAACGTATATCAAAATAAAAGCTAGAGACTAGAAGCCTAAGGCTCGTAGTAGCTTATGTCTTCCTACGAGTATGCCTAAGATAGGTCATGGAAGATTCTACAGCCATCTTCTCTCCCTGTGTATGAGGCCCAACCTCAATGGCATCCTCATCATCCTCATCCTCATAATCCTCGGGATCAGATGCCTCAGGGTCCTCCATTGGGTCTCCTCGTGCTCTAGCCTCCTCCTGTGCCATCGCTACTGCCTCCGCCTCTCGATCCACCTGGTCAACCCATTCCAAGTCTTCATCACTGAAGATAGGATCATCAATCTCAGTGTTTCACTTTGCCTGTGGATCAACCTCCTCTAATATCATAGGAGATGTGTCAGTGCCCAAGATCTGTCTGTGATGAAGGCGAAGGTTGTAATGAACAAACACAAGATCATTCAACCTTTTCACTACCAACCTGTTGCGCTTTTTCGAGTGTATATGCTTGAACAAACTCCAATTGCGTTCGCATTCTGAAGCACTACATGGCTGACTCAAGATACAAACTGCAATCCTCTGTAGATTTGGCACCGTAGTACCAAACATCTCCCACCATGCATCTGAAACAAGAAAATCTTAAAAATCAATTCTATAACTTTTGACTTTATCAATGTAAAATGGTAATAGAATTAGAAACTAGAATCATAGATTTTTACCTGACATCATGAGAATAAGTCTCCTTGTGCATTCTTATACATTTCTATCTCATGGACTACATTTGCTCCAACTGTTTCACTAGGTGACATTTTCTATACAACATCATAGAGCCCAATCCACACCTCATCATCGGCCTTGAAACCTGAGCTGAATTGGAATGTTGGATTAAGGTAGTGGGTAGCTGCATGTGTAGGCCTATGAAGTAGATTGTGCCATCGTTGATCAAAACATCCCATATGGGACCATATTTATCCCGATTCCCAGCAAAAAAAGATCTAATGGTCTCTTTCACCCTATCCATGCCCTCATAAATGTATCCCATTGAGGGCTTCTCTCTATCATCAATTCGTAGAATGACAAGAGGCTCTGTGAATTGCAATCATTGTGAAAGTTGAAACATTAAGCTTTAAGTTTTAAGATCTACTTTTAAAAATGAACAATGATCATACACAAGTGTGAACAAAAATGATGAAATGAAATGGAAATGACGACAGAAAGAAAAATTACCTGCACAATCTCCTTGACTGGTTGCCAAAAGCCACTCTTATAAAAAATCCAATCAGCTGTCTCAATCCCTGCAGTTGTCTTCACATATGATGATGCCGTCCACTCCTCACTTACAAACAAGCGTTTCAAACCGGCCTTAAATTGAAGCAATGATTGCAACGCGATAAAATCTTTTGCAAATCGGGTGACCCCTGGACGAACCGACTTTTTTTATTTGTGTACTTTCTCATATGGTGGACCCAAGTATGATTATATATGAATTTAGAAATACTCCTTCCTTGCTCCACATGTTTTAATCCAAGGAAGTTTACCAAGATCCTCCAACATGAGGTCAATGCAATGAGTAGCACAAGGGGTCCAAAACAAGTGGCGGTGCCTCTCCATAAGAAGTTTACCTGCAACAACATAATTTGTTGCATTATCCATGACTATCTGTACCACAATCTCTTCACTCACCTCCTTCAACACTTCCTCTGATACCTCACAAAGATACTCTGCATTTTTTGGTTTCTCTGAAGCATCAATTGATTTCAAAAACACTATGGCACTTGAGATTTTTTTTTAGTACAATCATAATTTAAAAACTTAATCACTAAATTAGTAGTTTACTATTAGTAAGTACAAGTTCTGTTGTCGACAATTACTTGATGAGGAGACAAGAAAATTCAGCAGTGTTCTATTTCTTCTATCAATCCAACCATCGGTCATGATGGTGCAACCCTTCCTCCTCCATACCTCACGCTGCTCCTCAATTAAAAATTTAAAATAAGCAACCTTTCGGGTCAAAATAAGACCTTTCAGCTTCTCATCATTAGGGGTTTGGAACCCCAGACCACAAACTGTAACAACATCTATTGTAATTTGCCAATAAGGACACCTAAAACAAATTAAATAAACCTTATTAGTATACTATTAAGTTTTACTTTCAACTTTAAAAATTAATATAATCAATGTCGCATATTCTTGAGTCATGAAAGCAAAAAAATAAGCCATAGAAATTAAAATAATATATTAATGACAAGTACCTTGCTGCATTAAATGGAAGGTTGTTGTAGAAAAAAAAATCTCTGAGTGCCATTTTTGCAGCCTCATGCTTCTCCTTATTGCAACCCATGCTCTCAAGTGATGGTTGGATACTTGGAGTCGTGCGTGGAAGAAAAATGGTATCTAGTGTGGATTTCTTCTTACGAATCCGATGCCCAATGGTCACACTCACAACACCATTACTAGATGGAGGTAATGGAGAACAAAGACTTGAATAGATCTCTCCACCTAAGTTTTCCATTTCTTCTTGTTGCTTCTTTCTTAATTCTTTTTTCTCTTCACGGGCCTCTAAATGAGCTTGCATTTCACGTATAACCTCCTGGGTTGCTTTTTGGCATGGTTTAACATCATGCCCTGATATATGTGCAAGGCAATACTTCAATCTGTTAATACCTCCCCCATTATATTTAACACCACAATGCCAACATATAACTACTTTTTTTGGGCCGGGGATGGTATGTTTCCAAGCCTTATCCCTTGCTACACTGACATGGTTTGCATTTGGGTTAAATGGAGGCCTAGAACTACCCTCAGCCTGAGACATTATGCTGTTGCTGCAATATATCATAAATAAATAAAAATAAGCATCTACAATAAAGAAAACCAAACACTAGGGCTTCTTACTTTTCAAGTTTTTCATCAACATAAAATGGAACAAATCTAAAGACTAAAACAAATGTAAACAAAATGGAAACCAAAATATGATTCATGAATGTAAAAAATTCAGAAAACAATACAAAAAATGTAACTTACCTTTTCAAAATCGCTAAAAAATGGAAATGCAACTCAAATTTGTAGAAGCCTCCTCCAAATGCTTCTTTTAGCTCCTCTCAATGTGTGATAGCAAGCTACAAACTTGCACAAACAATCAGCAATCGATATATGACAGCCAACCGATTTGCTAATCTATTTCTAAAACGTCAATATTCTTCTCTTAAGCCTTTTTTGTCTTTTTTTTGTGTTTGCAAGTGATGGAATGACCTTTTTAGGTATTAGACAAAGCATATAAACCCCAAAAACCAAGTTAAAATAATTAAAAAATTGTTTTTTTTGCACTTTTTATGTTGCTGGCCGCGACAAAGTCTTACTGCCGAGACTCTGCGAGTCTGGCGAGTTCGGTCAGGACTCTACTAGACTCGGTCAAGTCCGGGTCTAGAGCCAAAAAAACTCTGGAAGCTGGGCTTGGCTCGGGACTCGCAAAGTCCTACCTGGACTCACAGAGTCCTGTAACACTGATTTCTAGAGCTACACATATCTCAATTATCCTATTAAAGGATAAAATTTGTGAAAAAGTTACAAAATTTTCTTGGTTAGGTTAGTCAAGTCTATACTGCAAAGATACAAAAAGGAATAAATAGAAAGGGAAATATCATGTAATGGCTCGGTTGCTAATAAATGAAGTATTTTAAGTTCTTTTAGTGGTATGAGCAATATTTTTAAAGGTCTAATGAATCATTCTTTGTTGTTTGAGTGCAGGCTGGGCCAGGGCCGAGAGAAAGCATTGCAGTATCTTCGGGAGAATCCTCTTGTCTGTGATGAAATTGAAAAGGTCTGTAAATTTTCCTTGTCATTCATTGGTGTAAGAGATTATTGTACTCTCTTTAATGCTTATTTCACTAGGACAATTTCTCATTGTTTGAACTTTCTTTGTGATAACTTTTAGTTTCATCTCTTGACCCATAAAGAAGGCATTAAAGAATGTTGAGATCAATTATTTTTCATTACTTTGTATTTAATGTTACATGGAATTTCACACCTCCATTCTTTTCTCATTTTAACTCTGAGCTAAAGACACTCCTTAGTACATTACCTCATAATAATGTCTCTCAGATTTTATTGATGTTGGCTCTTAATATCTAAATAGCTCATTGATCTTTTAGTATACTTAGCATGTTTATGTATTTGAAGCTAAGAACCAAACTTGAACTTTTGTTGAAACTTGGAGCATGAGGTTACTTGAGGCAATTGATGCATACCATCATTGCTACATTAATTTGACCATTCATTGTCTGTATAAATGTATGGTTCATCTTCAAATGCCTCTTAAGACAAATATTAAATTACAATTACAGTTTTTCAAGTCCTTTTAAAATGGGATGCATGAACTTCTAAGTTGCCGATTCGAATTTGGGGATGGGTTCGGGTACAAGAATCCAATTCATGGATTTGTGAATTTTTTTTTCCTATTATGATTCGTATGGATTCATGTGTGTGTGTGTGTGTGTCTATATATATATATATATATATATGCATTATATATTCAAAAAATAAGAGAATTATACTTAATTGTAAAACTAAATCATTTCATAGTATGAATCTATGATGCTTGATCATTGATCAATGCCAAATGTCAAAAATAAACATTATGATTCAAAAGAAAATCACATTGAATTACAGGGTCAAATCCGGACCCTGTGCGAATCCGGCACGAATCGGTTAGCGAATCCAAATCTGAATCCGTTTCGTGGTCTAGATATGCGATTTTGGTAACTATGATGAACATTCAAGTTTCATCATATCTTCGAAATAGAAACGATTTTTATTTGATTTTATTATGTAACCAGATCATCCTATTTTGAACTTGTGTGGGTCTAGTTCTAGTACTGGTCCAGTGTAGGTTGGCCCTGCATATGCCTAGGGTACTGCGTGAGCATACCGAGAAGGACCTCTGCATAATTTTTGTTCTCAATCTTGCAAATTTTAGTTTCAAGACTCTATAAAACCTAGGGTTTCTTAATTAAAAACTTCCAACTATAGGATTAATCTTTACCTCTGTGGTTTGCTCACCTCCATCTAAGAACATAGAAAAAATTTCCATCTCTATTTATGTACATTACTTATTACGGAAATTACTTGCAGCCTTGTTATCTTCAGCTGTCCTTTGTTTGGGAACAAAATAATGGACTAAAAGTCACTTTCATTGTAATTTTGAAACTTAAGTATTAATAAAGTAATTAATATTAATTGTCATTCAAATATTTAGATATTTAGATATTTAGTCTTTTAGGCAAGTTTTAGTTCTAGGTTAGTTTCTAATTTTCTAAATAATATGGAAACTTCCTTGTTGGCAGCCTTTTAGAAAGTTTACATGTTGTTCTCAGTTATTCTCTATATAAGGAGACTTCATCTCCATATTGTAATCAATTTTTTATGAATAATACATTTTCGTAACAAAGTATCAAGAGTTTAGGTAATTTTTTGGTGGATTTTTATAAAAAATTGTAGCTTTATCACCTGAATTTTTTCCCAGAAGTGTTTTTTGATTCTTTATGAAAAATAAAGGTGTTTCTTTTAGGGAAATCGTTTGCAAAATTTCAAAGGTTTTTTGGTCTACAAATTCAAGGGTTTTTTGTCAGAATTGCGTGAAAAGGGGTGGTCATTTTTTTTCTCTCTAGTGCCCTTTTTCCTAGATAATTTGCAAGCTCGTGCATTGTTTTTTTTTGCATGCCTGTCAGCTCTTTTCTTTGCTTGACACAGCCTTTTGAGCTACAGTTTTTGGTGGATGAAGTATTTTTTTGGCAGCCGAATAAAAGGAAAAACACGTGCGTGACCTGATTTTTGGGCAGTTTTTTGGTTTTCTCTGAGGTTGTGTGTTTTGATGTGATTTTCTTCGCGATTTCTGTAGATATTTGGCGGTTTTCCTGCAACTCACGGCTGTTTGTTGGCTCCTGTTGTGTGATCAGAAGTGTGACACACTTCTATGAACCATTACACTTGAGAGAAATCCATGGATGAGGATATCCCAAGAAGCGGTTCATAGCTTCTTAGTTGAAGTGAGTTTAATCCTTCTCATGATGCTCATCAAATTGGCATGAGGGATTAGTGACTTGACTACTCCAAAATGGAATATTCAAATCTAAGAATGGATATCCTCATCCATGGATTTCTCTCAAGTGTAATGGTTCATAGAAGTGTGTCACACTTTTGATCATACATCTTTGGTGCCCACAGTGGGGCCAAGCATCCGTTTTTGGCTCCATTTCTTGTGCTTTCGGTTTCTTGCTTTCATAGATTTAGAAATTCTATTTTTGCAGGCTCAACTAGAGTTGTAGGACATTTCTCATAATACCCAAGCAACATTTCATTATACTGCTGTGCGCCACTCTACATTCTCTGAAGTGTTGTTTTGCCATATAGAGAAGTGTCGCATGGCCATACTGAAAAGTATTGCACTACCTTTATACTACCTTTATAAGGTATGTCGCACTAGTTTGAAATGTCGTCTTGGTTTTGTAAGGTCTGTCGTACAATTTTTTGACAGATTGATTAACTGTCACCCAGATTTTATTTCTGTCACAGTCTGAGTTTGGGCCGAGATTGCTAGAAAGAATATTCGATATTGACCAGTTCAACAAAGTACCATATCAACCCACAAGGGGGGATGAATGTGACAAAGTAAATCTTGGGACCAATGAGAATCCGACGATGGTCCAAATTGGGAAAGTTTGCACACCTGAAGAAAAGGAAGGTATCATTAAGATAATGAGAGAGTTCCCGGATGTGATAGCATGGGTATACAAGGATTTGAAGACATATGATCCTTCAATTATAACACATACTATCCCATTGATGGAAGTAAACCGTTCAGGCAGCGACAAAGGCCAGTTATGTTGGCATTAACTGGTAAGAATGTAACCGGTACATGGCAAATTGGTATTGTCATTGATTGGCAAAGAGGTGTTGTCAGTTATGACTAGGGAGGTCCATAGTGTTCAGTCAGGAACCAAGGACAGGTCAGGTACAACTGACAATAACAAGCCCAAGGAGAGATTGGTTTGGAAACCGGTGACACATAGTGAGAAAGAGGAGGCACTATCTCTGTTACTAATAAAGCTCTAACTGATCATTAGAGCAACTGGTAACCAAGGAAGGTGGAACCGGTAACTGGTAATAGGAACCGAGGAACCAAGGATGTAACTGGTACAGACAGAGGAAGGTATGGTGACAGGTGAAGGTTCTTACCTGTGCACAACCTAGGGATATAAATCAATCAGTAAAGATTTCATCAAGACTGATGAACTGGGGAAAGTCACAGCCGACAAACGGTTGTGTGACTCTTTGATTGGGATTTGTTGCACAAAATCCGGAAGACTGTGTTATCAAGGTGATCGGTACAAGGCGCAATTGAAGGTTTTAATGCCGGAATTTTGGGCTTTAAAACATGTAGAAAACTCTAGTGAAGGAAAGCTTTTGGCAAACGTCTGTCATTTCCTTCATAAAGTTGAAAAAGCATCGCATGCATCGGATGTTTCCTCAGTGATTTGAGACTCCACTGGGTGATGGATCCGAAGGTGATCTTTGAACAGGTCGTGCATGTAAAAAGAGGAAAGGTAAGAAAGACTATATATTCTTCAGCCTGTGAAGAATATTGTTTGCCTTCATTCTGCCAAAGAAAAGAGTGAACCTGTAAGCTAAAAGAAGCTATGAAAAGGTGAAGAGAAGAAGAGTGTGCAAGGAAGCACAACTGAAAGAAGAGCATACCTGCAGTGACTGGTGATGACTCTCAATTGAGAAACACATCAATCTTATCAGACTTAGTAAAGCCATTTCTAAAAGGTCAAACCCTCTACTGCTCTTTGACCATTGCAATAGCTAAATCTCAGTATTTTGGGTGGACATTAACAGGTCCCTTGTATTAAATCTCTTAACCGGGTGACATTTGTGTAGATGTTCTAAGTCCTCTAACCAGGCAGGTTCTAACATGCCTTATTTTGCAAACCCCATAACCGGGTCGCATCTAACAATGCATTTGTATCCTTTAACAGTGAAGGCTCCTTACAAGGCGCACTTCAGAAGAGTGCAAAATTTGTGAGGTTTCCTCACACCATGGTTTTCTCCTGATTTGGGTTTTCACGTGATAAATCTAGTGTTATTTATTGCTTGATTGTCTGATAGCTATTTTTGTGGTAGAATTCATTCTGCTTATAGTTTTAGTTAGATTATATCAGATTTTGTTACTTAAGTTTTAGTGGGTACTGATTCACCCCTCCCTTCTCAACACCGATTGGGACCATCAATTGGTATCAGAGCCGAGTACCTTTTCTAAGCTGCTTAACCACAACAGGGAAAAGTTCTAATGATGAGGAAGGAAGGACGAAAGTTTTCTAAAGAAAACTTCACCTTATGGTGCAACAAAATGAAGTTGTACATGAAGACTGCTGGAGATCAATACCGGACTCATGTAATCAATGATAAAACTGAACCCACCGGTACCTTGACACCTGATCAACAAAAGATCAGCACAGAACACACAGCTACAATGGATATGATAGCAAGTACGCTACTTGATCATGTATATGCAGAGATTGAAAATATGACTACTGCTTGCAAGATGTGGGCCAAGCTACAAACTGTGTATGGTGGTGACCCACATGTTCAAAGAGAAAAGGTAGAGAGCCTCCGAGGCAAATATGATGATATGAGGATGACTGAAGGAGAGGAGATTGAGCACTACAACAATAGAATCAAAGAAGTGATGAACTCTATCAAAAGCGTTGGAGGAACATTGAGCGAGGAAGATGTAATAAGCAAAATACTGAGGACGCTAAGACCACAATACGCTATCAAAATCTCAGCCATACAGGAGCTCAGATCAGTGAGCACGTTACAAGTCACTCTTGACTCCCTAATTGGTAAGTTGACTGATTTTGAATTGAGTAATTTTGATAACAGCTTACCCATGCTAGAGGCATGCAGACTTTACATCCATTTGGTATACTTTGAACCTTTTATGAGCAACATAAGCAAGTAGGATTCTCACTCCTAGTTTGGCCACAGGTGCAAAAGTTTCACCACAATATATTCTTGCCTCCTGTGCATATCCTTTGGAGACTAATCTTGCTTTCATCCTTACCACCTTTCCTTCTTCATTCAATTTGTTTCTGTAGACCCACTTGGTCCCAATGACATTCTTGTCCTGTGGTCTAGGAACAAGAATCCATGTTTTATTCTTCTCAATTTGCTCAATCTCTTCTTCCATTGCCTTGACCCAGTTCTCGTCCTCCAGAGCCTGTCTGGTGGTTTTAGGTTCTATACTTGAAAGTAAGCAGATACTTTCCCTTGCCTTTCTCCTGGTCAAAATATTTGCATGTTTGTCACTAATAATGTTATCAGTGGAGTGATATGTGACATACCTTGGCAGAACCGGTTGGTGTTCTCGGTCTATATCTTCTGGTTGAGCAATATCTCTAGCAAGGTCATGAACAATTTCCTGTTCATCATCTTGAGTTGGTATTATGTTATGATCCCTTCCTTGCTCAGGTACATTACCTTGCTCCAAGGGTTTGTTTAATTGCTCTTCTTCTTCATTAGCAATAATCATTTCATTAAAGTCCAAATGATTTTCAGCATCAAGTTCTTGATGACTGTCTGATTTATCATTACTGATCTTTTGCTTTGGTTCTGAGTATTCATCACTTCACATTGATGCTTTCAACTATTTTTCCTGTCCTCTTATTCAAACACCGGTAGGCTTTACTTTTGGTGGAATAACCTAGAAATATGCCTACGTCACTTTTTGGCTCAAACTTACCAGAGTAAACATCTCTTTTGATGTAACAGTTGCTACCAAATATTCTGAAATAGCCTACACTGGGAGTGTGACCAAACCACAACTTGTAGGGAGTCTTACTGGTTCCTTTCTTAACTTGAACTCGGTTTAGTGTATACACTGCAGTGCTGATTGCTTCTTTCCAGAAGTGATGGGGAAGATCCTTCTGAATCATTAGAGTTCTTGTGCAATCTATCAGAGTCCTGTTTCTTCTTTCAGTGACTCTATTTTAATGCGGGGTTCTCAGTGTAGACAACTGCCTCTTTATCCTCTATTCTTCACAGTAGTGAGTGAACTCTTGAGAGGTGTATTCACCTCCTCTGTCTGACCTTAGACACTTCAAGCTTTTACTGCTCTCCTTCTCCACTCGAGCATTATAGATTTTGAACATGTGAAAGGCCTCTAATGTTTCTCTAAGAAAGAGTGTCCACATCATTCTTGAAAAATCATCTACAAAAAGCATGAAGTACCTCTCCATAGTAGCTCTTCGTCCTCATAGGTCCACACAAGTCCGTGTGTACAAGATCCAAAATGTTTTCAGCAGAAATGATTTACTACTGAAGCTTGTTCCTGTCAGTTTTCCTAACTTACAATCTTTACAAATACCTCTTTCAGACTTTGTAATCTCAAAAAGTCCTCTGACTGACTTCTTACTTTGACAATACTGTCAAAGTTTATGTGGCAAAGCCTCTTATGCCACAACCAACTGTTCTCCTCTTTAGTTATGAGACATATTTTATTTGTCTCACCTATTGCCGTTGGTATGAGGCAAGCTCCCTCCGTCGAGTCTAGATAGAATAGGTTCGCTTTACTCTGTCTACTGGTAGCAACATGAGCTCCTGATTGGTTCTTGACAACACAAGAACCTTGCCCGAACTCCACCAGGTATCCCTTGTTATTTAATTGAGCTACACATTAGATTGTACTTGAGTCCTTCCACTCAGTATGCATCCTCGCATACAGCTTCATTGCCAAGTGCAATTGAGCCTTTACCTTTGATAGCACATAGAGCATTGTTACCAAAGGTCACCAATCCACCATCATTGAGCTTCAAGCTGATGAACTTGTTCTTATCACCAGTCATGTGGTGAGTGCATCCACTATCAATGATCCAATCATCACATTGATGAGATCTTGAGATAAGTGTCATTTCACTTATCACTTTGCTTTCTTCTTTTATTGCAACAAAGGCAATTTCTTCATCTTCAAAATCTTCAGATTCATTGTCCGTGACTCCTTCAACAAGGTAGCACTCCTTTGCTTTGTTCTTGAATCGGTTGGTCTTTTCTTTATTTTCATTATTGGACACCTCATAGCAATGTGTCCTATCTTATTGCAAGAAAAACACTTTAGTGGAAGTTTCCTTTTGTACTTCCCTTTTCCTCTTGGAAATCTCTTTGCGATGAGTGCTTCAAACTCATCCTGCTCCATCTCTTCAGAGAGTAGATTTCCAACAAAATTTCTAGACTTATCGGTAGAGCTATTATCGGTTTCTCTTCCTTTCTTGGTGGAAGAAGTATTTACAGAGGACTTAAAAGCAGCCTCTATCATGGGTAAGCTGTTATCAAAATTACTCAATTCAAAATCAGTCAACTTACCGATTAGGAAGTCAAGAGTGACTTGTGATGTGCTCACTGATCTGAGCTCTTGTATGGCTGAGATTTTGATAGTGTATTGTGGTCTCAGCGTCCTCAGTATTTTGCTTATTACATCTTCCTCGCTCAATGTTCCTCCAGTGCTTTTGATAGAGTTCATCACTTCTTTGATTCTATTGTTGTAGTGCTCAATATCCTCTCCTTCATTCATCCTCATATCATCATATTTGCCTCAGAGGCTCTCTACCTTTGCTCTTTGAACATGTGGGTCACCACCATACACAGTTTGTAGCTTGGCCCACATCTTGCAAGCAGTAGTCAGATTTTCAATGTCTGCATATACATGATCAGGTAGCGTACTTGCTATCATATCCATTGCAGTTGTGTGTTCTGTGCTGATCTTTTGTTGATCAGGTGTCAAGGTACCGGTGGGTTCAGTGTAATCATTGATTACATGAGTCCAGTATTGATCTCCGGTAGTCTTCATGTACAACTTCATTCTGCTGCACCATAAGGTGAAGTTTTCCTTAGAAAACTTTGGCCCTTCCTTCCTCATCATTAGAACTTTTCTTTGTTGCGGTTAAGCAACTTAGAAAAGGGACTCGACTATGATATCAATTGATGGTCCCAACCGGTGCTAAGAGGGGAGGGGTGAATCAACACCCACTAAAACTTAAGTAACAAAATCTGATATACTCTAACTAAAACTTTTAGCAAAATGAATTCTATCATAGAAATAGCTATCACACAATCAAGCAATAAATAACACCAGATTTATCACGTGGAAACCCAAATTAGGAGAAAACCACGGTGTGAGGAAACCTCACAAATTTTACACTCTTCTGAAGTGCCCCCTGTAAGGAGCCTTCCCTGTTAAAGGATACAAACACACTATTAGATGCAACCCGGTTAAGGGATTTACGAAATAAGGCTTGTAAGAACCTGCCTGGTTAGAGGACTTAGAACATCTACACAAATGTCACCCGGTTAAGGGATTTAATACAAGGGACCTGTTAATGTCCACCCAAAATACTAGGATTTAGCTATTGCAATTGTCAGAGAGCAATAGAGGGTTTGACCTTTTAGAAATGACTTTATTGAGCTTGATAAGATTGATGTGCTTCTCAATTGAGAGTCATCACCAGTTACTGCAGGTATGCTCTTCTTTCGGCTGTTGTGCTTCCTTGCACACTGTTCTTCTTTTCTTCACCTTTTCGTAGCTTCTTTCAGCTTATAGGTTCACTCTTTTCTTTGGTAGAATGAAGGCAAGCAATATTCTTCGCAAGCTGAAGAATATATAGTCTTTCTTACCTTTCTGCTTTTTACATGCACGACCTGTTCAAAGATCACCTTCGGATCCATCACCCAGTGGAGTCTCAGTTCATTGAGGAAACATCCGATGCATTCCATGCTTTTTCCGCTTTATGAAGGAAATGACAGATGCGTGCCAAAAGCTTTCCTTCACTAGAGTTTTCTACATGTTTTAATGCCACAAACTCCAGCATTAAAACCTTCAATTGCGCCTTGCACCGATCGTCTTGATGACACAAAATCTTCCGAATTTTGTGCAACAAATCCCTGTCAAAGAGTCACCCAACCTTTTGTTGACTGTGAGTTTCCCTGGTTTATCAGTCTTGATGAAATCTTCATTGATCGGTTTATATCCCTAGGTTGTGCACAAGTAAGAACCTTCACCTGTCACCATACCTTCCCCTATCTACACCGGTTGCATCCTTGGTTCCTCGGTTCCTGTTAGTGGTTACCGGTTCCACCTTCATTGGTTACTGGTTGCTCTAATGATTAGTTAGAGCTTTATTAGTAAAAGAGACACTGCCTCCTCTTTCTCATTATGTGTCACCGGTCTCCAAACCAGTCTCTCCTTGCTCTTATTATTGTCGGTTGTACCTGACTTGTCCTTGGTTCTTGACTGAATACTATGGACCTCCCTATTCATAACTGACAACACCTCTTTGCCAATCAATGGCAATACCAGTTTGCCATGTACCGGTTACAGTCTTATTGGTTAATGCCAACATAATTGGCCTCTGTCGCTGCCTAAATGGTTTACTTCCTTCCTTGAATGGGATAGTATGTGTCATAATTGAAGAATCATATGTCTTCAAATCATCATATCCCATGCTATCACATCTGGGAACTCTCTCATTATCTTAATAATACCTTCCTTTTCTTCAGGTGTGCAATTTTTCCCAATTTGGACCACCTTCAGATTCTCATTGGTCCCAATATTTACTTTGTCACATTCATCTCCCCCTGTGGGTTGATATGATACTTTGTTGAACTGGTCAATATCGAATATTCTTTCAAGCAATATCGGCCCAAACTTGGACTTTGATAGAAATAAAATCTGTGTGACAGTTAATCAATCTGTCAAAAAATCGTACGACAGACCTTACAGAACCAGGACGACATTTTAGACTGGTGCAACATACCTTATAAAGGTAGTGCGATACTTTTCAGTATGGCCATGCGACACTTCTCTGTATGGCATAACGATACTTCAGAGAGTGCAGAGTGTCACAGAACACTATAATGAAATGTCGCTTGGGTATTATGTGAAATGTCGTAGGACTCTTGAGCCTACAAAAATAGAATTTTCGAACCTGCAACAGCAAGAAACCAAAAGCACAAGAAAGGGAGGCAAAAAGGGATCTTTGGCCCCACGGTGGGCGCCAAAGATGTGTGATCAAAAGTGTGACACACTTCTATGAACCATTACATTTGAGAGAAATCCATGGATGAGGATATCCCAAGAAGTGGCTCATAGCTTCCTAGTTGAAGCGAGTTTAATTGTTCTCATGATGCTCATCAAATTGGCATGAGAGATTAGTGGCTTGACTACTCCAAAATGGAAGATTCAAATCTAAGAATGAAGCTAGAAATGAGAGATTAAGTAAAGAATTTATGCAAACAATTAGTAATCTTAGAATGAGAATGCAAGAGCTAAATCTATGAAACAATACAAGAAGGAAACTAGATTAGCAATGCAAGATTAAGCTAGAAATGAAGCTAAGCTAAGAAATGAGAGCAACTGAGAGCTAAGAATTTAAATTAGCAAGATTATTAAAAATGAGAATGCTAGGATGCAAGAGAGATAGGATGATCAAAAGATTAAGGACCCCTAAGCAAGGGAACAACTTCTTTTTAAAGGAATTGCCTCAAGAATGAAGGGTGGAGATTAAGAGGCAAAAGAATGAGTGGATGAGATGAATAGGTAAAAGGAGATACAAGGTGATGCAAGGTTAGGTAGAAATGAGTGGTGAGGATTAAGAGGCAAAGGGAAATGCTAGGTAGAATAAGACAAAATAGCAATTTGAAAGCTCAAATCCCTTTTAATTGCTAATTAATCAAGATTAAGTATGCACACATGTGAATGTGTTCTTTTAATAAAAGTGTAAAAACTTTATATTAAAAGCAAGGTTATAGAAATTAAATAAATATGCAAGCTCTAGAAATTAGACTAAGTTACTGGGTTCGCCCTTGGACCCCTCCGAACTGGCCCGGGTGCGAAGTAGTCCAGATCGCCTGTGGGTCTGGGCAGGGTTCGATTTTTCGGACCCAGTTCAAACTGGTGGCCCGGATGGTTGAACCCGGGCGGACCAAGACCAAAATTTTCGAACCCTGAATGAACTTGGGTGAACTTCGCTTCTTGAACGTCACTTAAGTGATGAAATTTGCAAAATTTTAATTTTTTTTGCCGTCTGGAACCCTGAAAGTTTGTTATGAAAGGCTAATTTGTGCTTCTCATTATCATTTGTTGTGTGCAAGTAGGCTATTTGACTTTAGCAAGAGCAAAAGAGCAAGTTCTTGATTGTGCAAGGAGGAGTTGGAAGATTGGTTTGTGAGCTTTCTTCAAGAGTTTGTGCCTCATACATACACCTTTGCAAGCTTACAATGAGTAGAGGTAAGTTATTGTTTCATTTGTTTTTTGCTTTTGTTTAAGTTTTTTAGTTTTTTCATTTCTCTTTCATTTTCCATAAGATATTTCATATTAACCATTTTTTTGATAATTTTTCATTCTCTTGCTTTTAAACTTTAAAGTTTTAAGTTTTATATTGAATAATGAATATGTATACAATTTGAAATTTCTTCCCATAGGAAAAGGAACTACAATGGCATCTACCTCATCCTCGGTAGGCAATACTGAACAAAGAATAGAACCCAACTCTGATTCTCCTTTGTGGAAACATGTTGATATTATAAGAGCCCTTCCTGGAGGTGGTGCAGTCTGTTGGAAATGTAGGGGTTGTGATGTAGAAAGAAATAACTCATATTTTCGTGTATAGTAGGCCATTTGTGTGGATACCCTGGTAGAGGAGTCAAGAAATGCCCTGGAAAAAGAGGTGTACCTGTACCCAATGAAACTGTACTAAAGTATATTCAAGAGCATGAGGCAGCAGAAGAGAGAGAAGAATGTAGGCAAACTTCAACTGATGGCATTGGCAATAGAAGTAAAAGTAAAAAAAAAGCAAGGGTAACACAACCCCCCACAGATGTGATAGAAGACCACCCCTTTTTTACTACCATAGCTACCCGTGAGCCTGAAAAGGAACCCCTTGGCCTTGCACACAAAAGAAAGGGATTGATAGAAACTGCATTTTAAAATCAAAGTCGGGAAATTGCCGACATTGATGTGGGAAGATGCTTGTTTGCAAACGGGCTGTCTTTTAATGTTGCTTGCTCTCCATATTGGAGACAAATGTTGAAAAGTGCCAATGAAGCTCCAAGAGGGTATCAGGGCCCCGGTTTTGAAAGAATATGAACCACCTTGTTGGATCAAGAGGTCAAGTGGATTGATGATCAATTGAAGCCCATAAAGGATTCATGGATCGAGAAAGGGGTAACAATTGTTTCAGATGGGTGAAAAGATACTAGAAACCATCCCTTGATCAATGTCCTAGCGGTGTCCCCTAAAGGGGCAATGTTTTTGAAAGCGGTGGATTGTGAGGGACAAGTAAAAGATGGGCAATTTATTGCTAATATTCTCATCTCTGCCATTGAATAAGTGGGTGCTAGTAATGTTGTCCAAGTCATAACAAACAACGCAAAGAATTGTAGAGCTGCTGGTTTGTTGGTTGAAGAGCGATATCAACATATCTTTTGGACACCTTGTGCAGTCCATTCACTCAGTCTTATGCTACAAAAGATTGGGAACACAATTGGGTGGATAAAAGAGGTGTATGCAGAGGGTGAGGACATCCAATGTTCATCACAAACCATCACATGACTCAAGGAATATTCAGAATGTTCTCACGTTTGGAGTTACTGAAGGTAAGTGAATTTTAAAAAAAAATTAGTTTCTTACAATTTCTATTTTTTATTTATTTTATTGTGTAATGTGTATTCTTTTATAAAGCATGTATCTAATAGTTGTATTTTTTTGCTCTAATTTATGTTACAGGTTGCTGAAACTCGTTTTGCATCAAATTTAATCATCTTGTGACGACTTGTGCAAGTGAAAGAGGCACTTTGCAATATGGTAATCAGCAACAATTGGGCTATATGGAAGCAAAGCAACAGTGAGAGGGCAGCTTCAATAAAGAGAAGGATATTGGATGACATATGGTGGGAACGTGTGGAAATAACATTAAGTTCACCGAGCCCATTATGATCATGCTTAGGTATGCTAACATGGATAGGCCTTGCCTTGGAGAGATCTATGATGGCATAGACTCAACGCTTGAGAAGATCAAGCAAATTGTAAATGAAAAAGAGCAAAATCCTGAAGAGACCCTCTTCAAACAATTGCAAGCAATTATTGTAGAACGATGGAACAAAATGACCACACCTCTACATTTGCTTGCCTATGCATTGACGCCCAAATATTATAGAAACCAATATCTTGATCTACTAGGAAGGCTACCACCCTGTAGAGATTTAGAAGTGTCTAATGGATACAAGGCAGCATTTGAAAGACTCTTTCCTGATGATGATGATATGAGAGATATGATTACGGATGAGTTCATAGAGTTTGTGAATGCAAGAGGTCTAAGTAATGATGCTCTTCGTCATCGGTTTAGGAAGGATGCTCATAGTTGGTGGTACCTCCATGGCCAAATATTCCAAACATTGCAGCCCCTTGCAATAAAAATCATATCACAAGTTTTATTTTTAATTTACTTTATCTTCATGACTAGCAAGTAATTTTTATAATTTTATTTTAATTGCTTACCTTGTCTTGTCTTCATAGCTTGCTAGTTCATCTACATCGGAAAGAAATTGGAGCACATATTCTTTCATCCACTCAGTGAAGTGCATAGATTGCAATAAAAAAGAGCAGAGAACTTGGTATTTGTGCATTACAACTTGCGTCTTCTCTCACACAAGACTAAATAATACAAAGAAGGGGACATGAAGAAGTGGGATGTAAATGCAGAGGTTGCGGACTTGGATGCTTCCACTTCTCGGCTTGCACTTGATGATTTTGCAGATTTTGATGCCAATACTATTGTTGTTGCTGCTGACCCCATTGGCCTTAGCTCTATTGCTGAGTCAACTAATGTTGAAGATGAAGAGGAAGATGAAGATTAATACATTTTTAATTCATTAGTTGAAGTTGAACTTGATGTTATGATAATTTTAGTTTTAATGTTTTGAATCTTTGATGTTGAACTTGAAGTATATTATGGTATGATCACGATTCATGATGCTATGATTATAAGTTTATGGTGTTTTTGTTGTTTAAATGTTGTTTTTATGATACAATGTGACATTCTAATTTTAACTCATGCTTCTAGGCTTCATAAATATGTATATATTTTAAAAAAAAAATCTTACATGTTTTTTCGAACCCGAACCCAAACCCCTTTTCAAAATTTTGTCGAACTTGCGAACCGGTTCTTCAAACCCGAACTTCGAACCGAACTCGAACTGGTAACTTAGAAATTAGACCATAATATAAGCTTGATATAATATTTTTGATTTAATTATGCAAAGGGGATTTTAAGGGTTACTCTGCATAATTATGTCTAGTAAAGAGACGATTTGATCGAGAGGGGGCTCAAGTCGTAGTTGACCAATTTTAGGTGATTACATCTATGTGTGCTTCTTTCACAGGTCATGGCGCCCTTGGTTTCCTGTTTGTTTTGGCTCATGACTAGGGTTTGTAACCCGTGTTATCTGCCCGTGCTACAGTCAAAGCATCTACTCACTGGGATTTTCTTTTGCAGATGACCATGTTTTTCAGCGGATTGTGGTTTCTTAGCGAAATGGAGTTTTTTTTTTTATCATGGGTGGTTGAGAAACCCATGGCTAGGATTTTCTTCAATTCCTAGCTCATGGGTTTTTTTTATATTCCTCAAAATCGAGGGTTTTATTTGGGTTTTATGCATTTTTTTTCAAAAACATAATCTATGTAAAGAGGGTTTTACTATTTTTTCCTAAAAAATGAAGTTTTGTATGTTCTGCCCATTTATTTTGAGATTCGTGCCTTGGTCTGATTGGTTTTGACCTGAAAACCAGATTTTTTGAAGTTTGTGCCAGCACTTCGTTTAAGGTTTTTGACAAAAAAATCAGATATTTTTGAATGCTCAAGTTTGCCTCATTTTTTGTGCATAGGAAAATAGGAGGGATGGCATCTTTGACCAATATCATGTTGGAGGGCAATCAACGGTTCAATGGCAAGAATTATAATACCTCGAAGCAGAGGATGCTCTCGATTTTTGAGTAATGGTGCCTGGACCAGCTTGTTTTGGGTAGCTCTATTCGTCCTACAACAATGGGCAAAGCCCAAGACAAGTTTGATGAGCATAACTGGGAAGCAGTTATGTTGTTGAAATTATCTGTCACTGATGAGATGCTTCCAAAAGTGCCATTTGGCAAGTCTGCAGCAGAGATTTGGGCGCACCTAAAAAGTCTCCATGAAATGTCGGATAAAAACTGAGGTCTCTTTTTGAAGAATATATTGTTTTCTCTTGTAATGGATGGGAAGATGTCTCTGCAGGAGTATCTTATGAAGATTAGGGATATACAATATCAACTGGAGGCTATTGGTTGCAAGATGGAAGAGGTAGGCACGGTAGTGATTATGCTAAAGAGTCTACCACGATCGTATGAACACTTTGTTGAGACGCTCAACATTACCTCCACTAGTGTTGACTTGAAATTTGATGAATTGTGCAATAAGCTATTGCATCAAGCTAGGTGGAGGCAGCAGTTTGGTAGTGCTAGTGACGTGGTCGGTGAGGAACAAGCATTTCTTGCCACAGATAAAGGCAAAGGCATGTCCACTCAACAAAAACGACAATGCACATTTGAGGAGGGTTCCAAGAAGAAGATCACTTGTCACTATTGTGAAAAGCTTGGTCATACGCAGAGATTTTGCAGAAAGCTGTTGGCTGATCAGAAGACCAACCAGGGAGAGTCACAACATGTGGCAGTGGAGTATGAGGAGGAATCAACCTTCCATGCCTTTATGGCCAAATGATTTGAAAATTTCTATTTTATGTCTAGGTGGTTAATAGAATGACCATTAAGGGAGGGTAATAAAGTAATTAATATTAATGGTCATTCAAATATTTAGATATCTAGTCTTTTAGGCAAGTTTAAGTTTTTTAGTTAGTTTCTAAATAATATAGAAACTTTCCTGTTGTCAACCTTTTAGAAAGTTTCCATTTCGTTCTCAGCTATTCTCTATATAAGGAGACTTCGTCTCCATATTGTACTCAATCTTTTATGAATAATACATTTTGGTAACAAGTATTTTCATTTTTGCAAATTATGAATATGAGGTATTTAAATAATTCTATTTATTTGCAATTATGAGTATCACTGTTCCTATATATATATATATAATGTCTGTGTGTGTATTCCTGTACCTGAACCTGTAACGTAGTGATTTTTTAAAGAAGGAAGGAGGGATGCAAATGAAATAACTCTACATTTCTGAATTGTGCATTGCCAATCTGCAAAATGCAGAGCATATTATGCAAGATTGCTAGCGTTACAAGTCCTGTATCAATGTTATTATCTATAATTATGATAGTCCCTGAATGCCTACCGAATAAGATGACATGCTATAATTGCTTTCAAATTGAGGAGTCTTTGAAGGCTGCATTTATGGGTTTGTTTAGTTGTCAATAATGTCAACCATAAAATTTGATTGTGTCTCATGGTTTAGAAGATTCTTATATAGCCCCTTCAAAAACTCATTGGCTGTTTTAACGTTTTTCTTCTTTTATGTTATTGGGTGCATCATTTGCTGGTCCATATACCACATCAGTAAATGCCTTATGTCAGTATGTCAGTTATGAGTTACTAACTCTTCTGATCAAAGGCCAACTCATTTCTTCTATTGTTAAAGTTTTATGAGAGATTGTTTACTGTTTCCTTTGTATATACATGGCACCAATATGTGCACCATGTCAGTAAGCCAATTTTGAGTTCCTAAGTCTTCTGATTGGAGCCAACTCTCTTTGTCTATAGTTGAAACTGTATGAAAGATTGTTTCCTGCTTCCCGTCTATCCTGTCCAACAGATGCAGCGTATTTCTGAGGAACAGATGATCCTATTTTAATATGATAGATTAATATGCAAGTCTAAGAAAAAGTGGTACTAACTGCTCTTTTATTGCGTTCCATATGGAGGACAAATGTTTAATCAATTTGTGTAGTTTACATACAGATGCTGATCTTAGAAGATACATGCTCTGCCTTAAGTTGGTGATGATTTTTTTTAAAAGCTAGTCAATAGAAATTCTTTCACTAGCATTGGATGCAACATTGAAGGTGATTAACTGTGTTTTCATGATGTGAAAAACTTCTGTGTATATTCATTACCTGGAACTAGGCTTCCACGGGGATGTGTTCCCTGCCATCTGGGGCTGTCCCAGATGTGTTGAGGATGTCTCCCCTCGTGCCTTACAGTTTTTCTGAACCTCTCTCTTATGTCATGGGGATATTTGAGAAATATTTTGGTGTCTAGGGGCATATCAGATATATTTTGATTTTGCGAGTGACATTTTGGAATTTTTTGATATCCTGGGACATGTCAATTATTTTGATGTTTTGAGGACATTCAATTTCTTTCCCCTGTTTTAGGGAGGTTTCTTGGGGGTGTCAGGACATATTCAAGACGTCAAGGGACATAATAGGGACATCCTCCATATCAACAGTAATTTGAAAAATAGATAGAAACCATATGTTGTAAAATATAAAAGAATGGGGGGTACTTTCAAAGATTTATTTTCAGGATAATAATTAATGACAATTAGATATACATATACAATTTCATATATGTATTTCAGTGTTGCACTGAAATTTGGATTTCAATTTTCAGTGGTTAGGACTTAGGGTGAATGTTTATTGTTCAGTGTTCAGCTTTCAATATTTTAAATGTTAATGTTATCTGAATTTCAACTCTGTACCATGCTTAATGTTGTTTAACAGTTTGATTATACAATTGCAAAGCTACAAAATAATTTTTTAATGAATTCTTATTATATATAAATACATATACATCAATCATTTGGTTTCTCCTTGCTGCACCCCTACCATTCCTACAATTTGGGAATTGTTTGCCATCCCAGAGATGCTGCCCCTCCATACCTACCATCCCCAAAATTCGGGTTTTTGCCATCCTAGAAATGCACCCTCTGATCCCGTGTTCCAGTAACTTGGGAGTAATTTACATGGTGGAGAACTTACTTTCCTAGATATTTGGTATTTAAACTCAAAAATTATATAAAATGGGCAAATGTGTCTCCACTTTCGGATAGAGACTGGGATTATACAGGGAAGAATTAAGGATAACGAATTAACAATAATCCCACTAAATCACAGCTGAAACTGTAATGAAATTTCTAACATAGACAAGTAGCCTTTCTTTCCAGGATGATATAGTAGACCACAGTTAGTGTTTGGCTTCTCATTAAAAGTAAATCTTGGCATTAGTACAATCACAACAGTTTTTTTTTAAAGATTGTTTAGTGAGGTGCTGGTTTTGGAGCCCACACCTGTTCCAACATTTCCAATGTAGGATCCTACAATTCCAACACATGGGGAAACTTCTCCAACTTCTCCGACTTAGGGAATGCCGCTGAACACATACTCTATGTTGGCGTAGTGACTATATCCACGATGAGATCCCTCTCCACCACCAGTACGTGCTTTTGGTGTGATGGCAAAATCTACATGGTATCAGAGAGCAGGTCATCGGTTCGAGTCCCTCAAGTCTGACCCTTCGTCTGCGTAAATTCGGCTTATCGATGTGGTACGTAGTGGGTGCGAATCCTACATGGTACGTGGTTGTATCTGGCTCTATTGTGTGGGGGGGTGTTGGCGTAGCGACCATATCCATGATGAGATCCCTCTCCACCACCTGTAGTGCTTTTGGTGTGACGGCAAAATCTACACTCTAGTGTTGCAATATCACCTGGAGGACTTGAACTGGGTATCCAACATGAGAACTGTATGGACTAACCAATTCGGCTTAATATGTTATATGTTAGCTATTACAAAGCATGACATGTGTTACTGCAAGGAAAGAAATGTGAATGGAATGAAGGTAAATGGACAACTAACTGATTAATGATATCATTTCTTGTGTTTTATTCTTATGGAATTTGAATATGTGGCCTGGATATTGGAAGAGACATCTGTGTAGTTTTTCTTTCTACTAACATCTCAGTTGCACCAGCTATTTGACAAGATGGCATTTAAGGAATCGAAACTTCGAAGAAACTTTCCAAAGTACAGTACATCCTAGCAATTCTATTACATTTAATAAGATGATTAGCTCTCACACCATTTTAACAAGGACGTGTCACATACTACTAAAGGTGAGCCATATATTTACCAAGTTGGCCGATAACTTATCTAATAGCTCAAATAGGGAAAGACTTCTAAAAAACCCATGGGTCGTGTCCTCAAAAATTAACATCTAACCTTCAAATGGTTGTCCTATAGACTATTTGGTATTTTGCTACCCGAGTTTATAAGATTATCTGCATGTGGTTATATTGATGTCTTTATGTGTGCGCGTGTATAGATATCTTATTGTATGTTTTTGCCGCAACACTTGGTTGGAATATATTGCAATTTGAAAATCATTTTAATTTTTTTTTGTTTCTTTTGTTCATTTATTAATTATTTCTGATGTGTTGCTTTCTTTTTAAATTTCTCGTTTTGACTTTGCAGAAAGCGTGTTCTTCTTTTGTTCATTTTTTTTTCATTTGTATGCAACACATGTAATTGATTAACAGTTTTTGTTTTTGAAGTTCTATGCCCTTTTGAATGCCTTCTTTTCCCGTTTGTCAAAGAAACCCTGCAACTAGTCAGCATTTGAGATTTTACTATTCCATATAGAGAATCTACTGATGCCTTTATAACCGATCTAACTCTTCAATTGAGATTACTGTATTTGTTGTAGTCTCTCTCAGCTAACTGAGAAACATGTGTTCGCAGCTGCTGTTGCTGATTTTAATTACATTAGTTTCTTTAATCAGATTAAAAGGATACTAATCTGTTTTGCAGGCAGTACGTGTGCGAATGCTGGAAGAGTTGTCAAGTGGAAAAGACACACTCAATGGAATACACTCATCTTTACTTGATGGATCTGAGCAAAGTAGTGACGAAGATAACACATTTATTCAAGCAACATAAAATGTATCATATGCATGCACTTCAATTAATCAAAGATCATTCCTATGTTCAGAGTGCACTTCGGAAACTCACCTCAATGATTTAGTCATTTTTATGGAGCGAATTTGCATTTGGAATATCATACGACGTGTTGAAAGTAACTATATATTTATTGTTGGGACCATGCACATGTAATTAATGTTAATAGGAATGGTAGTACCGATTTCAATATTTTTAAAGATCCATTTCTACTCCGTAAAAGATGGTGTAATCAAAGCACCATTAAAAAAAGAAAAGAATAAATTTGAATAAATTATTTGTTATACAATTCACAAATTCAATTTTTGGACTTGTTTATAGTTAATAAAATATATTAATTAATGATAAGATGTATGAAATTTCTATATACTTTTTCTTTTACGGGAGGTTTAAAATCTAATTAAAATAGAGATTGGATTCGGCATCAAGATGAAAACTTTTTTGACCAAATGTTTTTCATCTTTTGTCATTTTAGTAATCATAGTAGTTATCCATGACTGACACATTTTTTTATTCTCAGAGAAGAAATACACTCAAGATAGAACGTGGGTTTTACAGTCTTGTTTGTATGCGAAGAGTAGTGAACACAAATAAATGGAATATCTAAAATTTTAGTACATATATATGTTGTGTAATATACGCTAAAGGAATGAACCCTCAGAAAGATTGTTGGTTTGTTTTCTTAAACAAATTAATTCCCTTGGATTACTCCTCGGACTCCCTGCAGAAATCGTATAAGGGTATGGCTTTAAAAAAATTTATAGGCATATCTTATGGCTTCTAAACTCGTGCTGGAAAAGGAAGTTGAACAGTTAGGATAGAATATGTAAAGGTCAGGAGATAAACGGTTTCTGAATAGAGTTAGGAAGGTGAGGAGTCTATTTAACTAAGTCGTGAGAGTACCTTTCTTCGCAAGGCACCTGCATTAAGCTTCTTTTGATTAGCCATGTCCACACTAAACTGAAAGGTGCTAAGCCACAGTTAGCCTGTGACGGTGAAATTACCATCAACAGATTAAAATCTGTTATGCTAAATACCCACTCATTAATCGTAAGAGCTGTTTATCGCATCCTAGGTAGGGAATTTTTATCAAATGAAGACCCATTTAGGGTTAACTCTGATATCCCAACAATGTTCATAGCGATGCCTATTCAGGTAGATCCTGGGAAATCAGATATAGGAAGATTGTGTACTAGAATTTTTAAATGAAAATACTTAGGGGATCTGGACAAGGTGATAGAAAACATAAGAGGGGATATGACCATAGCTAGACCAAGATTCTACGACCTGCCTATGCTTAATGGGAGACCGGTTCCTTCCACACCGATCTTGGTTACAGAGGATATAACCACTCTTATTTCAAGGTCCCAACCATACGAAGGAACTTGGATTTCCTTTTCTTCTTCCTTCATGTTAGGGCTTAGGATGAGGAAAACTAGTTTTACAATTATTGGCATGAAGATGATGTAGGAATGATAGATAGGGACGGATTTAGTGATACATAATCTAAGGAATTGATCGAGGAAAGTTCTAAGGATGCTGGGCCCAAGATGGAAAAAATGAAGACAAAGAAATCTCCAAAAACTCCCAGAGCTTCAAATGTAGCTACTTGATTTCTTGGATGAGATTCCTGTAGAAGCAAATTTCTTTCCCCGTGATACTTTATGCTATCCAGTATCCTCCTTTCGATGAAAATGTAATTCGGGCTCATGGCGTTTTCTAAGTTACCAGAATTCATTAGATTCATTTTGATTAAAGTTGTTCTTTGTGAAAGGTCAATTAAGTGGGCACTTGTATTAGGGTAAATCTGGTTAAATCATCTATGCCGAGTCTCCGTTAAAATGGAAATTAGTCAGATATCTTGCTTTCGTTGGGCTCTTAAATAGCAAGGGTATAAAAGCTTGGGACTCAAATAGCTATATCGTCGGTCAAGGTAATGGAAGGTCATAAGTAGTATTTAGTGACTTCCATTAATGATACCTTCATAGCTAAAACAAAGAAATGATATTTAAAGGAAAATGCTTGTATAGAATAAGATAGAAAAGCATAGCGGAGTGAGAGGGATAGGAAGAGAATATTAAGTCTGAAATAACAAAATCCTTGACATTAAGTAAGCTTAAAACAGTAATGACTGTTACTAGCATTGGAATAGACTTCCAATATTTTAAGCACAAGATATAAGAAGGAAAGAAGGAAAATAGAGAGAAAAAGGAACCTTAGCAAAGCTTTAAAATGTATGAGGGATAGGAAGAAGGCTAAGTATAGCAATTCTAAGTATAGCGGCATAAGAGAGTTAAAATGCAAACATTTTTATAACTTGTTTTATATATATATATATACTAAAAAATACTTCTCTATCCCTTAAACAATTACTCTCTTTGAAAAAACATACTCTTGGTTTTAGCACTTTTAGTTTAGGTATAGATTTCATACAATAATCTAGGATATGATAATCTTTCTTGTCCTTTCTTTTGAGATATAGTTTAGTCTTATAAGAACATAAGATCAAATCTAAGGAATGTGATTCATAAGAAAACATCAGATTGAAGAACACTAACAAATTATATCCATAATCCGCTTGTTCTTTTCACTAGGTTTTTTAGGTTAAAAAATTATTTCTTATTTATGATCAAATCTAACCAAGGAATCTGGAAGCTAATAGGTAAATAGAAGATATAGTTTTCTGTGATAAGATATGTCCAGGAACAGGGCAAAGTGATCAGGGAAAGGAAAGTGAAGAAAGAAGATGCCGATCTAAAGACTGTTTAATACCTTTGTAATATTAAGAAATGTGTTTTAGCACAACAATGACTAAGAGAACGCCCTTAAAAAGACTACGATAGATTAGTCTCTTGTAAATAAAGGAATTCCTTTATATTTTCTTGTACTTATCATTTTTTGGACTTTGGTCCCGGGCAAGACGAGATTTTCTTCTCCGTTCTTTCCTACTAGTGCCCGTAGTGAATGGAGACTTTGTAAACTTTTCTATTTTATTAATAAAATGATTTGGCTTCGGCCTTTTACTGATCAACACACACACACACACACACATCCGCTTGACATAAACTATATTCATATATAGAATAATTGAAGTTCATATTATGAATTATTAGTTTTAAAAAATTAACAAGGGTACATTTCATCCAATGTCTACTATAACGACTAAAAAGTTTCAATCAAGCATTCATTACTTGATAGTAGGTCTGTGTTAAGACTTAATCACATATTCCTTTGGATGGTCCTTGGAGATGGAAAATTAATATTTTTTATCTCATGGAAAAGGGACCTTCTTATGAAGTTTTAGAAGTGAAAACTAATGTCTAGAATGTATATCAAAATTGTGTAACAATGATTGAGATGCAACTTTTATCTTTCTTGTTTTTAAACAATTTTAGATTATCGTTATTTTTTTGTATTGCAGAAGATTTGAACTCAACATTATGTAGATTTCACATATTTTCATAGCAACCAACTTAAAATTATGGGTTAAAAATATTCCATGCCTAAGTAAATCATGTGTAACTTGTATATTCTTGATATATATAATTAGATAAACCATAAATAAAAGCTCAATTTAACATTGTAAATAAATACATTATATATATATATATATATATATATATATATATATATATATATATATATATATATATATATATATATATATATATATATATATATATATATATATATATATATATATTACTTTAAAATAGATATGCTTGTTAATTACTTGATTTGTAATTACTAATGGTTAGGGCTCAATTTGTGTTAGGATTTAAAGGGTTAGTGCTAGGTTATGATTAGATTTGTGTTATGGCTAGGGTTAAGATCAAGGATTGAATATGATTAGGTTATGTATTACGTTTGTCTTTAGACTTAGAATTAGTGTTGGTTTTAGGAACGGGGTAAGGGTTAGAGTTGCAATTGCTTTTAGTCTTGATTTTTCAAATATTGTTAGTGTTACATTTAAGATTCTAGGTTTAGCATTGATTTTGTGATAGGGTTAAGTTTATGGTTGTATGATGAAGTTTGGATTGGAGTGGATCAATAAGAGGGAGGTTAAGATTAGGGATTGAATATGGTTAGGTTGAGGGGTTATGTTTACTGTTAGATTTAGAATTATTAGTTTTATGGTTGTATACTAGTATTATTTTTGTAAATAGATTTATTTAAGATAGATATGCTAGATAAGGGATCAAATAGGATAGATATGCTAGAATTAATGTTGGTTCTATGAATTGCACTAAAAATATTATGATACACTAGGACTAGCATTAGATACAACCTACTTTTCTCTTATTGCTTTCCCAATTCCTCCACAAGTCTTTGTAACACACACCTTGTAGTTCGTCAGTTAGTATTTATATCACTTACAAAATTTGAATCAATAGTAGTGTTGTGTTGTGTTGTAAAATACACACGCCCCATTGTAAATGGGGACCCCACTCTTTTTTTGCTTAGTTGCTTAGTTTGTTGCTTGGTAGTGTAGTAGGTGGTGTAGCTTAGTCTTGGCTTGGCAACAATCTTTTGAAGTCTCCAAGTTGGTGCAATAGGAAGTTTGAGCAATGTCTTAGAAGGTGCAAGCTATGTTCTTAGTTGCAAGTTGGGTGTAAGTTGGAAATGTGAATTGTTAGGTCTTGATCCAACACTTAATGAAATGTTGATTTGGTTCCTATTGATGTTTTGTAGCTTCAGTCAAATAAATACTATACTAGTGAAGATATGAATATATATATTTAGTATATATGACACACACACGCACACACGCGCGCGCGCGCACACACACACACACACACATATAATGTAAATATTAGGGAAATTAATGTAATACTCAAGATATATATATATATATATATATATAATGAGTAGACATGTCCCATGAAGGGATTTGTCTCTTCTTGGCTTATTCTCAATATAAATGAAAGAGATTGTTGGATTTGGAAAATACATACAATCAGATAGTGCTATTACATTTGCAATGATCCTAAAACCTTAACATGGTATCAGAGCCAAGTTGCAAATGTAAGAGAGTAGTTTGTTGATGGTGAATGTGTGACTGTTTCAGAAAATATAGTCTCAGTATGAGGACCATATCTCACAAATGCACCATTGGATTTTTCTGAATTTTGGATATGTTGGTGATAAACAAATTTAGAAGAATCTTACCAGAGTGATTAGAGAGAAAATGTCAGGTTCAAAAGTTATGACCGACTGTGTACGGGTCTATACAAAATCTGTAAAAGAGCGAGGTTCCTTCTTTAAAAGCCTAACTGCTTGAAGAGAGATCCGATCATATTGAACGTTGTTATAGTGTATAGAACCTTTGGATATGAAAGATAGGTCATGTGAAGAATTATGATAATGTTCAAGAATGACAACATCATTTTGTGAATTTGCATGATATTTTATATATAGGATCACCTTCAAGAATGACATACTTCAAATTTATAAAAGATAAGAATTTCATGTTTTATTAATGGACATTATTTTTGAGTTTTTAATTCATGCTATATTATTGGTTAGTAAAATCTTGTATGCTTCTATCATTGGTATTTCCGGCCAAGATAGTTTAGTGAGCTATTTGTAATCTCTCTCTGACATACCTTTAAGACAGAAGCACAAGATAATTGCATTCAAGGGAGAAAAAACTTAATTTTTGCAAACGAATTGATGATTGAGACCATATGTAGAGGGAGTTTGACATTTCAAAAGAAGACAAGAGGTTGATACAAGAACTTGAGATTCAGAGGGACCAGATAGAGGATATGGTTACATCAATTTTTGATAATCTTGGTCGTATTGATTTAGAGGGAGTAGTCCATACTGAGATGGATTCTCCGGTGATCAAGAAACTATAACAGTCAGAGGACTAAGAATCTTGAATTCCTTTTGGGCCTTGTGTAAATCATGAGGAAGTGACGAATTCCAAATGATTATCACTTGTATTTGTTAAAGTTATTGGAAGGTGACGATCTTATAATAACTTGATCTTCTATAATGATAGACATCTTATGATGGCTGAAACAAATCATGATAGATGATATATTGCATGGTGGATTGAGTTCCTTAAACATGCCATGATCTTCTATTGTGATAGACATCTTATGATGGATGAAACAGATCATGATAGATGATAGGAATGTTCCTATGGTAAGTGCACATTACCTATGGACATTTATTGAGTACTTAGTGGACATCATGAGACTTGATGTTGGTAGGCCATTACTCTGAGCACTTGGTGAATATCATGCGACTTGATATTCTGCAGGCCAATGCTCCCGATATCATGAGATGATATCTTTATAAACTTTTGAGTAGTTGGTGGACATCATGAGACTTAATGTTGGTAGGCCATTACTCTGAGCACTTTGTGAATATCAGGCGACTTGATATTTTGCAGGCCAATGCTCCCAATATTGTGAGATGATACCTTTATAAACTTTTGAGTACTTGGTGGGCATCATGAGACTTGATGTTGGTAGCCCATTACTCTGAGCAATTGGTGAATATCATTTGGCTTAGTATTCTGCAGGCCAATTCTCCCGATATCATGAGATGATATCTTTATAAACTTTTGAGTACTTGGTGGACATCATGAGACTTGATGTTAGTAGGCCATTACTCTGAGCACTTGGTGAATATCATGAGACTTGATATTCTATGGTCAATCCCCCCATTATCATGAGATGATATTCTTATGAATCTATGAGTTATGGTGAATATCATGCAGCTTGACATTCCTAGTCAAACCATATCTCTGATATCATGGTAATTGATATCTTCTAATCCTAGTCATGTGTTTAATCTTCCTTGGCTAAGAGGGACTGTTGATGTTTTGTAGCTTCAGTCAGATAAACACTATACTAGTGAAGATATGTATATATATATATTTAGTATATATGAGATGTGTGTGTGTGTGTGTGTGTGTGTGTGTATATATATATATATATATATATATATATATATATATATAAAATCATAATTATCATTATATTAATTACATAATAATGAATAGACATGTCCCATGAAGGGACATGTCTCTTCTTGGCTCATTCTCAATATAAATGAAGGAGATTGTTGCATTTGGAAAATGCATACAATTAGATAGTGCTATTATATTTGCAATGATCCTAAAACCTTAACAATTCCAAACGAATTTCCCCATAAGCATCAAACTTTTGATCTGCATTTGAGGGGTTTATTGGAAGACAATGAGAATTTCATTAACATTCCTCTCATTGTTTACTTGAATGAGGTTTCTTTCTAAACATGGGTCTAATTTTTGGTTTACACCTTGGATGTAATCTTAAGAAGAATGACAAATCCAATCTATATTTGAAGTGGTTGATCCAACTTAGCGCAAGAGGGACATGAATAGCTAGGGCGAAGGGCACTCTTAACTATCCAATCACCTTGCTGAGTAAACACAACGGAAGAAAACAACACGGAGAACAACACCAAGGAGAGAAGGACAAATAATATTTTATTGATTCATCCAATTATTCGCATACATGTCCGGTTGTGAGGCCTTCTAGGTTATGACGAACCAGATTTATGAAATTCCAACTTCCTCCTATCTTCTCTATCCCTTCTTCCCTACTTCCTTCCCTTACTTCCTCTACACCTAGACACCCCTATTTATACTTGCCAAAATGGCTTACAGAAGATTCTAGATCATTACATAATAGAAGGCCGACCTCAAAATGATTTGCACATGTCCCAAGACAAGATCCTTACATTAAATTGACAATCTAAATTAAATACATAAGTTAGCTCCAACTAAGAACCAATCACAAAAAAACTCGGTCAAAGAAGAACCGAGCATCAACAAACATCAGGTTCACTCAGCACAAGAAGGAACGCTCGGCCAACATTGGACAACTCGACACAAATAGGAACACTCAATAATAACTACAACTTGACACTTACTAGCAAAATGAACAAAGATGAGCAGGAAAGAAAGACAACCCATGATGCTCCTGCATCAGACAACCGGGGTTGAAAGAAATGATTCTCTTGAATCATTGAGATGTCACAACCCAAGATGAATCCAACTCAGATTGAGAAATCCATGTAGCATCTTCAACTAGTCTATTCTTCCACTTCACCAAATATTCATAGTAATCTTTTCCTCTTGTGATTTTACCAATCCTTTGATCCAATATCTGTTGAACCTCTTCAACATGCTTCTTAGGATAATCATTAGGTATAACAACTTCATCATCTGACTCATGATACTTATGAAAATCAACAATATTGAATATAGGAGATATATCCATGTCATCAGGTAACTCAACTTCATAAGCATTACCACTGACAAACTTCTCTAGAATTCTACAAGGACCAAACTTCTTCATTTTCAGCTTACTGTATGTTCCAATAGGAAATCTACCCTTCTTCAAGTGAACCATCACCTCATCACCAACTTCAAAAACATGATGTTTCCTAGACTTGTCAACATTTTCCTTATATTTCTAATAACTTTGTCCCAACTTCAACTTCACTTCCTCATGTAAAGACTTCATAAAATAAGCAAATACTTCCCCTTCAACACTTCTCTTTTCTTCACCAACAATATCCTTCAAATCTGATACTCCTCTAGGTTGCATTCCAATAAAAATCTCAAAAGGTGTTTTTCTTGTACTCCTATTCAGAGAATTATTATATGCAAACTCAGCTTGTGCCCATACCATATCCCAATTACTTGGCTTATCTCCAACCAAACATCTCAAAAAATTACCCAATCTTCTATTCACAACCTTTGTATATCCTTCTATCTGTGGATGGAATGTAGAACTAAACCTCAACTCAGTATCCATCTTTTTCCACAAAGTCCTACAAAAATAACCAACAAACCTGTGATCTTGGTTAGAGATAATACTTCTTGGTAATCCATGCAATCTAACAATCTCTTTGAAGAAAATCTCAGCAACACGCATTGCATCCGATGTCTTCTTACATGCTATGAAATGCCCCATCTTAGAAAATCTATCCACAACAACAAATATGGAATCATACCCTCTTGTTGTCTTAGGTAATCCAACAACAAAATCCATACTGATGTCACTCCAAGGTTTTTCAGGAACAAAAATAGGTGTATACAATCCAGTATTCTGACTTACTCCTTTTGCAGCTTGACAAATTCCAAAAATCCTTACAACTTTTGAACATCCTTATACATATGTGGTCAATAATAATTTTCCTTAAGCAAAATCAATGTCTTATCGATTCCAAAATGTCCAGCACAATGCTTTTCCTTAATCAAATTAATTCTCATGAAACTTTTTAGTATACACAACTAAATTCCTTTGAACAACATGCCTTCTTGAATGAAATACTCCTCAAGCTTACTCGATTGTTCTGATAGATTTGGTGCTCTGCACTCTCTCGACACCTCTAAAAAATCAGGGTCAGTATCATACATCTTCATCTCATGAAAACCAAGAACTACAACCTTCATATCAGTCAACAAAGAATGTCTTCTACTTAGTGCATCTGCAACTCGGTTAGTAACTCTACTCTTATGCTTGATCACAAATGTGAAACTCTGTAAATATTCAACCCACTTAATATGTGTCTTCTTCAACTTATGTTGACTTCCCAAATACTGCAAAGCTTTATGATCAGTATACAACATAAACTCCTTAGGAATCAAACAATGTCTCCACTTTTTCAAAGCTTGAAAAATAACATAAAACTCTTGATCATACACATAATACTTCTTTTTAGCATCATTCAACTTCTCACTAAAGAAAGCAATAGGTTTACCTTCTTGACTAAACACAACTCCTATTGCACTACCACTTACATCACACTCAACTTGAAATACCTTATTGAAATCAGGTAAAGCTAACACAGGTAACTCGAAAACCTTTTGTTTCAAAGTCTCAAAACTCTATCAGCTCCATGTGTCCACTTAAAATATTTTTTTTATCTCCTCTCATAGTCTCAGTCATAGTATTAAAAACATAACTAAAATTCTTAATGAACTTTATGTAGAAACTAGATAAACCATGAAAAGATCTTACCTCACTCACATTCTCAGGTGTAGGCCACTCCATAATTGATTTAACCTTCTTAGGGTCCATTTTCAAACCATCAGCCGAAATTACAAAACCCAAATACACAATCTCTTCTTGCATAAAGGAACACTTCTTCAAATTAATCAGTAGCTTCTCCTCTTTCAGTCTTTGCAACACTTGTCTAATATGATCAAAGTGTTCTTCCTTAGTCCTATTGAATATCATAATATCATCCAAATAAACAATCACAAACTTACCCAAAAATCTCTTGAGAACTTCATTCATCAACCTCATGAAAGTAGTAGGTGCATTAGTCAAACCAAAAGGCATAACCAACCACTCATAAAAACCATATTTTGTCTTAAAAGAAGTCTTCCATTCATCACCTTCTCTGATTCTGATTTGATGATAACCACTCTTCAAATCAATCTTGGTAAAATACTTTTCTCCACTCAAACAATCCATTATGTCATCCATCCTTGACATAGGAAACCTATACTTCACTATTATTTTGTTGATAGCTCTATAATTAGTAGACATTCTCTATTTTTCTTAGGTGCTAACACAACAGGTAGAATACATGGACTCAAACTTTCTCTGATCAAGCCTTTTTGCAACAACTCATGCACTTGTATGTTAAGTTCTTCATTCTTTGTGGGTGTCAATCTATATGGTGATTTATTCGGAAAACTAGCTCCAGGAATTAGATCCATACAATGACTAATACTTCTTACTGGTGGTAAACCATCAGGAATATCTTCTATAACAATCTCCTTGTATTCATTCAACAAGTTTTCAATTTCTGCTGGCATTCGATATCTACAGTCTTTTTTTGCTCGACCATTACTATTTTATGTTACTCGGCCATTACTACCACAACTCGGCCCCTTAGGAATTATAGAAAAACAGACTTGGTTCTTCTTCACATCTTTCTCAAATTGCTTCCCATTAACCATGCAAATTTTCATAGTAGTACAGTTTATCTCATCTGGAATCTCAATCAAAGGTAACAATGTTTTCTTTCTTCCATTCACCCAAAGAGCATATTGATTCAATCTACCATAATGCACAACATGTCTATCATACTACAAGAGTCTACCCAACAAAATATGACAAAAATCTATAGGCATAAAATCACACAGAACTTCATCAAAGTAATTTCCAATCTTGAATTTCACAATACATTGCTCACTTACCAACAATTTATACTTATCCTTGATCCATGAAATATGATAGGGTTGAGGGTGTCTCAACCTCTACAATTGTGACTTTGTAACCAGCTCCTCTGATGCTGAATTCACTGAATTGCCATTGTCCACAATCACTTTACAATATTTTATTGCTATCTTATACTTGGTCTTGAAAAGACTTCTCCTCAAGACAGGTTCTTCACCAACTCTTTTATTACACAAAGTTGTCCTTACCATCAAGTTTTCTCCAACCTCTGGTCCATTTGATGAACCCTCAAGATCCTCTTGTACCATAGCATTTCTAAAAATTTGTTCATTTCCATTAGAGTATCTACACTCAAAGGATCTATGCCCTTCTTTGCCACATCTAAAACAATTACCACTAAAACCACGTCTAGAATAAGAACTACCTTTTCCTCGGTATGAACTAGTACCTCCTCGGTAAGAACTATTACCTTTCCACTCGATCTTGCTTTTATCTTCAATTTTCCACTCAGATTTGCCCTTATCTTACACATAATTATCAGATCTACCACCTTCACCATAGGATCTACCTCAGCCTCTTTGGAATCTATAACCACTACCTCTCTGTCTTTGTCCATACTTCTTTGTCAAGATCCCTTCATCTTTCGAGGCATATTGATATGCTTCTTCCACACTATCCAATTTCACAAAACTTATTTCATCTTGAATTCTAGATCTCAATCCATTTAGGTACCTTGCAACTTTCTCAACCTCATCATCCACATGTCCAATCTATATAATTCCTCATTGTATTCCTTCATAGTCATGTCCTTTTGTCTAAGGTTTTGTATCTTTCTCAACAAGCTAACTTGGTAATCAACAGGAAGGAACTTCTTCTTCACCTTGTTCACCATTTTCAACCAGGTTCTGATCTTTTTCTTTCCTCTTCTTTGTCTATCAGTTTGAAAATGTTCCCACCACAGTGAGGCATGACCTTTCAACTTAGTGACCATAATTTTCACCTTCCTATTATCAGGAGTTCTTTCAAACTCAAAGAACTTTTCCATATCAGAGATCCAATCCAAAAAAACATTAGTATCCAACTTTCCATCATAAGGAATAACTTCAACATCATGCTTTGAATGTGCCCTAGTCGACACTCTCAACAATCTTTCCTCATCTTGATCTTCCTTAGGCTCTGGATTAGGGTTTGGTTGTTAGAAAGTAAAGTCCACTAAGATAACTGAGAGGGAGGGGTGTATCAGTTATCAGATAAATACAACTTTTATCACCTTTAACAGATTTCAACCATGTAAGAAATGTAATCAACAACCATAGAAAGATATACATACACAACAACACAATAATACAAGATATGTTAACTAGGGAACCTCTTCATCAAAGAGTAAACCCTGATGGGAATGATGCCCACAAAAGATGCACTAATATGAAAGTTTCTTGTGAGAGGATGGAATCTGTTATGAGCCTTATGAAATACATTCAATACATATGAATCTCTGTTATGAGACTTTGAATCTCAGTTACAAGATTCTAACCCGGTTAGGAGTTATGGAAGACATAAGGACCCACTGTCTAAATAGCTTCAAGGGAAAGATCACTAGACACACTGTCCAACCGATCTTTGTATTAATCAAAAGAATAATACCAAAATATTACTAACCTCAATAACTTATCACTTCTCCTCTGACTGTGCCAAACTGCACCAACTGCTTCATCAGATCTCAATACCAGATCTTTGTACTTTGCATATCCTCTTACAACAAGTATTGCTGAAATCCGCAATTCACTTTTACATACTACTATAAATTCTTACATTACAATAAGGAAAATATTCCTTCCTTTATACCACACTCAAATAATTACAAATGAGTCGACATACAAATTACAAAATAAAATCTTCCACACGTTACATAATATTTCATAATTACATAAAACTGTCAGCTTCCAATTAAGATAATTCTTCACTCATGTGACCTCTGACCTTGCTATCATGTCCACGTCACAATCATCAAGTCTTCATCATCTGTACAACCTTGCATGCTCAGATTCTATCCCGATTAGGAGATATCATCCGATTTCCACAAACCGCTTCTCATGAACATTGCCTGAATACTGCTTCCACTGAATTACACATAATTGTCATGAATAGATGAATTTCCATATGCGCTCTTAATCACGATCTTAGGAAACATCATAGATTAAGTTGTCAACTCCGCATAGCTTGATCTTCAATATCCCATGTGCGCTAATACAATTAGTGTCTTCTTCTCTACTAATCTTCAATAGATCACTGTGTGGACATCAATGACAATCACAGTCATGAATGCAACAAAAACAGCTGTAGAATGGATGCGAATACTCCCCCATAGGATATATTTAGCATTCATTCCTAACAATATCCCCCATTGGCATTGATGGCAACATAGATGAAAAAACATCCAAGTTCCATGAATACCAACATTGCAACACTGCTGCTCTGAAATGTTTTCAAATCCTCTTCATCAATCAAATCTTGCTTCATTTTCCTGTTCAATTCTTTTAGTTTTCCATTTTATATTGATTGTATCCTTCTCCCTCAAATTCTCTTCAATAGATGATTTTTCATGTATCCTTCTTCCCCATTGACATCAATTACAAATGCTATATCACTATGTCAACAACAACTTCAATGTCGAAAGACACTTTTCAGAAAATACATTCACTAGAGTCCTTATGCTCAGCTCAGAAACACATACTCCCCCATAGATGAAGTACCAGCATCCAGTCCAGAAAAAGATAAGGCTCATATACCACCGGACTAATGCAACAATCTGCATCACTTCTCAAAAGTAGGCTGGGGCATAACCCCAAGCATACCTTTTAGATACTAAAATGTATCCTTAAGTAAAGGTTTTGTAAATATATCTGTAATCTTCTCTTTTGTACTTATGTACTCAAGTCTGACTTCATTCTCTGTAACTTTCTCTCTCACTACATGATACTTTATTTCTATATGTTTTGTCTTAGAATGTAGTACTAGATTCTTAGACATACTAATTGTACTGGTGTTATCACAATGTATAACAATAGGCTTATCAAATTTTATTCCAATATCCTTCAACATTTGTTTCATCCATATTATTTGATTACAATTGTTTGCTGCTGTCACATATTCTGCTTCTGTTGTACTCTGTGAAATACAATTTTGTTTCTTGCTTAGCCAAGAAACCAATCTTCCTCCAAGGAAAAATGCTCCACCACTTGTACTCTTTTTGATATCAACACTGCCTCCCCAATTTGTATCTGTATATGCACATAGGGTAAAGTCATCAGATTTTTCATACCACAATCCATATTCAATTGTGCCTCTTAGATACCTCAGTATCCTTTTTATTGTTGTGTAGTGTGATTCTCTAGGATCAGCTTGAAATCTTGCAACAATTCCAACTGCATGTGATATGTCTGGTCTTGTATGAGTTAAATATTGCAATCCTCCAATCATAGATCTGTACTTCTTCTATTCAACTGCAGGAGTCTCATCTGTGCTAGATAACTTGTGTCCAGTTACCATAGGTGTTCCAAATGGTTTGTAGTTCTCCATTCTAAATCTCTTCAGTAAGTCATTCAAGTACTTTGTTTGACATAAGAAGATACCATTTTGTTCAGGTGTTCTAGGGGATGAAAACTGTCTCTTAATGTCATTCACTTCACAAAAAGTGTTAAATTATTTTGAAGTAAATTCTCCACCTCTATCTGATCTCACACATTTAATCTTCATTCCAGATTCATTCTCAACTTTGTTCTTAATTACTCTAAACCTATCAAATGCCTCAAGCTTTTCTTTAAGAAATGCAACCCACATCATTCTTGTAAAATCATCAACAAGAATCATAAAATACCTTTCACCATAGAATCCTCTAGTCCTTGTGGGACTGCTCAAGTCTGTATGAACAATTTCCAACTTCTCTACTATTGTAAACTTCTTTCTAGGAAATCAACTTCTCTTCTGTTTAGCGATAACATATTCCTTGTAAATCATGTTAGTAGGTTTCATAATTTTAGGCAAATTTCTTACTGTAAGTGTAGTACTTACTTTCACAATATTATCAAAGTTTATATGACAAAATCTTATGTGCCATATTCAACTGTCATCAATATTAGTAATCAAGCATGTCATCTCGGTAGGATTCAACTAAAGTATGTATTACCTCTAGTTCTTGATCCAATACCAATCAAATTAGCATCCTTGTCTTTGATTACACAAGTTGTCTCAGTAAACCAAACTTGATATCCCTTATCAACTATCTATCCAACACTCAAAAGATTATGTTTCAATCCATCCACAAAGTAAACATCATCAGTGTTAGTCTTTCCATCAAGAGTAATAGATCATATTCCTTTGATCAAACACGGTGCATTGTTTCCAACTCTAACAATTCCTCCATCATAATTGTTAAACTTTATAAATTTCTTCATGTCTCCAGTCATATGATGTGAACAACTACTATCTATAATCCAATCAAATTTCTTTTCTACTTGAGAAACTAAAGCTTATTATTCCTTAACTTCTATTTCAGGGTTTTCTTCTTTTATTGCTACAAATCTTATCTCATCATTCTCATTATCACTTTCACTTAGATATTTCTCCATACTAGCTTCAAATTATTCATCATTAGCATAGTAACATTCTTTAGATCTTCTAGGTTTAAAGTTCTTTCTATACTTCTTTACTCTCTTAGGACATTTAGCTGCAAAATGACCATATTCTTGACAAGTCCAACATTTAAAATTTTTCTTACCATTTGGTTCTCTTTTCACAAGCAAGGAAATTCCTTCTTCAATCTTCCTGTCTTCTTCATTCCTGGATCTGCTGCCATTAGCATAATCTCCTCTTACACTAATGCTTATTGACAAAGTAGAGTGAATACTAAGTGCGTTGAATGTTGTCTCCATTCTAGGTAGATCTCTTGATTGTCTCAAGTTCATCGCTGCTGCTTCTAGTCTTCCAAGAAGGGTTTCTCTAGTGAAGTTCTCAGTACAAGGTGTAACTTGCTCAATCATCTACGCTATCTTCTTAAATGCAGGAGTCAATGTCCTTAGAATTTTCCATATCACTTCATTCTCTATCTTGATTCCTTCACAAGATTTTATACCTGCAAGAATTTTTGACATTCTACCAATATAGCTTCTAACAGATTCATCTTCCATTATTCTTATATCTTCAAATGCACATATCCAACTATGTAATATGACTTTCTTTGCATGTTCATCACCTTCAAAAGTAGATTGTAAAGCTAACCAAATTTCATGAGATATTTTTAGATATCTTACCTAACTGTACTCATTTTCTGGAAGGGCTGACAAGAGTGCTTTTCTGGCAAGTATGTTACACATGAATAGATCTCTCTCCTCATTAGTACATTCTTCAATTTTGTCTTCATCAATGATAGTCTTCTTGTTCTTTGTGATTAACTAGTATCCTAGTCCTAAACAAAGCAAATGTGTCTTCATCTTTTCTTTCCATTTGTCAAAATTTACTCCATCAAACTTAGGGCTTTCTTTCCTGAAATGACTCACCATGGATCTCCTTAAGTTGTTAAACTTTTCCTTCAAGGACTTGCTGCTCTAATACCGATTGTTAGATAGTAAAGTCCACCAAGATAACTAAGAGGGGAGGGGGGTGAAACAGTTATTAGATAAATACAAATTTTATCACCTTTAAAAAATTTCAACCATGTAAGCAATGTAATCAACAACCATAGAAAGATACACACACAGAACAACACAATAACACAAGATGTGTTAACTAGGGAACCTCTTGATCAAAGAGTAAACCCCGATGGGAATGATGCCCACAAAAGATGCACTAATATGAAAGTTCCTTGTGAGAGGATGGAAACTATTAGGAGCCTTATGAAATACATTTAGTACATATGAATCTCTGTTAGAAGACTTTGAATCCTAGTTACAAGATTCTAACCCGGTTAGGAGTTATGGAAGACATAAGGACCTAGTGTCCAAATAGCTTCAAGGGAAAGATCACTGAACACACTGTCCAACTAATCTTTGTATTACTCAATAGAATAATACCAAAAGATTACTGACCTCAACAATTTATCACTTCTCCTCTAACTGTGCCGAATCGCACCAACTGCTTCATCAGATCTCAATACTAGGTCTCTGTACTTCACATATCCTCTTACAACAAGTATTGCTCAAATCTGCAATTCACTTTTACATACTACTACAAATTATTACATTAAAATAAGGAAATATTACTTCCTTTATACCACACTCAAATAATTACAAATGATTCGGCATACAAATTACAAAATAAAATCTTCCACGCGTTACATAATATTTCATAATTACATAAAATTGTCGGCTTCCAATTAAGATAATTCTTCACTCATGTGACCTCTAACCTTGCTATCATGTCCACATCACAATCATCAAGTCTTCATCATCTGTACAACCTTGCATGCTCAGATTCTATCCCGATTAGGAGATATCATCCGATTTCCACAAACTGCTTCTCAGGAACACTGCCTAAATACTACTTCCACTGAATTACACATAACTATCATGAATAGATGAATTTCTGTATGCACTCTCAACCACAATCTTAGGAAACATCATATATTAAGTCCTCAACTCTGCATAGCTTGATCTTCAATATCCCACGTGCGCTAATACAAACACTGTCTGCTTCTCTGCTAATCTTCAGTAGATCACTGTGTTGACATCAATGACAATCACAGTCATGAATGTAACAAAAAATGCTACATAATGGCTATGAATACTCCTCCATAGGATATATTCAGCATTCATTCCTAACATTGGTTCCATTTCTTCATCATCACTCACATCATTAAGATGTGCTCCTCTCGTCTAGACTCTCTGCACAGTATCTAATCTAGTTGCAATTTGTCTTAACATGTCCATTATTGCATTATCAATATTTCCTCTACCTTGAACCATCTTGACAAATAGGCTCCTGCAAGATCGTAGCCCTCTATAAGTTATAGGTCAAATCCGTAGATCTTCCACCCTACAACCAAATCCAACTTAGGGTTCTACATGATCCAATCTCCTCAGGGGAAAACTCAACGCTCTGATACCACCTGGCGTAAGAGGGATGTGAGTAGCTAGGTCCAAGGGCACTCCTAACTATCCAACTACCTTGCTGAGTAAACACAACAGGAGAAAACAACACCAAGGAGAGAAGGAAAAACAATATTTTATTGATTCATTCAATTATCCGCATACATGCCCGACTGTGAGGCCTTCCAGGTTATGGCCAACCAGATTTATGAAATTCCAAATTCCTCCTATCTTCTCTATCCCTTCTGTCCTACTTCCTTCCCTTACTTCCTCTACACCTAGACACCCCTATTTATACTTGCCAAAACAACTTACAGAAGATTCTAGATCATTACATAATAGAAGGAAGACCTCAAAACAGTCTGCACATGTCCCAAGACAAGATACTTACATTAAATTTACAATCTAAATTAAATACATAAGTTGGCTCCAACTAAGAACCAATCACAGACAAAATTGGTCAAAGAAGAACCGAGCATCAACAAATATCAGGTTCACTCAGCACAGGAAGGAACGCTCGACCAACACTAGACAACTTGACACAAACAAGAATGCTCGACAATAACTGTAACTCAACACTTACTGGCTGAATGAACAAAGATGAGCAGGAAAGCAAGACAACCCAGGATGCTCTTGCATCACAACCAATGTGAAACTTGGATTTGTTGTTAAATGCATTGATAATGGACATGAAATCTTTGATTTGACTTGATGAAAATCAAAGGTTTGTTTAAGTCTAATTTGCAAATCAGTAAGAAGGTTTGAAATAATGAAAATAACCAAGTGGTGTTACAGATTCAACTTGATTCTCTCATGACTAACTTACAACTTTCAAACAACAAAGGAAAATTTCAATCAATGAAGGCAATTTGGGTGAAGAAATGAAGAATTCCAACTTGAAGTACTCATGCAAAACCAAGAGTAAGCCTCAAGATGAGTTGAGAACCTAAATTTTGCATGGTGAAATTCCAATACTTGGGAATTTATGAAATCACCTCAATCTAGAAATTCCAAGACATGTTTGAAATTTGACCTGATTTGGGACACATTTCCAAGCTAAGTTGGATATTCGACTTGACTTGGAATTAATTTCCAAATGTACCTTGAAACCTAACTTAAACAAGAAGTGAGAAACCTTGAAATAGAGGGTGCATTCTAGGTGTGGTTTAGAAATTTCAAGCATGTTTGGTCTCTAACATCATACCTTTAGCAAGCATGGTGAGGAATCAATTGAGTCATGAACAAACATTGAATGAAATCATGCCAAAATAGAAATCTGATTTGCATCTGGAAAAGGTAATCAAAGAGACATGGGAAAATTTAATCTTTTCATGATGAAACCTGGAAAAAGCATAACAAGTTTTCCATCACTCAGTAAATTTTTAAAATCAACCTCAATAGTGAATTTCCAAGCTAGGTCAAATTTTGACCTAACTTGGAAGAAAATTCCAACCAAGGTTGGAATTTTGACCTTTGTTGGAATAAATGTCCAATGCCATGCCAAAATATAACTACATTGAGGATGAAAATTCAAGGAGAAAGTTATAATCTGGACATAATTATGAGATTTTTTTAGCAAGCTTACAAGGGCATCTAATCTCAATCATCCTATTTAGGTAGGTATCAAGTTCTCAACATTGTAAGGAGATAATCAAAGACCCGAGATCATGAAACATAATCTACCTTTGGAGATTTTATCCTAGGAATGACAAGAATTCAAATTAAAATGGAAATCCAATTTGCATTGAGAAGCGGAATACAAGGAAATCAATGAACAAAATCTGAAATCATTATGGTGAGGCGTTTGACACTTAGAAGATGTTTTAAGAACCTCTTGGAAAAATTCCAAGGTCATAATTTTGACCTCACTTGGAACAAAATTCCAAAGGGGGTCGAATTTATAGCCTCCCTTTGAATTTATTTTCATGCCTTCATCAAATTCTCCTAGCCTCATCAAGTATTTTTCAAGCCCACAAACCAAAATTGACTACTAAAATAGAACATTTGAATGATGCTTTGGAAAATATAGGTGGTTTGATGAGGAAATTCAAATATTTGACATGAGGAATTAATATCATTCAATCAAATATGCATTTTCTAGGACAACAAATGAGCAATTATGGAGAAAATTCAAATTGAAAGTGATAAATCTGAGTTAGTTGTGTGATGAAATTGACTTGTCATTGAATTTGCAAATTAAAATTAGAAATTGACATGGCGAGTCTCCCATACTTCGACAAATTTTGAATGAACCTAATTGGAAAATTCCAAGAGAGGTCCAAGAGAGGTCATAACTCTGACCTCCCTTGAAACAAAATTCCAAGCTAGGTCTGATTTCTGACCTCTATTGGAATTTATTTCCAAGCCATCATCAATTTTTTGCCCAACCTCATCAAGCGCTTTTCAAACTCAAAACCCAAATTTAACATTTGTACTAGCAAAATCTGAATGGTGCAATGAAGAAATCTGGGCGATTTCATAATAAGTTCAAGTGTTTCGAATCAGATATGAATCAACTTTTTCAAAGCAAAAAACCTAACAATTGAAAGGGTATTCAATTTTCATATGTAAAATTTGAGCTTGCAAAGATGAAAGGTGAATTGTTTTTTCTTAAGCGTAGAACTTTGCAAGTTTCAAAAGTTCCAAATGAGGTTGAAATTCTGACCTTCCTTGGAACAAAATTTCAAAGGGGGTCAGAATTCCAACCACCCTTAGAATTCAATTCCAAATGTAATCACTCAAAAATGGTCTAGTAAACCTTGAGCTCCACTCTAACATTAAAATTATAAATACTAGACTAAATCTTGTGCTTAATCAATTTTACATATTTATTTAATCTTTTAATTCTTGATCAAATCATCATTTTATCATTTATTTGATTATATCCTAAAGTTTGACCACTTTATCCTAAGTTTTATTTAATTAAGAGAACATTCTCCCTTTTAATTAAATAAAAAACTTTTGAATTAAATAATAAAATCACTTTATCCTAAGCCACATTTGATTAAAAGAACATGTCTCCTTTTATTTAAATAAAAATCCCTTTTAATTAAATCAAAAACCCCTTTTAATCAAATAATGGAAACCACTTTGTTAAAAATAATAAATTAAAAATAAAAAGAAAAGTGCACTTTCTAATGAGATATGACTTTTGAAAAAGGCTTTCGCCTCTTTATCTCAACCACTCATTATTTTGCCTCTTAATCATGTCCATTGATTTTGCCTCTTGAGAATAATGAGAACATGGATCAACCAAGATTTAATCTTTGCCATTGCTCATTTCTTTCTGCCTCTTAATCTTGATTGTCCATTCATTTCTAAATTCATTTAGAAGGAGACTCTCTCCTCATTCTTGAGATCCCATCCTCATAGCATTCTTAACTTCTTGAGATCTTGAAATATTATTGCAGGTTCTTGGAGTCTTGACATCTTAGCATCTTGGAATGTTGGAGTCTTGCAATCTTTGCATCTTAGAACTATGACATTCTTAAATCTTTCATATTGAAGCATTACATCATCATTTCCATTTTCTTTCTTGCATCTAGCTTAATCCATCTAGCTTAGATCTACTTTTCTTGCATTCTTGCATATGATTTTAGCTTAGATCTTCCATCTAGCTTAGATCTAATTTTCTTTCATTCTTGCATATCATTTTAGCTTAGATCTTGTATCTCATCTTAGATCTACTTTGCATTATCATTTGAATCTTCCATTCTATAGTGCACCTTGCAATGATATTTCTTAAAGGTTCATTTGAGAGACACCATTCATAATATCTACATGGTTCTTGCACATCATGGATAGGAAGCTATAAGCCACTTCTTGAGATCTCCTTTTTCATGGATTCCATTAAGTGTAATAGTTTATAGAAGTGACCTCACTTTTTGGTACACACCAAACACTCTAATAAATCTGCTCTATAATGGAAATAATTGCAAACCATGCAAATTGCTAAGGCAAGCCGACTAAAAGGAGGGAAACAAGTTACTAACCCAATGCAATTAGAACGAGTTGGTCATAAGAAAATTAGAATTTGGTTGGATTTCAAAGCAAGGTCGACTAGGAAATGATTAAAGAAAATTACAATTAAATTAAACCCTTAAGGCTAGGTCGGCCCATATTAATTTCCAATGGACATGTCTTTTGGCTATCAAGGACTATAAAGAAGATTGCAATCCTTCAATTCAAATAATCAAACTATTTCACCAAAACAAGAGAAGAGAAAATCTGGTGAGGTGCAAAAATCATAAATTGGGAGTTAGAAACTAGATAACCTTTTTCATTCAACAAAGATCAAACTTGTTGGAGATTGGAAAATAAAAGTTGAAAATGAAGAGGATCTCTTAGCTAAAACCTAGTGGTGTGAATTCTTGCAGACTTAAGCCTTTTGACAACCCAAATTTCTTCGAAGTTTAAATTAAGGTTGAGTGCAAAATTAGTATTTCCTAGACTGAAATTAAGCATTTTCCATATTTGACATGATTCCAGGATCCAATTGAAGATCTAGTCAATTTTGTCATGAAAATGTTTTAAGTTCTTCCATATTGCTTTTAGTTTCATAACTTTGATTTGATGTGTCTTCTTTATTTTTTGGTTTGATGTAAGGAGTCATGCAATGAAATGAAGGAGAGTTAGAGGAAAATGAGGATCCATTGGAACATCAAGGATACATGGATTAAGAAGCTCTAGTGAAAGATTACTTTCAACATGAAGATGACAAATAAGATGATGTTCAAGGTCAAGCCTCTTCATGTGCAAGGATGATTACAACACCAAGGTCAACATAGGAGCATCAACAAGGAATTTGCAAGTCATTCATCAATCTAGCAAGAAGGTTTAAGGTTGGAAATTAAGATAATTAATGGAGGTGGAAGTGCGACAAACAACAAGGAAAATTATTATGAGATTACTTGCTTATATTCTGCCTTGTGAAATGATTCAATGTCCCATAACAAAGGCATCATTGATAAAATGATCGATGTTGTATATCTATTTTTTTTTGGAAACCTCAACCAAGGGTAATGGTCGAATTGAAAATATACACATCTCATGGAATAAGGAAAGTTAAGAAGCAAACAAGTTTGAAGACAAAATGATCACAAGGGAAGATGAGAGTTGACAAGTTCAAGTCATCAAGAAAGATCAAGGCCAAGTCATGAACATGAGTATCATTTTAAGTACAAGTTCAAGAACATCTAAACGAGAAGATTTCTAATATTTGGAGGATGAAGAAGTAGAGTTGAAAAAAAGATCACAAGATAAACATGTTGAGGTGGTGCCCGAGTATCTTCAACCAATGAGAGGACTCCAAATCACATGTCCAAGATCATCTAATCAAGTTATTCCAAGTGACATGTGGAATGTGTTTAATGTATTTCTCCATAGAGTTTTCTCATTTGTCCATCCTCAAAAGGATATGTATTCAATACAATGTAATTTTCTCATTGGTCAATATTTAATGTTTGTAGGTGGTAGTTAAGGTAAGCCCTAATTAAGGTTATTTTAGATAATCTAGATCATTGATCTTGAATATCTCTGAGCCATCCATTGTACTTGGGGTATCTATTTAAGGCTTGCACAAATTATTTGTAAAGGAGAGACTTGATGAAATTTTTGGTAAAATATTGCCAAAGTAATTGCAAATTCATTGTTGAAGGCATCATTAATTACTTGTGTTATTTTGGAGTGGTGTATGGTTTCCTACTTTTCACTTAGAATGGGATTTGTTTACGTTAATTAGAGTTTGTTTAATTTAAGTAGATGAATGGAAGAAGTTATTGTTGATTCATGGTGAAACCTAAGTTCATACCTTTTGGTACTTGTTCATTGCAAGTGTAGACATGTAAAAATTATCCTATTATTTATCAATTTTTCCATTAATCAAGTGGATCAATTATTTAATAATCCCATCTTCTATTATAATAAACCTATCTTTCATCATACTATTATTCATCTTTATATCACTATCATATTTCTCCATTTATTCATTAAATCCATTAATTGATATTTATTCCATTATCATTTTCTTAAATCCCTCTCATATCCACTTCATCATTTATTTATAATATCCCACCTCTAGCAATTACATCCATTTAATGCATGTGGGACAAGCCTATTTACAATCCCATATCCATTTTTTTTATCCCACATCCATCTTGATATGAGATTCCATCGCGAGGACATCTATGTAAACAACTCCCCTTCTTATTTCTCATCATTCATTCTTGCTTGCATTCATCCATTACTTGCAATCCAAAATCACATGCATATCATTTTGTATTTAGTTTTAGCATCCATCCTAGCTTTCATCCATCGTTTTGCATTCAACCTTTCTTGCATTCTAGTTTTCTTGAGATCATCCTTGCATATTCATCTTGTGATCATTTATCTTTGAATCTTTGGTCTTCATAACTTCTTGTGTGTGTGCTTCTGAGAGAATCTGTATTCAAACATGAGATCTTGTTAGATAGAAGGGCAATGGAGTGAGGTCTCTCTTTGAATGCATGTGTCTGTTTTTATCTATTTTATGCTTTGCATGCATGTTTATTAGAATGTCTCCTTTGTTGGATGTTGGAATGATCTGAAAAGAATGAATCTTTATTCCCTTCATCTACATCTAGCATGCCTAGTGGGACCAAATTGTAGGATTTCAAAGATTTGGACATATCTTTCAAATTGACTTAAAATTTAATATAAAATTTTTACTTGATTTGGGCAATGATATCAGGATCCTACAGTCCACAAATTAGATTTTTTTATCGTTTCTAAGTGATATAGATTATTTTTATGGGTTTTCATTAAAAATTAATTCTAGGCACAAATCAGTGACTTTTTCATAAAAAGTTACATTTATGGAAAGGTCTTAAAATTCTAAAGGGTGTATATTCTTTGTGTTTTTAATTTTGATGAACAATAAATTTTGAAAATTGGATCTTTAAAATTGGTTTGTTTTGATAAGTTGGCTCCCTAGGGCACAAATCAAAGAATTTTTTAAATTCTTACATTTTTGGAAAGGTCTTTGATTTTTAGCAGGGGTTTATTCTTTGCAAGTTTTTTTGGGGGGGCTAAATTTATAGCAAAGCAAATGGATCTTCTTGATTAGGTCAAAAGCACAAAAAAATAAATTTGTGATTTGGTCATGAGTTTGCATTTTTCTTGCACATATTTCAAAGCATCGTAAAATCATTTTATTTCTTTTGAGAGGGATCATCAACATTTTTCTTAGATTTAGTTGGTCTTTTGCTAATTAGATTAGATTTTAATTTTTTGTTAAATTTGTTTTATTAACATTGTTAGTGCATTGATTAACTTTGTTAATGTTTGCTTGATTTACGCATTGCATAAGCGTCAACGATGACAAATCGGGCTACATAACTAATAAGTTTCATACATCGTGTTTCCATGTGTGTTGCATAAGCGATGGTGTCAGACCCTTTCTCATTTAGATATTTGCATGCTCATTTTCTATTTCATGTTATTGTAATGAATGAGTTGGAGCAGATACCCCCTACTCAAACATTTAGTAATCATTAAAATGTGGGTTTGAGTAGCATTTTTCAGTAGGCTTTTTGAGACTAACCATCTTTTGGCGGACTAATGGGTTTTGTAGGATGTTCATGTTTGTAAAAGAATTTGATTTAAAAATTACTAATGATATTTGATGTAGGACATTTGGCGAAGCCTATGTTTTGAAAACTACTAATGATGTTTGATGCAGGGTACAATGAATGTGATTCTTGAAATTGATTGTCCAATTTTAGCATAGATCCCACTTCAATTGGTGCACTAAAATGAGCCCAAGTGTTTGATGTGTTTGGTACATTAGGAACATTTGTGTCTCATAAGGTAGAATAAATGTACCCTCCCCCTTGCCTTCGTAGATTTTGGGTGTAAGAGAAATTTGTTCTATCTTTTAGCAGGGCTACCTCCTAAGATTCCCTTAAGGCCAGGTGAGAGGGAATAACCCAAATGGTAACAAAATAAATCCAAGCTATTCCAAGCCTATATATAAGAAATATGGTTGTGATTAATGTCATAATCAACCAGTGTGACTTCGTCATGCTAACATAAGTCTCCCTTAGTATTTTCGTGATATGTTAAAATCCTTCATTGCAAGACATGAAACACCTTGTTTTGAAAGGACTAGGAGGCTCCTTAATTAGGTGAACAAATTTAATTATGGACACCTAAATGGATGGCCTTAGTAAAAATCTAATTGTTGTAAAACCAAAATCCTTCTATTTTTTGGTGTAGGAGGTCCCTACCCTCCAAAGTTGTCCCACATTCTCGCGGTTCTTAGAAGAGATACCAGTTCCTTAGGAGGTGATGACCCAAGGAATTCAAAGTTTTGTGTTCTTGAGAAGTGATTTCCATGGAGGGGATCCAATGATATCGAACTTATAAGTTATCCACTCCGAATAAGTGCGGTTCAAATTTATCTGTAGTGGGAATCCAACAAATATTGTCTCACCCAGCCTAAAAAAGACCATTTGCATTATTCTCCAAGACAACGAGACACTTCTTCCAAAGGGACATGCATTTCAAAGTATCCAACAGATAGAAAGTTTACACCTTTGGGACAATATTATGAATCAACTTTAAAGGAGTTTCTTGAGCATAATCATATCGCATTTCCTAAAGTGACCTCATGTAGACTTAAATTTTTGAGTAACTGTTGTGAATATTATAGAAATAACAAGTATACAACTTCAAGTTGCATGGATTTGAAACATAATATATAGGACCTTCTTGATGATGGTATAATTGAAGTTGAAAATCCTAAATGGCTCATCTAAAGAAGAAAAAGACACTCTTCCAAAGAATGATCAAAATCATGAACCCATGTATAGAAATGGCCTCCATCTCTACCACCACTATGTCATATCTTAAGGATTCCAAACAAAATACATAATCTCCATAAAGAAATGAACCTAATGATAACACCCTTCATTTTGACCCTCAAGGGCTATATCCAAAACAAATCCAAGCTAATACAAATAGCTCCTATGCTTCCAAAATGCTAGATCCTATGCCATCACGTGCTTATATCCCAATCATATCCACTCCTAAGAGTCTTATTCAAAATGATCCCCCACCATGCCAAAACATTGAAACCCTACTAGAATCTCCAATGCATATCCAAACTCCTACCTCGCCCTTAGAAGTGGCTCCTTGTCAAGAGGATAATCCAAACAATGAAGAAACAAGTCCTAAAGATCAAAATTAAGATACTAAAACACTCCAACTTCCTCCAAATTTTGACCAAGATCCTATATCTCAAGAATATCATGATGATTGATTCATAAATTTTCACTTATTCCATGATGATCCCTCCCCATCTCAAGAGAAATTTTTCCTTCCAAGTTCCTTTCCTAATCCACCTCCTAAGAAACATCATGATACCCCTTCCATCATATCCAATGAGCCTATTGAAAATACAATGCAAAACACCTTTTTAAAGGTCAGTCCAATGATCCTCCTCCATGTTAAGATCAAAGTACCCCTTCATCTCCATGTCATAATCCTCCATACCTACCTCAAGAACCCTTCATTTTCTCTAATCCCCTTTATGATTCTAATCCTTCTCAAGATTCTATCACTCTTAAAGCTACCATCACTCCTATCAAAACTAGTAATAAACCCCTTGATCTAAAATAAAATTATAATGATGATGGCCTTGGATACATATCTCACACTCAAGATGTTGATATCCCTTGGACATGTTATATTCCTCCATTCAAATGTAAGAATATGCCTTCCTCATCCTCCAAATCCATTTTGGGTCCCTATATCCCAAAACTTAAATCTTCATCCCTTCCATCTATCTTGGGTCCTTACGTCCCTCCATCCTCATACTCTATCATAAGTCAAGGTCAAAAAAGGCGCACACCCTTGAATACCTTCCAATTGTCTATCTACATGAACACATCTAAAAGACCTCCATACTCTCCATATCCATCCATGACTCCCAATTCCTTTGGAAGTAACTGGGATACCAATCACAGAATGCATAAATCCACATGCATTCAAGGATCAACATGTCGGATCTAATTGACATGTCAAAACAAAGAAACATTAGATCCAAAAGAAAAAAGAGAAATCAATATCAAAAACTTTGTGGATTCCTAAATCCCTTGTTGATGAAATGTGCTCTAAAGAATCACAAGGACAAGAAAAATCAAAAGTCACATGGATTTTGAAGTCACTCATCGAAGAATTCCATATTAAATAAAAATCAAAGTTGGCATTCAAGTTGCTTAATCCCAAGGCTTCCTTTAAATCTCCATCTAAACATCTTTCAACCCCTTATTCTATTTTGGGTCCTCATGTCTCAAAATACACATATTTTTGTCCATCAATACATCACACTCCAAAATCCACATTTCCTCCATTACTTCACTACTCTTCAAGGTGTGTGCCAATGTTAACCTTGTCACCCTTTCCATTTAATCCTACACAAGTCTTCCAATACCCCATCTATTATTCGACTCGTATGTTCTATCCTTCCACCCCCCTTATCCAATCCTTTGCATAAAGCCTTACCATCTAATATTGTATCCATTGTTTCATATACCTTTACCATCACATTATCAACATCTTCGAGCATACCTTGAATGACCATAGTATATTATAGAAAATATTTAAATGGAAACTATCCAAAGAACAAGATGCTTGAGTCCTTCACTTCATATCATTTATCTGTTATCTTCTACAAAAAGTCAAAAAATAAAACAATGCAAAAAAAAAAGTGAAAAAAAAGTAATGAGAAATAAATTTGCTCATGTGTGAAAACCACCTCGATGACACCTTTGGAAAGTACCATGATAAAAACTCAACAAATAGGTGTCATGTGTAAGCCATTATCCTTTTGTACTCTACACTTGGGGAAAATTCCAGACATGCTATCTTATCCTCCATATTCTTTTTATATCTCTCATCCACCATAATCCCTTGTTTATCCTATCTACATCCATATCCCCTTTTACACCTTTGATTTTGACAAGGTTGAGGATCTTACCGAGTATCACACGTCTTATTTCTTTATCCTTATATGTGCCCTCGGTCCCTACCCCTTATCTTATTCTTTCCTTCCTCCATCATTTCTTACCACCTTTGATCTTGGTCATGCTATCTCTATCCTATCCATATTGACCCCTTGGTCTTGATCAAAACTAAGAACATAAAATGCACAAATATATTCTCAAAATCCTCTTGACATGTGCATTCCTTTGGACCACATGCCCTTCATTTCATTTCATCGCCTTATATCAATGCACCCTTTCAATGATTTACATTTCCATATGCTAACTCCTAGCTTGGATAACCGTAACGAGATAGTCCTTGAAATCACTTACGCTTCCTCTATCATTTTCTTATCTATTTTTTCCCATCATTTTTATCATTCCCCTCATAACACCATATACCATGCTAGACGTCAACGAAAAAAAAATGTAATATTGCTTGATAATCAGTGGTCAAATAATCGTTAAAAAATCCTTAAAATGATAAAATGTCCTAAAAAAATCCTAACAAAAAAATGTCCTAAAAAATCCTGAAAAGCCTTGAAAAAATCTAAAAACATCTAATAAATATTGTGGAGACACAAACACTTTGACTGAGCATGTGACTTTGAAATCTAACGAAATCATGACTAGACAAGACTACGATCGAGAAAACATAACATCATCCTATCAACCTACCAAATCAAGTACATGAACTATGACAAGAATCACTTTTGCATGAAGTAGGATGGCTATTTGTTTGATGTCTTTGATGGTTTTGATTTTATTTTATGGTGATGTGCCTTTTAGATTTTCTAGGATATCATTGACTAGAGATTTTATCTCCAAGATGTCTTTGAGTAGAAAGGAAAGGATGAGGCATGCTCACTTGTTTGCTTCTTGTGGATTGTTCCTTAGTAATATGATGACTCATCTTAGGATATGATTGTCTAAGATCATTGAGGAAATATGGGTCTTATGTGAATTTGGGTATTCCTTGATTGTCAATGTGTCTTCCTCTACACAATGAGCATGCTGATTCATTTGGATCTAATAATATATAAATGAGTTAATCTCATTTCCATAATAATCCTGATGATGATATTAGCAATTAAAAAGCACAAGAATTCTCTTCACCTACATTTCCTTTTTCATCATTTGCATCTCCATTTATCTCTTCTTTCATCAATCATATCTCCCATCATCTTCTCATCTTCATTTGTTTCTTCTTCTTTCTTGTCGCATTGAGATCATTCAATCACTTTATCCATTTGACATGTCACTTGAATAAAATTTCATATAGATAAGCTTGCTTCATGGAATCTCATTTCCCCCTTAATCACTCAAACAATCATTGTTTCAAACTTACTTGCGCTTGCATCAATGCTAGGGTATTACCTTACAATCATCATCCATATTGGTTTATCTTCCCACAATTAATATTTGTCTCACCATCTCATCTGATTGAAGCCAATCTATCCTGCATTAGCCTATCAATTAACATCAATCTCATCTTATTTTCCTACAATCAATAAAATCATTACAAATTAATTTTAATCTACACAATCAAATATCAATTCAATCAAATTTATTGGCTATCAACTAGCTTAATCAACTCAATCAACAATCAACTAGCCCAATCAGCTCATTCCATTTGGTTATCCTGATCATCTCCATCAAATGGTCCGTTACAGTAACCAAGTGTCCAACTTATCATTTCTCAGTGTAGTATCTTATCATTTCTTGCAGCTCAATCAATCATGCAACATCAAGTCAAATCTTTCTCATGATCTATCGAGAGATTGCCCTTCGAATATGTCACACAATCTCTCGAGGGGACATACTTATCATCCATACTAGATCAAACAAGGGCATAGATCAACAATCACATTTTTTTCCCAAGCACAAATTCTTTGAAAGAATGCAACTGGCTGCATTATTTCAAAGAGGGGAAAAATGTAGACATGTAAAAATTGTGCTCTTACTTATCAATTTTTCCATTGACGAGGTGGATCCATTATGTACTAATCCCATCTTCCATTATATTAATCCTATCTTTCATCATAATATTATTCATCTTTATATCATTATCATATTTCTGCATCAATTCATTAAATCTATTAATTATTTATTTCATTAGTATTCCATTAAATCTATTAAATAAATATCATCTTCCTAAATCTGTGTCATATCCACTTCATCCTTTATTTATAATATCCCACCTCTAACAATTGCATCCACTTAATGCATGCGGGACAAGCCTATTTACAATTCCATATCCATTCTTTTATACCACATCAATCCTGATATGAGATTCCCTCTCGAGGGCATCTATTTGAACAACACCCCTTTTCATTTCTTATCATTCATTCTTACTTGCATTCATCCATTGCTTGCAATCCACTATCACTTGCATATCATTTTGTATTTAGTTTTAGCATCCATTCTAGCTTCCATCCATTGTTTTGGCATTCTAGTTTTCTTGAAATCATCCTTGCATATTCATCTTGTGATCATTTAGCTTTGAATATTTATTCTTCATAGTTTCTCATGTGTGTTCTTCTAAGAGCATTTATATTCAAACATGAGATCTTCATAGATAGGAGGATAATGAAGTGAGGCTTTGATTTGAATGTATGTGTGTGTTTTTATCTATTTAATACTTTAAATGTGTTTTTATTGGAATGCCTCTATTGTTGGATGTTGGAATGATCTGAAAATAATAGATCTTTATTTCCTTCATCTACAATAAGTAAAAGTGCAAGGTTATTCTAAACTCATTTCACAACACTTAACAAATCTTAGAAGATTGCACCTTTTTTTGCATAGTTGTTTAATTTAGGGAAGAAAGGATTGGTTTAGTTTCACTCCACCATCAATAGTTTCTTACATTGGTAGAGTTATAAGTAGAGTAGCTTATATTCCTCAACCTATTTCCTTTTGTACTTTGTTCCATTAGAAGTAGTTGAAGAGCTCAAATTGCCAAATCATTCGCATTTTGAAAGTTGATATCCCATTGAATGAATAGTGTAAGTTCCCACGCGGTTACCAAAAAATATATAAAGTCACTAGTTTGCACTATAAACCTTGGGGTTTCCTTATTTGATCACACAATTGCCATATTATTTGAAATATGAGGTTTCCTTTTTCAAGAGAAATAAGATACTTAGTATTTATTTTTCATATTGGAGTGGTCACAAAACTCACATCAACAAGTAGTACCTCTCAAATACCAAAGAATCCCCTTTATTACATTTAAATGCTCTTTTCTAGGATTGTTCATATACTTGTTTAGAATGACCACTACATGTTCAATAATTAGCCTTGTGCATACCATGGTATACATCAAGATGCCAATTTCTTAAGCACATAGAAAGTTGGGCATGTAGTTTATCTCCTCTTATGTTTTGAGATATGTCTCCTTACTCAATTTAACATGGCTAGGTGGATGTGGTACTAAATAATTTTGCATCTTGCATTTGGAATCTTTTCAAAATATTTATGTAATCACTTTGGGAAACTTTTGATGTTTGATTGTTCCAATCTCTTGATATTCTCAAACCAAGGATTCGTTTTACTAAACCAAATCCTTCATCGCATATTAATTTGCTAATTTATACTAGTTAAGCTCATAATTTAAATATTGCATATTAGATATGACAAGATTTCCATCAACATATACTAACAACATAATATAGCTACCATTGTCTAATCTCTCAAAATAAACATATTGTTTAGAATGACATCTATCATAACCTTGTTCAATTATAAAACTATCAAATTTTAAATACCATCATTGTGGGGTTTGTTTTAGGTCATACAAAATCTTCTTAAGCTGCACACTAATCCTCCTTTCTTTTGACCTCATATCCTTGTGGTTAATGCATGTATATTTCATCCTACAAATCTTGATAGAGAAAACATATTTTTGCATCTAGCTACTCAACATGCAATTCTTCTATAGCCACAAGACAAAATAGTTCTGATTAAGGTCATTTTTATATCTAGAGAAAACACTTCATCAAAATCTATACCTTTATTCTATGCAAAACCTTTGACAACAAGGTTTTTAGTGTAACTCATTTTTCCCCCATCTTCCTCCATCTTATAAAACCATTTGATATGAAATTCTCTTATAACTTCAGGTAATTAAACAATCAAAAGTTTGATTTGGTATCAAAGATTCTATTCCCTCTTTCATGCCTTTCTCCCACTACTTTCTAATGTCTGTACCTATATTGCTTCTCCATAACTTTCTGGTTCATCAGAATCAATCAACAATACATAATACAATGAAAGAGAGTATTGTTCAAGGGGTCTACTTATCCTAGTAGATCTTGTAGGAGTTTGGGGTACTTGATGTTATTCTAGTTTTTGAATATTTGGATTTTCTAGCACCTTTGAAACTATATTTTCTAGGATTTCATCAAGCAATGTATATTTTGTCTTTTCCTTTTTTATGTTTCTTTCTATACATATGATTTTTGTACATGACCTTCTCATTGATTACCATATCTCTATTCCTAATTGTTTTGTGATTCTCATTATCTCATAAATGATAACTAAAATTATCAACTCCACATCTAGTAAAAATGCATTTATGGGATTTTTCTTCAAGCTTTGTTCTATTTTCTATGTCAATATGGACAAATGCTTCACAACCAATAGTTTTCTAAAATGAACAGTTTACCTTTTTACCCATCAATGCCTCCTTTGGTTTAGCACCATCTAAGGAAGTTGGAGGCCCCCCTTTTATTAAGTAAACAATGATATTCACATCATCTACCCAAAATTGTACTAAAAATCTTGCATGCAATGTCATACTCCTCATACACTCCATGTTTGTTTTATTCATCCCTATAGATATCATTTTCTTGTGGTGTTCTTTGAACCATCTTTTGTATATGAATCCCATGGTATGAATAGTAACTATTAAACTCTTTGTTGCAGTATTCTCCTCCATTATCTGATATGAGACACTTAACTTATCTCCTATCTCATTCTCATCTTGAACTTTTCAATTTTTTAAAAATATCAAATATATTAGATTTTATAGGAATGAAATAAACCCAAAAGTTTCTATTTGCATCACCAATAAAAGAAATATAATAAGAGCCACAAAGAGATGATACTTGAGTTGGTCCCTATACATTTGAATGTACAAGCTCTAAATTTTCACTTTTCTTTTCCTTCCTAACTTTGCTAAATCTGATTCTCTTTTTTTTTTAAACACAATTAGGAAAAAAATTCAAATCTCCTTGTTTCAATCCTGACAATAAATTCTTTGAATAGAGAATCCTTATCCCCTCCCCAATCATGTGTCCAAGCCTATTTTTCCATGATGCTATATTTGTTCTTGTGAATGTCAAGGAAATAGAAAATCAAGTTTAGTAGTACATAAATACAATGTACCTACTTTTTGTTATTATCAAGGATCCTTTAGTGCCCTTTCACAAAATGTTTGTAAACATAACTATGTAACCTTCACTTCCTAGTTGTCTTGTTGAAATTATATTTCATCTTAAATCAAGAACTTGCCTCACCTTGTTCAAAAACCATTGGTTTCTATTTAGAAATTTTATCTATATCTTACCCTCACCTACAATTTTACATGGTTCATCATCACCTAAATAAATAGATCCAAAATCATCTTGAACATAGTCTAGATAATATTTTCTTGAGGTATGGCATGAAACAAAGCCATGGGTCTAACATCCAAGAATCAATAATATTTCTAAGGAAAGGAAAAGAAAATCTTGCAACACATCACATAGTAGATTTTCTTTCATAATATTTTCTTGTTGTCAAACATTTCATCTATTATGAACAAGCTATTTTGTCAAATAAATTAGGTAAACTGTGAATAAAAGTTTCTCTTGAAGCATGCTTTATTGAGCCATGTTATCAATAATTTTAAAACATCTAGAACTCTAGTGAAAAAATAATAAATGATTTTTCAGTCAATCTACTTAATTGTTAGATACTTCTCAATAATCTCATAAATTGAAATGGTAACTATCAATGACAAAAAAAAAAAGATAAATATGAAGAACCTAATAGAATTTGTGGATCATGTTTGTCTGTATGTTATGGAAAAATTATCTTATAAAAGATGATGGTAAAACATTGAAATTCAAGAATGTTAGACATGGCATTCAAACAAAAATATTCACCTAAAGTACAATGATTGCAAGATATTTATTAAATGTATTTGTTAAGAGGACTACATAATTTGTTTGAGGATGATCAAAGTCATATGAACAAAAGGAAAAATAAAATCAATGTAAATATTTATATATGATTTAACATTATTATTGATTTGATTATGCGTAATATATGTTTTATATAACATACAATGTTGAAATTGTTATAACATGTGATAACTTTTAATAAAATAATTCTATTTTATTTTATTTTTAATGTGTATAGTATTGATTAAATTTGATTTGGTTCCAATTTCTACAACAATAAAACATTTGATTTGTTTTATGTTTGAACAGTGTCTATTTTAATTGATTTTGGGTATTGGTTAATATTGATTCAAAAACTATTTACAAGTTTCATCTATAATGTTATGGAGGCAATAGAGTAGTCATAAGGTATACACCTCTTATAATGATGATTATGAAAAAGATTCTAATTTGGAATCGATCAAAGTGACAAACATGACACTATAAAATAGTGGACAGTATTATTTGCAAGCTCCTATTATAATACTAAAGAAGTAAAAAGCAATCAAAAGAAATATAATACTATGAAGATAAAGGAGCAACCAAAAGACATATACCTTTTACATTGAGACCTATGAAAGAAAAACTTTCTATAAGTTTATCACATTAACATCTCAACATTTCACTAGCTTATATAAAGCAATAAGGTTATGTATATTCAGTGGATTGTAGAAATCTTATAACATTAATATATATATTTCTTTGTTGATAACTTAAGAGTGTAGGTTGTCCACCGACTAAGACGAGACTAATCTCCTTGTGGATGACTCAACAAGCTACCATTATCGAGTGAGAGAATTGACCTCAGATCTATTTTGAAATAATCGAGAGTCCTTAGCCAATTACTCCACCCATTAGAACTAAGACTGATCAGATCTTTTATCCAATAAAATAATAAAGACAAGGATTCTTACTTTTGGCACAAATTTATTTAAATATATTAAAAAATCTAGTCAAACTATTTTAATTCCACTCGATTATCGACCGGTATACCAAACAACCAACCAACCTGACCCGAATAGAAAATGACCGATTCCAGATTTGCCTGGCAATTGTGACTCGAAAATCGTTTCCAAACACCGTTGGCCGTTTCAAAGCGCAGTTGCTCATTTTTATAAAACTGTGGAATTTAATTATAGAAAATACAAGGCACTACATTTTCACAGGGAAGAATTTACCAGCTGAATTGGCATTTTAGTTCAGGTGACTTGACTTCTGGGTAAATCTTATCTTTAGTATAAACTAAATTATTTGTATTGACTAGATTTAGTCCACGGTTTTCCCGTGGGATGCAATATAGAATATAATATATCAGGAGAATCAAATGACGAACTCTGTACATTAACTCCAATTTCTCTGGAATGCCCCCCAAGATCTCTGGAATGAATATGCACAATGCACCTTACACATTCAGAGAATTGAACGAGTAGCGTATAAATCGTTTTGGGTCTGAGCTCTGGTATTTCAACTGACTTTGTTTTAATTTTGTCAATCTTCAGTTGCGCTCTTCCGATTACAGGTGAAACCTCATTTTTATCAGGATTTTCATTGTTTAATGATCGGCGAACAGGTGTGATGGTATGCATGTTTTGGGTGTTTACAGGAAAAAATGAGTTCTTCATCTGGGCTGAAAAAGTTGATCAGAGTTGATGTGGTGTCTGATACTATCTGTCCATGGTGCTTTGTTGGGAAGAAAAAGTTGGAGAAAGCCATGGACGAGACTAAAGAACTTTATACGTTCGAGGTATGAATATTCCCACTTTCAATTCAATATTATTCTTCCTGAAATAGGTGTTTTCTCAGGTAATATGACGTTAATTAAGTATTCGGGCGAATCTACTCTCCCTCGAAGGCGATTTTTCTTCTTCTAAAAGGTTAGTTCGCTATATGGATGATATTCTTCTATTTCCACTACCGAGGGGCATCTTCTGACAAATTCACTCTGAGTCTACTAGCCTGCTGAGCAGGGATCTTACAATAGACAAATTTACCCCTAATTTGTTGAGAATGGATCTCTTAGTAAATTCAGCTATAGTCTTGTTGGGAAGGGCATCTCTTCTGTTCAATTTGAGGATTGCTTCTTCCAGCTAATTCACCCTTTTCTTGTCACTTGGAAGGGGTGTCTCTTCTGTCTAGTTCTTCATTTGTTCTTTGTGAGGGTTATCTCTTCCCTCAAATTTACCCCTCGTCCATTGGGGAGATTACCAGTTTACCTGTTTTCCATATCTTCAGTCAAATTAATCTCTCGTCCGTTGGATAGGGGTGTCTCTTCAGTCAATATCACCAATTGTTAGTTGTGGAGGATGTCTCTTCTATCAAATTCACCTCTTGTCCTGTGGGGAGGGTAGGGTTATGGATAATATTTCTTAAAGTACTTCTGTCAAGCTAAAAACTCTGCCACCTTATTCATTCTGCCACAATTAAGTGAAATTCAATTCTTCGGGTATTCCTTCATTCATCAAACCACAGTACTTGCATTCTAGTTGATTGGAATCCCTGTTACTAATTTCCTGTCTATGGCACATCCCTAATCCACATTAACATATAAACCGCTTAAAAAGGTAAATCTGATGGAATCCCGGATCACTCAAATGTAGGAAATCAAATCAGGAATCATCACGACCAGGCTGAAAAGAGGATGTCCATTAATGTAAAGCTAATATTGAAAAATGAGCCTCCCTTGGCTATTCTTTAACTAATGAGAATCTTATAACAAAAGTAGAACGATAATCTTTCCATTTCAGAAAGTTAGAAGTGTAAGCATTAGAGGTTGATATATGAGAAAAACTTAGGAAATACAAATATTATATGTAAATTTTAGCCGATGTTTGTAAGTTATGTGCATTCTGTACAAAAAATTGGCCAAAGTTTGTTTGAAGAATTTGCCACTTTGTAAAAAACTAATTTTGGAACTTTATGATTTTTTTTCCCATTTTAGAAAACTTATCCTTGGAAAAATTACTCTGATGTACACATAATCATTCTATAAGATATGACAGGCATAATCTAGTAATGAAATCTTTAAATAATACAATAAAATAGCCTGGAAATAAGTAAATAAACTTTGATAGATCCTATAAATAATTTTAGATTCAAGGATGTGAGAAATCCTTATCTCATTTTATATGGTCTCAGGAGAGAGCAGAACTCTGTATGAAATATATTTACCAGATCAAATTTTAATTTTTGATTCACTCAGAGCATAATGATTGTTTACATGTACTTATTTTAAAAGAAGGTCAACTGTAGGTTGTTCTTGGATTACTCGACTTGCTGATCAAACTGCCATTTTCATGGAGTGGTTGCTGATTTGCTATCAGATTCATGACAAGAATATAAAAGTTGTTTTCTTGGGGGGGAACAGGTGCAGTGGCATCCTTTCATGTTAGATCCCACCCTTCCCAAGGAGGGAATCGATAAGAATGAGTATCACAGAAAGAAATTTGGACCTCGGACTCAAGGTTTGGTTGATAACCTAGACAAGGTAATTCTGATCCGGACATCTTTCTATTATAAAGATATTGAAGGTTTAGTTTCCATCATGAAAATGTGATACTCACTGGGGAAATTACACAACAGGCTTTCCAAAGTGTTGGTTTCCACTTTGGGAGTGGTGGTAAAATGTGAGTATATTTATTTTCTATTAAGTCTTTTACACTTGCACGGTGCACACACAACAAAGCCCTAATGTGAAAGACAATAACCTAATAATGTGAAATTTGCATTTACATTGCTTAAGGAGATAGATTTGCACATACTCCCTCTAAGTTCTTTTTTTATTTGAACCAAGTTAAATTTATATTTACAAGTGAGGATCTTCACTAGAACTTTGACTGCAAATCACAAAGGAGCTTGTTTATATTGTTGCAGAGGAAATACACTGGACAGTCATAGATTGATTGAGCTAGCTGGCCGCCAAGGCCTTGATAAGCAGAATGCAGTTGTGGAAAGCCTTATGATTAAATGCTTGACACAAGAAAAGTGTGTAAGTGACAGGTAATTACAAATAACGTTTTCATTTGGTATGTTGAAATTGTTTGTTTTAGGTCTTTGTTTGACTTATTCTATTGATACAGTCAATCAGTCATTGCATGATAATTCATTTTCCTTATTGCTCTACATCATCCAAATCAAGCACTTGGTGCACCTGTTAGAGCTTTTTATAAAAACTGCTTACGAATGAGGGTAAATTACAAACAATGCAAGTGATAGGAAATGAGTGTGATTTATTTTTAATGGTAAGATATTGAAAAAAACCGTTTAATATCAGACAGTTCCTCAAAGATAGTGTTGTCTTCCTTTTGTTTTCTGATTTCACACTGAATTAAGCAGTGAGCTCAGATTACTAGAAACCAACCAAGTCCTTAAAGGAGTTTTCATATTCTGATTCTGAGATGTATTTTTCCTCTTCATATACAGGACTGCCTTATATTTTTCCTCTCCAGGGATTAAGCTTCCATTCATATTTCTTAGAATAACTCATCCCCTTGCCAGATCTGAATTCCCTTTAGATGTACCAACAAAGTACAGTTTTGCATATTTATCTGGATGAGGATTTCATTTTGCATTTCCAAATCTCAACCTTTTCATACTACTCAGTCCTTTTCCATATTTCCTCTCTCTTAACTCTTGAATTGCCCAGGTCAAATTTTTAAGCATCAAGCAATCACAGTGGGAAAGGAACACTTCACATTCTTTTTTAGAGGATGAGGATAGTCTTTGATTGACGTGAAAATTCTCTTCTAACAACAATCTTCTGGAGCTCCTTTGTTCCTGAGGATTTTGGATTTTCCCTCAATCTGGATTCCCCACGAAGTGCACATTAGTACTACATCCCATGGACCTCATATATTTATATAACCTCTTGGCCAACTGCAAGTTAACAGTCTTTCTAAAACAGGCAGAACCAAGCCAGCCACCACAGATTCAACATTTTATACCTTTAAGAAGAAGAAACAGGATATTGGATAAGTACGTGATCAATTGTTTCAGCTATATTTCGACACAAACAGAATCATGAAGGCCCATAAAAGCTGCTTTTAGTTATATTTTGAGTCTATTTAACACCACTAACTGAGTGAAAGCATTGTATCTTGAATGAGCTTCTTTCCATCAAATTAGCTAGCTTAGCCAATTCTCAAATGCTGGGAATTGCAGATGTTTAATCAAAGAGTGCCCTGCAGCAACCTTGTAAATATCAGAAGGTTGTCCATTCTACCTTGCCTTATTCAGGCAATTTAATCTTGAGACCTAAGTTGCTGGTTTGGATTCAGGTACGGGTTCCAATTCGAGATTCGGGTTCAAAATTTGTCCAAATTTTTTTGGGTTGGGTTCGGATTCGTTTTGGGTTTGTCCGTACAAGAATATATATATGCAGCAGAAAATAAATTCATATTTGCTGCTGCATATATACACCAAACTTCTTTGTGAAATACACAAACCCAATCTATGTAATATTTACTACTTGCAAAATATTCATATTTTAGATTTATGTAATCACAATCAAAGTATATTATAAAATTATTCTATACACACATCTATATATTTTTAAAAATAGTATTTCTATTAAATTTAAAGCATCATACACAAAAATTTCATACTATAATTCCTAAGTTACCGGTTCGGGTTCGGGGGTTCGAGTACGAGAACCTGGTCTGTGGGTTTGTGAATTTTTTTTTCATTATGGTTCGTATGGGTTCGTGTGTGTGTGTGTATATATATATATATATGCATTATATATACAAAAAAAATAAGAGATATACATAATTGTAAAACTAAATCATTTCACAGTATGAATCTATGATGTTTGATCCATAGATGGAAAACTCGTACTCGGCAAAAACTCGCCAAGCCCCAAAAAAAAAATTCGGGAAAAATTCGGCCAGTTTTTGAAAAACTCAGGGAAAAACTCAGGAACTTAAAAAACAGCTTAAATTTAATTAAAAATACATTTTTTTTGCAAAATTCAATAAGAAGATGCATCCATTAATTAATGAGAACACAAAGGAAACAAGCAGAGTTTAGATATATATAAATGCAAGGTGGATACAAAATCACATTCTCATGTGCAATGTTGATAGCTAGAAGAAAAATAGTAAATAGTTTCTAGTTCTACAAAAATAGAAGTAAATACATCATTACAATCACATCTTCCTCTTCCCAACTTTACTAGCATATAAGGGAGAGGGTCTAGTCCTAGAAGAAGAACCCCGTGATGGGCGTGAGTCGCGTGACTGTGCCTCCTACGCATTATATATACAAAAAATAAGAGAAATATACATAATTGTAAAACTAAGTCATTTCATAGTATGAATCTATGATGCTTGATCATTGATCAATGCCAAATGTCAAAGTTTTCATAACTAGGTCTTAGGTAGTCTTTGTTGGTGGCTCTTTTCAAGTCTGTTTGTTGAGAAGTCATGTCTGTCTGGGATTTGGGCGAGAGCTAAGCTAAGTCTATCATAGAGATGGGGTCGAAACCAAGTGATTTGTGATAAAACGAGTTAAAACCCTTTGAGAATCCTTTTGCCAGCTTCAGTTTGACCTTAGAAAGCCATGATGGATTGTAGGAGGTAACCCCGCTGAAGGCTTGCTGAATCCTAAAATTTGGCTAAGTTTGGAATTGTTCAAAAACCCTCAAAATCTAGAATCTGCATCTTAACTCCTATGAAGCTGGAACCTATCTCAAACATCCTGTAAGTATTTATACAAATATAACTTAAAGTATAAGAAATTAAATAAATTTCTTATACTTAAATGTTATATTTGTTTAATCCTCCCGCCCTTGACCAAAAATGCCATTTTTGACGTTTAAACCCTGACATTGGTGCAAGGGCGAGTTTTCTTTAAGAACTCGACGAGCTGTTTGGAAAAACTAGTAGATTACTCTGTGAGTTTTTCCAAAAAAATCGGCGAGTTTTCTATGCGAGTTTTTGGCTAGAAACTCGCAGAGCAAAAAAACTCGGCGAGTAATTGGTGAGTGTGCCATCTATGGTTTGATCATTGATCTATGTTCACGATTCTAAAGAAAATCATCACATTGAATTACTGAATTACAAAATGAAAATAAATATAGCTCATTAAAGTTTGAAATATGGTTCAATGTTCATTAATCATGAAAGTGTTCATCAATCATCATATGGATTATCAAAAAAATCCTGATCAATGGGGTCTTTAGCAATTGCAAGTGGTCGATCAACATCATCATTGGAACCCAAACTGGTTCCACTAGCACTAGAGGGTGTTGTGTCATCATCATCATCATCATCATCCACATCAACCAAAGTGGCTCTAGCAAGATCCTAAATGGTTAAATCCAAGTCAACAAACTCGGGTGCTACATCCCAAAGCTTCTCTGACCCCTTCTTGTATTTTGGATCCTTTCGTGCCACGACGCACAAGTTGTTGTGACTAAGCACCAAGTCTTCTTCTTTTTTTGCAGCCAACTGGTTACACTTCACTGAGTGGATAAAGGAGTACGTTTCAACCTAGCTGACAACCCCTTCTTATCCGGCTTTGGGCACTCACACATATTAATCCCTTTACCCCTAGAGCCCAAAAAATGAAGTTTGATTCGGTAGTAGGAGCTTCTATATTGTGAGTTGCAAAAATTACATTTCCAAACAAACCCCCCACCTCGAGGACATTGAGAAATTCCTGTAGTGTCTCCATAAAGGAGACCCTTTATTAATTTTAAATTTTTGAGACCCCTCCCCACCCATTGAGCTTTGACTACTCATTGTTGCAATCTATAACAAAAATGAAAAAAAACATACTTTAAAACTTCTACAAATACTTGAAAAACATTTAGAACCTTTCAAAAACTTGAAACAATCTATCAAAAAACTAACGAATATGGTTGAAATGCATACCTTAAACACTCAAATCTACTTTTTGGAAGGTATTTGCTACTCCACAATCGATCTCCTTCGAATACAATCACCTCACTTCAAACTTGGAAGATGGAGAGAGCAAATGTGAAATGAAATGTGTTTGGAGGCTCCATTTTAGGGTTGTTTTAGGGTTTGGAGAATGTTTTTTAAAAAAATGTTTTTTAAAGTGGTTTTGGGCTCACTTTACATCTTGGATGTTGTGGGTCCTCGCTGTTCGTGCGGGTCCTTAGGCGGTCCTCCCAGGTCTACGCTGGGTTTCCATGGGTCCTTGCTCGATCCGCACAAGGTCCGTCCGGGTCTGCGGTGGCGTGGACCCGGACGGACCCACAGGTCTGAGCACGGACCCTGTGCAGACCAGGTGCAGACCATTCCGCGAATTTGGACCAAGTTCGCACCCGGACCTGTTTCAAGGGTCCAGGGTGCGAACTCGGTAACGTAGTATAATTATATTTTCCAAGAACAAACTAACTTCATTCGCCTTTCAAAAGTACCAATATATATAAAATCATGCAACTTTAAAAAATAATCACTCATTATAAAATATATACAGTTAAACAAGATATAAACTTAAATAATGGTATTTTTAATATAAAGATTTACAATTACCTTTTCCTAAGCTAACGGAAAGCCTCTACCATCCACGTCGCTTCCACTTCTACTCTCTTCCATTCGCTATTATGTGTGGAAATACTGTCGAAATGTGACTGAGGCCAACGGGAAGCTTTTGTGAAAACGCCCATCCATACCCATTTTCCTTCACCCAATTCGGAAACCCTATCTATGATAATACGTAGCGGGGTCAAATTTTTGAATATGTGTATGTCGGGATAAATATTACCTATAATTAAACATATCAGAATGGCATTTCCATTAGCATTGGCGGAACTCTTTGGCGTCCTCAAACTTAAGCTTCCATCTGATTCACTTTTGTAGTCAAGAACAAAGACATATGGAAATTATTGAAAGAAGTATTTTAGCGAGCCCACATCACACATTGCCCTCGTGGATATCATCACTTCTTTGAATGTCATTTTGGGTTCCTGTGTTGAAATAGAAAGTCTTCAAAATTCACCCAAAATTCCACCCTGGTCCTTCTGCAAGAATTTTTGGCAAAATTTCCGGCTCTTTGGTAGACTTTTGGGCGAATGTGAATTGGACCAGACTTTCGGATGAACCGACTCCCGAATTCCACGTGTCAAGAGAGATTGTGGTAACTTAGCTTGAGACAATAATTGAATGAAGAATAGACACCAGAAACAGTTTTTGATCTACCAGAATAGGTGCTTCAACCAAGCTCTTACAAATCCCAACAAAAAAGAAGCTATGAGGTGGTAGCAACAGCGAAGGGCTCCTTGGTAAATGTTCCAATGTGAAGAAGCTTGTTATTATGCTTATGAATGTCCTTAGATACAAGAAGGTAGCAAGAAGAGTGCAGCGAGAAACCACTTGGCACAAGAGGATGAGGAGGAGAGTGATCCACCCCCGAAAGGTCAAGATCCTGAAGAAGATAAAACTCTCATGATGAGGAGAGTGTTGGTGAACCCAAGGTAGTGGAGGAGGAACCATCCCAAAGGAGTCTCTTTTGAACTATGTGCAAGGTTGGACGTAAGTGTTGCAAAGTTATAATAGATAGTGGTAGTACGAATAATCTAGTTTCCAAGGAGATGGTAGAAAAGCTAGGTTTGAAAAGGTGTATGCACCCTAGTCCGTACAAAGTTTCTTGGATGCAAAAGGAACATGAGATGTGTTGTGACGTCTTTCACAACCCACCCATTGTTTAATAGGACCCCTTTTTGCCAGGCATGGCCTCTCGTTTTGTCTCAGTAGCTCTAGTGTTAATCTTTTGGACTTCCCATGTTTCAGCTCGCAGTATTGCAAATTGTTTATAGGGATCTGTCATGAATTACTGTGCATCCCCAAACTGATGGAATGAAGTCACTGAGGTTAGAGTGAAGTGATGAAGGAGGGCTCGACACTTGAGAGTGTTATTAGGGCATCTGCAACAGAGGTGGAAATCTTGGTGAAGGGATGTGCCTCTTGGAGCATCTTCCACAGAGTTGACAGGTGAAAATGATCCTCAACAAATCCAGAATCTCGCTTTGATACTTTCCCGAGCACATATCAAGCATGGTTAGCAGAATGTGTGTTGAGGAAAAAGTCCTTGACTCCTCCCTAATCCCTTTCCAATCCTCCCGCAAGCGCAAGTCAGCGCAGTCAACGGACTGCTCTACAAAAAGCAAAATTCGTCACTCTCTGATTTCCGCTCCAAAGAATGTGGTCTCATTTTCAAGGACCTCGCGGATTTGATGCAAAGGACAAAATCCTTCACACATGAAGAATCCCGCTCCCCTTTTCTTGGAGCGCATATTGCATGCACTCACGGAATGAGTCCCGAGGACAAATTCCATGACCACCTTCCAATCCCGATTCCAGCTTCCTTGGAGCGCGAGTCAATGTGGTCAACGGACTGCTCTTCAAAGAAGAAATCCGCTACATGCTAAAAACCCACTCCTATTTCTTTGGAAACATAAATAGCGTGAGGTAATGGAATTAGTCCTAAGGACAAAGTCCGCAACCCAACCCAAATCCCGCTCCCACACTTATTGGAGCGCAAATTGCATAGAATGGCAGAATGAATGCCCAAGACAAATTCCTTCACACCCCCAGAATCCCGCTCCGGTTTCTTAGCAAGTGAAAATATTATGGAGTCACAGAATGTATGCAAGGGACTGATTCCGCAACTCATGAAGATTCTCGCTCCTCTTTTCTCATGAGCAAATAATAGACCATCTGGAGGAATGAGTGTGAAGGACAAAGTCCTCAACTCACCAAAAAATATTGCTCCGATGTTTTCTCAAACAAGAACAAAGATAGTCATGGAATTTGACAAAAGACAAAATCCTCGGCATGTGATAAGATGCGCCCATAATGCAAAATGAAGGAAGTCACGAAATGTGTGAAAGAAGAAATCTGTAAACTCATGCCCAAATGCACTCGGAAGTCAAAATACATCAAGTCACAAATCGATCATCAGGGCGAAATTCCGGAGCATGGCAAATCTTGGAGGATTTTAAAAAATTTCAAATCTTGAAAATTCTTAAACTCTTGGAAATTGAAAATTTTGGAAAACGCTGAAGAGTTCGAGAAATTCATGAAAGTGAATTTTGTAAAGTCAAAAAAGGGGGAAAGTTTCAATGAGAAAATACGAAAGAATTTTTATGTGATTCTTATGTTGATTATTTTATTTTGCAGGAGGAAGGATTCCAGTCCCGCATGATCAAGGATGACATTCAAGTTCCAGGTCTCCAGTTGCAGTGTTGAAGACACCACGATCCAAGTGATCAAGTTCAAGGCGTCCAAGGTTCAAAGATCACAATTCAAGTACAAATATACAAAGGGGAAGAATGTCACGTCTTGCAATTCCTTCTCAAAGTCCAAGAACATGACCAAGGGATTTCCATGTGAAGAAAATCCAAATTGGTAGAATCGTCAACAAAGGAGTTCGATCCATTTCCAGAAGATGAAGTCTAAAGCAAGTACATGGAAGGAAGTGATCAAAGGAAGATATATTCAGAAGAAGTAATCAAAGTGCAACCTAGTTACAAAATGATGCAATTAAACAATATTTCCCAAATCTGAGCAAGCTAACATGGCACTCAATCATCTTCATCGATTAGTCAAAGATTCTTCAAGTCAAAGTCAACGCATTTGAGGAAGGGTATCTAGAATAATCCATTCAAGGAAAATTGTGCATTTAATGCATAGTGGACATACATGTAATGGTCATTTATGACACCCCACTCTCTTCCTGAAAGAGCATGAATGGTGGGCATTTATTACCCATTATGGTAGTGGATTCTTTTTGCATTGATGTAGATTCCTTTTCTATGCCCTAACCCTAATTAGGGCTGAGGTGGCAAGATCTAGGCCATCGGTTATTGTTTTGATCCGGGCCTTTCGTTGTTTTCAAGAACCTATATAAAGGTCTCTTCTCATTTGTAGGAGGGTGAATTTCGAGATTGTTGCTTATGGCCAAACACGTGGATTTTGTGTTGAACTTGATGAAGAATAGAAGAGGGAAGGATCCCTTGGAAAAGGAGAAAAAGTGGATCAGAAACAAACATGTGATTACCATCCCATGTATCTCCCAATGTTCTTGAGTTTACCAACTTAAGAAACATTTCACTTACCTAGTGTGTCTGGTGTAGGAGTGCTCGGGAATATTGGTAATTAGCATCACCCAAAAAGATTTCCAATTTGTTTTGTTTTTGCTTTTCTCCATTCAACCTTGTAGTTAGTGCCTAAACCTCTTAATTTCTACAATCTCATTGGCTCTTGGGGTCAAGGTTGACAAGGTCGAATAGAAATGCCTCAAAATAATGTTATCTTCTCTAGTACATCTTATAATAAAATGCAACTGGTTATTGTAAGCTAGTCGTCACAGCCTTATGTTTGCATCCTTGCGGCCTATGCTGAAGTGGAAGCTTCATAATGGAGCATGGACATCTCTCAAATCATAAAAAAATTGTCAGATGTTGTAATCACAAATGATTTGAAATCATTCAAAGGGCAGATTGCAAGAGGAAAAGGCAGATTGGATTTTGATTTAATTGCTGCAGTGTAGTAAAGGAAAGAGAATAGAAGCCCTAAAGAATGTAACGGTCAGAGAGGTGGATTGTGTGTTGAAGTTGATGAAGAATAGAAGAACAAAAGAGGGAAGGCTCCCTCGGAAAAGGAGCAAAAGTGGGCCAGAAACGAACATGGGATTATCATTCCAAGCATCTCCCAATGTTCTCGAGTTTACCAACTCAAGGAACATTTTACGTACTCGACGTGTCTGGTGTAGGAGCACCTTGGAAAATTGGTAAATGACACTACCAAAAAGATTTTTAGTATGTTTTGTTTTGTTTTGTTTCTCTTCTCTCCATTCAGCCTTGTAGTTAGTGCGTAAACCTCTTAATTTCTACAATCTCATTGGTTCTTGGGGTCAAGGTTGACAAGGTTGAATAGAAATGCCTCAAAATAATGTTATCTTCTCTAGTGCATCTTTCAATCAAATGCGATTGGTTGTTGTAAGCCAGTCACAACAGCCTTCTGCCTCCATCCTCGTGACCTACACTGAAGTGGAAGGTTTGGAATGGAGCATGACGTCCCTCAAATATTACAATTTTTGTCAGATATAATCACAACTGCCTTGGTGGAATATATATATACATACACACACACACATATGTGTGTGTGTGTAATGTCCCCTTTTTGGCATGACCATGATAGTGGATGGATTTAGCCTATTACTGGGTCCTTGTAGGCTAATATTGGTGATTAGAGGACCTTGTTGAGGTTTATGGCTCCGTTTGGTGGGACTTACTATTTATAGTAAGCCAATGGATGGTTCCAATGAGCTCAGATGAGTTAGAGGAGTTGAATGATGCTCTTAGTTTTTATTTTTGGCTTCTAGTTTGGGCTCCAAGAATCTTGGAGAGAGCATCTATTTTTAGTAAGTCACCTTGTCAGACTCATTCATCGTCTTTCTCCATCAGGATCACGCCTGTGCTGTCAGATTTTGATTCTAGTGCTTCTTTAGCGATTTTCACAAGACGGGTGAATTATGATTATTATTTAATTAAATACGCCAAGGTTGCTATTTTTGCTGGTATTCTATATTGGTCACCTTATTATCATAGCTCGTTAGAACCGGGTTGAAAAGTTTTAAATCTTGGGCATAGGAAACAATGACCTTGTGTGTCAGAATATCATGATATTGATGAAAAGGTCATTTTTGGAGCCAAAGGGAGTTAATAAATTATGTTATTCAAATATTTTCTGAAGTATAAAGCAAAGGGCATGTAAGTGAAAAGTGTGCGAGAGAAGCTATTTGCCTTTGGTGTCTTGAAGAAGATATCTTTTATTATAAAAGCAATGCTTTGTGCAAAAGAACTTCATTCTTGGCTATTGTTTTAATTTATTGGAGAATTTGTTGAAGGGTTTCGACAAGGGTTTTGTGACGACTGATTCCTCTTTGTCTGCACTCTGAATCACTGAAAGATGTGGTGAATTGTGCTCTGAACATCAGAAAATTGGTTACAATTTTGGTGTTGTTGTATATCAAAATTGTTCACTATTTGTTGTGTTTTACATGTTGAGGACCTACGTCTAGATTATAAGGAGGTACAAACAGATTTGTGGAGGCTGCCATCTCCAAAATTGAGCAGCATTAGTCTTTAATGAACTGTATTTTGTTTACATTGGAAGTTGCGTTGACTTCCAGAGGCTATGTCAACCCCTCAAGAGGCCGCATCAACACCAAAGAGGTTGTGTTTTCCTTCAGGAAGGTTGTGTTTGCAATTTCTTGGTGACAGCCATTTGCATATTCTCTAAGGTGCACATTTGACATTGAAATTATTAATAATCAAACAACATTATATATGTACGCAAAATTGAATTGTTTGTAAATAGTATTATGAAATTGGAATTGTGCTTTTAAAATTTAGAATTCAGCTGCATACTTATATGTTGGAAACCAAAAAATTGCAAAACTTCCAAAAAAAATAAAAATATAAATTCTTTAGCAAGAGCCAGCGGGGCTATTTATAGTGGTATCAGATCTTGCATGTAAAGTGTTTGACTAAATGTCAAACATTCAAAATTGACAACCAAAAATCAGATTTGAGGCAATATCCTAGTTGGGAATATTACAGTGGTATCAAAGTGGTTTCTTGCCAGCCTGCAGGGAATTGGGGTTCAACACAGCACAGAGATCCAAACCTGGTATGCACTACACCCACAGAGGTCATAATTCTCCACCTGGTGATGGAGAGGCTGAGTTCAGTTTGGCAGCCTTGGTGATAGGGGTGCTAGTGGTTCAGAAGGTTCAGGTGGTACAGGTTATAGAGATGCTAACACTGGTTTTGATATTGATAGAGAGGCTAGGGATGCATTTAGAAATCTTGCAGATGGTCAACACCATGTTGCTAATGTTTTGCAGCAACTGTTTGACACTTTACAACGCATTGCATTACCTAGCGATCGTGGCAGAGATAGAGGTACTAGGAGTGATTCTGTCAGGTCACACAGTTCCAGGGCAGATGACAGGTCTAGAGTTGGCGACAGGATTAGAGCCAAGGACTGGATTAGAGTTGATGACAGGGTTGAGAGGAGTGGACATGAAGGTGTTTATGAGAGGATGCAACGGTCTACTTTTCTGAGACCTGAGGTTGATGCAATTAGTACTGAGACTGATGCTGCGCCATTTGTAGATGATGTTGTTGCTCACTACGCCAAGTGGGATGTTCTACCATACACCATCAAGTAGAATTTGAACTTTGATAGATTCCTTACACAAAAGCGTGGGCACACTAGAGTAGGCCAGCACTTGAGAGATAGAGGCCTAGACAGATAGATTTGTGTGAGATAGCCAACAAGATGACCTTGGCTCACTTTGATGGCAGTGACAAGGTTACAATATGAGCTTGGGTTCATAAGCTCGATACTTAGCATTGCGTCCCATGACTGAGGAGGACATCATCCGCTTTGTTGTGCTGCACTTGGATGGAGTAGCTCATGTCTGGTGGTACCATGGGCTAGTGTCTTTATGTCACGATCAGATCATTTACTATCAGGAGTTTGTTGACAGATTGATAGAGCGGTTTGATAGGAAAGACCCTGAGACTTACTTCAGAGAGCTAGCTTAGTTGAGCCAGACAAGTGGCCTTGAGGCCTTTATCAATGAGTTTTAGCGGCTATCAGTGATGGTTTATGATATTTATGAGAGGAGAGTTATGCTTTTCATTGAGGGTTTGGTTGAGCCACTTGGAGGGTGGGTTAAGTCCTTGGTTCCACCTACTTTGCAGGAGGCCATGAAAAAAGAAAGAAATCTTGAATCATCTACACCATGAGCCAAGTTTGCTTCGAAACCTATTACTACTCCTGTAGATGAGGTACACCCACCAGTTGATGACAAAAGGAAATCAACAATTAAGAATGATGAGGCTACTGGAGAGGATTTAAGGAGAAGGAAGCTTTGCTACTAGTGCAAAGAGCCTTATGATAGGGAGCATTCTTTCCCTATGAGACCTAAGGGAAGGGAAAATCGTTCTATGTGGGTGTACTCTAGTGAGAGTAAGGCTGAATCTTCACATCAACCAGTTGGTTGAGATTTGGATGAGGCTTAGAGAGTCTCTACAGAGTTTGGTCCTAATGCCAAACTATCTCCTATAGTGTTGTCTACTGTTGTACCACTTCCCACTGCTTTCAGGATGAGGGGATTAGTGGAAGGGCAACATTGCATTTCTATGTTGGATACTAGAGCTACACACAATTTCATAGACAAGAGTTTTGTCAGCCAGTGTGGTCTCCAGATAGAGGAGTTTGTTGGGTTCTGAGTCAGGGTGGCAGATGGCTACACCCTTACCTGTACCAGGCGTGTTCGACATCTCTCTTTATTCCTTGGTGATTATGAGATGGAGTCTTCTTTTTATGTGATCAATTTGGGAGAGATGGATGTGGTGTTAGGGATGTAGTGGTTACAGGTGATTGAGGATTTTTACCTTACCCTGCGCTCGATGGAGACGAGGTTTGAATATCGAGGTAGAGAGTATGTGTTATAGGGTCTAACTGAGAGGAGTCTACGCACTCTGAGAGGAGTCTACGCACTATGTCATTTTGTGTAGTAGATAGGAAGGATTTGCAGAGGTATGATTTAGTTTAGATGGAGCAAGTTACCCATCATGTCTCCCACAGTTCACAGTTACCTAGCTCAGATCAACAATCGGGTGTAGTTCACTTTGTGAACAATCCCTTGTTTGATATGGATGTCATTTTGTCTTATGACAATCTGTTGTTTGAGCTTGATGATGATCCCCCTCAGGTGATGAGTGTTTTTGATGATGTCTAGGATCCTACCAGTACACTAGGATGTTAGTCAGTTCTTACAGGATGCCAAACAAGTCTTGCGGAGGAGTTTACAGAGGTATGTACAATGAGGAGTGCATACAACTTCATATTTGATCCTCACGTACATGATATTCATTGTAGCCAGAGCTCATCAGTACATGAGTTGGTAGATTTATTTGATGGCTTGGTTGGCACGAAGACAAGGGGCAAGTCCAATTTGCCGGTTGAGTTACTTCAGTGTGATGTTCCTATTTTTGCATCTTCGGTTCGAGTGTTGAGTTCAGTATCACAGACGCTGCTATTTGTACAGATGGTGATGGTGTTGTCTTTACAGGAGTTTGGTGATGACAGGGACATTACACATGTCTATCCGTGGGATCCAGGTGGACTGTTGCGTTGCATTGGTTTCTAGCGATTTCTTGGGGACAAGCAATCTTGGGGAGGGAGGACTGTAATGTCCCCTTTTTAGCATGACCATGATAGTAGATGGATTTAGCCTATTACTGGGTCCTTGTAGGCTAATACTGGTGATTAGAGGATTTTGTTGAGGTTTATGGCTCTATTTGGTGGGACTTACTATTTATAGTAAGTCAATGGATGGTTCCGATGAGCTCAGATGAGTTAGAGGAGTTGAATGATGCTCTCAGTTTTTATTTTTGGCTTCCGGTTTGGGTTCCAAGAATCTTGGACGGAGTGTCTATTTTTAGTAAGTCACCCTGTCAGATTCATTCATCATTTGTCTCCATCAAGATCACGCCTGTGCTGTCAGATTTCGATTCTGATGCTTCTTCAGTGATTTTTGCAAGACAGGTGAATTATGATTATTATTTAATTAAATACGCTAAGGTTGCTATTTTTGCTAGTATTCTATATTGGTCACCTTATTGTCATAGCTCGTTGGAAATGGGTTGAAAAGTTTTAAATCTTGGGCACAAGCAACAATGACTTTGTGTGTCAGAATATCATGATATTGATGAAAATGTCGTTTTTGGAGCCAAAGGGAGTTAATAAATCATGTTATTCAAATATTTGCCTAAGTATAAAGCAAAGGACATTTAAGTGAAAAGTGTGCGAGAGAAGCTATTTTCCTTTGGTGTCTTGAAGAAGATATCTTTTATTATAAAAGCAATGTTTTGTGCAAAAGAACTTCATTCTTGGCTATTGTTTAAATTTCTTGAATTTGCTGAAGGGTTTCGACAAGGGTTTTGTGAGGATTGCTTCCTCTCTGTCTACACTCTGAATCACTGAAAGATGTGGTGAATTGTGCTCTGAACATCAAAAAAGTAATTCTGATTATGCTAGTTACAATTTTGGTGCTGTTGTATATCAAAATTGTTCACTATTTGTTGTGTTTACATGCTGAGGACCTACGTCTGGATTATAAGGAGGTACGAACAAATATGTGGAGGCTGCCATCTCCAGAATTGAGCAGCGTTAGTCTTTAATGAGCTGCGTTTTGTTTACATTGGAAGCTGCGTTGACTTCTAGAGGCTGCGTCAACCCTTCAAGAGGCTGCGTCAACACCAAAGAGGCTGTGTTTTCCTTCAGTAAGGTTGTGTTTGTAATTTCCTGGTGGCAGCCATTTGCATATTCGATAAGGTGCACATTTGACATTGAAATTATTAATAATCAAACAACATTATATATGTATGTTTGCAAAATTGAATTGTTTGCAAATGGTATTATGGAATTGGAATTGTGCTTTTAAAATGTAGAATTCAGTTGCATACTTATATGTCAGAAACCAAAAAATTGCAAAACTTCCAAAAAAACAAAAAAATCTAAATTCTTTAGCAAGAGCTAGCAAGGCTTTTTACAGTGGTATCAGAGCTTGCATGTAAAGTGTTTGACTAAATGTCAAACATTCAAAATTGACAACCAAAAATCAGATTTGAGGCAATATCCTAGTTGGGAATATTATAGTGTGTGTGTGTGCGCGCAAATCTAGAGCATAGAGTGGGCACGTGAACTGATTGATAGAATGTTTGAAAGAAACATTTCCCCATAGATTGCAATGATTGCAGGATGTGTACATAGTGGATTTTTTGAATAGGCTTTAGGCACTTTCAAGCAAACCAAAATTGGCTTGTGTAAAGCTAAATTGTGAAACCTTTGCTAGCAAAAGATATGGGGCAATTCTTGAAACGCTGTGCTGATGTGAGTTTTGTGACCACCTCAACATGTGGGATAAAACACTTAGCATTCCAAAATGAAATGCCAAATATCCAATCGTCTCTTAAACAAGGAAGCTTTTAATGCTAAACAAAGTGAAATATTGTGTGATGTAGCAAAGCAACCCCAATTTTTACAACTGTATACTTGCGACTTTCCTTTCCCTACTTGGCCTATGTACTTCAATCCTGCATACTTGTGTAGTCTTGCAATCATGTACACTGTGCAGGAGCTTATGTTAAATGACTGTCTTTTCTAAGGTCCTCAGTTAGAAATCCAAGTTGTCACTGATTATCGTTTCCCAATCAAACATCTCAGCAGCAACAATTATCTTTTCTATAAAATAACATCCAGATTTCAAAGGCTGCACCTTGTGGACTTCCCATAACTTGTCTTAGCATGATGATGAGATCTCCAATATCCTCTTGAAAATCTGACTTTGTCAATTTCGGCAGCTTGGAGTGATATTTCCTTGGCCTTGCCAACCATTTCTTATTGACAAGATTTATATAAGCATTGGGCTTATCATTGTAGTGCTTTATGGCCTCTTCCTTTGTCATGTAGATGCTGACCCTATGCTCCAGAATATTGAATGCCTCTGTTATGTCCACCTCTGTAAGTGATGCCACTAGTTTCCCATTTGGAGTATATACTTGTCTTCTTTGTGGATCAGAGTGTTTGGCACACTATCATTAGCTCAATGTATTGGATATTTGTCATTTTTCACGACGATAGAGTGTTTGGCATACTCTATCATTAGCTGAAGCACAATCCCATGTTTAACCATTCTTCTGCCAGCTTAGATGGATTGCTCTTCTATATCCAATCTCTCACTCAATCCATGTTGACATGTCCCAGATTTGTATTGCCAATTTTCTTCCATTTCAAAGTGAAGCTGGTCTCCAAAGTCATCTCCTTTAAATCATGCTTTATTTGAGCTTGCCTCTCCTTCCTTGAGTATGATCCAGCCATCTTTACCCTGCAAGAAAAGACCACTATTACAAACACTTATTATGGAAAGATTTTACGCTTAATGGTTACAAGTCTTAGCCCTAAAGATGAAATGCACTCCTCTATATCCTTATAATCTTCACTTTAAATGATTTCCAACTGCTTATTTGATTTTACTTTCAAAGTCCTAGGATGTCCTATTTCAGATTCTACATGAAAGATCAATTTTGCTATCTCTTAGAATCTGATTTATATCATGCCATTTCTTAAACAACATTTTGCTACCACTCCATTTTGAGATTCTGATTATTGATTTGCTGAGTCTAAAATATCTGATTTCTCCTAAAATAACACTCAACAACTCACTCTAATTCATGAATTTCCCATTACTAATCTATTTTCAAAGCACACCTGATTGGATGTGACAAGGATTCTGAGTTTAAACTTCAGGTCTGCAAGAATTTGCACTTGTATACTTGTAATTGGGAAGCCTAAAGGTTTCCTTCACTTCCAAATTTTCAATTCTCCATTCTCAAGTGAATTGGATTTGATGGGAAGCCGATGATTACTATGATTTCCAGCCTCTCAAGTCTCAACTCTGATTTTTGCCCACCTACAGGTCTGATTGCTCTTGATAAAACTCGCCTCCACCTCTGAAATTTGCACAAGGCTTTTTTTTTCTCTGCTTTTAAAATTTGCCTTGACTTAATAAATATCCTTGATTTCGATTTAGATCTGCCTCTCCTTTTGAATTCTGTGCATATAATCTGCTCTGCTTACAAATTATTGTTTGAATTGAATTGCATTTGATGATTTGAATGAGGCACTTGGCTCCACTTATATAGGCGTCACACCCCAAAAGACACATTTCATTGCATAGGGCCGACTTAATTAAGAGTTATAATCAAATTGCAAATGTTTAAATTTTCCTGAAGGCTGACCTCGTTATGCTTTTATTGAATTTACAACTCACTTTTTGTTTACCCTTAGCCAACTTGATTAAGGATCTTGCATAGTTTCCAATTGCTTTAATGGAGGGTGGAAATCATAGCTTGCTAGGGCAAACTTAGTCGAAAATTAGCTCTCTCTTGGGCAAACATCAATACTTGGTCGGAATTTTGCATGTCCTTGGGCAACTAGGTTGGAAATCATGGCATCAGAAATTAACCCTTCCTTGAGCAAACAAGGCGGAAATTAGCCCCTCCTTGGGCAAGCTGGTCAGAAATAAGGCTCCCTTTGGGCAAACACAAGACCCAACTTTTGGAAAATTGCTTAGTGTTTGTTTTGATCTCTTGATTGAAATTTTACAAGTTGCTTGAGATGTTTCCAAATCAGATCAGAATTTTTCAAATGCTCGTTCCACTTGAATTCCCACCATGGCAAACCAACGAACATCAATGTGATTCATCTTGGAGACATTAAATATTCCCTTGCATTCTAGATCACACCCTTTCATATTGGGTGGAATTTGGGGGTCGTTGGGCAAGTTGCCCAAAGCAAGTCGGAAATCCGACCTTGCTCGGGCAAAAGCTAGCTTAGTCTCCAAAAATGCCTAAGTTTTATGATGTTTCAAACTTGCACTTGGTCTTTTCGGTTAGACTGCATGATTAGTTTTCAAATTTGTCGACTCTTGTATATCTTTGTTGAGATTGGTTTATTCTCCCAAATAAGGGTTATCTGATTTATGACTTTCAAGCATTTCACATACCTCCAACAGCACTAAATCACCTGTCCAAGTTTTTTTTTCCCAAGTGATTTTCCTTGCCCCAGCCATTGATCTACATCATGTTCATGTCTTGAGAGATTTATAGCCCCAAAATATTGGGTGGAAATGAGGCATCAGTTGGGCAAGTAGGTTGGAAATGAAGGCCTCCTTGATCAAGTTTATCAAATTCACCCAAAATTGCACTAAGTGCTGGGCAACCTTCATCTTTTGTTACTTTCATTGTTTTGTATATAGGATTTCATACTTGCCCCAAGTTTTGAAAACCTCAGCTCGAAGGTGGAACCTTGGTGTGCTTGGGCAAGTAGGGTGGAAATACTGCTCCTCTTGGGCTGCTGTACTAAGGCCACTGCTCAAAATTTGCCTGTGTTGGAATTTTGACTAGTTGAAACTTTAAGTTCATTATTTTGCTTATGCTTTCATCAACACCCAGTCCACTTTCCATGCTCACCCAAGTCTTTTCATCCTCGAGACTTGAAAATGTTTCCATACTACAACTAAAACTAACAAACAACCAACTGCTAAAGTGAAAAGAGGGAGTTCCCATTTGCAATGTGGCGATGGTGTGAAAAGGTCACAACAACCTGAAGGGGGGGTGTCAAGCTTTCCATGTAGGCAGGGAGACTTGAGTAATGATGAGCAAGGGAAGGAAGTTGAATGGTTTTGTATTTGTCTACTTTCCAAGATTGGGTTTTCAAAATCGCATTCATTTTTTATTCTCCTTAGTTCCTCTACAAGAGGAGTTTTGTGAGAATCAACACATAGCTACATAGAGGGGGAGGGAGGAGGGCAGGGGTGATGCCTAAGAGTGTAGAAGAGGGGGTTCTGCGCAGCAATGAAGAGGAATGGCAAGGTAAGATGCGATTTGGACAGTGTTACAAGGAGGGATGTGATGGAGCCCTAATTTTTACTAAAAATTAGGGTCTCCATTTGACAAATAATGTTTAGAGACTTGATGAAGTATTGCCATTGATGTTATAATGAAGAATATTAAGAAGTTAGTGAACAGAAATAAAAATAGTAAGTTCAAATTGGAGCAGCGAAATACAACTCAAGTTAGCAATGAAGATAGGAGTACGGTGATACACTCATCCAATATATACAATGATAATCGGTCCCAATGATACTCGATGATTATTCAAATACTCCTAAGTATTCAATGTTAAAAAACAGGTCTGTAGATGGATATTATTTTCTGTGTGTTTTGCATCAGACAATTGGAAGTATTCAATGTGCTAGGCCTGGAAGTACCTTTGCATTCACGAGAAGAGGAACGAGCCTAAGTATGACATGTGCAAAGATTAAAAAACTTCTGTGGCAGTAGTAACTACGATGACTTCCAATAATAACAAGGATGTCTTTCAGTGTTTAAAATATGCCGCAAATAATTAGAACATTATTGCGTAGACCATGTGCTGTCAGGAGTGTTAAAGCAATGAGCGTCTGTGGAACCATGAGGAGGGTCTGATGTTTGCAGCACTCAAATCTTCATATCGAAGGTCACAGTGGCAACAATTGGCTCCATTTCTGGCGACAATGATAAACAAGCGGAAGTGCAATCTCTCGAAGCCCGCTTAAGAAGACAACTAGTGACGTCAAACAATATTCAAGATTAAAATATTTAGTGTTGTCACGCATATACGAGCAGAGAATGGGTCTGTAATATTCTAAAGGCATGAAGACAAATATTAAGAGAAAACGGCAAGTTTATTATTAGTCAATTTAAGAAACAAAGGCAGTGGTGATAACTTAGGCAATTGTTTATAATCCTCGATATTAATAAGAAAAAAAGCAGAGGATTAATTAAAATGTGAAGTCCGATAAAGTCATCATTATAAAGAATTTAAAATATAAAACAAGTCTAAGTTATGACTATCGTAAAAGGGGATTACTTAAATGAAAAGATGCGATAAGGTTATAAGAGATGTCTCTTTTACCAAAAGACATAGCTCTTTGAAATTAAAAGATATATATAGACAGGTATTTGTTAAAAGGAAGGGACAGACATTCGAAGATAGAAACATTTTTATATATTTGTATGGAGGGATAAGGAGCATAACATGATTTTGTAAATTTAAATTTATTTTATTTTAATAATAAAATAAAACATCCTTTGTTATTTATTAAAGGCATAGAGAATTAAATTATTGATGAACCGTCTTTTATAATTATTATTTTTTGAATATTGTGTGCAATTTAAATATCGGATAAGTGGATACGGTCAGATAGCATCCTAAATTCAATCTAGATTAATTTAGGATTGCGTAAATATTTGATTTGTTGCGTCTTGATTATTTAATTGATTAGCAATATAGAATGCATTAAACATTATAAAGTTGTACGTAAACCTTCATTGAAGTTGACTCTATTGCCTGAATAAGCAGAGGCACTGGTCTTATTATTGTTGAAATATTGGGTTTATATATGAAATCAGAAAATCTATCAAATCCTTCCTACAAACCTTAATAAATCATTACACAACATTTTAATTCAAACATTCAGCATTCAACCTTATTTTGATCGAGTTCAAGGGTTTTTTGCCAACCGAGGAACTCACCAGCTTAAATTCGCTATAGAAGAGCTTCGAACCAGGTGATCAAGTTTGAAGTAAAGGTTTACCCGCCTAGGTGTAGCGAAGCCTAAAGTGCAGGGGAGTTTGAAGTATTCCCGTTCATTGGCCAAAATTGATTTGGAATTCTATTGGAGAGTTGGCAGGCTCTAGGATTTCCAATCTGCGGTTTTGGGAACCAACAGGATGTATGCTATATATGAAAATAAAGGGGTGTGTGAAACATAGGAGAGGTTGGAGGCAATGATAAGGAGATAGGGAGTGTAGAGGAAAGAAGAGTCTGGTAAAAAAGAAGAAGAGGCCATTGAAGGATGCATTTATAAATATTGTTCTAAAATTTGATTGAATAAATTATTGTTTTTCGATGCAATCTTGACATTATTGTCTATTCAAAATCAGGGCAAAGTATTGTCTTTGTGAGTTGTGTTGTGTGTTGAGAGTATTGTGGGACTTTGGAAGACGAAATTCCTGCTCGTATGGATAAGATTTTTTTGGAAGAGGCAAATCAGTTCTCTTCACATATACAGTGTGGGATTTTGCCACTGGTTTGCTATCTATTTCTACTTATTGCTACAGACTTCTTCTGAGAGCCTCAAGGCAATCTTTATTCCATAAATCCGAATACACGCGTCCAAGCTTTCAGAGGGGTAAGATGCCCCTAAAAAACTGGTGACTCCGTCATTGTAAAGCTATTTTCTGCCCTCTGTTCTACGAATGCTCAATAGATAATGCTTTATCACAATCATCTCCTTCGAAAGAACCAAGACAAAAGAAAAAGCCTTTTGGCAGGAAATATAAGTGTAGCAAAGGATCCCAAGAGAAAGATACCAATCTTGTACCAACTGGAAAGACAACCAATGTTCTCCTCCATTTCTAATAAGCACGTGTTGATCTGAAAACCACATTCTTTTCCAATGGTTGATGATAGTTTCAAAATCACTGGTGTGGAGTCTGCTATTGCTAATGCATTTTTATCCTTCTCTTAGTACAAGTGGGTGTGTCCGGCTCTGGATTGCTAAGGTGCTATATTCACCCTAGTTAGAGGAGAGTCAAACTGGAATTGTGATTCTGGATTTTTGAAAATATGGAATATTCTTTTGTTGAATTCCTCAGAACAAACCTCTTTAAGAAGATATGCCAGAATAGTGTTTTGATTTTCCAAAACTGTGATATCCATAGGGATTCTACCTTAACCAGGCTCAAACAGATGGTTACAGTTTAAATCTTCACAATACAATCACTCAGAAAGATAGCAATAACAGTTTCCTGTTTGTTTCAGATTCAAAAAATTGATCAAAATAGAAAATTTGCAAGCACGGAAAATTGCACAGCTGATAACAAATTCAGAGTAAATGATCTGAGTTTAAACAAAAACTTTGGGCCTGGGCTTGTTATTTATGAAAATCTGCTGTTTGTGAAAGAGGCTACAACCACACCTTGATCCAGGAGTATTTGGGTGCTGTATGTGGAGCTAATGGCGGAGAACATAAAAAGTCTAATGTTTTGGTATTTTCTATGTTTCAGTAATTGGATTTTGGGTCCTTCAGGCCAGAATTTAGCTTGGGACTTCCATCTGTTCCTTGGAATGGTCGCCATAGGCTGCATTCCAAGAAATTCAAACTGGTTCTCTTGGACATCTTTCCAATGATATAAAGAAGTTAAACTTTTTTGCCCAACAGGCTAGGAGTTACGATCCTGCCAAGTTGGGGTACCAAAATCGACTAGCTTTTTTGAAATTTTCAGTTTTTAAGATAATTTGTCCCCATACAACTGTTCATTTTGAATTTCAATGATATGGTGGCCTTTGATATTTTGTGCAAATGTATAAACATTTGAATATTGAATCTAATAAAGCAGTTTTGCAGAGGCATACATATCTTTGATGAGTTTGCCGACTGTATTTGTATAATTTCTTCACAATACTGCAGGTCGATCACCAGGTATTGTTTTCCAAATTCGTCAATTCGGATCAGATTCCTTGCTTACAAGGGTTTATGAATGGTGACCTGATAACCAGAAGCACCCTGGTCCTGCCACTTGGAGTTATGCCCAGCTAAGGCCAAATTTGTGATTTGAGGGATGAAAACTCTCAAATGATCAGTGACCTGTTAATGAGGATCTCAGATGCTGTGATGAGGATGTTTATGCCTGCTCGCCTAGTAGCAGGTATGACTGTTTGGATTAATCTGGGTGTGGAGACGATATGCCTCTGATCTGCTTCAGTTGGCCCCACCTATATAATCCTTTGCTTTACCCTTATGTACTTCAGGAAACAGGCAGTTTGTAGTCATGCCTTGCCCTGCTCAAATGTGGACTGGCGTTTAACTGTATAAATTAGTGCCATCTCTGGAGATTGGAATCAGTCCTTCAACAGTCCAGTCCTCTGATAGTGGCTCACCAACTTGTATGCCAGACCTGTAAAAGAATCAAGAGCTCTAATCAGCATGGTTGCAACCCCAGGTCTGGATTGCGAGTTTTATGTCCTACCTCAGATCAGCAGATTGAGGGATTTCAGCCTCAACAGCTAGTTTGCTGGAAAATGCCAGTTACAAACTAGCATGTTACCTAGAGACCCATTTCCCACCCCCTGAGACACATAAGACGTCTTCGGAAACTTGTTGACACACAAGGTTCTTTTGGCTGCCATCTCCTGCCACCTCCGAAGTCTCTTGACCAGAAATTGTTATCTCGAACCAGAAAACTTAGGGCAAAACACATTAAAAGGACAAAAGGGAAGGCAAATAAATAAAATAATCCTGCATAATGCTTCATGCTGATATTTTGGATGATACAAAAATCCATTCAAAGTTATATTTATCAGCTCCAGTGACAGTGTAGACTTTTTGAGAGGGACATGAACAGTTGTATGATTGATTTCCTGTCATTGTTTGTCTAAATAAAAACTGCCTTTATCATTTTCTATTCTTGTATGACTGATTTACTATTCTTGTTTTCAAAGTTCTATGACATGATATTTTCTGAAAATATTGAACTATATTAAACAAAATGGTGTCTCCAAGTACCCTTATTTCCTATTTTTGAAAATTAGCTGTTCCGGTACCGGTTCCAGTCTCCAGTGTCTCCAAGTACGCCCATGTCCTAGTGACTATGCAGATTAGGAATACAATGATCAATCCCAAAAATAAAAAACGGAACTTGCTATTATACCTCCCACATTTTGGGCCTATAGGTCCCATTTTGGCACCCAAGTTTAAATTTTGAAAATTAAATTATACTAATATATTTTATCTTTTTTCTTTTTATTAATCAATATATATTTATATATGTATAATGTTAAGAAACCCTTTTGTGTTTGTGGGTGCTTGAGGCTGACTAGAGAGGAAGGGTCGTGAGAAAAACGTTCTTCTATTCCCTGAACAGCACAACCTCTGTCCTTTGCCCACAACCATGGTGGTTGCCAGCAATTCTGCCATGCAGCCTCTCTTCTGCAAATATTGACTGTTACATCCCCTCAAGACTCTGGGTGCTTCTTAGTCGCTTCATAAGTTATACAGTGAAGTTGACTTAATTACGTCAATTAAACATAAACAGAATTAAATTTCCGTATAAATATAAATTAATGTGTGTAATTCTACTAGCTACATTTAGAATCAAAATAGTAAAAGAAAGACTAATGAGCGATAGATATATCTTCCAGGGATGATCAATGCTAGTCGTTGACATCCTCCTTGAAGTTGCCAGTAGGTTTATTTTATGTACTCAATCCATAGTATATGGAATGTCATTAAAAACATGTTATTGATCAATCTATTCTTTCTTTTCTTTTTTGCAGAGAGGTGCTCTTGAATGCTGCAGAGAGTGCAGGCATCGAGGGTGCTAAAGAATGGATTGATAACCCAAACGCTGGCTTGAAAGAGGTAAGTAAAAAACTTGCAATCCAATAGTTCTTTTGTATCGTGCCTTAATTTATGCCAGAACAATGTCTAAATATACTAACTTGCAATGCTCAAAGTAGTTGTTGAAGCTTGTTTCTGTTCACTGGATTTCAGATACAGAGTAAGATGGAAAAATATGGCCACAATATATCTGGTGTACCTCATTTTAAGGTGAGCAAGATCTTTGTTTTCTAATAAAGTCCTTAAACTTACAAAATGATGTATATTTCAAGGAATTGGGTCTGTTGGTTGAGTTTTTCTCATTTTTTCATCGGTGAATAGATAGATCATAATTAACACTTTGGTGTACACTATCAACCTTAGGATATTGTTTGGAGAAATGACTATTGAAACTTAAAATGATTATTCTCTGCAGATAAATGACAAGTATGAGCTCTCGGGTGCCCAAGCTCCACATTCATTCATCCAAATTTTTCAGAAAGCATCTCAAGATTTGGAATAAGTTATTGAGTTGAACTTTATAGAAATCAACTCAGAGATAAATAAACTTTACTGGGTTTGAATTGGCCATTGTTTCAATAAAGCCATGCCATTGCAGTGACTTAGTAGGTAACTCTGAAAAATACAAGCATTTGTAAGTTATCTATACTTCTAGTTTTCAGTGTAGTCTTGTAGTTTCTTATTCTATTGTTGCTTGCGCGTAGAAAGTTTTTATTGCAAGAAATTGATTTGTAATCTAAACTCTCTAATTAGAGTTAACCAATGTGAAAACAAAATTAGTTAATATGTTCAAATGCAACTCTAAAAGGTATTGTTGAATGCAATGTCAACTCTCTTATGATCAAATAGTCATTTAGCATTATGATCAATGTAAAATAATCAATTAGTCATTTAGTAGTATATTCATTGACAAAATATTTTAGATATTATAAGAAGATTGTGTTCTTTGGTATTGCCTCTTTTAAATAAGGCTTTTTATTCCACAATATTATCTTTCTTAGGTGCATGGAGGATTTAAAGATCCCTTTTCTACGAGAAACTTAATTATTATTTAAAAAATTAAATTAAATGTTTTCAGTGTTCAAAGCTTGAAACCATTCTTCCAAAACTTAGAAAGATATTAATAGATAGATCAAAACCTGGAAAAAAAAATTCAAGGAAAAAAGTGAGTTTCCTCCTTTTAAATATATAGACACAAGTTTAGTAGTATAGATTTGCAAGGATGACTCTAGAAAATAAATGATAACTGATAATGTTAGATTTATAGGTTGAACATGGTCCAACAAGAAATTGCTTTTAAATTACATTGCTATGATAAAATAAATTTAATTTTACAAATATGAATAATTACCAATTACTAAATACAACAAAATCTTTTACTAAATTTTTATAATAATTAATATTAACTTATATCTAAAATGATTTAATTGGGTTGGTGTGGTCATTTACAACCACATTAAAAATTTCAATATTTAATTATAGAATTTATAACATGCTTGTAATTTATAATTTTTTAATTTTACTAATTCATCTCTTGTATTTATTGTCGAGCTATTTTATTTTGATGACAAAATTTGATTTTATAAAACAAATAAATTTAATCAAAACCAATCTTTATTTAATTTGTCTTCTCATAATTAGAAACATAAGATAAAAAAAGTGAAACATAAAATAAGACAACTAAATCCGATCAAAACTAATATTTATTTGACCAGTCTTCACACAACCAAAAACATGTGACAAAGAGAAGTAATAACAACCGTGATGCTTACTTTTAATGTGATTTGTTTTTAAATTTCCATGTACATATGAACAATACTACCAAATACAAAGAATTTTATAGAAAGTAAACAATTATATGTTAAATTTATCCAATGAGATATTGGAAGCAAAATTTCAATTTTAGAGGGAAAACACAACCTACTAAAATAAATATTTTTAATCTTATGAATTATTCAAATTGAATAATTCAATTTAAATTTAGATGATTTAATATTTTATTTTATCTAAATTATATAGGATTCCTTGTACAACATGATATAGTGAAATTAATTGTCTTAATTTTTATTTTGCATTGAACATAATTTATAAAGAAATAAATAATTTGGAACTACTTCTTATAATTAAAATCACATAAACCATTTTATAAATAATAGAATTGTATTAGTTTTAAAGATGTGAGTTTCTAGTTAAAAGTGAAACAAACTTAAAGATGGTTCACAAGAGATGCAAATAACTCAATGCATACACTTAAGGTCCATTTGTTTGTTGGAATTAGATTGGAATTGAGATTGTCAAATCCTGGAATTCACATTGTCAATGTTTGTGTTCTAAACATGAAACCGGAATAGGGATTTGTTAATTCCCATTTACCCCCAAAACCAACATTTGAATCTTCCATTTAAATAGGTGGAATTGGAAAATCAATTCCAACTCCACTTAAATGGGAATTGGGGGTAAAGCAAAATTTATAATATTTTGAAATCCATATGGAAACAACATTTTCCATCTTCTCATTATGAATTCCAAGTGAACCAAATAGTTTCAACCATATTCCAAAAACCATTTTTCGGATTTAAAACTTCCAAAATTGTCAAATTATTTAATTCTAACAACCAAACAGACCCTTAATGGACCAACAAATCCTATATTATGTAACCTATTATCTTAGAGAGGTTTATTTAATTATATGTGATGAAGGATGAAAGTATTTTTGTTGAAGGATAAAAATATTTTGTTTTTGGTGATATGGGCGAAAGGTGTATAATTTTTTCATGAATGGGTTTTTGGATGCAATAGGGCTTCTGGGGATTATCCAAATAGTACTTGGTCAAAATGTAGAAAGAATTGAAGATTCGAATGAAAAATCATGGTTTTTTGTAAAAATAGCTATAGTGTTATAATGATGTGAAATGCAGGGTTTTGATCAATTTGCGGAATTGATCTTTTGATAAGTGCTTAGGTAATAGAATGGATATGGTGGTTTGACAGTGCATGATTTCCAAAAGTGTCGAGGCAAATTGAATGAAAGGTGACGGCTCCCGAACGTGTGAACTATGTGCAAGGGGCCAGCATAAGGAAAGAAAAGACAAAAGTAATTGTTACAAGTACATAGGATTGATGTTATGCAAGGCTTTTAGGCCAAATAGGAAATAGGGAGGATAGTTGTTGTTATGGGAGCTTAAGACTTCTATAAAATTAAATAAGGGAAGGTCCGGAAAGGACGTAAGACACTCTTAAACTTATAATGTAATACTTTCTTTATATTAATAAAAATAATACTGTTATAGATAAAAATAAAATAAAATTTGGCCTTTTTTAAACATTGGAGATGACCTTTAATAATATGATTTTCTTAGGATCTCCTACTATATGTTCTTCTTCAAACTATCTTTCTTCTTCAACTTCTTCACTTTCATCTCTTCCTCCTGGCTTAAACCATGTACGCAGATCCTCTTGCAATGCTTGAACTTGTCTTTGCAACAATATTCCTTCCACCTTTTCTAAATCCCTCTTCTATTACAACAACATTCCTTCCACCACCATAGTTTCTTCGTGGAGATGTTTTGATCATTTTTTCTCACAAACTCACAACCACAAGTCTTTGTGCAAATTGTCTCACATTCAGAAATCTATTTACACACTTAGGAACTCCCTCGCCGATACCACATGATGAATTGCCACTCTATCCAATACCCATACATAGCCCAACAATAGATAATAACATAGAAATACAAGAAGAAACCAATCCACTTTTGATTTCTTCAATAAAATTGAGTTACAAATTTATAGATTACAATGCTACAACCACATGAGCTTAACCATTTGTAAAAAAAATAAATTGATCTCTAAGAAAACTCGACAATTTGGAACCACAATCTACACTAATCTATTTGTCCTATGTAACCTTTGTTTCCCCTTTTATTTGATACCAGCCACCTTAGAATGTTTTAAATAGTTTAATGCTTCAGTTTCTTGCCTAGGAATGATTTTCATTTGAAAGGTGAATTTTGGTGGCACAACTTTCAAAAGCCATAACTTTTGGTTTGGGCATAAGATTGACAAGCAATTTACATCATTGGAAAGCTCTCAAAAAATTGAAGCTAAGGGATATTTGGATTTTCAAACAATGTTTCAACCTATCTAGAATGTATCAAAGTGCCACAAATTTGACTTTGAATTTTTTAACTAGATTTTGAAAAATGGAAATATTAATATCTTGCAAATGAAAAATGGTATTTCAATTATTTATTCACCATTGACTTCATTTTACCATTCTATAACTCTATTGTAATATTTCTTGTCCATACTTGCACAAATGCCAACTTAGTAAAAATAGTAACCCTGTCATTTTTTTGCCATTATTGAGAAATTATTCACAAAATTTAATAGAAATAAAATAAATAAACAATATGTTTGGGGGATTCAAAATTGCTCTTATATCCTAGAGGTTCCTACATCAAAATTGTTAGGTAATGAGTGATCATTAATATCCTAGGAATCAATTTTTAATAAGAACATCTTCAAGAATAAAATTACTGAGTAAAGCAGTAAAGGCTAACATGTAAGAGTTAGGGTCTTCTTTCCCATTGTATTTATGAAAACATGGTGTCTCAATGTTTTGTTGGATGAACATTTTTAGAATGGTATATGAGGTCGACTACTTATACAATATGATGGAAAGGTTGGTTGATATTGAGTTTGGGCTATGTTGAAAACTATTATTGTAATGAAGACACATTTTTCCCTATTTGTTTAATGACAATTTAGTAGGTGAATTAGTTTGTGAAAGGCTATAATGTGAAGGTGGACTGGAATTAATGGTAGGTTACAAGACATTTTGGTAGGTGAGAGGTAGAATAAATTGGTTAATAGTATAGTGGACATTTTGAGAAACAAAAGAGAGAGTAGAGGAGGGTGAAGCATAAGTATATTGTTTAATAAAATTTACACACATAACCCTTGGACTAATTTGAGTGGCATTACCATTTTATGTAGGAGTAGATATGATGGAAGAAGTAAATGTATGAATAGAAGTATTGTCATGGATATGGATACTTGCATCCCCATTTGGTTTTGAGGAGATATATATCTAGAAAATTTTGCACAACTAGCTACTACCATAGTGTTTTCATCTATAATATGAGTTATGCTACATAGAATATCCACACCATGTTAGTCACTATCTATGAATCTCTTTAGCCTCTTGATAAGAGGGATAACTTTTCCAACCAAGTGTTTTGTAATCACAAATTGTTTGAGGCCTTCAAATTCCTTCTCTAGATTATTTAATTATTCATCAAACACTTGGATTTCAAGTTTGTTAAAATCTTGCTATAAGATTAGGCTAGGGACATAGCTACCCAAGATCTAGAAGCCAAATGGAAAGATCAATAACATGATAAGAATAAACTGTATTCTCACCAAGAATGCAATAAAAAATAATTAACTAGATGATTATTACATAGGAGATCCCTTGGTTATATAGCCAATGTGACTACAAAGGAGTGAATGAGACAATGACAAGTATCATCATCTTGAATAAAAACAAACATGAAAATCTATCACTCACTCAAAGTAGATAGGTGATAGTGTGATAACACCAAAAAAGGTGGATCGCCCATCAAAGGTGGAAAAGCCCCTCCACAATAGGTGGATATGATAAAGAAATAACATGATAAGTCCATCTAAAGTGGAAATTCTCCAACTACTCCTATGCAATTCCCTAAGTAAGATTAAGTAAAATGTAATTAGGACCTAGATTAGAAATAACCAAGGTAAAATATCTTAATTACACAAATGCCCCTCCTTAAGTGCAACTTAGAGAGAATATACATAATTTAAAAATGCAAGATCGGTTATGGATACTAGGCCATGTTAGGTACCCATGTATAAATGCAATGCAATCTCTCATAAACAAATAAATGAAAAACCCATGTGGGAGAAAGCTTCACTTCAAAAGAGAGATGAAAACACACAAGAACACTCAAGGAAGAATGAGGATAAAACCACATATGAAGAAAAAGTCACCCCCATGAGAGAGAAGAAGAGAGACCAAGTAGCCCCCCTCAATATAGAATATGCACCAATGGTAGATTCTCCAAACTAGATGTAGAAGATGCTCCTTGATCATCAAACAAAATTCCTCCCCTTAGGAAGAAACAAAACTAAAGGTGTATGAATGAAGTCTCCCCAATTATAAAAGGAATATGTAGTAGGAAACCTCAAGATATATGGAGTCTATGAAAACTTCTCAAGTGTCGCCATGTCGATATTGAAATTCACCTGGACTCCAAATCAGGTGTACTTGGCCACACTGTTAAAAATGATAAACAAAGATCTAGTCGAGATGAATGTAGAATAATATATAAGTTCTCAACTAGATCTCCTCTAAAGATAAAGAGACCTTCTCCAAATGTTGGTTCAAAGTATCCACACTCATACCAAACTATGAAGGATGATCATGTAAAGAATGAAGGAGAGGGTAAAAATGTCTCCTCATAAAAAACCGAAGAAGGATCATATTCATCAAAGAGAAGATGAATATCATCAATGGTGTCTCCCAAATATGCAATATAGGACTCCACAAACAAACTTGCAATGTCTCTCAAGTAGTTATCCTAAGGAACTGTGTTTGGAAGACAATGCATATCCTATTATGTTGAATCGTAAGAAGCTAAAATTTTAGCAACACAAGCATCATCAGGAGAAACAATAGATGTGATATAAATAGGAGGAGATGGAATGCAAGGCTTCTGAACTGAATCAAATGTGAGAATACCCAAGTTCAAGTAGCCAAAGTTCTCCTCAAGCTCAAAATTCACACTAGAAGTGTGATCATCATTTGAAGAATCAAAGTCCTCAATAGGAAAAAAGTATGAAAATGAGTACAAATGAGATGCATGATCCACCACCCTAGTAGCAATTATAGATCTACTCTCCAAGTTTCTAATGATAATTGAATCAATAAATTAAACTTCACAACCTTCCTTGCTACACCATGAGTGATTTGATAAATGTAAAGTAAATTATTGGTTGAGTGAGATACACACAACACATCATTGAAGGTGTCATCTATAATATCAATAGATCCTTTCACAATCACATTCATATATGTATGATTGCCCATAAAAATCAGTAGCATGTTGCAAGGCTCAAATGAAGAGAACATAGACTGTGAAGATTTCATATGATGAAAATCCCTTGAATCTAGAAGTCATCTCCCTAAATCATGACATGCAGTAGCACAAAGAACTTGTACTTATTATATGTCCCAAAAGTGTGACTCTTTTCCTTATCAAATTTAGTTTGTTGTGAAGAATAAAAGGTTGAAGTACACATTCTAGAAGCCAAACTAATTCTATTCCTCTCAAGATGCTTCAATTCATCAATATCCTTTGTATAATAATGATATTCTTCATGTCTAATCTTCTTACAATATTCATAAGTAGGATTCTCCTTCTAGCATGATTCCCCCTTAGGAGAGGATGAATAATATCCTTGCCAAGGAGAGGAAGTGTGTGATTTATCCTTGTGTTTATTAGGCTTTGAGTTCTTCCACTTCTTGTTGGATCCTTTCTCATGACTAGCCACCAATGCATGTGACTTGGATAACTTAATAATTCCCATTGTGATCAACTTTGAATACTCAAGCATCAACATATCTACGAAAGAATCAAATGATGGTGTAGTGAAGAAAATATCCATTGGTAACTGATGAGTTTGGAAAATAGAAACAAAAGCTACATAATTTGAAGAAAGCTTCCCCAAAAAATTGAATATCAACTGTGCATCCTTGTTCTCAACACCACAATCTTTGAGTTGTGTTCTTAGCTCATTTTCCTTATTGATATAGTCTCGAATTGTATCAAAGTTCTTAGTATCCAAGTTGAGAAGTTCACTATCAAGTTTGTATCAGGGATCTCATCTACTTCACCATACAATTGAACAAGTTTTTCCCAATCTTCCTTGATAGTCTTACACTTTTCGATATGAAAGATAATATTAGGTGATATGTATTTCCTCAACGTTCCAAGAGCTATACAAATTTTAATAAGCCATTATTTTTTTAGATTAAGATCAAACTTAGGATTTGAGGGTTCTAAAATTATTCCACTAGAATAATGATTTCAACCTTTCTCCTTTAATTTACTCCATGCATTAGTTTTCCATTTTATATAATTATGTGGAGTTAAAGTGGAAATTTAGGAGTACCCATAACTGATAATAAAAAAGAGCACTAAAGAGAGTGACACACAAGCACAAAAGAGATCCAACAAATTCACTCAATCAAAGACCACCCCCCAAAATAAAATAAAAAAATAAAAATAAATATAAAAAATAAAAAATAAAAATGATGATGTGACACTTTATACTTCGTGTGTGTACAAAGACCACTTGCAGAGTGGCCTTCTAATTTTGATGTTTACAACTACCTTAATTAGACTATATCAGACTCAAATCTTTAATGCTAAATACCAAACTAAGATCCTAGCATCACAATCGCCAAAATAGGCCAAAAATCACCAAGTTCTAAAAGTGAAATTTCTGCCCACAATGGCTGCAAATTGATAGAAAAACTGAGAAGTAGACAAAATATTTGCACTTAAAAAAAGTGCACTTGGGAAGGAGTTTGTATGAGCCCGAATAAAGCCTTTGAAATTGGAAAAGGTGGATTACATAGGGTAAGTGCACAAAGATGGGGGACCAAAAGGATGTCACTCAACTTTTTGGTCCCCAAAAGAGCATATGACATCCACCCTATATGGCATATGCATGGTTCGTCATGTTGAGACTCAATTTTGGCACACCAAGACTATTTGAGATGCGCCAAATAGGGCATACACCCTACTGGACAATAAAAACATGCAAAAAAGCTTCTAAATATGGCATGCGCCAAATGTAAAAATTCAATAATTCATTGAGAAAATGGTGGGTGCCATGGAGTTTTGTGTGGTTCTCAAGGTACTAATTTGGTCTAGGTGGCGGCAAGCGCTGCCCCTCAACCTTGCTATGTACTGTGATAGGGAGAATGCTTGAGGCAGTGGCCCCGAACCCCACAAGGAGTGTTTTCCCTCGACCCCACTAGGGGTGATGCCCCTTGACTCCACTAGGAGCATTGTTCCCAAACCCATGTTCAATAATTTGGGGGGAAATTGTGTTGATAAAAGTGGGGAAAAGTTAACTTCCAACTCTGGTTAGGCTCCATATAAAAACATTAGGGTTTAGGGGAAAGAGGGGGGACATGGGGGAGAGGTGGGGAATATGGAGAGAAGGAAAAGAGGGAGAGAGATAGGGGAAAGGGAGAAATTATTTAGGGTTGTTAGATTATGGTTTTAGAGAGAGAGAGTGAGTGAGAGAGAGAGAGAGAGAGAGAGAGAGAGAGAGAGAGAGAGAGAGTTTAGGGATTAGGGCTTAGGTAGGATTTAGGTTTTAGGGGAAAGAGGAGGGAGATAGGGAGAGGTAGGGAAGATGGAGAGAAGGAAAATAGAGATAGAGTGAGAAAGGAGGAGAGAGGGAGAGAGCAGGGGAGAGAGAGGAAGAAGGGATTTAGGGTTGATGGATAATGTTGATAGCTTGTATCCTTTCTCCCATCTTCTCTCCCCCTCTCACTCTCTCACTCTCACCCTAATCTTCCTACCTCTCTCTACTATCTCTCTTTCTCTAAAACCTAAACCCTAAACCTTTAATCCTTTTTCCCTTTTCACATATCTCTTTTCTCCTCTCTCACCTTCTCCCCATTTCCCTTCTCTCCCTCTTCCCTACCTCTCTCACCATCCATTCCCTCCGCCCCTACCTCTCTTCCATATCTTTGTCTTTTTCATTGAATTTTGAAACAAGTTACTTTTTTAGAAACTAGACTCCATTCTACACACTTTTTTTAAAAAAGTTTTGATATTTGATTAGTTTTCAATAATTTTTAGAGAGAGCACACACAAATTTTCAGGTTTTCAAGATGTGTCCAATTCAAAAATTCATAAAAAATCATACATTCATAATAAAAAATTAGTAGAAAAATCCAGGATAAACTACATGATGTTAGCTAACTTCTCACTAGAGTGATTAAAATTTTTTTAAAAAAGTTAACATTTTAGGGGGAGCACACTCGACGCTATGTTATATTTTTCCAAAAAAAAACATGACCACTTTTTGTGCTCCCCCTTTTTGAGGGTCTTAATCTCGACCATTTTCAAAATAAATTAGTAGTTTATAAACTAGATACAGAGTACTGCAACTCTTGTTCTTGTCGCATCTTGAAATTTTGAGTCTATCTTCAGTTTCTCGTCAAAGTTCAAAGTTTGTTGATTTCAGAAAAAAAAAAAGGTGGCATCTTATACCCCCTTTAAGTCTCCCATCTTTGTGAACTTACCCCATAGCTAGACCTATGTAAAACTGAATTTTATGAAACATACATACATAAAAATTAAAAAAAAATCCACATTGAGAAAAGCACGAAATTCTACCTTAAATCAAAGAAAAAATTCACTTAAAATGAGCTAATATGACCAAGTTATGGGCTTGTAAAGTTTGCTTTCAAATATGCAAATTCAATCCATGAGAGGGGTGTGAAAAACCATTTATCCTACATTGCTTGTGTAGATGTAAATTTTATTATTTATATTAAAAACATTATCAACAATATAGGTTTGCGTAGGTATTTTGTAGGAGTGGAGAAATGAAAACATTTTGACTCACACACTAACATGCCTAGAGCTAATGTTGTAGACTAATTATGTGACACTTGTTGATGTGGATTTCAGTGATGAAGTGGAATTGAGTCGATGACTATTTATGTGGCTACTAGATAGTGTCTTGTTAATATTGATGTGACATATTTTGGAGCTTCAACATGTTCTTGTTTGCGTTGACTACATCAAGTATGGGTTTTTATATAATTCTTAGAGTTCTATTAGCTTTTGTTGTATTAGTCACATGAAGTTGTACTGCAATGTGGGGTCAACAAGACATCATACACATACCACACTATAGACATGAAAAATTGGCAAAAGGCTTAAATCAATCAAAAGGTGCATCAAATCATCAAAATAGCACGAAAAATCAATAAAGGGAACAAAGGCAATTCAAATCAAAGGAAAATTCAATTAAATGATTAAATAAAGCTTGAAAAGGGGAAAAACACTACGAAATTGATTAAATTCAATTAATGACATAGTTGTTGAAAGCAAAAATCAAAATGAACCTCTTACCCTTCATGGCTAAATTTAATTACTTTAATTAATTAATAAATCATAATTTCCCTCAACAAAGAAAATTGGAGACAAAATGGACACAAATCACTCACTTTTGTTGAAATGGTCCAGCCTTTTGAAACCATTTAAATGATTGTCCCCTCCTTGTCCCCCCATTTATGGACAAAGCAAAGCCAATTGACCTTACCCAAGCATAACCATGATCAACTCACTCTACCCCCTACCCTTGGGAAAATCCTATAAGTAGAAAGCATTTTGAGGCATTAAGGATCCATTCCATATCTTTGAATTGCAGCAAAGCTCTTGCAATTTGCATCCACACCACTCACTTGTCAATTTTAATAGCTTAATTGCTTTGATCATAGTAGATTGTTCATCAAATAGAGCTAGAATTTGATTGAATAGATCTTAATTGCATATCATATAGCTTAATTCTCATCTTTAGAGTGTCACTAGTGAGGATCATAGCTGAGAGCCTCATTTACCACTTTATTTTAGAGATCCATGAGATGTTGATAGATTAATTGTGCATTGATTAGATTAGTTCTCACTCTAATTCTTGTTGTTCTTAGTTAATCTTGTAATTTCATGAAGGTGAATAATATCATCACACAAATGGCACCCACCGTGGGGCCTTGAGCCTCAAATACTAACAAATTTGTGATTTAAATCATCTTTGCATTCATTTTGTCTGGTTTCCGTGTGTTTTCTACAGGAATTTCCTAAAGTCATGCCTACGGGAGATATATTCACGCTTAGAATCCTTACAGTGTCGCTTCGGAAGCCTGATCTTACGCTTGCTAGCTAGAAACTCACGCCTGGAACGGCAAAGCATTCAGCCTTTACGGCTTCAAAATCACGCCTAAACACAGGGAAGTATCGCGTATCTCTTATTTTCTATCGCGTTAATTTCCTCTTTGCATTGCGCTTTCCACTTAATATCACGCTTAAAGAGAAATTTTCTATCGCGTAGTAATTGAGATTATCATGCCTTTGATCGTTAATGTCACGCTTTGGATAATATCTTTATCTCTTTAAAAGCTTTGGATGTCGCTTTGCATTAACTATTTGCCGCAGATTTATTATTCTGTTTACGCTTTGCATAGTAGATTTAATGCCAGTGCTATTATTAATGTCGCTTGTGTACTGAGAAGTGTTGCATGTAATCAATAAAGTCATGCCTCTGAGTGATTTATTCACGCCTATTAGCTAGAGGATGTCGCCTGCGTTTAATTTGCTATTTTCACGTTCAATTTGATAAAATTTGAAAATCTGACTCTCTGTGTTTGTTTTTAACCAGTAAATGAGTAGACATCCGAGAGTGAAAAAGCCAGAAAGCAGGTTCAACAAGGAGGGAAAAGCATTGGCAAAGAAAATAAAGAAGGAGAATCAAGTGCATACAAAGGTTGTCCTTGAATCCACACTAGATGAGGATGTCCAGGTATATGAGAAATATTTAGCTGTGATTGAAGCTTATAAGTAGAAATTTGTGTCTCTAAATTGGATTTATGAACCTTGAGATTAAAGCTTCTTTCATTAAAATCTTTTGATTGATTACATGCAAGTTTGGTTTCCCCTCATTGTGAATTGGTTGTGTTGGACTAACTTGTTGGAGGAGGGAGTTGGAGCAAATTGCCAAGGTGAGTAAGTGAAAAATGAAAATCAACAACTCAAAAATGCCCCTAGCCTTTTGCTAGCTACAAGGAAAGGTATTCTACTCAAACAAGCTTGCATTCCCTTAACTTGTGGCATTGTCATTTAAACCTAGCTTTAATAAGGAAGAAATTGAACCACACATTTCAATTCTAAGAACCTCCTTGTCAAGAGGTTGAAAAAGAACTAAGTGTTTGAAGTGTTTGAGATTAAAAGGAAAGTTAGGGATATGCTCTTCATCTTCTTGGTGAAACAAACTCCCAAAAACTTTACTTAAAATTCAAAATCTGCCTTACTTGCAAAATGAACATGTTAGAGATTTAGTGGACTCGCCTCCCAAATTTTCCTTAGCGAGGCTAGTGAGAGGGACAACCCAAAGTGGGATACACTTGCTTTTGCCGCGAGAATCCGGCCCACTATAAAATGAAATGCATGCATCCTTAATGGGGTGCATGACAAAGGGATTTTAATCTTCTCGAACTTCCTCTAGTAGTCTTTACGGATTGCACAAAATTGTGCCTTGGTGCGTGTGGGAAGCCCCTTAACATACTTGGGGGATGAGAGATTTTAATTCATTTGAACGGAACATTTATTAAATCCCAGCTAAATTAGAAAGGCCACCTTGTAGAGTCATGTTTACAAACCAATTTGACTCTAGGTAGGCTGTTTGGAATTCATTCTTGTGCTATACTTGTGAAAACATTTGAGAATATACACATTAGTTGTTGTTTATAGACATTTATGTGTGTGTTGCATTTGTTTTCAATTTTCAAAACAATAAATTTTCAAAAATATCTGATCAAAAGTTTTAAAAAATCTAAAAAAATTATACCCTGGTCAGAGAAGTGTCACCTGTACACAAAATAAACTCGCCTAACAGAGATTTAGTCACACCTGTGACTTATTCAAACACGCGTATACACACTAAAGTCACGCTCAGAGACATTTGAGACACACCTGGTTAAACTAGAAACCCGCCTGGTAATAGTAAAGTGTCACCTAAGAACCCATAGAGGACCGCCTAACAACAAACCAATGCACGCCTACATGAGTTTTAGTCACGCCTATGCTTGATTCAGTGTCGCCCAGAAACATAAAAGGTCAAATAGAGAGTACTTCCAGGAAGAATAAAAAAATTTTGAATATCAATTTGAATACCCTTTTTCGAGTTTTCGCTGATCCAACTTACAGTCTGGTCAAAAATCCTGTTTTGCATATCTGTCAAAATTTTGCAAAGGATTAGATCCAAGTGGTCTTAGCGTGCATCCAAGGTTCATGCCTACATTCACTAGATCATATTACATCAAGCAAACCTTGCAAGCTGACGGGACTTATTTGAGACAAGAGCTCCCTTATCCCGGAGAAGAAACTACTCCTAGAGTACCACAAAAGTCACTTGAACAAGAAAAAGAAGACAACATGATGTATCAAGGTAGTTTTGGTGGTAAGGATAATAGTGGCATTGATTTCACCAACCAAGGTAATGCCAATGGTGGAGGCAATGACATGAATAACTAGAGCAATATTAATAACCAAGGAAATACCAACAATGAAGGAGTAGATCCAAGTGCTCATGGAGTTAACCAAACTCATACTCAAAATAACACCGAACTAATGACAGAAGATGCCACGGATGAAAGAGTTAGTGAGGCTGTCCAATGTCCTTATTTCAGAAGGCTCATGGAAAAGGCAATGGACCTAGATAGAGAAAAACATTTCAGAGACTTAGCACAAAAAGGTCTCAAGCTTCCCCGTGACTTTGATGTCAACCAACTTAAAACACCGGAAGTTGAGGAAAGTACCTTAGACATCATGAACAAACAATTCAAGGCATTTCAATGCAACTAGACAACATCAAGCAAAGCGGGTCTCCCAAGCCTTTCTCTATAGAAGCATTGTGCCCATTCCCATTTGATAAAAGCTTGGTTATGGTGCCATTCCCGATCAATGTGGTGTTCCCTAAATACGACAAGTATGAAGGAACAAGGGATCCTCAAGATCACTTACGGGAGTTTTGTGCGTTGAGCTTAGAGTTCATGCATGATACCACATATTTAATGAGATTATTTCCACGAAGCTTAGGAGGCATGGCTATGGAGTGGTTTTCTAAGTTACCCTCCGGCATTAAAACCTTTGAAGAGTTAGCATCGAAATTCGTGGCTCATTACTCATATAACATTAAACATGATGTCACGATGATAACGTTATGCAACACAAAACAAAAAGATGGAGAGGCCTTCCTCACTTTTCTACAAAGGTGGAGGACAGTTTTTGCAAGATATCCTAGAAGTGTGCCTAAAAAAGAGAAGATGGATATCTTCATAAACAGTTTGAGTAATGAGTTAAACTACCACTTACGAATGCAATGTCCAAAGACCTTCCAAGATCTAATTGAAAATGGAGTAACCACGGAGGAAGTGTTGGTCAAAAGTGGAGAACTCAAACTGTACAAAGATAATAAGAACAACCCCAATAGTGGCAACAATGGTAACAATGGCAATAATCAGAAGAATCATTGGTTTAATAGTAACAATCGTTATAAGAATAACAATAAAGGAATTGTGAATGATGGAGTAGTTGAATCTAGTAACTTGAAGGTGGTCCCCTTTGCTCTTACAAGGACAACTAATCAAGTGAACAATACCAATCAGAGCTCTAATGCACCATCCAACAATAATCACACCAACAATGGAAATCAAGGAGATAATTCAAGGAATACTAAATTTGATAAATGCTTGAGGCCAACCCCCACAAGGAGCTTCACACCCTTGGGTGAACCCCTTGAAAAGGCATTAAAGGTTCTCCTGGCTAATAATGTCATTACTCTACCTAAATTTCAGCCTTACGAGCCAAATGATAAGCCTGGTTGGTGGAGTGCCAATACCCATTGTGAGTATCACAGAATTCGAGGACACGCAACAAATGAATGTCTACAATTAAAAAATGTAGTGCAAGATTTAATTGATAACGACACGATCACCGTTGATAGACCTCCAAATAATGAAGATCATATGGCATTCAAACAACCCTTTTACAAACATGATAAGGGAGAGTCATCAAATAACAAAAAGCAAAGCGCCAATAATCTCAACTTTGCACCACCTTATGATCATATTGTTAATGCTATAATAGTTAATGAACAACCTCGAAAGGAAGCATCAAATGTCATTACAAGAGGGCAGAATTCTAGAATAACCTTACAAGGGATAGCTCCTCAAAGCACTAACATCCCACCATCCAATATTGTAGTCAAACAGTCTTCTACAGTAGCAAGGCCTTATAGTTTGGTTGATCAATTGCAACATACTCCAACACAAATCTCTATCTTAGAATTATTGAAGTTGTCACCAAACCATAAGGAGATTTTGGAAAAAGCTCTAGGAGAGACACATGTTCCTACTAATTTAGAGACAGAAAGGTTTCAACATATGGTAGGTCATCTTGTAGCACCTGATTGTCTTTCATTTTCCGATCAAGATGACATGTCTATAACCCATCCTCAAAATCTACCATTGCATATAGAGGTCTTAATCGAACGACATAGAGTCAAAAGAGCTCTCATTGATGGAGGGGCTGGTCTCAATATTTGCAGATTAAGTCTTGTCAAATCCTTAGGTCTATCTGAGTCTTGCATTGACCCTACAAAGAAAATCACCATTAAAGCTTATGATGAAGCTGAAAGAGCCTCTAAGGGCATGATTGTATTGCCCATCCAAGTGGGACCTGTCAAGAAGGACACCAATTGCCAAGTGCTGGACATGAAATTAACTTATAATATTTTGTTGGGTAGACCATGGATTCACGAGATGCAAGCAATCCCATCCACGTACCACCAATGCATAAAATTTCCGTACATGGGTGAAGAAATCACAATTGGAGGAGACTCTAACCCATTCCAATATTGCAATGCACTCAAACCTCCTCATGAGTTATACATTCCACATAACCGGGAAGGAATTATTCAAGAAACCACAATTGAAGATGTTAAAATGAAAGAACTAACAATAAATGTTACTCCACACCCTCCTCAAGCTAGCTCAGTGACATCAACTAAGGGAAAGGAAAAAGTGAGCTACGAGGGCCCAAATGCAATGGAAAGTTCATACATAGCACCTAAATTGGAAACAGTAATCTATAAACCTACCAAAGAAGAAAAGGAAAAAGCCAAGAAAGATCGCTACCAACACATGAGTGAAATGATGAACAACTTTGAAAAACAATGCAAGATTAGTTCAAAAGGGATAGGGGAATATTTTGTTTCTCTATTTGACATGCCCACATCTCCAAAATCACATGGTAAACCATCAAAATAACATAAGTATAATTCCTATTTTGTAAGGGAAGATAACAAAGCAACATAGGATAAGGAAGAAGATGACATCCTTCAATGGCTTTACCATGATGAGGAAGATACTTCCAACACTCCCATGGAAAGAATTCAGCATGTAAAGATACAAACTGAGCAATATGGAAAAGGCTTTGATATAATGCAAAAGATGGGTTACAAAGGAAGAGGACCCTTAGGCCAAAGAAATAGGGGATTATTGGAACCTATAGAACCTATTTGGAGGGCAAGTCATGAAAAATCTGGAGTAGGTTTTCAATGCAAAGGAGAAAGTTCAAGCCCAATGCAAGATTTTTATCCTCACATAAATGCCTTAGAATCCGAAGGAGATAGTGATGATTCTCGGGATTATGAATGGGATACTTTATCGGATGAATCATGTCATGACAAGGAAGTGATTGCTATACATACTTATGCAAAAATTCCAAGGCAAGAAGCTCAAATTAGTGAATAACCTCCTATTCAAAGGCCTAATATCGAGAAAGTACCTACCAATGGAGCATGGATAGAAACATTTTTACATACCTTCAGAGGAGGGAGATTCAAATGTTAGTTTTAACCAGCTTGTGGCTTTTCCCATGTTGTTTCCCGTAGAGGTTGACGAGGACTCAAGTGAAGGGGACTTTGACCCTTCTTCCATGGATCATCTTGAGGAAGTGCACGTCATAGATCTAAATGATACAATGTACGAACCCTCAAAAGAAGTCATGTCCATAACGCCTATTGATGACATTTTACCCAATGAACCCTTACTTTTGATAAATCCGCACCTCATTGATTGGGACCAAACCGAACCAAATGACCTACTTTACTTTTCCAATGACCAAGCAATGAATCACTACCTTAATGTGGTTGAACCCTCTTTCACCAACAAAGTCAATACGGACATAGTGACAGCAGCAAGGGTTCAATCTCTTAGTCAAAAGAAAAAAATAAAAAAAAATAGTAAAAAAATGAAAAGTTCTATTGGTGAAAACCCAACTGTGGCACCATTAGAACCAAAAAAAATAAAATTAAAAGACGTTTCTTTGGTGAAAACCCAATTGTGGCACCAAAAGAAGAGAGATTGGACACTTTGCCTGAACATGAAGAGGAAAGGTCACCTATACTCATAGAGCCAACGGAAAAGGTCAATATTGGGACAGAATTAGATCCAAAGTTCATACACTTGGTAGCATCACTCACACCTCTAGAAAGAGAAGACTTCATAAAATTCTTCCAAGAACAACAAGTAAACTTTGCATGGTCATATGCTGACATGCCTGGATTAGATCCTGACTTTATAATGCATCATCTGAATGTTCGACCAAGGGTTAAACCAATTAAGCAAAAGTTGAGAAAAATGCACCCCCACATAGCTCTTTTGGTCAAGGCAGAATTGGAAAAATTGTTGAAAGTAGGGTTCATAAGAGCAATAGCATATGCCGAATGGATCTCCAACATTGTACCAGTCACAAAGCATGATAAATCCATTCGTGTGTGTACGGATTTTAGAGATCTAAATCTTGCTTGCCCCAAAGATGATTTCCCACTTCCGAGCATAGATGCCATAGTGGATTTGACAGCAGGACACTCAATGTACTCATTAATGGATGGCTTTAGCGGGTATAATCAGATCAAAATTACACCTGAAGACCAAGAAAAGATAGCATTTACTTGCCCTTGGGGTACTTTTTGTTGGAATGTCATGCCCTTCGGTCTTAAAAATGCCGGAGCCACATATCAAAGGGCCATGACAACTATCTTCCATGACATGATGCACACATTTTTAGAAGACTATGTGGATGATATATTGGAAAAATCCCACAAAAGAGAAGAACACCTCCACATTTTGAAAAAGATATTTGTTAGGTTGGAGCAATTCAAGGTCAGATTAAACCCAAAGAAATGTGCCTTCGGAGTCCAATCCGGAAAGTTACTAGGTTATATAGTTTCTGCAAAAGGGATTGAAGTGGATCCCGAGAAAGTACAAGCTATAATGGACATGGAAATACCTAAGATATCAGCCAAATGAGATCCTTGCAGGGAAAAATCCAATCCATACGAAGGTTTATCTCCCAATTGGCTAAAAAGTGTCATTCTTTCACCAGGTTGCTACATAAGGATACTATATTTATATGGGATGCCGAATGTGATCAAGCTTTCACATTGCTGAAGACTTATTTGATAAATCCGCCCATTCTCATGTCACCAATCAAGGGCAAAGCATTACTTCTCTACATATCTGCTACGGAAAGATCCTTAGGGGTACTTTTGGCGCAAGAGGATGAACAAGGAAAGGAAAGAGCTATCTACTATTTGAGTAGAACGTTGATAAAATATGAGCTTAATTACACATTTATGGAAAGAGCTTGTCTAGTAGTGGTGTTTGCATCTCAAAAGTTGAGACATTATATGTTGATGCATAAGGTCAAGTTGATTGCCAAGATAGACCCTCTCAAATATTTGTTAAGTAAGACAGCCTTAACAGGTAGAATAGCTAAATGGGTGATGATATTGAGTGAATTCAACATCGAATATGTCGATAGAAAGGCAGTCAAAGGACAAGTGATAGCAGATCATTTAGCTGAAAATCCCATGATTTCTACACAAACTATTCAAGTGGAATTTCTGGATTCCGCCATTATCAACATAGAGGCAAAAACATGGAAGTTATACTTTGATGGATCCTATACTCAAGGAGGTTTCGGGGCCGACATATTATTGGTAACTCCTCAAGGTTACACCATTCCCAAATCCTACAAGCTTATGTTTCCATGTACAAATAATATAGCAGAATATGAAGCACTAGTCATAGGCATCAAAATGGCCTTAGAATGGAATATAAAAGAGCTACAAATTTATGGAGATTCTCAACTCATCATTAATCAAGTCAACAATGAATATAACACTAAGGATGAAAAGTTGATGCCTTATAAGACTATGATTGATGGATGGAAGAAATACTTTGCTTTGATCACCTTTGAACAGATTCCTAGAGAGAAAAACAGAGCAGCTGATGCCATGGCTACCTTGGCTTCTTTGTTACAAAAACCAGATCAAAATGAGAAGTATGAGTTGTTGGTGGAAGAGTTGGTAAAACTGACATTTGACCTCCCCGAAACCCAAATTGTTTCCCTCTTACATGGACATGACTCCCCTTGGTATGGACCTATATATACCTACCTTAAAGACCAAGTGCTACCCTTAGACCAAACCCGTGCTCAAAAATGCAATTTCATACGCCAAGCCTCCCGTTACTTAATCCTTTCTGAAACATTGTATCATAAGGGTCTAGACGGGATGTTACTTAGGTTTTTAGAGGAAGAAGAGTCTAAGTTAGCTTTACAAGAGGTTCACGAAGGCATTTGTGGGTCGCACTCAAGCGGGTTAAATCTAGCTAAGAAAATCCTTCGCTTAGGGTATTTTTGGAAGACATTGGAAAAGGATGCTTTCCACTTTGTGAAGATATGCAGCAAATGCCAATATCATGGTGATATGATACATGCACCGGCACAAGCATTACATCCATTTGTCACACCATGGCCTTTCTATCAATGGGGGTTTGATTTAATTGGCGTCATAAATCCACCTTCTTCAAATGGGCACAAACATATCATAACCGCAACAGAATATTTCACTAAGTGGGTTGAAGCGGTTCCATTGATAACGACAACAGGAAAGCAAATTTCCATGTTTATCTTGAATCATATCATTTGCCGATATGGTATTCCTCATGCCATAATAATAGATAATGGAAAACAATTCAAGAATAAAGATGTTGATGAACTATGTGCTACATTTCATATCACTCACCATTCATCATCAATTTATTACCCTCAGGGAAATGGGCAAGCCGAAGCCACAAATAAGAATATATTGAAGATTTTGAAAAGGTCGGTCAACAAATTAGGAAGGGATTGGCATATGCAAATTAATCCAGCATTATGGGCTTATAGAACCAACATAAGAACACCCATCGGGGCCACGCCATTCTCACTAGTCTATGGGACTGAAGCAGTTCTACCATTAGAGGTTGAAATCCCGTCTTTACGAGTGTCGTTACAAGGATTAATCATAGATGAAGACTATAGGGTTGCTAGAATTCAACAATTGGAGTTACTCGAAGAACATCAAACACAAACTTATGAGCACCTGAAAGTGTACCAAAATAGAATCTCAAGGAACTATAATAAACATATCAAACTGAGAGTTTTTCAGGTAGGAGACTTGGTGTTGAGAGAGAATCCAAAGAATCAGGTTGAGAGGGAAAAGAAAGGCAAATGGGAGGCTAATTGGCTAGGCCCATTTATCATAATATCTTCATTTGGCACAGGAACCTATAAATTATCAAATTGTGACAGAGAGGAACTTCAAGAACCTATTAATAGTATTCATCTTAAAAGGTTATATACATGAGGTAGATGAAGGAGTATAAAGAGTATTAGATGAGAGAGCATCCTATTTTATTGTACATAGTTCAAAAGAGATCTTGAAAACCCCAAAAATATTTGAAAAGCACAAAAGGATAAAAACATTGAGAAAATTGAGCATGAAGAAAGGAAAAACATCCAAAAATGATGTTGTCTTGGTGAAAACCTAGTAAATAGGCGCCTTGATGATAAAAAAGAAAAGAAAAAAAATACAAAAAAATTGAAAAAGAAGAAAGTGCCCTGGTGAAAACCTAGTAAATAGGCACCTTGGTAGCAAAAAAAGAGCTTGATCCATCCAAAGGGTGAAAACTTGGTAAACAAGCACCTTTGGTTCCCTTTAGTTGGTCTTTCCTAGGTTGCATTTGTACATAATGCATCTCATCATCCCATTTGTCCAAACCTTCATTGCATCCGTCATTTGTACATAGTCCTAATAAAGCTTTGTAGCTTCATGATTTGCATTGCCCAAAGTTGTCAAAACGGGTATATTCAAACACTTGGGGGCAACGAAGAGCATATCACAAAGTTGGTACATAAAAAGGATTCAAATGAACAACATTCAGTTAGAGTCAAACAGAGAGAGAGCGAGATCCGAATTTCAGAAGAAAGAAGCATATTTTTGTGAACCTTTGATAGATATCATTGTTCATAAACCAAGAAATTGATTACCACAACAAAATCCTTGAGCCTTAATAGACTTTATTCTTCGGGATTAAATAAAAATCAAACATCATTAATGATCAAGGTACTTGGAAATACTATTTGAAAATCAAGAAACAATGCAAAACACTTGAAAGATTCTTTTGAAAGTTGGTTAAAAATCTCTTTGCTTATATCGATTGATTTATATCAAGTCTCTTTAGCTAATTGATGGTATTGGCAATGATAGAGATATGATATTTTATTGCCTTTGAGTGACTGTTTGGAGGAAGATTCGTCACCTTATGAGAAGTTGTCTAACGACATGGTCATCAAAGAACCATCGAGGACTATCTCATAAGCGGATGGATTGACCTTTGTTTGTTTACACAAATGGATCCCTTGGCTATTTAGATTTTCTATATCTTAATACCAAAAATCCACTTGCAACATTGAATCCATTGACACCAGTATTCAGACTCCCATAGTTTGGTCATCCAACTAGTGAGGGTTGTACTTGGTCCAACAAAGGAGGTTACCAAATGCGATAAAAAGTGGTATTCATATCATCATGTCAGTGGGCAGTGGTGATTGTACTTGCTTTCCGGTCCCAAATGCTCAATGATGAAAATTTATCCTCAAGGCATTTCTTTGCTAAAAGCTGGTGACACTTAGGTTGCATTGCAAAGCATATTAGATTCATTGCATTATCTTGTTAGATTAATTGCATTGTCCTGTTTGATCAAATGCATGTGTTTATGGTTACTTTTCCAAGGGAACGAGGGGGTACATCAATAATCTTGGGTAGTTAAAACATTTACGCAAAAGGGGTTCAATAATAATGTTTGTTCTTGATAAAACACAATAAAGAAAATGAGATTATCTTTTGCATACATGCATTGAGCATTATTCATTATCCACATTTACAACGAAAAATCATCCATACATCATGTGCACTCATATAGTTAAGGATAAACTAGCATACATTGAATCAACAAAACATAGGAACATACATGTGCATTTCCATTAAACATCTTACATCCATACATGAACAACAGAAGAGCATCACCAAATTCATACATCTTTGCATACATCTATATATATCATAAAATAAGATACTGCATTCATAGCATGAATTCAAGTAAATGCATAAATCAAACATCATATAGCTGCATAAAAGATAATCTTATAATCAAACTCATCAAAGAGAATCAAGAAGTATATCATCATATATCATCATCAAAAAGGAGGATCCCATACATCAAATATGTCAAGGTATCATCAAAGTGATCTATCAAATGTTCTGATAAATGAGAATGACATAAAAGATGGACCAACAACACTGAGTAAATCTGTCATCATATCACTCAAGAGCCTGTAGCACCAGATCCATTTGGCCCTCTACTATCCTATGGGGGAGGAGCCTGTGATGTACCCACTCCATCCTACCTTTGAACAACCATGACAAATACAAGTTGCTGTAATAAAGAGGCAACCTGGTCCAATCGACCCACAATAGTGGATATCTCTGTCCTCATAGACTGTAAACCTCGCTCTAATCCATCCATGCGATCACCCTGTGCACCCTGTGGCTATCGAGCTGGCAGAGGCATCTGTGGAGCTCCATCATCTTACTGTGCATCATCCTGCTATACCTGATCCTGATGAGCGGCATCACCATCAGGCTGCGCTAAGGCCACTCTCTGTAACTGTACCAAGGGATCTAATATCCCAGGAATCTGCCTAGCTGCATCAATCTGTGCATGTCTCTGAGCTCTCTGATGTCTATGCACTCTGTCCTATCTATCTACTCTGGGCCGTCTAATAGCTGCATCATCCTGTGCTCTATCCTGTCTATCATGACCCGGATCTTGTCTCACCTGACCTCCCCCTGCAGCAACCTGAGGATGTCTATGTCCTCGACCTCTCCGATGTCTACCACCCCTCTCACCATCACGACATCCAGGAATAGGCTCAGCTAGATCAGTAAACTGAGGAAACCTGTGGTGAGACCACCAATCCGCATACTCATGTGACATCCTAGCATCAGCCATACCAGGAAGTATCTCCCATCTACAAATAGTCATACCCGCAATCTGACCTAATGCAAACTGATAATAAATACATGGACCCCATAGAGAAATCTCTGCCTATACTTGAGCATATAATGCATTGCCCTGAGGCATATCCTGAAACCACCCATGCTGTCTCAAAACTCTACCAAAGCAGAAGCGCTCAATAGTGGTAGGAGTGCACCCAATCATCCAGTGAGGGGCAAACATATATGGTAACTCATCACCATCCTCTCTCCAACGATCACAACCGAGATAAGGATGCCATATAACCTGATCCAGATCATCTATCTAATGTTGCCAGTAATCCAAATGACCCATATGATGCTGTATGACCATGCCTATATATAAGAAAGCGTAGGGATATCCCCGAGGTCAAACTCTGTCGGAAATAGGCCTAGTAATGGGAAGATGCTCCCTGCAGAACAATAACACCCGCTGACAATGAGGCACTACCCCGATAGATTACCTCATGTAAATCATGATACAACTATGCCAAGACGCAGGAACCCCAATCAAACCGTCGAGGATGAGCAAGTAAATCCTCTATAATCCGGCCCCAACCAACTGAAAAACTGCGACCTTGCCAGTCGGGAAGAAGTAGACCGCTAATCAAGGCACCCAAAACTGCTAGTAATGTCAAAAAAGAGGCAAACTGAGGCCATGTAATAGTATCCCCATCTCCAATAGTGTTGTCCCCTAATACTCGTTGGCAGACAGAGGAATCATAGGTAGAATCATAGTACACCAACTCACCCCTACAAGGAATCCATAATAATCGATACACGTCCTCTGGCGTGATCATCATCTCTTTGTATGGCAAGTGGAATGTGTTGTGGTCAGAGTGCCATCGCTCCACCACTGCAGTCAATAAACCATGGTTCAGCTGGAACCGTGGGAGATCAAGGAGGAAACTCAAACCACATCTCTCAATAACTCAGAACTCAGCTGTAGAGAGTCTCTGACCTAAGTCAATAACCCATGACGCAACTGAACGGACGTATAAAGTAGGATAATGATCTTGTTGGCAAGGTAAAGGAATAATATCAGTACATTGTATCAAGGAATTATCTCCAGTCAATCAAAAGTATCAAGTAATCACACCCAGTACCATCGTTCGTGTCTCTGTGTCCTGAGAACGAAGCAAGCAGTCTCAAATCATATTGGTTTTCACACTAATTGATTTATCCTATCAGTTAATATTCAAATCAGATTGACAAATCATATTCTAAAGTACTACCATCCTGATATCCAAACCAATGTTTTGTTGATAATCATAGACCTACACTATTATCCGACTTTCTCATCAGGGGGTTATCAAATTATTCATCAGATACGATCAACACATGTGTAAAAAGTATAGAAATTTTTGCAAAAAATACATCAGGTGTGAGTTTTATGCTGTCAGGTGACATTTTAACCTAGGTGTGACTTAATTTGGTCCTAAGCGACTTTATTATTCTGCTAGGCGACAGATTTTCCATACGCGACAGTGAATTTGACAACGCGACAGAGGATTTTCCATAGGCGAGAGTTAAAGGGTTAGGTTTCAAGTAGGCGATAACCTATTCAAATAGGGGTATTTTTCCCTGGGGCAAGGCGACAGTTTTTTCCTGCCAGGCGAGACTTAAGTGTCTTTTAGGCGAGAGATTATTATGTGGAGGTGATAATAAAAATCGCGGAAGTGACAGTAAAAGATCCTAGGCGACAATCAATTCTATCCTAGGCGTGATTTCTTGAATGTAAAGCAACGATAAAACATGAAATTGCAATAAATGCTTAATAAATGATCAATAAATGCAAGATTGAAGTTCGTAATGACTTACTGGAGGCCCATAATCAGCAGGTCTCGCATATCTCCGACATCTCTCGAATCTATGCTCCCGAATCGGCACAACCATCTTGAAATTGCTAGAGAATCAGAGCAAAATCACTAAGGATAAAAAGTAAAAATGAATGGTAAAAGAGGTTTCTTAACCTATTTAAGGTATTTTTGACCTAATTTTGAACTTGAAATTAGCCATTGACTTCTCTTAGCATATCAAATCAAACCAGGGCATAATCATACATCGTGGGATATTATCAATAGTCAGAAACTAAAACATATTTTCTATATCAAACGTCAATAATCATTTTCAAATCACGCAATTCATATGTTTTAATTTCTGAGGGGGTAATAAGGGTATCAAATCAAAGTCACAATCATACATCATGAAATCAGTGGGGCATCATAAAAAATTTTGTATCAAGAGGCAGCAATCAATCACATAGGGAATCACAATCAGGACATAAAGAATCTTTGAATCGGTGTTCTTTGCACATCGACTCAAAGAGGGGCATTTGTAGACACGAAAAATTGGCAAAAGGCTTAAATCAATCAAAAGGTGCATCAAATCATCAAAATAGCACGAAAAATCAATAAAGGGAACAAAGGCAATTCAAATCAAAGGAAAATTCAATTAAATGATTAAATAAAGCTTGAAAAGGGGAAAAACACTACGAAATTGATTAAATTCAATTAATGACATAGTTGTTGAAAGCAAAAATCAAAATGAACCTCTTACCCTTCATGGCTAAATTTAATTACTTTAATTAATTAATAAATCATAATTTCCCTCAACAAAGCAAATTGGAGACAAAATGGACACAAATCACTCACTTTTGTTGAAATGGTCCAGCCTTTTGAAACCATTTAAATGATTGTCCCCTCCTTGTCCCCCCATTTATGGACAAAGCAAAGCCAATTGACCTTACCCAAGCATAACCATGATCAACTCACTCTACCCCCTACCCTTGGGAAAATCCTATAAGTAGAAAGCATTTTGAGGCATTAAGGATCCATTCCATATCTTTGAATTGCAGCAAAGCTCTTGCAATTTGCATCCACACCACTCACTTGTCAATTTTAATAGCTTAATTGCTTTGATCATAGTAGATTGTTCATCAAATAGAGCTAGAATTTGATTGAATAGATCTTAATTGCATATCATATAGCTTAATTCTCATCTTTAGAGTGTCACTAGTGAGGATCATAGCTGAGAGCCTCATTTACCACTTTATTTTAGAGATCCATGAGATGTTGATAGATTAATTGTGCATTGATTAGATTAGTTCTCACTCTAATTCTTGTTGTTCTTAGTTAATCTTGTAATTTCATGAAGGTGAATAATATCATCACACACACACAATGTGCAAACTAGAATGAGGTTAGCAATCCCATGATAATATAATTTTTTGATTTCTACTTAAAAAAGAACTTTACAATCCTATAAATAATGAGAGAACAAATTTTAAAATATATCACAAAATAAAGAATATATATATATATATATATATATATAAACAACTATAAATAGTGTCCATATGGTTAGGGAGGTGAATTTGTTTTATGGCCCTAGTCAACTCCTTCGATTTTGATGATTTGGTAAGAAATTTTGGGGTTTGCAAGCCTTTTGAGCATGATAGTAGGGTCTGATTTGGCCAAAAGTGCTCTAAAATTGTAGATCACTTTTTGAGACTGGTAAGCACCCTCCACCTTCAAATGGCTATTTACTTGGCCTTTGGTGTTGGATTTGTCCAAAACCAAAAGCAATTTTGACTTTCTCAAACCTTCTTAATCCAATGGTGGCCTCAAATATGACCTGGAATAAGCTCCAATTTAGACCTGCATAGAAACCCCCAAATTTAAAACCTCAAATTGGGCCAATATCTCTCCCAAATGACCATCTAAAGACACCCTATGAGTTCTGATATCATGAGAAATTTGGCTATAAACATATACCCAAGATCTAGATGCCAAATGGAAAGTATGATGACAGGGGAGAAATAATATGGTAATTTGAATATATTATATTCTCACCAAGAATGTAATGCAATGAATCAGCTAGATGATTATTACATAGGAGAATCCTTGGTTATATAGCCAAGGTGAGTACAAAGGAGTGAGTGATGTGATAACCAACATGGAAAGCTATCGCCCCACCCAAAGTGGATAGGTGATAGTGTAATAACACCACAAAAGGTGGATCTTGCACCAAAGGTAGAAAATTCCATCCACAAGAGGTGTATATGATAAACTAATAACATGATAAGTCCACCTAAAGTGGAAATGCTCCAACTATACCTATGTAATTCCCTAAGAAAGATTAAGTAAGGTGTAACTAGGACCTAGGTGAGAAATAACCTAGGTAAAATGCGTTAATTACACCAATACATGGGAATCATGAAGGAGTTTTTTGAAGGTATAGTAGGCAAGGTGGATTTTGGATTAAGGGATAATTGCTTTGCTAATTTTATTGATAGCAATAATTCAACATGCAACTCAAACTCAACACTAACACTAGTCAAAGAAAAAGAAGCTATAAGTCGGTAACTTATTACAAGAATCTCATATTTAGAATAGTGCATTTTGAAACTCATAACAAATATAATCTTGAAAAATACATGTACTTCTAGAAAGAAATGGAAATACAAAAGCTAGAAGAAGAGGGAAAGGGTTTTGTTTTTCAGTTTTTAGATTTATCACTCAAGTTTTATTGCAAATTTAGTATGTAATAACAATTATGAAATTAATTAACCACCCATTTAAGTGCAAGTAAATAAGAAATAAAATTAAAAAATGATTGCAAGCATGGACCAACTAGTCAAGGGCAATAGTGAATTAAACAAAAGGTTGATGAAGTCCATGTATGATGTGGTGAAGTATTGTATTATTTTTGCCAACTTTGTGTTTTCTATAATCAAATCTATGAGAGAAATTTAAACTCCATTTCATGATGATAAATATAAGTCTAAAAATGAATATTGTTTATTTGAATCAAATTATAAGAAACATAGCAAGGTCATTGACAATCAATGAATGATAAAGAGATATCAAAACAAGGAATATGGATTTATGGAAGATAAGAATAATATAGTTGAGTGAGTAAATAAATAAATAATACAATAATAAGAAAAATGATTTCAATCACATGGAAAGCATTCAATGCTTTCTATGATAGTGTTAGTTAGTGACAACAATATCATGAATGTAATTGAATATAATTATTTTGGTTTTAATTTTTTATAGTAACTTTTGGTTTTTAAGTTTTTTAAGTGGAATAGATAAGAGGCTTATTTTGGTCTATCTATTTTGGAATACATGTATTTTCTATTCTTTTGCACATTTTGGTCTTTAAAGTGCAAGGGAAATTCTAATGATAGAACTCTCAAGAAATATGATGTATAATGTGTAGAGTTTATGAAGAAAAGCGTAATAAGTTTAATATATGAAGATAGTTTTTATGTTTTTTCAAAGTTATTGTTTGATATTTATTAGTTAACAATCAATTTTAAGATGAAGATTTTAAAAAGTTAACAAGATTCTAAAAAGTTAAAAATAAGTATAAAAAAGTCACCTTGGAAGATTGCTCATCTCAAATGTTTAATTCATTTGGACTTCTCTACAATTGGTAAAACAAAACTTCTACATGAGAGTTTCTTTGCTTGAATCTCTCTGGATTTTCAATGGGATACTATGATTTATTGGGAAGCAATACATTGAGGTTAGAGGATCTAAAGGATTTGACAAAGCTCTAAGAGCTCAAAGCCCACACAACAATAACATATGAAGAAAAAGAATTGTCAAAGATGTTAATCTAAAATTGTATAGAAATTGAATGAAAATGTTGGCAACACAATATTTCATAGACTAAACGATATGATTTAATAATAAACACTATATTATTAAATAGATAAATTAAGTGTGATTAAAATTAAAAAGAAACCATTAGAGTCATGTTTTTATTTATTCATTAAAAATTTGGCTCTTATAAAGAACTCACCAAATCTATTTCAATGGTTATATCTATTCATTCTTGTGCTTTGTCTATTCCTTTCTATCTACACTATGAGAATGCATTACACGTCTAAACAAGAGCTCTGATAGAGCTTGAGTCCCTGCCTATTGTAAAATTGGAGGATAGTTTTGTTCTATGGTTAGAAAATTGTTTCTGAATTGGACAATGCAAATTTGAAATCATTTGAAATAGAACTTGTTACGAATGTTGAAACAAGGAGGGTATATATAGCATAGTTGTGTGAATAACATTTTAAACTCTTTAATATTCATAGGATGGATTTCTTTAGTACTTTGAGTATTTTCTTTCAAAAAGATAAAAAGTTCTTAACTATTTTGAGCCTATTCTTTCAAAAGCTGCAAAATTCTTGACTGTTCTAAGCCCGTGTTTTCAAAAACTTGCAAACTTAGCAAATTGACATGAGTTACTAATTATAACCCAAGATTTATAATGTATTACAAGAAACCAAAAAGAAGTCGTTTATTTGCAACATTTTAATTTATGAATGTTAGCCTCCTAAAATAAATCAAGAAGATACATTTTTATTAGTAAAAGATGAATATTAAACATCAATTGTTGCCTCCTACAATATTTGGTATTAATAAATCTCAAAATTGTTTATGAGCACCATCTGAATCTTAACCAAATCTATTAGATATTTATTTTCAAAGATTACATGTATGTATGGTAATGTTTTGGGTGAATGGTTTACATGTATAATGTAGTCAATATTTATATATTTAAGAGCAACAAATTAGTGTGGTATTATGTTAATTAATCAATTAAAAAATTGCCCATTTTGATAGTTTATCAACCTCTTCATAACCCTGGTGTTTGTCAGTAGCCTACAAAGGAGAAAAATGGACCGTTGGAGACCAGGGTCGACGCTCGGGCCTGCACGTAGGTCTGGACACTCAGATCATTTACAGGGGGATTTCTAGAACTAGAAGGTACACAATGGAAGGACACCTTTTCCCAGACATGCTGGTAGGGACTACATAGGTGTTAGATGGCCTTTCCACCCTTTTGAACAACATAGATCTGTGAGTTTCTCCAAGGACAGATTGCAGGATCGATCACGCAGAGATCAAAAAATTTTCAAGGTGGATAGTTCATTTGGGCATAGCAGTAAGGGAAATGGATTTAGTAGCCACTCGGGAAGATGCTTCACTTCTACAGCCTTGGGTGGACATGTGGATTTCAGTCATGTGGTGAAAAAGTTTTGGAGGCCTAAGATTGCAGTGGATCAGGAAAAAAGTAAAGATGAGGAATCAGTGATTCAACAGTGCAGAGTGGTGGGTGTGAATATCTCTAATCCATCGGTCTTGGAACCAGTAAGTTTTCTTGAAGACCATGCCTTTTTCTTAAAATGGGGGGCGGGGGGTGCTTGGCCCACAGTTAGCAAGATTAAGGTTTGGTGTGAAAAACAGTGGGGTTCTGTCAAAAACTTAAAAGTTTTAGAGAATGGGTTTCTAGTTGTGGTGGTAGATAGTGCCCATGATAGAGATTGGATTTTAAGTAATGGGCCTTATTTTTTAGAGGAGAAAGGTTTTTATCTAAAGCAGTGGGTTCCTAACTTTGCTCTGACAAAGGAAACCATTTTTACCTTTCCTATTTGGGTGGGTTTGAGAAACCTCCCTCAGGAGTATTGGAATGCCAAAACTTATCAATGCATAGGGGATAAGCTGGGAACCTATGTAAAGGCTGTGGAAATGGTGGACAGAGTTTCTCTATAGATGTTCCCAAGAATCTGCATCATTTGGAATAGTTTCCACCCGTTACCAAAAATGGTGGAGTTGGTCACGACGGAAGGCATTTGGGAGCAACCTCTGTCTTACGAAGAGGAGCTTTTGGTTTGTGAGGTGTGCCTCAGTGAAGACCATGAATCCTCAGGGTGTTTGGATTTGGCTAGAGGCAAAGGGAAGGCCTTGGAGGAGTCTAGGTTATTAAATCGGGCTTTGAGATTATTGAAGAAGTAGGAGAAAGTTCAGGAGCAGTCATGCACTGATTTACTAGCTTTGGCAATGACATGGGAATGTCAAAGTATTCCTGGCTATTCAAAAAATGACACTATGGATCCTTTGGTGGTGGAGGAAAAGGTGGGTGATCAGCCCATGGCTGATCCTCTGAATAGGGACAGTGCTCATATTCAGGAACTGTTTCCCTTGTCTTTGGATGCTGGTTTAGGTCTTTCTGTGGCCCCAGAAAAGATCACAAATGAAGTGTTGCCTTTTTTCCTAAATGAGGAAGCGGGTTTTTCTTCTCTAGCTGGTGATGGGGTTTGCAGACGGATCCTGAGAGCCAATTTGGTTTTATTCCAATGGAGGATCTTGACCTCCCTTACCTGGTGCTTGCTGAGGTTGATGCCCTTGATGAGAAGGTTTTTAAAGACATTCAAATCTCCCCTATCCGCAATCTGGACTTTGGCCATGATTCTAGTGAGGGGGAAATGGATTCTGATATGGAGAATGAGTTGGATGGGGAACAGGAGGAGGACCTTCTTGGTTTGGATGGGTTGTAAGGACTCTCAGAGGTTAGAAAGCTTTCTCAATCGGAGGCTACAAATTCAAAAATCAGGGTAGGTGAACAAAGGAAAAAGGGGTGAAAGTCCATAAAGTCTTTGATCCAAATAGCTGGTAGTGTGGCAAGTCAAAGCAAATTGAGATCGGGAAGAGCGTATGTCTCTTCCCGAAAGCAATGAAGTTTCTTTCGTGGAATGTTAGAGGCTGCAATGCCTCTGATAAGATTCTCTTGATCAAGTGTGGCTTGGATCAATAAAGGCCAAATGTGGTGATGTTTCAAGAATCAAAGTTCAAGCAAGAAAATTTAGACTGGTGCAGTCGGTGTTTTAATTGTTGGAAATGTTCTTGGGTGCCTCCTGTAGGTGCATTTGGGGGCTTGGGTGTTTTATGGAAAGAAGAAGTGGTGGAGATGGTTGTTCTACAGAATAACCAACACTGGCAGTGGTGCAAAGTGACTTCAAAACAACTCCATATGTCTTTCAATCTTATCAATGTTTATGGTCCTACTAAGAATAGAGAGAAGAGGTTAGTTTGGTGTGAGCTCACAGAATTGATGGGTTTGTTAAGAGGGGAATTGGTCGTGCTTGGAGGGGACTTTAATGCGGTTCTTTTCCCAATGGAGAAAAAAGGGGGAAGAGGATGGATGCTCCCAAGCTAGGTTGATTTTAATAACTTTATGGTTGATAATGGCCTTTTTGATGTCCCTTTTAAGAAAGGGGAGTTTACATGGTCAAATAGAAGATCGGGTTTTGTTCATATTGTTGAGAAGTTGGATAGATTTTTAATTTCTGGAGATTTGTCAAAATGTAAGTGGAATGTGGATGCAGTCATTTTACCCATTCATGGTTCGAATCATTTCCCTATTGCTTTGAATATGCAGGCTGAATCAACACCAGATAGATGTCCCTTTAAATTTGAGGCAATGTGGTTTAGGAGTGAAGGTTTTAAAGATCAAGTGAAGCAATGGTGGCTCCATTCTCCAAAGTGTGAAGGTAATTTAGCTTTCTCCTTTTTCAAAAAATTGCAATTTTAAAAAGAGCAGCTTAAAATTTGGAATAGGGTCCACTTCCATAATCTTTTTTCAGAAAATTTAAAAGTGGAGGAAGCTTTGAAGGTTTTAAATGAAAAATCATCAGCCAGGGCATGGGGGCCGAGGATTTTGAGGAGGAGAAAAAACTCAGTCATGAGTATGCGCAGGTCCTTGCTAAGGAGGAAGTGTTTTGGAGGCATAAATCAAGAGAGACATGGTTGGCTAAGGGTGACATGAACACTAAATTTTTCCACAACTCGGTGAAGGTTCGTAGAGCTTGTAATAACATTTTCTCTATTGTTGATAAGAATGGGTTGTTGGTGGAAGATTCTGAGGGTATTAACATGGTGGTAGTTGATTTTTTTAATGATCGAGGACAGAGTCCCCCTTGCCCTCCTTTGGTGGAAGAGGAGATTTTAAATTGCATCCCTTGTAGGGTGTCTGTTAACTAGAATAAAATGTTTTCTGACCTTGTTTCCTTGGCAGAAGTAGAGAAAGCTGTGTGGGGGCTGGGTAGGGACAAAGCCCAAGGGCCTGATGGATTTTCGGCCCTCTTTTTTTTCAGGAATTTTGGGACTTATTAGGAGATGACATTTGGGTGGTGGTGGAGGAATCCCAGAAAGGAGGTTTTATTCTTAGAGATTTCAACAATATGTTTATTGCCCTTATTCCAAAGCGGGATAAGGTAGCTTCCTTTGATGATCTTCATCCTATTGCCCTCTACAACACTATTTATAAGGTGATTTCTAAGGTGATAGCCAATAGATTAAATAAAGTTTTAGAGGTGGTTATTTCTATAGAGTAGAGTGGTTTCTCTCCAGGGTAATCTATTTATGAAGGAGTAATTATTGTTCATGAGTTAATTCATTCGATAAGGGTGAACAAATTGGAGAAAATGATGGTGAAGCTGGATATTAAGAGAGATTATGATGAAGTGGATAGGGAATTTTTAATCAAAGTTTTGTAGAGGTTTGGTTTTGATTAGCATTGGGTTTCTTGGGTGAGAAGTTGTATTTGCACCCCTCATTTCTCGGTGTTAGTTAATGGTAGTCCTCAAGGGTTTTTCTCTTTGAAAAAAGGCATACGTCAAGGGGACCCTCTTTCCCCCTTCCTATTCATTATTCTGGCAGAGGCTCTTGGGAGGCTGATCTCTTCTAAAAGGAGAGCCGGTTTGTGGAAGGGTGTGATGGTGGCAGCCAAGGTGGATGCTGTTACTCATCTCCAATTTGTGGATGACACTTTTTTAGCTGGAGATGCTTTGAAAAGAGAGGCTAGAGTCATGAAAAAGACTCTGGATTGTTATGGGATGGTCTCTGGTTAGGTTATAAACTGGCATAAGTCTGAGATTTTCTTTTTCAATACGCCCTTGAGTACACAAAGATTGATTTGTAGAATTCTTAACATAAAAAAAAGGGTCTCTACCTGGGAAATACTTGGGTATACCCTTGTTTCAAGGAAGGAACAAAGTAGTTTTATGGAAGGATTTAATGTCAAAATGCTTGCGGTGCTTGGATGGATGGAAGGGCAGATGGCTCACTGCTGCGGGATGTATCCTAATGCTTAAATTGGTTGTGTCTGTAGTGCCTATTTCTTCTATGCTGTGTTTGAACATCCCGAAGAAGGTGATTGGTGTGATTGAACAGAAGTTGAGGAAATCCTTTTGGAGTGGTTCTTCTGAAACTAGGAAACTGCCTCTGTTAGCATGGGGGAAGATTTGTCATCCTAAAGCCTTTGGTGGGGCAGGACTGAGGGATTGGAATGTTATGAATATGGCTCTTGGTGAAAAGCTTTGTTGGAAGATTTATAAATGCCCAAATCAGTTATGGGTGAAAATTCTTAAAGAAAAATATTTAGATAATGGGACTGATGAAAGGATCTTCACGATCAGGAATACAATAAGTGGATTAGCTATTTGGAATTTTATTATTTCCTGTAGGCATGTCATTATGGATCACATCTCGTGGAAGATTGGTAATGGAGATAAAGCTCATTTCTGGAATGACTCATGGAATGGCTATCCTGCTTTGAGAGATGATGCAAGACTTGGTGATTTAGCTAATTTTCTTTGTGACAACTGGGGGTGCAGGGTTAGGGACTACTTGAGGTGGAAAATTACCCCTGGTGGGGGGTGTTGGATTTGGAAAGATTCTATGGTGGATGGTCTCTTAGTTGGTCAGTAGCATTTTCTTGAGAATATATTCAAGTTGAGAGAGGTGTGTGTGGTAAATGAGGTAGACTCGGTGTTTTGGTGTGGTTCATCTTCAGGTGAGTATTCAGTTAAATTGGGTTTCAAATTTCTTTCTATGGAGGAGGGGGATAGGTTCGTGGCTACGGATTTATGTTGGAGCAGTGAGTGTCTTCCTAAAGCAGGGGCCTTTTGTTGGTTAGCTGTTCAAAACAGAGTTCTAACTACAGAAAGGCGGAAGAAGTTTGGTTTTTGTGGTCCAACAAAATGTGTTATGTGCAATTGTCAGGAAGAGACAGTTGATCATCTTTTCTTGAGATGCTCTATAGCGGAACAGTGTTGGTTGATGATCCAACATAAACTAAACTGGGTTGGCCCTTGGATGTCCAACTTAAAGGACTTCTTTGGCAGTTGGCCTAGGGTCAAGATGAAATATCTTCTTTCTAGTTTGTGGGTGATCAGTCCTTCTTTGGTGGTGTGGGAGATTTGGAAAGAGAGGAACCAGCAAATTTTTTAGGAAATGGTGGATCCTGTGGAGTGACTACTTTGGAGAATTGATCATGCAATCTCAGAGGTAATGAACTCTGCACTTTTAAGAAAATCCTCTGAGAAATTGCTTTTCACTAAAGAGGATGGAAGATTATTAGACAGATGGCCCAATATAAAGTTAAGGTATGCCCATAGTTGCTCTAGCAATGTGAGAAGTTCTAAGGGGAAGGTGAAAGTGGTATGGATGGCCCCGGAGAGCGGTTGGGTAAAGACAAATTTTGATGGAGCCTCAAAAGGAAATCCTGGTCCATCTGGTGCAGGGATTATTATAAGGGATGAGAAGGGTTGGATTTTGGCCTTTGGTTCTAAACGTTTATCTGATGGGACAAATAATTGGCTGAGCTAAAAGCGGCCTTATGGGCGGTGGAATGCTCAAAGGTTGTTGGTGTTTCAAAGTTGCATTTGGAGGGGGATTCGTTAGTGATTGTGGAAGCTATCAGACAAAATAATGTGGAGGCATGGCATCTTAGTAACTATGTGAAGCACATAAAGATGTTCCTATCAGAATTTGAAGATTTCAAGATTAGCCACATTATAAGAGAGGGCAATGGTGAGGCGGACTCTCTGTCTAAATGCGCGGTGAATTTGGAACCTGTGGGGGCTCAAAACTTTGAATTATGTGACCGTTGGGATTTCATGTGGGAGTGGACCCCACTTGGTGATCGAAACAGATCTTGCTAAAAATTTAGGTTTATTTTTCCTTAAGGGCAGATGACGTGGGTGGGTAGAGCTAGGGTGACATGGGAAATCTATGATGTGTTGAGGTGGATTCTTTGAGGGGAATGTTTTTATGATTGACGGCAGGGTGGTTGTAATTGCAGATAGTTTTACAGAGCATGGGTGCAATTGGAGCGTGTGAAGTTTTTTAAAAGGTGTGATGCAGGCTTTGGCTTTGTTATTCAGGTTGAATGTGACAGGTGAGGTAATGGAGCCTACCTTCACCTTCAAAACATGCTTGCAACAAAAGGTGCTATATGGCCCAATGGTGGATTTGAGGTTGAAGCATTTTCTCACATGCCCGTCAAATGGTGTGATCAAGGCGGTTCAACGCACTGTGGGACTGCTCTTTCAAGATGCTCAGCACCATTGGAAAATAAACGCCGACATAGTAGCAATGATCTTGGCATGGGGACTGGAGTTGGATGGTGAGGAGGACGCGGTGAAATGGGTAGTGTCATCTTTATTTCCAAAAGAATTGATTGTTGGTTTGGATTCTCTGCTTGAATGGGCATTTATTGGTTTTGGTTTTAACTTTAGTGAGTGCTTTGAGGACCCTGCAGAAGGATGGAGGAAAGGGGTTTTCTCTTTCCTATGGTGGCCTTTAGAGGTGGACAAAGATGAGTATAAACAGATGATAGTAGTGGAATGGGCACAATTAAAGGAGGAGATCAGGTGTTTTGAACAATCAGGTCGACACTAGGCACTTGGGTTTCTAGTGGGTCATCCTTGCAAGTGTCGCTCTACTATCCCGCATCGCAAAGGCCAAGTGGTGCGGCTTGTCAAGGCTTAGTGGTTTTTTTCGCTGATATTCTTTGCAAATTTTGACTGGGTCGGGAGTTGTTTTTTGTTTATAGTAAGATTAATGGCCTGTAATTACCATGCTCCTTTTTGATAAAGCTGAGGGTCTGTAGATGTTTTTGTTTTAATAGATAACAATGTTGTGTAAGGGACTGTAAATATCAATCAATATATCAATTATGGCATACGATTGGAAGGGATGTAATGGAAGGGCATCTAGCTATATTGTAAATTTCTTATTTTATTAATAAAATATTATCATTACCGAGCAAAAGAAAAAATCAATTAAAAAATTAATGTAAATAATATAGTTGTGTAAAATAATGTTAGAATAATGAATGTTGATTTTTTCAAAAAATAAGAGTATATTAAGTATCATATTACATTATCACTATTACTATCAATTTAAAATACATTTAACAATAAATTTGATAAAATAGTTTTTCAGAATTTAATGTTATTGAATAAACTACAAAATTACATATTCATTGTGAGCATTGATTTGTTCACTCGTGTATTTTGTCTTATCAATATTTTTAAAATAACTATTATGTCACTAAATATCACGTATAAAAAACTCATACTTTATATTTAGATTCCCCTAATACCCTTAAAAATAAATACTTTATAATAAATAAATCAAAATATTTCATTATTTAGCAATAAGTTTAACACTTTTAAATTTGATCTTCAACAATGCAAAGTAGCTTTTGGTTTTGATTGTGTGAGAAATTTTTAATATAAAATATTTTGGTTTTGAATAGCATTTTATGCCATTAGGATGCTCCAAGAGAAAAAAGAGAGATGAAAATTGATAGTTGTAGATCCAAATTCACTAAAAGAAAGAAAAGAAGAGAGATATTTAATATTTGAATAATTATAAAAAGATATTTATTAAATGAAAAATACTTTAACAACTATAAAACAGTAACTATTGTATTTTCTAAAAAACAAAGAGAACTAAATTTTCTAATAGAATATTTAAACATTTAAGCAATTTGAAATTTTGAATTTTAAATGTAATATTTTATTAAAATTGATTTAAAAAATAATAAATATTTTAAATAAAATATTAATACTAAAAATTTCCTTAACGTATTATAACAACAATGAATATTTTTAATGTTATTAAATCAGTATAAAATTTTAAGTTTAGGTATATCAGATTTGTACATATTCTCTTAGAAATGTAATAAATTGTTTTTTCCTTCCATTATCTAAGTTATTTTATATAAATTAAAAATTCCTTCCATTATCTAAGTTATTTTATATAAATTAAAAATTCCTTCCATTATCTAAGTTATTTTATATAAATTAAAAATTATCTTTAAATTAATTTTATTAATTTATTATGGGTAAAAATTTATATTGTTAGAAAAATAATATAAAATAGTAAATAAATAACACATTAGGAATAATTTTTAAAATCAATCTTTCAAAAGAAATTAAAAAATATTTCATAATTTTTCTTCCAATTATCTAAAAATTGAAATTTGTCTCTAACATAAATTTTAATGTATTATTATATGTAAAAAAGAAATTACTTTATAACAAGAATATAATATAAAAATTAAACATGCTATAAATGAAAATAAGTGTATTTAATTATTCAAGTATGAAATTTTAAATTTTTAAAATAATCATTATTTAATATTTTTTTCCTTCCAGTTCGAACTATATCAATTGTTTTATATAAATTAAAAATTTATCTTTGAAATTAATTTATGGTGAAATTCAAAAGTATTATTTTGACAAATTTGTACAAAACATGATTCTAACTTTAGACTTTCTATGAACAAAATCTTATTTCTAATGATCTCTTTCAAAACCTTCTAACTTTACTAAATGGACCAAAAATCATATACAAACTTAAAAAAATATAATAATAAATATTATATTAGTTTTAAATATTTTATTTTTAATAAATATAAATATTTAGTATTTAAAATTTAATAATTTTTTATAAAATATTTAAAAAATATTTACCATTATAATTTAAGTTAAACTAACGCAACCAATAATAAGCCTAGACATAGGATACATATTTTTACTGTCATTCGCCACATACTAAACTGATATAGCATTCTAACTCCTTCAGATTTGAACACTGGCAAATATACATCAATTATGGGGTGACTTGTTTGACACGTTCTTCAAATCTATTGTGATTATTGACAGTTCTTAACGTGATAATTAGTTAATCTTAATAACTTTTTCATTTTTATAGAAATAAAAAATTAAAAAGAACTTAAAAGATAGCAGAATAGCTTATACTAATTTTGATAGGTGAATAATACAATTTTTTAAAAGATATTTATAACATCTAAAAAATTAATACAACATAATAATTTATGTAGGAAAAATCTTCTTAGAAAAAAAATTCAATTTTCTAAAACCTATCTAATATATTATTTAGAAATCAATAACATATTATAATGTATGAAATCAACATCTTATAATATATTTATTGAGCAAGCGTTTCATATTTGAGTATCATCAACTAGAGATCCAGAGGCAACTCAACAACTATTAGACTCCTACAAAACAATAATACAATCTCTCATAAAATAAGGTTTCCTTCTAGAATTAGTAAAACACATATAATATAATGATAAATTATATATAAAATATCATTTTGTACATCAACCTGGGACCCTCTCCTATAGATGGAGCATCCCTCCAAACCTTACAAAGGGGTACCCTCCTCTTGCAACCCCTTGCGTTAATTTATCAATAATACATTTTAATAATTACAAGGTTGATACACCATTTTCCTAACAAAAAATATAGAAAAATTAAGTACAACATACTAATATATAAATGATTGATTTTAATTATAATATGATAATTTTTAATGGACAAATAAAACAATTACCTCCATAATGACATATTATAACATCTTTACATAAATTTTTAAATATAAGTATGCTAGTTAAATAAATTTTTATAATTATAAGAATTGAAAATTTACAACAAAGATGTGTTATTCAAATGGGATCTTACCTTAGATAAATATTACATATTTTAGATGTTTATATTCAAGTACTTTTAATGGTACATACTATCTTTAACTTAACAATAATATTTAGATTGTTTTGAAGTGTTAGAATTCTAAAATTATTTATTTTATTATATTGTAAACAAAAATAATACAATTAAAAATTATATTTTTATTAATATTAATGATGTCGAAAATTGAAAAGCTATTTGTAAATCCTAATTAACCCAACAAAAAGTATAAGATCTACAAAATGAATCCAACAACATATCAATGAAGTTCTTCTTCATTAATGTAAAACATAAAATAAATAAAATAATTTTTAATTTTTAGAGTTATTGACACAAGTTTTATTGCAAATGTAGTATGCAATAGCAATTATGAAATTAATTAGCTTCATAATTAAGTGCAAGTAAATAAACAATAAAATTTAAAAAAATGATTGCAATAATGGACCAACTAGTCAAGGATAGGAATGGATTAAACAAAAGGTTGTTGAAGTCCATGTATGATGTAGTGAAGTATTGCATTATTGTTGTCAAAAGTTGTGTTTTCTATAATCAAGTCTATGAGAGCAATTTAAACTCCATTTCATGATGATAAATATAAGTCTAAAAATGAATATTATTTATTTGAATCAAAAAAGAAACATGTAGTAAGGGCATTGAAAATCAATGAGCGATAAAGAGATATCAAAACAAGGAATATGGATTTACGGAAGATAAGAACAAAATAGTTGAGTGAGTAAATAAATAAATAATACAATAATAAGAAAAATGATTTCAATCATATGGAAAGCATTCAATGCTTTGTATGATATAATGATAGTGTTAGGTAGCAACAACAATTTCATGAATGTAATTGAATATAATTATTTTGAGTTTAGTTTTTTATAGTAATGTTTGGTTTTTAAGCTTTTTTAGTAAAATAGATGAGAGCCTTATTTTGGTCTATTCATTTTGGAATACATGTCTTTTCTATTCTTTTGCACATTTTGGTTCTTAAAGTGTAATGTCAATGATAATGATAGAACTCTTAAGAAATATGATGTATAATATCTAGAGTTTGTGAAGAAAAGCGTAATTTAAGTTTAATATATGAAGATAGTTTTTATGTTTTGTTAAAGTTAATAGTTGATATTTATTAGTTAACAATCAATTTTTAGATGAAGATTTTACAAAGTTAAAAATAAGTATAAAAAAGTCATCTTGGAGGATTGCTCATCTCAAATGTTTAATTCATTTGGACTTCTCCACAATTGGTAAAACAAAACTTCTACATGAGAGAGTTAGATTTTCAATGTGGGAGACTATGATTTGTTGGGAAGCAATACATTGAGGTTAGAGGATCTAAAGGATTTGACAAAGCTCTAAAAGCTTAAAGCGCACATGACAATCACATATGAAGAGAAAGAATTGGCAAAGATGTTAATCTAAAATTATATAGAATTTGAATGAAAATGTTGGCAACACAACATTTCATAGACTAAACAATATGATTTAACAATAAACACTATATTACTAAATAGATTTTAAGTGTGATTAAAATTAAAAAGAAACCATCAGAGTCATGTTTTATTTATTCATTAAAAAATTGGCTCTTATAAAGAACTCACCAAATCTATTTCAATGGTTTTATCTATTTCTTCTTATGCTTTGTCTATTCCTTTCTATCTACACTCTAAGTATGCATTACACATCTAACAACGCTCTGAAATATAGATGTGTAGAATGGAAGCACGAAAAAACATTGGAAAAAACTTGAAAGAATACAATTAGCAACAATAATAATAATGGAGGAAACAATGAGAAGCACTTAAAAATTGTTCATTCTTAAAATGGTTCATGAAAGAGATAGGATCCTCTTGCAAAATATCAGAATTTCCGCCATATACGATAGATATTTTCACTTTCATTCGCCACTTACTAGCCTGATATAACATTCTAACCCCTTCAGATTTGAACACTCGCAAATATACATCAATTATGGGGTATCTTTTTTGACACATTCTTCAAACCTATTGTGATTATAAATGCTTCATAATGTGATAATTAGTTAATCTTAATAAATTTTTCATTTTTACAGAAATAAAAAATTAAAAAGAAGTTAAAGGATAGCATAATAACTTTTTATACTAATTTTGATAGGTGAATAATACAATTTTTTAAAAAGATGTTTACAACAACTAAAAAACTTAACATAAATAGTATGCATAATACAACACGATAATTTATGTAGGAAAAATCATTTTAGAAAAAAATTCAACATGTAAAACCTAACTAATATATTATTTAGAAATCAATAACATATTATAATATATGAAATCAACAAAATCTTATAATATACTTATTGAACAAGTGTTTCATATATGAGTATCATCAGCTAAAGATCTAGAAGCAACTCAACAACTATCAGACTCCTACAAAACAATAATACAATCCCTCATAAAACAAGTTTTCCTTTTAGGACTAGAAAAACACATATAATTTCTACTATCATACTTGTGATCTAATAGTGAACAATCGATATTTACAATGATAAATTATACATAAAATGTCATTTTGTACATTGACCTGGTCCCGTGCACTAATTTATCAATAATGCATTTTTATAATTACAAGGTTGATACACCATTTTCTTAACAAAAATATAGAAAAATTAAGTACAATATACTAATATATAAATGATTGATATTAATTATAATATAATAATATAATAATTTTTAATGGACAAATAAAATAATTGCCTCCATAATAACATATTTTAACATTTTTACATAAATTTTTAATTATAAGTATGCTAGTTAAATATATTTGTTATAATTATAAAATTGAAAATTTACAATAGATATGTGTTATTCAAATAGGATCTTACCTTAGATAAATATTTACATGTTTTAGATGTTGAAAATAAACAGTTCAAGTATTTTTAATGGCACACACTATTCTTAACTAAACAATAATATTTAGACTATTTTAAACATTGGAATTCTAAACAAAAATTAATACAATTAAAAATTTATATTTTTATTAATATTGGTAATGTTGAAAATTGAAAAGCTATTTGTAAACTCTAATAAACCCAACAACAAGTATAAGATCTACAAATTGAATCCAACAACATATTAATGAAGCTCTTCTTCATTAATGCAAAATATTAAAAATATATATATACCATGAAATTCTTGACACTATTGTTCTCATATCCTTCAAGGATCTTGTATTGAATGATATTTTCTCTCAACTATTTAGCACATGCACAAGATGACATTGAAAGAATGAAGTGTGGATGTAAGATGATGATAGCAAAATGATAATAATATGATCAATTTGATAGCAAGAGTTCTCTAAAATTGCATTAAGATAGATATGTTCACATTAGATTCAAATGAGGAAGAAAACTTTCTTTTATAGAAGTCCTCCAGAAAATCAGGGATTGAGATTAAAAGATCAAAATATGAATGACTAAGCTTAAAGTGTAGGTAAAAATTAATAAGATTAAGAGGTTAATTTGAATGAAGGGATGAGATTAAGCGTTGGGTAAGAGTTGGTTGATTTTTGTTAATATATCACAAGATGCATCAAATTTAGACATGTTAGAAGATGTGAGAAGAAAAATATAATGAATTAATTTATTTAATAAATAGAGAAAAATGTGGTGAGATAAGATAATTAGATTGATAATTAAATGAATAGATATGTATTTAATCATTGAATAGGAATGACTAATGGATTAATTAAATAAACAAATATTTATTCAAATAATAGAGGAAGATGTTAATGAATTAATTAAATCAATTAAAACTATATATTTAATTAATAAAAGAATTATGATATGATTGGGAGCCTAGCTCAATTAGCTAGAGCTTCCTATGGTAAAGCATAAGGTCACAAGATCTAGTCTACCCCTAGTCCATGTGGTGTCGGAAGACGTGTTGCACCAATGTCATTAGTCACATTAAAAAGTTTACCCAACATACTATAGTATATAGGTGGTGCTATACCTGATCCCCACGGTCTTTATATATATATAGATATATATATATAGATAGATAGATATATATATATATATATATATATCTATATATCTATCTATCTATATCTATCTATATATATATATATCTATATATATATATATATCTATATATATATATATATATATATATATATATATATATATATATATATATATATATATATATATATATATATATATATCTATCTATCTATCTATCTATCTATCTATCTATCTATCTATCTATCTATCTATCTATCTATATATATATATATATATATATATATATATATATATATATATATATATATATATATATATATATATATATATCTATCTATCTATCTATCTATATCTATATATATATATATATATATATATATATATATATACACATATACATATATATATGTATATGTATATGTGTGTATATATATATATATATATATATATATATATACATATACATATATATATATATATATACACACATATACATATACATATATATATATACACACATATACATATACATATATATATATGTATATGTGTATATGTATATACACACACACACACACACATATATATAAGAGAGGAATTAAAAAAAAAATTTAATTAAATAAAATATTTACTTAAGTGAGGAAAATTCAAGTTTCTACAAATATCAATTACTTTAAATATATTTATGGAGAGCTAATATATATTAAAATATAATTAAATATTATTTTAGATCAGTGAGTTAAGGCGTGATGAATTCATACCCCATATAGATAATTGAAACAAAAAAAATGATAAAATGCAATACCCTCAAAAAGGTCCATGCATAAAGACAACTTTGCTACATTGCCATTATTATGATCTAATTGTTTGATAAACTATTATCACATGTGATTCATGCCATCCAAAAAAGTAACATGGGGGCAAAAAGTTATTTTACAAACCCTTTCATGTTTCAAGATTTTCCCTTCCTTGGATGATATTAGTGTCATTTGATGGATGGATTTTAAAGGGGGGAGTTTTGAAATACTAATGATCTCATAATGAAGGATACCTTCCACAAGAGAGTGTTGTCACATGAGCTTGCATGAATATTGTGAGTTGATCAATTGATATGACAATGTGATAATGAGATTTGAGATATGTTACAATATACGAGAACCTTGATTATATGGGAAAGGTGTGGTGAGGCATGACAACTACCCTTGTTATAAACATCAAATTCTTAATGCATAATAATAAATGCCTAAAAAATATTAAACATCTAAATGATTAAAAGTAACTAATGCAAGATAGTCCCATTATAAATACTGAAATCTAACACCTAGGATATAAGAATAAATAATCTCTAAAGTAAAATTAACATGTAAATAGGTTCGTACTAGTAACTAGATAGGAAATAACCTCATTCACATTTTACTGCAGTCAAGGTTAGAGGATCCAATAAAGGATTGTCCAAACTTGCAGCCAAACACCAACAATGCAGAATAACACAAAAAGATAATGCTTCAACATAATTTTCATTCAACATGCCCGACTGTAAGGCCTTCCGGGTTAGGGCCAAATACAATTACTTACAAAAGTATTTATGCAATCTCCTGGCAAGTCCATCTTTGAAACACATCAGCAACTGATGGAAACATTAAGGCAGATCTAAACTTGAGCTCGCAAGCCTCCAAGAAATTTCCTTGTCTCCAAGCATGCAAACCACTAGCTTTGCTATTACAATATTAGATAAACAATCTGATCTTCAAGATCTCGCAGGATCCAATTATTCTCCTTCTCGATCTACCTCCCTTTACTGACTCCTAAACAATTAACCAAACGCTCCTTAAATACATTTCTTCAACCACAAGTTGGCTGGAAGAAATAATTAACTCCTAAGCCAAGTCAGCTTCTGTAATAAACAAATATAAAATACAACAACAATTAGCTAACAAATAGCCTTACAAACAATCCATTCTCCATGTCGGCCTCAAGATCCACATAGGAGAATACAACACAAGCTACCAACATTAAATACACCAAGTCGACCAACCAAAACTCCAAGAACTCCATTCGGTAAACTAGAATGATCGAGCACCATTAAAATAATCGAGCATGCTAGACATCACTGAGAAAGCACATTGATCAAACACCAAAGGCATCACCGAGTACATGTTACACCGAGTGCTAGAGGTTTTACCGAGTTTCTTCAGTGACTGAGCTCCTTCAATAACCGAGATCCTCAGTTAAAGCTGCAACTGAGAAACATAGAACCACTTCAACACACCACCATGCAGATTTTTCAATTACCTTGAATGCCCCTATATCAAATACCCCAGGTTCAAAAAGATGTTCTCAAAGGCTAGAAGAACATCTTCTGGGATTCAGAAAACAAACCCTAAACTAGTTCTTCACATATAGGTCCTTCAAATCTTCACCTTGTATACTCTTCCACTTTTGCTTTCTCTTTCATTTCAAGTCTTTCCGTGACAACACACAAGTTTGTTCTCCATATTGATCAATCTTTTCATAATCCTTCAACTCATCTCAGCTTCCAAAGCTCAGGTTCCTCCTACCGAGTGTTGTATCCAGTAAAGGCATCAGGGAAAACTTCTTGTCATTCTTTACAACAGTAGATACATTCTTGACATAGTCATGCATAACTCTACAATCATATTGCGAAGGTCTACCGAGCAATATGTGACAACTACTCATATCCACAATATCACGCAACACTTGATCCTTATACTGGCCAATCTGAAAATCAACAAGATATTGCTCCCTAACTTCCAAAGCATGAACATCTTACAACCAACAAATCCTATAAGGATAAGGATGTCTCACTCTCTTCATACCAAGTTTCTGAACCATCTCCTTAGCTACAAGGTTATCGATACTACCACTATCCACAATCACATTACAAAGTTTACCTCCTGACTCACACCGAGTTTTAAACAAATTACTCCTCTGACAAGGTTCCACCTTTGCACCGAGCAATGTTCTCCAAACCAACAAGTTCTCTAATTCAGGTTCATTCTGAATGTTCTCATTCACCACATCATTCTTTCAATCACCAAACTTATTCTGTGTGCACTCAAAAGATCTATATCCTTCTTCACCACAATTATAACAAGTACCCTTAAAGATAACCCTACATGTCTTATTTTTCAGCTCCATAGGTTTTGGTTCATCTTCAATAGTCAGTCTATCCTTCACCAAGTGATCAAGCTTCCCCTTCCCTCGGGAATTACCATGTTGTCTTCTCTTTAACTTATCTTCTACCTTCAAAGCATACTAATAAGAATCCTCAACCAATTCAATCTTCATCATACCAAGCTCATCCTAAATATTGAATCTCAACCCATTCACATACCAAGCTACATTTTCTTTACCAAGTTCTTTGTGTCCAGACTGAATAGTCAACTTATAGAACTCCTTAGTATATTCTTCCATAGTCAAATCTTTTTGCTTCAGATTCTCCAGTTTCTTAAACAAGTCAAGCTCATAGTCAGCAGGTATGAACTTAGCTTTCAATTTAGTCACCATCAACCTCCATTGATTGATCTTCATTTCACCTTCATCTTCTCTATCTCTTTGCAATTCTTTCCAGAAAAGAGAAGCATGGCCTTTCAACTTAGTCTGTGCCAATCTTACTCTAAGAGGATCCTATATTCTTCAAGCTCAAAGAAATATTCTAACTCACCAATCCAATCAATCAAATCCTTAGGTCTCAAAGTAACAAAGAAAATAGAGACTTCCATTTGGTAACTAGTACTCAACCGAGCTCCAGATCTATGCAACCGACCAGTTTTGTCTTCACCAGATCTATCCCTCTAGTCATCTCCACTAGATCCAGTAGCTTCAAAGTCTTCAGTAGCTTCTTCATAACCATCTTTAGTACCAAAATTTCTTGACCTACTAGAAATTGCCCTCATGATCTCAGCAATCATGTCATCCTTCATCAATTTCATCTCAGAGCTAAAATTGACTTTAACTTTCTTTGTAATCTTTAATTCTATAGCATCACAGAGATCTATAATCGCCCTAGGGTCCAATCTTCTCAGAGGCATCCTTCAAGATCTTTGAAAACCCAAGGCAACAAATCACCAATGCAAGGTCCTGGTACAAACTGCCTCAACTCGGTGATCGATTTACACACTCAATAAATTCAAGCTTTGATACCACCTAATGCAATCAAGGTCAGAGGATCCAATAAAGGACTTTCCAAACTTGTAGCCAAACACCAAGAATGTGGAATAACACAACAAGATAATGCTTCAAGATGATTTTCATTCAACATGCCCGGGTGCAAGGCCTTCCGGGTTAGGCCCAAATACAATTACTTACAAAAGTATTTCTACAATCTCCTAGCTAGTCTCGCTTTGTAACACATCAGCAACTAATGGAAACACTAAGGCGGATCTAAAATTGAGCTCGCAAGCCTCCAAGAAATCTCCTAGTCTCCAAGCATGCAAACTACTAGCTGTGCTATTACAATATCAGATAAACAATTTGATCTTCAAGATCTCACATGATACAATTATTCTCCTTCTTGATCTACCTCCCTTTATTGACTCCTAAATAGTTACCCAAACACTCCTTAAATACATTTCTTCAACCACAAGTCAGCTAGAAGAAATAATTAACTCCTAAGACAAGTCGGCTTCTATAATAAATAAATATTAAATGCAACAACAGTCAGCTCACAAATAGCCTTACAAATAATCAATTCTTCATGTTGGCCTCAAGATCCACATAGGAGAATACAACACAATCTACCAACATTAAATACACCAAGTTGGCCAACCAAAACTCCAAGAACTCTAGTCGGTAAACCAAAACTACTAAGCACCAGTAAAACAACTGAGCATGCTAGGCATCACCAAGAAAGCACATTGACCGAGCACCACATGCATCACCAAGTACATATTACACCAAGCGCCAGAGGTTTTACCAAGCTCCTTTAGTGACCGAGCTCCTTCAATAACTGAGATCTTTGGTTAAAGCTACAACCGAGAAACACAAAACTACTTCAACACACCACCATGCAAATTTGTCAATTACCCTAGAATGCCCCTGCATCACATTTACACCCCCCCTAAAGTGAACATGATGCAAGATCCTGAATTATGATGTAATGTACAAATGAAAATGTAATAAGGGTCCCGATAACTAAACCATGTTAGGTACCCATGAATAATTGATATCTCACAAATGGAGAAAATAACAAAACCTTGTAGGGAAAAAGTCCTCTCCAAAAGACAGAAACATTAATCATATACAAGTGATAGAATACATGATGTACAGAGGTCTCAACATCAATAACTCCCAAGAACTATATGTCCATCAAGAAAAATTCATATAACCTCTTCAATGGAGGGACAGATATAGACTAGATAAAGCATCATCAAAACCACTGGATACAGTTTGAAACAGAAGAAGAATCCAAATATGACAAACATGTCTCACCTTAGGAAGAACTTAAGATCTAATGGTGAATGTAGAGAAACTTCATGTCCATTAAGAAGTACAAGAATCAAGAAGTCTTACAAATGAAATCTCTAAAGAAGATTCAAATGCCTTCAAAGATGTCTCATAAAAATAAGGAAGAACCTCAATCAAGGAAGAAACAATGGAATGAGGATACTCAATAAAATCCTCCAATGTATACTCTACAAAGTGGAGAGTTACCCCCTTAAGCATATCTTGAAAACCTATAGAAGAAGAATAATGGACCAAGTCTAAAAGGCCCGAGACATGAATCCGTCCTTCAACCAAAAATCTGAGAAACCAAATATATTTTTCTCTAATACCATGTTGAAATGCTAAGTAACCCATAATGAATTTATAGACTTTGATCAACCAATAAATATACCTTCCACAAGAGTGGATTGCAACATGTGAGCTTGCATGCATATTGAGAAATGATAAATTTAAATGAAAATGTGATAATGAGATAATATGGTTTAGATATATTACAATGTACAAACACCTTGAATATATAGGTAACATGTGATGAGGTATGACAACTACCCTTCATACAAATTGTACCATCATAAATTGTAAGCACCTAATATTTGTGTACAATTTCATGATTGTTTAGTGCTCACCTTAGTGTATTTTCATTTAAAAATGCATAATGGGACTTCATTTACACTTAATAAAAACCTAAATTCAAATATGATTTGTATGTTAATTTAATTTCACCAAAAATCAATGTAAGCACGTATTTCTAAATGTTCTCCATTATTATGTTTCCAATTCAACCATTTATTAGCCAACATGAGCTCCATGTTACCATTTTTTGACCTTATGCTTCTTCATGACCTCAAAATTAGTTGTGCTTCATAATCTAGTATCCCCTTTTTATATAGGACCCATGATTTTGGTCTAAGCCTTGACTAGTGGGAACAAAATGCCCTAGGTGATCTGTACACTAAAGTTTGGGCCCAAATTTAAATTGGGGGCTTTTTGTGGTATTTTAGTGGGATATTAGAACATGTGTTGGCCTCCTTCAATTTTTAAGTCCCAAAATATTATGAGAGGTATATAAGCACCCTATCTCTCCTTATTTCTATATCCATGTCCACTCTTAAGCATACATAATCAAAATTTCACATTCTAACATTCTCCAGCAAGATCTCAAGCATTCAAGGTGTCTTCAAGGAAATCTTCTCCATGGATCAAGCTACTTTCCCTCATTGAAGGCCAAGAAAAGGAGTCCACTATCAAGGAAGAAGATCTTCACACATTCAAGCATCCACATCCATTTAAGCATTTAGGTCTTCAACCTCTCTCTATCTCTCATCAAGCAGTGTGGAAAACTAAAATATCCATTACACAAGGTTTTATCTTTCATGATTTCCTTTTGGGCTTTTGTGTTAGCATTATAGAGCATACATTGGATGTACTAAAGAGTCAGCCCAACTTTTTTTTAGCATCATTTAGTACATATTGGAAGCCCTAGACTAACTATGCTCTAAATAAACAAAAAGAAGTAAAATTGATTTAACATTTTACTGAGAAAGTAGATAAAGCCATGTATAGACCAGTGTCTAGTCTTGGGCTACGGAGTCAAATACTAAGCTATATTGAATTTGTAAAAATATCAAAGGTAAGCATCATTGGGATCACAGTATGTCGAATCCTAAAATCGACACATCCCTCTTATATTAGCTTGGAGTATCCATATCATATACATTAGTTACTATTGTTCATACCAAATATTTTAACTCCATCCTTAAAAGAGAGAAAAATGAATAAACAATACAGATTGCAGTAAATAGTACAAAGATGAATTCAAAGAAACCATTAGTTTATTAAATTAAAGTAATTGATATACATTCTATGGAGATAATTCCAAGCTATTTACAATATATTGCATAAAAATAAAACTCCTATATTCATAAGAATGAAATACAACTGCATTTGAAACCTTTCTCCCTAAAAACCTAGGATATTCCTACATACATGCTAATTCTACCCCAAATTTTTCTCGCCCCCTTCTTTCTGGCCTTGGAATCCCTTTTATAATACAAGGGATGCACCAAATTACATGTCGACAACATTTTCCCCAAAAAGAATCTTCAACCACCGACAATTATTTGTGGAGGAGTGCTCTCACTTCAAATGACGGTCCACCCCTTTTGTCTTCTAGTATGGTTGTTGTGTTGACTTGTCACTAGTCACCTAGACCAAGTGACTTAGTGCCCCTAGGAGGTCTATGAGCCATGCCACTACCACAATTGGTAGGTGAGCATTGCAATAGAGCAACAAATGTCATATTTTCATGCTCATGTGACCACAAGAAGGCCCCCAATAGATAATTCTCATGCTTTTCCTTTTGAAGGAGGAAGGATTTTGATGAGTCTCAGAGAGTGTTGAATACCCATGAGTCCTCATTTCTTTCCCATTCATCCAAGCCTCCTACTTAACCTTTCCTTCTTAACTTATTAAGGGGAAACAAAGAGAGATGACCTACTTCAGCAAGAGATAGGGAGACCTAGCTTTTGAAGCTGGGCGTTTGGGCTATAGCCACCCCACGACCTTTGGAAAACTTTTTAGCCACAAGACAATGCATCTTTGTGTCTAAGATCCTTGTAGACCTCCTGCAACACTATCAACAACAACCATATAACTACTTGGGTGGAAAAATTCATTCTAGAAACACATTGGGTAAATTACACACTTCAGAGAATTACTTTTGTGCATAAGAATATAACCCCAAGGAGTATTTATCTATTTCTTCAAGAAGCCTTATCTTTTGGTTTCTATACTTTCACTTCATGGAGGTGTATTAACATTATTTCCTAATGTAACATTCCCTAAGAAAATCCTCCAACAAAGATCATGATCTTATTGGAAACCTAGCCGCAACTTAGTTAAACTCCAACATCCAAATTCCTTTGATGAAAAAGTGTATTAATTGCTCTTCCACCTAATTAAGAAAATCCGAGTAGTTTTCCCTACAAATGTCATTTCATCCCTTGGGATCCTTAGCTATTAGACTTGCTTCATGAATTATCTATCAAACATATTTAACCATGTCAATTTGGTACCTTTCCTACTTATGTGGCACAATGTGTCATCTCTGGGTAGGCTTGACCACACACTGACAGTGTTGGGACTGTTTACTTGTACACCCTGATAATCTGTTGGCATGCCCAATGGTTCTTTTCCTTACCTATGGGAATGCAGGGTCTTAGGTACTCTTCTTAAAACACTACTTCTCGCCTTTCCACTGTACGTTAATCAAGCTGCATTATCCCATCATGGAACCACATGGTGAACACATTTATCCAATGTTAGGGAGCACATATAAGCACCTCATTCCTTTGTTGCACTTCTACCGATATTCAGAAATCTCCTGCGGAATGACGGGGTCTACCCTTTCTTAGACTGTTAACGCACCACCATGCACCTCCGCTATGCTTAGCCTCACATCATCCTAAACTTAATAGAAGCTCAGAGTCCATTTTTTGTATTGTTGAACTTACATCATATGTTATCCTGTCGTTCTGCTGGCCATGTCAACTTCCTTTCATAACTATAGCAGAAGGCCAGGGTGACTACCTTTCTTCGTACTCTTCCCTTATATGTCTACCTTTGACTAATTTGTGTTGGTTCTATAGAAACTTGAGGACATACAATATCCCATGCAATCTTCTAACCCCCCTCTCCATGACCTTCTTTACTTGTGTTTTGATGGCCCTATGGAATTATGTGGTATACCTTCCCTGCCAAAATAAATACACATTTTGAAAACATGGGAAGACAATTTGACCAAGGTAGGATGGTATAAGGCCAAGCTTGACACAAAGGCATACACATACTTCCTACCCTACATATCTTAAACATTCTTATCACATGCCTTTGTATTATTTTATTATAAATTTAAGGCTAAAACATCAATTCTGACAATGTGCATTACCATTAAATCTTCTACTAGATTTATTACTTCACCAGTTCTCATCATCTCTTGGGTCCATGGAGAACCATGTGGCATTAAAGTGGATTAAAGTTGAATGATGATAGATTGGCGAGCCTCATACAAATATGATGTTACAATTTTTTTTGTTTTACATAAAAACACTTGTTTTATAAATATGTCCAAGTTTTGGGCATGACAAGCTATGTCAATAGAAATGAAAAATCATATATAATCTGAGCTGACTTTTCTAACTGCCTCTTTTTGTACTCTCTATATATCAATTTACCATAAAGTGTTAATATTCCCATAGACTAATTATGTCATAGGCATTTCCATTTGAAATAGGTCAGGCTAAATTTTCCAATCTACGGTGGAGTCTTATTTAGAGCCTTTGGTTGACCATTAAACTAATCGTTACCATTCACTCATTTCTATTTACCTTTTTGACCTAGAAATTTACACATCCTTATCAAGAGTATCTGTGGCATGGCGAGCGATGTCAATAGCATTGACAAATCATATCTAACCTGAGTTAAATTTTCTAACTGCCTCTTTTTGTACTCTATATATATCAATTCACCATAAAGTGTTAATATTTCCATGGACTAATTAAGTTGTAGGCATTTGCATTTGAAAGAGGTCAAGCTAAATTTTCCAATCTACGATGGACTCTTACTCAAATCCTTTGGTCAACCATTAAATTGATCGTAACTATTCACTCATTTCTATTTACCTTTTTGACCTTGCAATTTACGTGTGCTTATCAAGAGTATTTGTGATATTGTTGGTTTTGATCTGAATCACAGTAATGGAAACTTGCCTCTGTTCCAAAGAAGCCCACATTTCCTAAGTCTCTAAGGTTTGCTACATAAAAAATCCAAGAGGATTATTTTTCGTGAGGCCCTGTAATGTCTCATGATTCATAGCTGAGAAGACATCATTTGCAGGGGTGAAATTGGTGATTTTGGTCTGGCTTCCTTGGACTAGAATTCTGACATGTCAAGAGGCTTCCATGAGGGAGACGAAGAATTTGAAATTGTTGGCTTTGATGAGCGTGTTTGTGACATTGAAGCCAATGAAGGTGGGCACAGGGGAACTTGAGAGATCAAAGTTGTAGGGAAAATTATGGTGCTAATCCTCGCAATGCTCACCATGTAGGGGAATTTGTCCACCAGACCGTTAATGGTGGAATTAAAGCTGACACCCAGGACGGGCATTTCGATCCCCCTGAATATTGTTGCATGGTGTGAATTTCCAATTGCCTTATTAATGTCATAGTTTTCATAAATACATCCACTGGTACAATAAAACATGTAGAGTTCCTGATATATTAACTATTTTTAAAACTACTTTATTCATTCCCCATTTGGATGCATGTGTATGGAGGAATGCTTGCTTATAGTTTTATCTGTGATGATTTATTACCTTTGCCTTTGAATTTATGGTTAAAAACCACATACATTTTATTATTGACATTAAATTATATATATATTTTAATTATATTATATTTGTAATTTTTAGAAACATTATTTTTCTATTGATATTATATTTACATTTTTCTGACTCAAAAGGCATTTGTTCTTTGAGTGGACTTGGCAATGACATTTTTTGCCTTGTCCACATATGTTAAAATATTTGACAAATTACCTTTTCGAAAAAATTTGTCCAAAGCTTGGCTCAGAATTTGGTAAGGGAGAATTGAATCAAGAATATTTTCATTTAGGTGAAGACATGCCAATAAAATTGATGACAAGACAATATGTTGTCAATCCTACCGACAAGCAAGTTGCAAGCTGTTAGGAGGTAGGCTTGAATTTAGTGAGCAGTGGAGTAAAAAAGAAGGCAAAATCTAATAGTGCAAGATGTTGTGATGGTCATCCATGTTTCTACTATGTTATGAACCATCAGAGACGATGATCTTCTGGATGCGATTTATTTTATGCAACTGGGTATAATAAATGGGAATAGGGACATGTGTGTCCTGTTCAAAATTGTCAGAGAAACAAATTTTCTCTCATGTGCCTTCAGGTACTTAATGATAGATCATTTTTTTAAAATCAAATGGTGTCCCAAAAAGGAATGCCAACGCATATGTTCATTCATCTCAAAAAATGTATAACTGTGAAGGGAGTAAAATCAATGGATGAGACATTTTCAATCATCTTGCATTGGTTGTGTCAAATTATCAACCTTTGATTTTATACATCATATGTTTCATGGGTAAGCATATGAAGGGATATAAAAGGGAGGGATATAGAGAGAAGAGAAGAGAGACAAAGAGAGGAGCAAGTGGTAGCTAGAGATGGTAGAGAGATAGAGGTAGGAAGTGATATATAAAGAGAGAAAGAGAGAAGGGTGTTGGATTATGAAGAGGGGGGTAAATCAGTAATCCATGGTTCCAAATACCTAGAAATATTTTCTCTAATTAACTCAGTGACAACTCAGTTAGACACAACACACTATTTACCGATAATAGTAAATAAACTTTAACAATCAGTAAATCAATCACATAAACCATTCACAACATGTAACACCAATATGTAACGTGGAAACCCAGTTTTGGGAAAAACCACTGTGATAATTTTCACCCACTAAAGAAAATACTCTTCTAAAGTACGCTCGGTTAAGAGCCAATCTAGTTAAAGATTACAATACGCACTGTTAGGTGTGACCTGATCAAGGGATTTACCTCAGATCTGTTAGGATCTTCACCTTGTTAGGAGTGGCCTGGTTAGAGGGCTTTAAATATTCTTTCTAGAATGTCACATTTTTCAAGGATTTTACAATAAGACTGTTAAGTCCACTCTGTTAAGAGATTTCTCTATTACAAATACTAATAAGAAACAGTAAATAAATTGACCTATAAATTTTTCAAATATCTTTTCTTAATCAGATCCTTTGTGCGCTCTTCTATCTTCACTTCAATTCTTCACTTTCCACTGGCCTCAACACTTCATCAGATATGTCTTTCCTACTCAGAATCACTTTGTTCCTTCTTCATTGCATCAGTCAGTACTCTTCTTTTCTTCACTTTTCCAGCCATTTGTTCATACAAATCCATCCTTTATATAGACAAATTTTTCTGCTTAATCTCTTCTATTACGTTTTCCTTTGATCAATCTCAGTCATCCAATTCATTTTACAAACTTATACATTGAGTCAGGATCTTGGTAACACGTTTTACTTTCACCTCAGAACTTGAACTTTCTTGAAACTTGTTCCTTCTCTTTTATCCATTTAGATCTTTCCGTAGATCATCACCTTGAATTTTCATAACCGTAGATCTCTTAACTAACTTTCCTTGTCATCATAACCATCCAACTTGTCATAGCTAATTATTAAATGTCATTCTGATCATTGTATTTAATTCATGTTCCTTACTTGGTGGTCTCCATCTATATTTCAATTAACTTCAATCGGTTCCTAAAACTTTCCTACTTGGTGTCTTGAGTTCATCTCTCTTTACCGAGTGACCTTTCCTTTTACCTTTTATCGAATGATTTTTCCTTCTCGGTAGCCAAAAATGTTTTGCTTACCAACTTGACAAATATTCATTACCATGCTTTAATGACTTAAGATAATAAAATGTTAGGTAGAAAATAACTATATCAACATAATATAAATATTGTACAATTTGTATCAGTTGCCCATTTAAGTTCTACAACTTCACAACATCTCATTTCTTCTTCTTCTTAAATTATTCAGCTTATATCATATACCGAATGATATGGCACCATAATATAAACCAGAAATCAATTTCTTGACATCAATGATAAGACAATAATTGATCTAACCTTTCTACTTTCTTGTATTCTTCTGATCATCTTGGTTGTTCTTCATCATCATCACCATCAGATAATCAATCTTCAATATTATTATTAGTTGTTATAACAATATCCCTCTTTGGCATTGATGGAAACACTAACAATATTCAGTGTTCAATTGATGATGGTACCCTTCACTATCATTCATATACTTCCTTAGAGATTTGTCTTGTCCTTTGTTGTACTTGATCTTCTTTTGTACATATTCTTCCTCTTTTGGTAATTATCATCTTCTTCAATAGATCGTCTATACTTTCCCTCTTTGACTTGTTTATCATCAATCTCATTCATCTCCAGTATTCAATTGACTTATTCTCCCTCTTTGAAAACAATTCCAAAGACATATAAACTTCTCAAATCATATCTCAAACGTATAGATTTTCCATTGCATTACATGAATATCTTTCACAACTTCAAGCTTCACTTAAAGAGTGAACACTAGCATTAACTCACAAGATAGATATTCTTTTGAATACTTGAATTTATGCAACATATAGTTAGACTTAGTGAACATTGAATAGGGGAAGAACCCCTAACTTATCTCGAAGATACACAAAAGCATCCTTCGGTAGTGGTTTGGTAAATATGTCAGCTATTTGTTCTTTAGAATTCACACACTCCAATGTCACATTCGTGTCTTGTACTTGCTCTATCAAGTAGTGATACTTAATAGATATATGCTTTATTTTTTAATGCATCACCAAATTATTTGATGTGTTCATAGCACTGGTATTATTACAATAAATTGTAACTAGATCAGTAATCTCTTCATGCATACCTTTGAGTAATTGTTTGATCCACACAATGTTAGATCAATTCATAGTTGCAGCACCATACTTAGCTTCGATAATAGATTGTGAAATACAAATTTGTTTCTTTCTTAACCATGACATTAATCTTTCTCCTAAACATAAAGCTTTGCCACTTGTACTTTTTTGTCATCAATATTTTCAGCCCATCAACATCAGTATATACCTTGAGATCAAAATTTCCTCCTTTTGTGTATAACAGTCCCTTTCAAATATCTGAATATCCTTTTAACTACAGATATATGTGTCTCCTTTGGGTTGGCAAAAAACTTTTCCACAATACCTACTGAATGTGCAATATCAAGCCTATTGTGTACACAATACTATATTTTACCAATCATGGATCGATAAAGTGTCTCATTCGCTTCCTTTGTATCATCTTCCTTTGACAATTTACAACCAATAGCCATCAATGTTCCAACCAATTTTGATTCTTCCATATTGAAAGTCTTTAGGATCTCCTTGATATACTTTGATTGTGTTATGTAGATCTCATGCTTCACTTGTGGAATTTGAAGTCTAATAAAGAATTTAATCTCTCCAATTATAGACATCTCAAATTCTTTTCTCATCTCTTCAAAAAATTATTTAGACATTATCCCATTTCCACCAAATAAAATGTCATCAACAAATATCTCAGCAATCAAAATCTTATCAGTAGTATCACATATTGAGTAAAATTATTGTTATCACTTGCTCTTTGAAATCAAATCTTAACTAAATAAGAGTGTAGTCTTTCACACCATCTTCAGGGTGCTTTCTTCAATCCATATAATGCCTTGTGTAGCTTTTAGACCATATCCTTGTCACAATTCTAAACAAATCCTTCAGGATGTTCAATGTACACTTCTTTAACAATTCCATTCAGAAATGCAGACTTAACATCCATATGATAAATTTTGAATCCTTTATAGGCAGCATGTACAAGTAATATCCTTACTCCTAATCTAAAAAAAGGGGAAAATGTCTCACCATAGTCAATACCTTCTTCTTGCGCATACCCTTTGTAGACTAATCTTTCTTTATTTCTGATAACATCTCATTTCTCATTAAGTTTATTTCTGAAAATCCACTTTGTTCCAATCACATTCTTATTCTTATGTCTTGGTACTAGTGACAAAGTGATATCCCTTTCAATCTGATAAATTTACTCTTTCATTACATTAATCCAATATTCATTTCCTAGTGCATCCTTGACTAATCTTGGCTCAAATTTGGAAATAAGACATGTGTTATCTTTCCACTTACTTCTTGTCATAACTCCTACATTCTTGTCTCTAATTATTCTACTTGGTGAGTGGTGTCTTCTCACATATTTTGCTAATATAGACTCAATAGACTGTTCATCAGTGTTTTCATCTCTCAATAGAGGCTCATCTTACTCATCGGTTCCTTCTTGTTGCAGCTTGGTTGTGTCAACCGAATTACCTTCTTGTACATAAAAAAATCTTTTGTAATCCATAGGTTCCTTTTTCCTAGACCTTCTTCATTCCTTTCTGCAAATTCATCAATCTTCACATTTGCACTTTCAACAATTTTGTTAGTAGCCTTGATCAAACATTTATATTCTTTTCTCTTTGATAAATAACCTAGGAATATACCTTCATCTCCTTTTGAGTCAAACTTTCCATTTCTAGCATCTTTTAGTTTGTAACACCTACTTCCAAAAAATTTAAAGTAACTTACAATCGATGTGTGACCATACCAAAGTTCATAGGGTGTCTTATTTGTACCTTTCTTCAACTGTATTCGGTTGGGTGTGTAGACCGCTGTACTTATGGCTTCTCTCTAGAATGTTTGTGCAACCTTTTTATCAATCAACAAAGTTCTAGCACACTCAATTATAGATATATTCCTTCTCTCAGCTATACCATTTTGTTATAGAGTCTTCAATGCAAATATTTGTCTTTTGATTCCATTCTCATTGCAGAAGACAATAAATTCATTAGAGATAAATCCACCTCCTCTATTTGATCTTAGACACTTTAGTTTTTAACCTATATCCTTTTCAACTCTAGCTTTATACATCTTAAACATTTGGAATGCATCAAAATTTTCTTTTAAAAACATAACAGACATAATTCTTGAATAGTCATCAACAAGCAAAATGAAATACCAATCTCCATAATAAGTTTATATCTTCATAGGACCACAAAGGTCAGTATGAACTAATTCCAAAATACCATTGGTAGAATAGTATTTCCTTGAGAAGCTTGACTTAGTCATCTTACCAGTCTGACATTCTTTGCACATCACTTTATCAGGTTTGCATAATTTTGGTACACCTCTTATTCTATTCTTTTTACTCACTTTAATCATGTTATCAAAATTTCTATGACAGAGAGTCTCTTATGCTATAGCCATACATGTTCAATTTTAACAAAAAGAAACTCTGTGTAGTAGTATCAAGATATTTAATAGGTTACCTTTTGATTGTTCACCAGTTCTAATTAGATCTCCATCAGTACCATAAATTTTCACCTTTCTATTCTGAAATGTTGGTCAGTGGCTAGTATTTTTCAGTTGTGCAACACTCAACAGATTATAGTTTAGGCCTTTAATGCAATATGCATCATTACATCTCATCTTTTCATTCAATATAATAGATCATTTTCCTTTAATAGGACATGGAACATCATTGTCAAATTTGACAAATCCTCCATCATACTCTTCTAGGTTCTCAAACTTATCAATATCACCAGTCATATGATGTGAACATCCACTATCAATAATCCATGGGTAACGTTTACTTACATGAGAAACAAGTTCTTTTTTATCTTCATATTTCTCTTCATCTGAGTTTTCCTTTACAACAACATAGAAAAATTCATATCCTTCTTTTGTATCATCAGATTTATCATCAATTACACCTTCCTCATCTAAGTAGCAAGACTTCTTACCTTTGTCCTTATAATCTCTATATCTTTGGTGTTTGTTGTCTCTTTTTTCATTCTTATCATTCCCGTCATTTTCAGGACATCTAGATGAAATGTGACCAATCTTATGACAATTGAAATATTTCAAATGTAATTTTCCTTTGTACTTTCCTTTACTTCTTGGTAGTGTTTTAGCCAGCAGTGCTTCTAATTCCTCTTGTTCTTTTTCTTCAGTTAGAATATTGTCATATTTATTTCCATATGAATTACTATGATTCTCTCTTTATCTTCTTGAAGTTCCAATTCTCACCGATGATTTGAAGGCAGTTCAAATGGTTGATAGACTATTATCATAATTGCTAAGCGCAAATGCAGTCAGCTTACTGATTAAGGCTTCAAGAGTAACAACATTATTCTGTATAGATCTTAATTCTTGAATTGAAGATACTCTAATAGCATACTTGGAAGAAAGAGTTCTTAGGATTTTACTTACCACTTCTTCATTGGTCAATGATCCACCATCACCTTTGATGACACTAACAACTTCCTTGATTCTACAACTATATTGAGTGATGTTCTCTTCATATTTCATTCTCATTTCATCATACTTTCCTATGAGACTATCAACCTTGTCCTTTTGTACTTGTTGATATCCTCCACAAATAAGTGTAAGCCTATCCCACATCTCTCTTGAGTTAACACAATCCTTAACATCATTGAATTTAGCATTGGTTAGAGAAGCATCAATCTCTATCGCAACCGGGTTGTGTTCCTTCTTTTCTCTTATATGATCAACTATAATAGGTCTGAGAGGTGGTGGAGTGTAGTCATTATCCAGAAGATTCAGTGTAGATTCTCCAATCCTAGATAGATACAATCTCATCCTATTTTTCCATGTTTTGAAACTTTCCTTGTTCATCTTAGGTACTTATCTCCTATACATCTTCAGATCTTTTACTCAAGTCTTTTGAACTTATCTCTTTAGACTACTTAGCTTTGATACCAATTGTTGGATTATGAAGAGGGGGGTGAATCAGTAATCCCTGATTCCAAATACCTAAAAGTCTTTTCTTTAATTAACTCAGTGACAACTCGGTTAAATACAATTTACTATTTACCGACAATAGTAAATAAACTTTAACAATCAGTAAATAAATCACATAAACCATTCACAACATGTAACGCCAATATTTTAATGTGGAAACCCAATTTTGAGAAAAACCACTATGGGAATTGTCACCCACTAAAAAAATACTCTTCTAAAGTATACCTAGTTAAGAGCCAATGCGGTTAAAGATTACAATACACGCTTTTATGTGTGACCTAGTCAAGGGATTTACCTCAGATTTGTTAGGATCTTCACCCTATTAGGAGTGGCCTAGTTAGATGGCTTTAAACACTCTTTCTAGAATGTCACCTTTTTCAAAGATTTTACATTAAGACTTTTACGTCCACTATGTTAAGAAATTTCTCTATTACAAATGATAATAAGCAACAATAAATAAATTGACATGTAAATTTGTAATATCTTTGCTTAATCAAATCCTTTATGCGCTCTTCTATCTTCACTTCAATTCTTCACTTTTCACTAGCTTCAAGACTTCATCAAATCTGTCTTTCCCACTCAGAATCTCTGTGTTCCTTCTCCACTGCATCAGTCAGTGACTCTTCTTTTCTTCACTTTTCCAGCCATTTTTTTATACAAATCAATCCTTTATATAGACATTTTTTTCTACTTAATCTCTTCTATGAAATTCTCCTTTGATCAATATCATCCGTCCAATTCATTTTACAAACTTATATATTGAATCTAGATCTCGGGAACATGTTTTACTTTCACCTCAGAATTTGAAATTTCTTAAAACTTGTTCCTTGTCTTTTTTTCTGTTTAGATATTCTCATAGATCATCACCTTGAATTTTCATAATCATAGATCTCTTAACTAACTTTCCTTGTCATCAACATCCAGCTCATCATAGCTAATCATTAAATGTCATTGTGATCATTATATTTAATTCATGTTCCTTGCTCAGTGTCCTCCATATGTATTTCAGTTAGCTTCACTCAATGCCTAAAAATTTCTTGCTTGGTGTCTTGAGTTCCTCTCTCTTTACCAAGTGAGCTTTCCTTTTACCTTTTACCGAATTACTTTTCCTGCTCAGTAGCCAAAGCTATTTTTATTACCGACTTGAGAAATCTTTATTACCATGCTTTACTGACTTAACATAATAAAATGTTAGGTAAAGAATAATTATATCAACAAAATATTAACATTGTACAATCTGTATCAATTTCCCATTTAAGTTCTACAACTTCACAACATATCATTTCTTCTTCTTCTTAACTTATTCAACTTATATCATATATCGAATGATATGACAACATAATATAAACTAGAAATCAATTACTTGACATCAATGAAAAGACAATAATTGATCTAACCTTTCTACTCTCTTGTATTCTTCTGATCTTGGTCGGTCTTTATCACCATCACCATCAGATAATCAATCTTCAACATTATTATCAGTTATAGTAACAAAGGATCTATAGGGATAAATAAAGATGGAGAGATTGTGTGTGTGTGTGTGTGTGTGAGAGAGAGAGAGAGAGAGAGAGAGAGAGAGAGAGAGAGAGAGAGAGAGAGAGATCAAAGAAGAGAGATATATAGAGAAGGGGGGATAGGGAGATATAGGGATAGAAAGAGAGTGGGGATGGAAGACATACATACATACATACATACATACATACATATAGATAGATAGATAGATAGATAGATAGATAGATAGATAGATAGGGGGTTATGGAGATGTTGGAATACAAACACCACCGAGAGGGGGGAGAATCAGTGGTTACTTGAAAATTTGATCTTTTTAACTTTTACAAATTTTTCATTTGTTTACAATTATAACATGAAGTTATGAAATAAGAACAAGAAATGAAAGTTACACAATATTTATAGTGGAAAAATCCTTAGGGTAAAAATTCCACTTTTAATCTAAAACTTTATCAGCCTCTTGGACAAAACTTTTAGAGCTACAACTCTGGGAAGCACCAACACCCTATTTTAGAGACACTTATCTCAAGGTTCACCAATCCCATTTATCTGAAGCACCCACTTCAAGAAGATTAAGAAGAACCAACTTATAACATGAATAAATGAGATAAAAAATCAGAGGATCATCTCCATTACAATATAAATCATGAATCACAAATTCAACTCCAAGTTGAAAACATAAAGTAGGATACACTTCTCTTCTTATCTCTCCTACTGATTCTTTTACATCAACAAATTATTCCAAATTATACAAGCCTTCTCAAAATGACTTTATCAGATCATGAAATATGTAATCAAACTTAAATCAATAAATTTGAGTGAAAGATGATGACTTGAGTTATTTTCTTTCAAACTATCAACTTTCTTGAAGTGATAAACCCTTGTTTCTCTTCAAAACATCAAGTACCCAAATATGTTTTTTTTCCCATTAAAAGATTTGATTAAATACTGATATGAATGACTCAAACAGAAATATATAACCCTTCTTCTACCTCTGATATACTTCTATAATGAAAATCAAATCATAAATAGAAAAATAGAAACATAAAGCATTACCCTCCTCTTTGCTATTATATAAACTTCCTGTAATTTGTTTGGTCTATTCAAATTACGTCCAACTCCTGAAACTTTATCCAATCCACCTATTGGATTTCTTAGAGGGATGTATCCTCTACTTATAAACTAAGAAATTTGACATTTTTGAGACTGTTGCATACCCCAAACTATAATTAGACCAAAACCGTCCAAAAATGGTTATAACTGTCCAAACCTGCCTTGGTCGATAGAAACTTTGGCTTGTATGGACATGCTCAAATAAACAACGAGCAATGACCTATTTTATAAAAAAATTTATCTTTTTGAAAATTTATAATAGTTGGGGTCTTTTTTAACACTTAATATATTCAAATTCTTTTAGATTGAAACTAGGTAGTTATGAAATTATAATTGATTTAACACTCATAATCAACATTAAGTGTTATATACTTAATATTTTATCAACTACCTCAATAATGATATAATCAATGTATTGGTATATTAATAACATGATTTTAACCACCTCTTGGTCACTTTAATCAATTTCTATAAGATCACTAAATTTCCATCTTGTGTACCATTTTAGAATTGTACCTTGTGCGCCACCATAACTGACTAAGAGATCTGATGTGTCTTATTGACATAAATGAAAAAATCAAAGACCAAATTACAAAAGGTTCAACATACTCCCCCTTTGACATTTGTGTCAATACCTACAAAATTATATTAACCTCTACATGTACCTGTATCACCTATATAGAATCCATCATGTACCTGTATAGATTCCACCAACACATTTTTAACAATATCATTAACCAACCTCATATATCAATCACAATATTTTTTTCCTCATACTTTTTCTCCCCCTTTGACGTCAATGACAAATGAGATACACCAAGGTTTCATTTACAAAGATGACCATAAATGCTCCCCCTGAAACCTATTACTCACTGAGTAACTTATGCAAGAGAAGAAAGAGAGAGAACTCTCAATCTGGTTCTCAAACCTTCAAACACTTATTTTGAGAGAGGTTTTATGAATATTTCAGCTAACTAATCTTCCTTTTTGTCTCCTATAATATGTTCTTGAGGATGATATTTCTTCAAACTTGTTCCTGTAGATTTTGTACCTGTTGGTTCTGGTGTTCTTGTTTGATTTTGTATCTCTTCTTCACTTTCTTCAACTTTATTATCTGATTTTTTCAAGTCATTATCATTCTCTTGGAGAAGAGTATTATCCATTCTTGTTTCCTTTTTATCCTGCACAGCTTCATTCACCTATCCCATAAGACAAACATCTTCATGATTGTTAGTATTTGTGATATATTTTAAGTTGCATATATTCCCTTTAGATATTTTACCTAATGCAACCAACTGTCCATATTTTAATTTGATTTGAAAATTATGATCATCAAACATAACTTGATATCCATTATCACAAATTTGACTAACACTTAGAAGATTGTACTTCAATTCTTCAACATAAAACACATCATGAATAGATATTTATCACTAACCATCAAAGAACCCAAAATTTTTATTTTCCTTGAAGAATCATCACCAAAACTCACACTTCCACCTTTGTAGTTAATTAGTTTGTCAAAATTTGTTTTATCACCTATCATGTGTCTAGAACAACCATTATTAATTATCCACAAGTCCTTTTCTTCAAAATATAAATCCATTTGCACAAACATAGAATTATTAATCTTAGGCCTCCATATCTTGATCACTTTAGTATCAAATTCTTTATCAACTTGTAGACTAGTATAAGATTGATCATTATGAAATGACTTAGTTTTGCAATTCCTCATAACATGACCAAAAAGATTGCATTTGTAACATCTTAGACCATTCCTTTTAGGAAAGGAATAACCAAAATAAAACTTTGAAAACCTTCTTGCTATATTTTTGCAATTACTTATTCTATGTCCATATTGATGACACATGAAGTAATACCTATCAAAGAAAGATCTAAAACTATTTGAAGATTTTATACCCCTAAATGAAAAGCTTGATGTAACCTTCCTTTTACCATTAGAAATATGATTAAAATTTGTATTCTTATTTGAATTTAAAGTGATAACATGTTGATCTATGTCTTTACATTTAGATTTGAATATCTCAAATAAGATTTATCTTTCATATGCTATATTAATTTTTGGATTCGTTTGTGTAGAATTTTTTACCATCAATGTTTTAGATCATACTACATGATCCATCATTAGGATGTCAAAGAGCAAGAGCAAGAGGAACATGATTAGAGAACATGAAATTCTACACAATTGAATCCAAAAACTAATATAGCATACGTATGGATTGTAGAAATCTAATAGATTTGGTTTATCTTTCTTGTCATCAATTATTCTTTGTTTCCTTAACATGTCATCCAAAGTAGTATTTTCATATTGTTATAATTTCCTTTTATATGATACTGCTTCATTCATTAACCGTGAACATTCCTGATCTTTAGAACTTAACTCTTCCTTAGTGACAAAGACAATTCTCTTTTGTTCCTCAACTTGTAATTTCAAATATGTAACTTTTTGATTTAACTCCTTAATTTATTTTTCAAAGTTCTTTTTTTCCTTTAAGAATTGATTTTATTGAACACTTAAATTCCTTTATCTTTTTAAGTGTATAAAGAAACTCACATTCTAAATCAGCCTCAACAAGTTCAACATCATTATCACTATCTGATTCTTGACAAAGAGTTTCTATAGCCATGAGTACAAATTCATTTTCATCACATTCAAAGCTACTAGATTCACTATTTGATACATCAGCAATAAAAATCTTCTTCTTCTTAAAGAAATTCTTTTTGTTATAGAAATTGTTTTTACTTGATTTCTCTTTCTCATCATCTACTTCATCATGATGCAAAGTGTCTTATTTTACCACAATTAAAGCATTTGAAAGGAAAATTACCTTTGTATTTACCTGCTCCTTTCTTTAATTTCTTTGAGAGATGTGATTAAAGAACATCAAAGTCTTCTAATTCTAATGAAACTTGCTTCACCTTCTTTTCCACTTTGAATGTCGCTTCTTTGCTTATGGATTCCTGCTTGCCAAACTTTCTCATTTCATAAGATACAAGTGCTCCATGAATATCTTCCATTGTATAGTTGTTAATGTCCTTAATTTCTTCTATGAAATATATTTTAGAATCAAACATATCAAAAAGAGATCTTAAAACTTTCTTTACAACATCAATATCATCAATTGTTTCACCAAGTCCTCTTGTGTCATTCACTGTTTCATCTATCTTAAGGAGATAGTCTTCTACCTTTTCATCATCACCCATTTTTAGATCTTCAAGTATTGATTTTAAATATTGTATCTTGTCTTCTTTAACTCTATCACTACCATGATAGGTGTTTTTCAACTTGTCCCAAACTTCTTTAGAAGATCTGTAATGCATAACCTTAGCAAACACATCTTTAGACAAATTGTTAAGTATTGCAAATTTAACTTTCATATCAATTTCATACTTCTTCTTTTCATCAGGATCTAGAGGTAAAGTATTAGAAAATTTATAACCATTAACAATTGAAGCCTAAACATCAACATTAATAGATAATAAGTCATGCAGAGGGTTTGGGTTCTAGTCTTTCCTCCAAGCTTCTAGCCTCTCTTAACCATCCAATGGTTCTCCTTGTGCTATCTTCCCCCAATGTGGATCTCCAAGATCCTCTCAATCAACTTCTCCTCCAAGGTATAGTTGACTTTAGAAGATTCACAACTCCTAAGACCAATGCAGGCCTTCAATTCACTAAGCTTCCTCACTAGAACTTCCCTCTAGAACCCCAAACCCTAGCTTAGGATCTTTCCACACATCACTTCTACTCTCCACTAAGTCCTTGACACTTCAAAAGTTATTTTGAATCCATACAAACACTTTTGGATACTCTACCAAGCCCATAAGCATCAAATTCTCTAGGAGGCCTAATTGGCCCAATTCCTAGTAGGTCTATTTTGACTGATTTTGGCTTTTTTCTTCCAAAATCTCAAAACAACCTCATAGAAGACCATGAAAATATTCAAGGTATCCACTAAAACTTTCCAAATCCTTATTTTAGGCTTTTGGATGCACCCACAACCCCATCTACTAGCAGGCCCTAGTTTTAAGCCTATTAATTAGGCCTCTGGACTTGTTTGCACAAATGACCATCAAATTGGTCTCCAAACTTTGAATCACTTCCTCCGGCCTGTTGAATCTTCAAGGGGACTCTTTAGGCTTTTCAAAAATTCCACTAAGTTCTTTCCACTTGGTTATAGGTGCTTGAACCAATGCAATCCATACCCTATCCTGGCTCACCTATCTTTAATAGTCAGCCTTAGGGATTTCATCCTAGCCTATAAATCTTGGTGAAACCACAAAAATGAAGAAATAAACATAATCTAAATACTCTAACCTTACATCCCCTATGGTTTCATCCATTTCCACTAGTGGATGCTCAGGTTAGAGCCATTTCAAACATGGAGGTCCTGCAAATTGGCTTTACAGCCAGTGGCTTGAAAAGCTTGCCAAACTTGATTAACCTAACCTAGAAAAAAAATCATCAATGCAGAATGAAGATAAAATAATACTCTAAACTACCATGGGTTTTGATCAACCTGTTCAATCCGTACAGGCCATACAAAGCATAAGAAAAGCCTATAAACAATAAGATCTAGAACATTACATCCGTACAGGAAAGTCTAAATTATGAAACTTGAACTAAAAATTCATTAACCTCTAAAATTAATGATCTCATGCTCATATACTGAGCATGGGTGGCTACAACCACCATAACTTCCATTTGAGCAACTTTTTACAAAGTTGCAAAAGTTGCTCGAGCAACTTTGCAAAGTTGCTTAGCAACTTTTTGCCAAGAGTGCCATTTGGCTATTTAGACCCACCTAAGACTAGGAATGACTCCTAAGTCCTAAATAAGGACATTTAAGGTTATAAGACCTTATTCAGACCATTTCTACCCAAATCTATCACCTTGAAACTCTTGGGGCCATTTAGACCAAATGGACCATTAACTCTTCCTGAGCTCATTTGGCTCTTACAATCACAATAATCAATCCAATCCAATGGACCTTATTCTAATCCAAAAAAAATCCTAACACAACCCTAAATAATCACTAACTTAGCCAAAATGGGAGCTTAATAGGAAGTGCCCTGCACCAACATGTATGTTTGCATCATTACTTCCCAAAAGGCATAACCCGACCCATAAAAAATAGGAACCTTTGAGAACTATCTTGAGTCATTATAGATAAGTATTCCACTCAACCAAAATCTACCCAAAGTTGTTAAATTTGATGTAGGGAACCTTTCTTTGATACCACTTGTTGGAATACAAATACCATTGAGAGGGGGAGGGGGTGGGGGAAGAATCAATTGATACTTAAAAACTTGATCTTTTTAACTTTTACAAGATTTTCAATTTTTTACAATTATAACATGAAGTTATGAAATAAGAATAATAAATTAAAGAAGAACAAGATATACAATATTTATAGTGGAAAACCCCATAGGGTAAAAAAAGTACTTTGAATCTGAAACTTTATTAGCCTCTTCAGCAAAATGTTTAGAACTACAACTCTGAGAAACACCAATACCCTGCTTTAGAGACACCTATCTCAAGGAACACCAATCCCCTTTATCTAAAGCACCCACTTAAAGAAGATTAAGAAGAACCAAATTATAACATGAATAAATGAGATAAAAATTCAGAGGATCAGCCCTATTACAATATAAATTGTGAATAAAAAATTCAACTCCAAGATGAAAACATAAATCAGGATACACTTTTTTTCTTATCTGTCATACTGATTCTTTTACATCAACCAATTATACCAAATTATACAAGCCTTCTCAAAATGACTTTATCAAATCATGTAATGTGTAATTAGAATTAAATCAATTCATTTGAGTGGAAGATGATGACATTTATTTCAAACTATCAACTTTCTTGAAGTGATAAACCTTTGTTTCTCATCAAACATCAAGTACCCAAATATGTTTCCTTTTTCCATTAAAATATGTGAGTAAATATTGATGTGAATGACTCAAAAATAAATATATAACCCTTCTTCTACCTCTGATAAACTTCTAGAATGAAAATCAAATCACAAATAGCAAAATAGAAACATAAAACATTACCCTCCTCTTTGTTGCTATATAAACTTCTTGTAATCTGTCTGGTCTACTGCAAATTGTGTCCAACTCCTGAAACTTTTATCCAATCCACCTATTGGATATCTAGAGGAATGTATCCTCTACTTATAAACCAAGGAAGTCAACATTTTTGAGACTTTTACATACCCCAAATTGTAATTAGACAAAAACTGGCCAAAAACAGTTATAGCTCTCTAAAACTGCCTTAGTCGATAGAAACTTTGACCTGTACAAACATGTTCAAATAAAAAACTAGCAACAACCCATTTAAATTTTTTTTTGTTACCTTTATGAAAATGTGCAATAGTTGGGGTCTTGTTTAGTACTTAATATGTTCAAATTCATTTAGACCGAAACTAGGTAGTTATGAAATTATAACGGATTTAATACTCATAATCAACATTAAGTGTTATATACTTAACACTTTATCAACCACCTCAATAATGATATAATCAATGTATTGCTACATTAATAACATGATGTTAACCACCTCTTGATCACTTTAATCAATTTTCATAAGATCACTAAATTTCCATCTTGTGTACCATTATTAGAACTATACCTTGTGTGCCACCATAATTGACTGAGATATCTGATATGTCTTATTGACATCAATAAAAAAACCAAAGACAAAATTACCAAAGGTTCAATAGGAGAGAGATGGATGGATAGAGAGAGGAATATGTTTCTAGATATGGAGGAGGAAGATAAAGATAGAGATAGAGATTAATATAGAGTGAGAGGATGGGAGGAAAATAGATAGAGAGATAGCAATAGAGAGATAGATTAATAGGTAAAGAAAGAAATAGTGGGAGATACATAGGGAGTCATAGAGAGGGAGAGATGGTGTGAAGAACCTATCTAGCTCTTTCTGGATTTATCTACTAAATTTGATATGATTGCAAAATTCTTATGCAAATTATCACCTCATAAAATAATTACACAAAATCCCCACCAATTTCAAATAAACCATGCAAAACAAATTGAATTTCCTTGATACATTTAACAATTTTTTATTCTCATAAAAAATAGTATAAATAAGCATTTATTTAATATGGAAATTGAGGCACCTGGTAGATTCTAAATTGTTTTTGTATGCAAAATCCTCCTTGACCATGTCACAACCCGTACACAATAAATGGAAACTCTATACAGTCCCGAGGTAGCTCAAGCCATGCTTGACTGACCTGTAGCATATACAAAGCCCCAACATGGAGAAATACTACCTAGAATGCAGTCACGTGGGCAGGGAGAACAAAATGTGACCTGCCAATATGATACGGACCCTTGGCAGCTTGAACAATACTCTATCCAAATGCGTGGGCAGAAATAGGAGTGTTGCAGCCTCCTCTATCTCACACGGCTCTATTGTAAACCACCAAACAACCTCACGTACATGTGGAAACAATCTGGAACCAAACGCAGAACTCGGCCAATGATGTACGGTTCCCAAGAATAGTCACATGTTGGCCCTTTAATAATCTCGGCTACCAATTTATTAATTGTAGCATCAGCAAAATAGTTAACAGCAGGTTTCCCAATTAAAACGAGCCTCAACAATTATCAATTCAAATTATTTGAAAGAAAATTTGATTGTCCGCCTTTAGAATTAAAACTAAAACTTCACCAGAATCTAGTATACCTCAGCACTGGATTTAATTCAGCATCAGATCAAGCTCTCTCTTGGAAGAAGACCAAACTCGGCAAATCTCAAAAGAACTCTCTCCAAAAATGAAGACCAAGCTCCAGAAACCCTAGATTTTCCAAGCTAAGCAGAATTCTCACCTAAACAATTTATCAAATCAACAATGGGTAAATGAAAGTGCTTTTTCAAGTTGTACTTATAGCTTTTTTGGAAAAGCACAATTTCACTTTTTTAATATAAAAGGCTTTTAAATGATAATTTCACTTTATAACAATAAAGTTATAAAGTACTTAAGTCATTAAATTAAAATACTTTAATTTAATAATGATATCTTTAAAAATAAAGCCACTAAATTCTGCTAACTAAAACAAACTCATTTCTGACACCAGAGCCCAAACGCCAATTGCCCTATCGGAAATAACCCACTACCAAAAATAGTCAGCTGCTAAAAATAGACTTACTATAAATAGTAAGTCTCTCAAACTGGAGATTCCCTGAAGCTCGATCCTGAAACATCTGACACTCCGTGCAGACACCCTGCTAATCCTGGCCATACCCAAAATACCACTTACTAAAAATAGTAAGTTGACCAAATTGACTCGAACGAAGAGAAGACTTGGTAAACTAAACCTCCAGAATGGAATCCCAACACTGGCTCCACCATTTGACCCCCTCTGATTGCCTAATTAGCCTATGAGGGTTGCCAAATCAAGCTAATCCCATAAGTCTAAAAATGGGGACATTATAGTCCTCCCTTCCCAAGATTGGTTGTCCTCAAGAAATCGGGAAAATAAGAAAAATCACAAACCACCCGGATCCCAAGGATGGTCATGAGTAATGTCCCAATCACTCTCATCCCCCTGTGAAGAAGTCAACAACATCAGTAGTACCAACATCAACAACTAGAAATCAACACTCAACCCCTGTACCAATGAAGCTGCAACAGGATCACGACGTGGGAGAAACTCAACTGAGAGTAACTCACATGGGAGTAACTCAACCAATGGACTGGACTTACTCCTAGTCTTTGAACTAACCAAATCATCATACCAATCATAAAAAGGATGCGCTGAAGAATTGTGTGACTGATAGATATCCTGAACATGGGGATCGAATGTAAAGCTATAAGCACTCCTCACCATGTACACCCCTAAAAATTGATCAACTAGGCCTGACTGATCTCCTGTGTAATCTGCCTGATGAGTAGGTGCACAAATCAGATCCCAATCATCATCGTCATCATGATTGTACAACTCCTACGAGGGATCATCACTAAGCTCAAACAGTGGATTGTCATAGGCCATGCTGACATCCACATCAAATAAAGGGTTGTTCATAAAGTGAACAACATCCATCCGCTGATTTGAGACATAAAAAGGTAAACTCTAAGAGACATGATATGTGATCAGCTCTACCTGTATAGAATCATGTCTCTGTGAATCAGCACTATCGACAACATAGAAGGACATAGTGTGTAGACTCCCCTTAGAAATGCCCGACAACACATACTCTATACTCTGGTACTCAAATTTGATCTGCATCGGGACCACACTAAGGCATAACTCCTTAATCTCCTATATCCACTACATCCCTAAAACTACATCCATCTCCCCCAAATAAAACACATAGAAATAAGCTATCAACTCATAATCACCAAGAAACAAGGAGAGATCTTGGATGCGCTTGGTATAGGTGAAATTATAGTCATCGACTACCTTGACTCCAAATCATGAAAACTTCTGTACCTGAAGCCCACACTGACTAACAAGTCACTCATGAATAAAGTTATGTGAAGCTCCAGTATCCAACATAGCAACACAAGGTTGTCCTTCCACTAATCCTTCAAGTTTGAAAGCAGAGGGAAATGGCATAGAGGTGGACAACACAATCAAAGACAATTTGGCTTCAATACCAAACTCTGGAGTAACTCTCTACTCCTCCTCTATATCAAAACCAACATCTTGATGAGAAGACTCAGCCTCACTCTCACCAGAATAAACCCACATAGAGTGATTTGACTTGCCCTTAGGCCTCATAGCACAAGTATGCTCTCTATCATAAGGCTCTTTGCACCAATAGCAAAGCTACCTCCTCAAATCCTCTCGTGTGGCATCATCAAGTCTACCTGTAGGCTTCTTTCTGTCAATAGCTGGTGGAGGTACCTCATCTGCAGGAGGAATAGTAGGACTAGGAGTAGACTTGCCTTGTGAAATAGAAGGCTCAAGATTTCTTGCCTTCTTCATAGCATCTTGTAAAGTAGGTGGATCTAGGGACTTGATCCATCCTCTGTATGGCTCTGACAAACCCTCTATGAAAAGCTTGACTCTCCTCCTCTCGGAGATGTCATATACCATGAATAATAGATGCTAAAACTCGCTGATGAATGCCTCAAGATCTCCTATCTATCTCAGCTAAGCTAACTCTTTGAAGTAGGTCTCCAGATCCTTCCGATCAAACCTCTCTATCAACCTATCTACAAACTCTTTGTACTACACAATATGATCATGATGCAGAGACACTAACCCATGATACCACCAATCATGAGCAACCCCATCCAAATGTAGCACCGCAAAACAAATAGTGTCCTCCTCAGACATAGGATGAAGTGAAATATAAGTGTCTAGCTTGTGGACCCATGCTCTGGTTGTAGTCTTCCCACTTCCATCAAAGTGATCCAAAGTCAACTTGTTGGTTTCCTACTTTAATTCATTCTATCTAGGTCTCTACCTCATGTCAGGAGCTAGCTTGCCTCTGGAATGCTCATGCTTATGCATCAAATATCTTTCAAAATTCAAAATTCTTTTTAGTGCCTCAGGGAGAGCATCCCACTCTGCAAAATGTGCCACCATGTCATCGACAAATGGTGCAGGCTCTGGCTCAACACTAATTGTATCCAACTTTGGCCTCAAGAATGTTAGACAATGAGGCCTGTCATAAGTACAAGTATGACCACTCTGTAATCTTGCCTATCATAATACCACCTGTCATCATCTCATAACCTATGTGAGGTGACTGAAACACTATGCGCACCTCTATCTCTAGCACCTAGTAATGGAATGTGTTGTAGAGTGTTTGAAAGTTGCTGCAATACAATTGCAACATGATGCTAACCATCAACAATATGTCTGAAAGCATCTCTAGCCTCCCTGTCCATATCATTTCTAGTATCATTCCTATTTTTTTTTCCTATTCATTCTATGGGCCCTATTCACTACCTTCGGGAGATGGTGAATTTCTCCCCCTGCGAGTATAGTGCACACCCGGTACAAATATATAGATCTGCCATTATTTATTTTCATACCCTTACAAGATGGCAAGATCTTTGCACTGATACCATTGTGCAGAACCTATCTGGCTCTTTCTGGATTTATCTACTAAATTTGATATGATTGCAAAATTCTTACACAAATTATCACCTCATAAAATAATTACACAAAATCCCCACCAATTTCAAATAAACCATGCAAAACAAATTGAATTTCCTTGATACATTTAACAGTTTTTTTATTCTCATCACAAATAGTATAAATAAGCATTTATTTAATATGGAAATTGAGGCACTTGGTAGATTATGAATTGTTTGTGTATGCAAAATCCTCCTTGACCATGTCAAAGCCCATACATAATAAATGCCAACTCTATACAATCCTGAGGCAGCTCAAGCCATGCTTGACTAACCTGTAGCATATACGAAGCCCTAGCATGGAGAAAGACTGCCCAGGATGCAGTCACATGGGTAGGGAGAACAAAACGTGACCTGCCAATATGAATACGAACCCCTGGTAGCTTGAACAATCTTCTATCCAAACGTGTGGGCAAAAATAGGAGCGTTGTAACGTCCTCTATCTCACACGGCTCTATTGCAAACCCCCAAACAGCCTCACGTGAAAGCCTTAAAATGCTACAGCTGGTTGTGTAAGTTATCAAGGAGGCTACCACATCTTCTAATTCTACTCATGTGACTTCCAAGGAGCTACATTCATCATTGTTGGTGTCGTAACTATCTGGACTCCATTCTTTATTGTTGGGGCAAGTCACGTTTTTACATAAACTGCTCACATGACTGTTTGAAGAGGTCGTTTTGAACCTACTGGGGCCCGAACTTTGCCACAGACTAGTCACGTTACATTTCCATACTCTCATGTGACTGTTGGAGTTAGACATGGGGTGTTTGGAGTGGTGTTGCTACTTTTTTCTGAGGGTGGCTATCAGCGTACAGTCTGCAATTTAATGCCAACTCTATATAGCCCATACATAATAAATGCCAACTCTATACAGTCCCAAGGCAACTCAAGCCATGCTTGACTGACCTGTAGCATATACAAAGCCCCAACATGGAGAAAGACTGCCCAGAATGTAGTCACGTGGGTAGGGAGAACAAAATGTGACCTGCCAATATGAATACAGACTCCTGGCAGCTTGAACAGTCCTCTGTCCAAATGCGTGGGCAAAAATAGGAGCGTTATAGCCTCCTCTATCTCACATGGCTCTATTGCAAACCCCCAAACAACCTCACATGGATGTGGAAACAATTTGGAACCAAATGTAAAACTCAGCCAATGATGTATGGCTCCCAAGAATAGTACAGTCATGGCCCGTACTAATCAGAGCTATATAGTGGTGAGATATATTGGCATTTATTTATTTAGTTGGAGAGGAAAAGATATAAAGAGATATAAATGGTTAGATATATTGATAGAGAGATAAGGAGCTATAGAGAGGATGAGAGGGAACAACAAACAAAAGGGACACATACTTAAAATGACCTTCCATAACTATAGGAAGGAAAATACTTACCTGACCTTTCTATTTTAGAAGAGGCCAATATATCTCACTATTAGTATTAGTATTAGTATGAAAATAGATCTAGAGGATGAAAGTGAGAATCTCTTCCGTTCCTCTTTTTCTCGTTTATTTTTTTCTTTTCCCATTGTTTTTTCCCATTGGTTTCTCCTTTTGTGAGACCACTTCATGAATTTGCATCTATTTTTTGCTACTATTCTTAATCGTTGTTTGTTTAACCGAAATTTTTTTTTGATAGCTGGTGTTTTAGACATGTGGTTTTCTAGCAAGCTAAACCATATGATATAAAAAAGGAATTTAAAGAAATAAACTAAGAGTCACCTTGGTAAGGTTAGCATTTTAATTTACTATTTAGATGCTCTTGTGTTAATTATGAAGATAGAGATAAGATCAAGTGATATATAAAGAGAGATAGAGAGAGGGAGGGTTGTAGGGATATGAAAAGATGTAGAGGTAATGTGTGAGAGAGAGAGAGAGAGGGAGAGGGGCATAGAGGAGAGATAATGAGATAGAGATGGAGAGATATAAATGGAGTGAGATGAGTGGAAAGAGAAAGAGATATATTGCAAAGAAGAGATATGGAGAGAGGGGGGTGATAGGAAGAGATAGAGATAGAAAGAGGGAGAGATGTAGAGAGAGAGAGAGAGAGAGAGAGAGAGAGAGAGAGAGAGAGATGTATCTAGATGGAGAGATAATGTGTGTGCGTGTGTATGTGTGTGAGTGAGGTGGGAGAGATATGATTAGATACAAGGAGAGGTACAAAGGGAAGTGCAAGAGATAGTATAAAGAGATAGAGAGCTATGGAGATGGAGATTGAAAAGAATAGGGATATAGAGAGGAGAGAGTGGGAGGGGAGAAAGTGGGGATGGAAGATGTAAATATATAAAGAATCTAGAGAATGAGAGAGGGAGAGATATAAAGATAAAGATAGAGGTAGAAAGTGATAGAGAGAGATGTAGAAAGGGGGAGATATTTAGGGATAGAGAGTGATAGAGAGATGCCAAGATATAGATAGATTTAGAGGGAGAGATGAGAGAAGAAATATGAAGATGTAGAGATTAAAAGGTTTAGGAAGAGGGTGATGGAGAGAGGAGTGAGAGGATGGGAGAAAAATAGATAGATAGAAGAGATAGATCAAGAGGTAAAGATAGAAAAAGATCTAGGGAGATACAAAAGGAGACATAGAAAGGGAGAGATAGAGAGGAAGATATAAAGATACATAGATGGTGAGATATCTTGATATCAAGATAAGGGGATCTAGAGAGGATAAGAGGGAGTGAAAAACAAAGGGACAAATACTTAAATGACCTTTCCATAACTCTACCACATACCCATTAGACACTAAGGTGTGATTGCTAGTTTTTATGCTTTAATTTTAAAAAGAAACATGCAACCTAAAGGAATGAATGAATGAAGAGGTTTTAATGACATCCATGAGACTAGCGGTCTAAGGGACCATGAAAGAACCAAATTTAAACCATTTTCTAAAGTTTCTCCAAGTAGGCCCTTTTGATGTGGATCCTCATTAGGAAGGTAGCCTGTTTGTGTAAGTTTGCCTCATCGAAAAGCCTAGTCAAAATGTTCCCCTATAAGTTAACCTCATACTGACTGCGAATGTCCTCATAAGTAGCACACTCCTTGATAAAATGCCACTCCATTTCAACCACCCCTCTATTACTAAACTTGCACGTTCTTTCTTCCCACAATTATTTTGGAACTTTCCATCTACCTGGCTCGCATCGTAAATGGTGAGAGTTGGTCCTGTGCTGAGCAATCATAATTTTTGCCTTGCCTTTGATTGTGGAGCTTAAATACTCTTTATCGTGATGGTCCCACTTGGGGTTAAATTCTTTGACATAGTGAGCTTTTTTCTCCCTTCATGTTTTGTCCACATGGCAATTTTGAATTTCTCTAATACCCACCTTTTTATCTCAATGTTAGTGTTTGGGCACTCGTGGAGGTTTATGTTCCATTTGTTTAACCACTTGCTCTTTTGTTTCTTCGAAGTCTTTTTCCTCTACTCTAGGTCTTCCTCTACTACCATCCTAGGCCAGTAGTGCATATCCATATTACCCACTTTTTTAAGTAGTATAGCATGCAATAATTGCTAAGGCTTCAATCAAGAACATACCAGCCTCTGCTAAGAGAATCTCATAGGGAACCATAGACTTGACTTTAAGGTTACTAGTAATAAGATGCTTTTGGATTCTTTCTATCTGTCGCCATTTGTGATTTGACATGCTACTCCCCCAAACCTCACACCCATATAAAATAACCTGAACCACCAAGAGACCGAAGAGAGTCTTCCTAGTCTTCCAATCCCACAACTCCACTCTTTTGCATCTATTTTGAAGGAGGTATGAGGCTTTCCAACCCCCCTATATTATTTTTGATCTGCATGTCTCCCAACTTAACCTATAGTTGAAATCAATTCCTAGGTACTTGTACTCTTCCACAGTCTCTAAAGGGCTGCCCTAAAAAATAAAAGTATGCTGCTATTTTTTCTTCTTCAAAGAAAAGATCATGATTAGAGGTATTAATTTGCAGTCCCACCTCTTGGAAAAAGAGCTCCAAATTTTTCAAATGTTCCCTCAATCCTTGAGTGGACTTAGCAATAAGAATAAGGTCATTAGCATATAAAAGAAGCCTCACCACGTAACCCAACAAATGAATGCCATCCCCATTGGCCTTGTTTATCCACTCCAATTTATCGATGTAGAGACCAAACAAAGTAGGGGATAAAGGACATCCCTATTTGACACCTATGTCACTCCCAAAGCATTCAAATATGCCCTCCTTAGTTTTGATTTTGGCTCTGACATGTTCATACAACTTGTAATCCACTGCCCTTAACTCTATTGGAACCTCTAACTCTTCCATTTTGTGCCATAGTTTATCTCTAGGAACAGTGTCAAAAGCTTTCTTGAAGTCCACAAAACAAAAAAAAGATTCTCCTCCCTATTTCTCCCACACTTTTTCAATGAAATGCCTTAGAGTGATGCATTGGTCAATAGTAGAGTGTTTTGGTCTGAATCCCACCTGTCCCTTTGCTCTCTTCTCTTCTTTTTTGCCCAACCGCTGATTCTACATTCTAACATACTCCCAAAGAGTTTTCCAAGAAGTGGATTCACCATAATGGTACGATAATTAGAGGGGCTATTGATGTCACCACTCGTATGAAGAGGAATAACAACGCTGGTAGTCCACTCCATAGGGAAGCTTCCCCTAGTGACCGAGTTGAAGATATCCTTGATGTGTGGGGCCAAGAGTTCCACTCCCCACTTCATAAATTCTGTCTGTAGCCCATTGATATCTTTTGCTTTACCATTTGCCAGTTTATTTATACCCAATTTAATGTCCTTGATAGAAAATAGCTCAGTTGAAGTATTAATTATAGGCAGACTATCCGTGCTATTCGGTCTTTCGTATAACAACTTAGCATATTCCAGCCATTGAATATCTGTGATGTTATTTTCTACTTGCTTTCTCTTCTGCTGTAATTCTCTCCAAAAGCCTTTAGGATTATGTTTCCCTAAAGAGATTAGCTCTTTCCTTCGTTCAGTCACATAACCCTCTTTTTTGGCTTTTATTAGTTGTCTGTAAGCATTGGTGTTTTCCTTGCTAGATTCTCTCTTTGTAAGAGCTCTTTTTGCTACCTTGCATTCTTCATCATACCAGGGGTTAGCTGGGAAGGTGTTTGATGTGCTTCTCCTTGGTCTAGACCTCTTGCACTCCTTTAGTGCACTATGAATTATCGGGACCAACATGCTGTTGTTCAAGTACCCACACTTTCCATTGTTTTCTTTGGGGTCAGTGTTGTTGTTAGTCCGCTCGAGCTGTCGTTTAAGAGCATCATAGAATAGCTCATGATTTTCCTGATTTATAAGTATCTTGCCTTGTTTATTACCTTTTAGCCCAGTGTCTTGGGTATGCCTCTTTTGTTCTCCCCTTGAATTCACACCATATTTAACAAAGAGAGGGATATGATCAGAATTTAATTCCGTAGGGAAGCTCTCAATCATGAAGTCCTTCAATTTGGAAATTGACTTTTGGGAGCATATTACATAATCCATGATGCTTTTCCCATTGTATGTTTTACATGTGATGTCGTTTGATCTTGGCCAATGCCTCATGCCATTGCATATAACCAAACCATGGAGACTACAAAGATCCAACAATTCTGCCCCAAAATGCAAAATGCTACCATTCTCATCTTGGGAAGCCCTTTTGGTATAGTTATCTTCACTCTCCTCCAACCACGGGGGGTTACTATCCTCTGTCATCTCATTGCCCAACTAAATAGATTGATTGCTTGCTATCCTAGCATTAAAATCCCCAATTAAAATTATGTCTCCCATAGAGCTGAAAGCTGAAATATCTTTCTTTAAAGCTCCGTAAGGGTCTTTATTGTCAAGGTTTCTTTTCTTGTAAAATCTTGAACTTTTAGGTGCAAAATAGCAAGCAGCCAACCATGTAACCAACCCACAATCATCAATTTTCAACCATATAAACTGCTTGTTAGGGTCTTCTTTCTCTACTTTTACTATCTTGTCCCACGTTTCCATTACAAAGATTGTTATCCCTCCATGTCCTTTTCCTATTTTTGTCTCTTCATTCCATATAGAGATTTTATTGTATCCTTCAAAATCTGGGATTCTACACCCTTCATGTTCATGTGTTTCTATGAGAACAATAATGTCTTGCCCTTCAGCTATAGGCCCCAACCCCGGTCCTCTTCTCCATGGGTATCCTCTACAATTCCAGCTTACCATGTTTAGATACTCTCTTGGGGCCCCGAATCCCTATTTCTGATGTACTAGTCTATCCATGATTTGTGCCTTGCCATTCTTCAACCATGCCCACTTTCCTGCTTCTCTTGCTGATTTTACTTTCTCCCATTCTTTCCTCCTCTCCTCTTGTTGCGTGAATGTTAAATCTTCATCCAAATAGATATGGGAACCTCTAAGTAATCCCTTATTCTTCAAAATCATAGTCTTGTCCTCTATGTTGACTAAAGTAACTCTCATATGTCTATCTTTCCCAACTCCCATACTCTTACCACTCCTATTTTCTTGATGTATACTGCCTATCCATTTCAATTTGTCCCTGAGGAATTCCCGTGCTAGGATGTCTATTTTTTCACACTCTCCATAATCATTTGATAATGATGTTTGCTGCCTTCTCTTGTTGGTCTTTTTCTTCTTTTATTTGCATTTCGATGATTTCTTTTTTCTCTGATGTCAGTTCATTTACCACTTGTACCCATGATTTGGCCTCTTTTATCTTCTCCTTTAGTTCATTTTCTCTGATTTCCATGTTTGCCATTGTTGTTTGAAATTCTTCTAGTGGCATTGTTGCTGTTTTTATTGATTCAGGGCTGCATTTTTATGTTGCTTTCTCATAATCAATATCTTGCTTTAGATTGATTATCTCTTTCTGTCCCCTCTTGATGTTGATTTGAAGACTTAGTACCTGCGCTTTTAGCCATTTGTTTTCTCTCTCAAGCTCCCAACTGGCTACTATAACCTTGTGCAATTTGTCACTTTCTTGCTACCCCTTTGCCTCCAATATTTTGAGTCTCCTTTTCAGATCCATGAGGTCATTTACATATAGCTTTGAACTCCATAGAAGAGGGGAGGAAGAGGGGCTATAAGTGTCCTTATTGTTTGGTGATCCCCTCTCACCACCCTCTTTGTCCACCTTAATAGATTTGATAATAGCCTCTGTCCTATCATCTTTGATTCCTCTTTGGGCTACCTGGTCATCCATTGCATGGTTCCTTGGATCATCTATCAAGAGGTTTTTGTTAGCTGCCTTGGGTAGTATCATGATGAACCTCTTTTTCTACAGATGTTTCCTCTTCCGAGCCCGCCTCCATTTTAGAGTCCCCAAGTATTATTATATGAATTTATCATTCGTGTTACTAGCTCCTCCTTGGAGAGTGTCTAATATGAGGGATTGCCATTCTGGACCATACCATGTTTGAGTTCCTATTGGTTGCAATCTGTCTGGGACCCACTGTGTCAACCCTAGGTTAACCGGATGGGGGTTTAAGTTTAGAATCCGACCACCTGTGGCTCCATGGGCCCCTGTTTTAAATCTGTCTATACCCATATCCTACAGCTTGAGTATGGTTGTCGATAACATCCTAGAATACCTAGATTCCAAGCCCTTGTTTGTTTTATTCAAGGCCCCAAGTTGTCGGTTTGCAGAATAGAAATGCTTGTTAAATCTTGGTTTGCATGTTTGATGTTTGAAAGAGATCTTCGATTGCCTTTCTCAAAGACTTTCTTTTAAAGAAAGATGGAGAATATAAAACAAAGTAAACAAGACAAGAAGAGAGAATGTGGGGTAGACCTGTTCCTGCACACCACTGGACCCACCGAATAGAAAAAAGAGTCCCTGTCTGCTACCCAACAAAAAGGCCCTTTCTATTGGAGCCGACTACCCGGCCGACAGATTCCCCACCTCCCACCATCATCCATAGCCCCATACCATGCCTACCAAATCGTATTCGTGAACAGAAATGTCTAAGGGAGTCAGACAAAATGGACGCGAGGGCAGTATCATTTTAAATGAAAGTTTATTTTTATTAAAAAAGAAAACGTAGCCATCGTTTACCAAAGGGACACTTAGTATTTTTAAAAAAAACTTTCCTTATATTTTTAGGATTTTGTTTGATAACTAAGTATTTTTTTAAAACCTTTCTTTCGTGTAATTAATTAAGGCTATTTTAAATATTTTTAATTCTTTATTTAATTATCATTTATCTTTTTAAATTTTTAAATTTTATTATTTATGTAAGTGTCATTTTATACTTATTATTTTATACTATTTTTAAGGTAATATTATTAAAATAATTAACATAAGATATTAATATTTAATTATATATTTAAATTTTTAATACTATATTTTACAATAGATAATATTTTTTTAAATAAAAAATATTTTTATTTATTTTAATAAATATTTTATAATATATAATTAACTAATTATAGAAATTATATGAACTTTTGAATATCATTAATTATTTTTTCAAAATTCAAAACAATCATACTATTAAAATTTTCATATATAATTCTAAATTTTAAATTTATATTTAAATTTATAATATGTATATTATAAAATATTATATATAATTTTTATAATATATTTTTATATAATTTTTTTGATAAACTATTATTATCTAACCCTAATTTGAAGTTGATAACTTTTCTTTAAACCATATAGTATTAAAAAACAAATTTTTGAAGATTTGGAATTCTTTTGAAAACAAAAGTGTGATCTCTCTGCTCTGCACTTGAGAGCGAAACATTAGTCTTTGGCAGCGATTCTCCATATTTTGGCATCCGAATTTGATAGTTTGGACAGCGATCTTGAATCAGAGGTTGGCGAGTTTGTCTAAGTAGTGGATCTGAACATTGAAGAGGTGTTTCGAGGGCAGATTGAGGCCTCAAAATCTCTGTTGGGGTAGTGATTTTGAGTTGAATAGTGGTGGCACTGTTTGGGTATAGATCTGGGCGAATTTCAGAGGTATTTTGGGCAGCTAAAATCAGTCAAGGCAACAGTTGTGAATTGAATGATGGTGGCCATGTTCATTTAGCAGGTCTGGGCATTTTTTTAAGGTATTTCGATGCAATTGGAAGGCAGATTTTAGGCCTAGTGACAACATTTTCATTAAGGAAGAGGTAGTAATACATAGTTCATGCTTTGGAGACTTCTTTTCCACATTTTTGGCATCCGAAAATTGAAGTTTAAGGGCATTTTTTCAGCATTTTGAGATCGATCCGAAAATAGAAGTTTGAACATTTTAATCTCAGAATTTAAACAAGAAGGATTGGTGATTAGAGTTTATCATTTCCAGATTTTATCAAGGTGGAGTTTGATTGTTTGAAGCTTCATATCTTGGAGTAGAGGCCGAAAAGGGAGCAGTCTAAGGGTAGCAACGAGCTGGAGCAGAGGCCAAAAAGGGAGCAGTCTAGGGCTTTCTTGGTTATTAAAAATCAATTTTCAAGCATTGCAGTCAACAGAGGGATATCATCATTAAAATTTAGAATTTTCTGTAGTTGAATCGCAAGTGTTTGAGAATTTGTGAATGATTCATATGGTCATATTCTGCTCTGATCATATGGGATATGTGAACTTTTCATCTAAAAAGGAAGTCTGCCTTCCTTCGACAACAAATCAACCTAGGTTTCATGCACTCACACTCTGAGAAGGATGTTTCTGGTCACAACATGATAGTTCTTAGGACCGAGATGCCCAAATTGAATTCAGAAGCTCCAAAGAAGAAAGAGGCTTCCACTAGTTACTGTTTTAACTGTTGGCTATATGGCCATAAGAAGAAAGATTGCAGAAAGCCTATACAGGATCACCCTTCGTATGATCATTTGAAAGAATTCACAAAAAAACAAAAAAGACTAGCAGATCAAAACATAGACTGGGATATGTATGCTTTATTTTCTCAACTCCCTGTTGAGGAACTTGCTGCAAAAAAGCATTCCATCGAAAACCCTATTAATAAAAAAGGATCACAGAATGAAAGTTTGAAGGACAAAGCAAGGGTAAATAATAAAAGCCCTATTAAGGACTGGGCTACAGAAAAGATCTCCAATGGAAATCCTAAGGAGCTGTCTCTAGTAGAGAAGCTCAAAAAGGGAACACGGAGTAATAATGTGCAGGACAAGAATAGGGTTGAAAAACCTAGTTTTGTGCTAGGGGCAAACAAGAATAGCCCTAAGTTTTTTAAAGATACCAAAATGAAGATCTTCACAGTCAATTTCTTGGATAGTCAGATGAATTTTTTCACAAAAACAAAATATGTGAAAGTGGGCACAAGCAGCGGGGATGCTAAGGTGGGAAGACCTGAATGCAAATCATTATGTGGTACCGAGGAACCCCTATCTGCCAAGGGGGGAGGTTGACTCTTACCTACCCAAGCACCTTCCACCTGCACGAAGAAGAAGGAATTCACCTAGCAAGTGGTAAGAAACAAGAAAAAGGTAAATAGGTATCCGTTATCTCAAAAACCTTTCAATTTAACTCTTAAAAACTCCTTTGATTTGCTTAATAAGGAAGAAAATGGTTATATGATTAGCAATAATAATAGTAATCGAGTTTCATGTAATAATTCATCTAACAAAACATTAAAGCTTGCAGCTTATACACTGCCACGTAGGCATATTATTTAGCAGGATACAGGTAAGAATAATCATAGCAGCCATTATGTCTCTATCATCCTAGATAATGATGCTATTATGCAACAATAGAAAATCTTGCAAGAAAGAGGTCTGATCTATATCTGGAATGGTACAGGAGTAACTATCAAGAATGTAGTGAAGGAACTATCATTACTGCTACTGAGGGAGGTGAGTATAACACATCTTATGGATCTTTTTTTGTTAATTGTTTGTACCAATAAGAATATGAAGGATAGCATTTTGGACAGAAAGGATATTAAATTCAGGAACATCCCATTTTCTTTTTTTGAATGGATGCCATTGTTTAACCCAATGATGTTAAATGATTTTAGAATAGAAAAGGCCGTGTCTTTAAATAACCCGCCTATAGAAATGTCTAACAAGGAAATCATAAGAACTATAGGGAATAAAATTGGGAAATACATTAGGACTATAGAGTCAACCTTTAATCAAATCGATAAAATTATCATAGTTGAGATGGAATTTCATCAAAAAAGCATCTTACCCATCCAATTAAACTTTAATTCAAATTTTGTCATAATCAATCCTAGAATATTAGAAAATTTTATCGAAGAAGGTGTGTACACCTAGAAGCCCCACAAAAACATAAATATTATAAATCAACCCAATACAGATGTGGAGATAGAGTTATGTAAGGACAAAGGGGGTTTTATAATTAGGCCTACAAAGACTCAAGGACTGGATAGGCTCCATCCCACAGCAGAAACAGGTTTAAATACCTCGTTATCAAGCCAATTTCAGATCAATAAGATAACAGGAGTAGAAAATATCCCTGAACCTCAAGAGCCATACAACATTACAATGAGTGTATCAAAGGATGAGGCCCATCATACAAATGCTGAAATAGATAGAACAATAATAAAAGAAAAAATTAATAGATCAATGAATGAGACCATAAATGTTGAGGTCAAATCTCCCCTACCTTTATCCTCGGAGCATAAGAATAACTTTAGTATTCAGAGTATCAGGCAAGGAATTTACATTGAAAATACCTCTTATAGCCTCAATAGAATCTCCAACATTCCAAAAAATGAAGAGGGATCACTTATAAAGGAGAATAAAAAATTAGAAGAAGATATAGTCGAGATAACCAATGAATTAATGGATACCCTTATAGACGAAATATGTGACAAAGAGGAACTTGATCACCAAAAAATTTTGCTAATTAAAAGCATTAAGGAGATGTCAGCATCAGAAAACACTCCAGAAAATGGAGAGGAGGACATGGAAATGGAATGCTTACCAAATCTAGATGAGATAGGAGATATGGAAACAGATCTTGATGATAATAAAGGTCCCTTGTATGTTAGGAAAGAAGATATAAATGAGACAAGGAATCAAAATGAGGAAGAGATCAGAATTTGCATAGAAGGTATCAACAATGATGATAGACAATTAGGCATGGCAACAACCATTGATGGAATCAAACCCGACGACAATCTTCCATCAGTTAAAGACTCCATAGAAGGCCTCTTTGGTATCACCAACGAAGACAGGCAGTTAGATATAGCAATGAAAAGAGGAAGTTTGAGCACCCCTAATATCAATAGAATTAAAAAGAATAGGGGGAGGAAATCCGCAGTGGAGTTAAGAACTATGAGTGTTAATGTAGGAACCCAAAAAGAGATTGTAGATTTTCCTAATATTGAAAAAAACTCGGAGCTCATCCCCTCTGATTCTTTCCATCAGACAAAAGAAATGCAAAAAGAAAGAATGGAAAAATCCCCCTTAGAGGAGACCTTTGACCAAGGCTCACTGCTAGATTTTTTAGGATTAGATCCTGCCTCTATTTTGGAGGAGTCTAGGAGTAACGATATAATAACAGGAGTATTATGTTCGCTATCAAATGAAGAACTCTATGAGGAAAACAAAGAGAACATGGTTAGGAACAATACAGAAACTTTAGGTTTAGGAAAATAAATTAAGGGCAGGTTAGAAGCTGATACGGGGAAAATAGTCAAACCAAGAGGAAGAAAGTCCCTTGTTGAACTAAGAGCAAAGGAAGGAATGGTGCCAGGTCAGGTTAAAATTACCGATATTCTATACTCTGGGAAGGGGAAGGTCCTTCCCGAGTCCTCATGAAGATCATTAGTTGGAATGTTAGGGGTTTAAATGCCCCTAACAAACAACGCCTTGTAATAAGGCAATTAGCAAAAATTAAACCAAATATGGCTATGATACAAGAAACTAAACTTTCTAATGAAGGATATGAGAAAATTAAAAAGAGTATAGGAATAAGAGAATTAATAGGTTATGAGGCAGAAGGCACTTCGGGTGGAATTGCTTTTATTTGGGATCCAAGAGAAATAGTTTTCAATATTCATGAAAAATAGAAAAATTGGATGGGAGGTCAAATCAAAAGTTTAAAGTCAGATTTAAAATTTAATATAATAAACATGTACGCTCCTAAATTCCTACATGAAAAGAGAATTGTATGGCAGGAGATTAAGGATTATATAGAGAACTTCCCGAACGAAACATTTATACTAGGAGGAGATTTTAATGCTATCCTATCCCTGGGAGATAAACAAGGTGGGACGAAACACATATCAAAAACAACTTTAGAATTCTAGGAATGGATAAACATTATAGAGGCGACGAAAATTGAATCAGACCGAGGGAAATACACCTGGACTAACAAACGTAAAGACACAGAGTTAATAGTAGAAAAATTGGATAGGTTCTTTTTTATAGGGGAGTTGAGGAATTTTGATTTTAATTTTACTAATGAGGTCCTACCCATTGCCGGTTCCGACCACTTTCCTATAGAACTAGTAATTTTGGAACCAATTAGAAATAAAAAAATCCCGTTTAGATTTGAAAAAATGTGGTTACTTAATGAGGAATGTTTGGATCTAATTAAAAAATGGTGGACAGAGGCAAGGTTCGAAGGCTCCAAGATATATAAAGTCATAAGGAAACTAAAACTAATAAAAAGAAATCTGTCACAATGGAGTAAAAACACTATTGGGGATATATTTGTGAAAAGAGACCTTATAGAAAAAGAGTTGGAAAATGTGAATAAGGAGATTACTGAAGAAGGAAAATAGACTTCAGATGATAACATAGAGCAAGAACTATTATGTAAATACTATGATTCTCTTTCACAAATTAGCGCCTTCTGGGGGCAAAGAGCGAGAGAAACATGGCTCAGGGAAGGGGACTGAAACACCAAATTTTGTCACAATAGCGTCAAAGCTAGAAGGAATATAAATAAGATTTCCAAAATCAAAGATAGCAATGGTTATACAATAGAAGATCCAAAAGAAATTGCAGATTTAGTAGTCTCTTCCTTTGAAAAATCTCTAAATAACTTAGGGAGTGTGGATTTGTTGGACTAGGCCAAGCTGGTAAGAAACATCCCTTGTATAATAACTCCACGTCAAAATAACCTCCTAAATGCTGCATTTACAGAAGATGAAATTTTCAAGGTTCTAAAGGAAATGAACCCAGATAAATCCCTTGGTCCTGATGGATTCCCAACTTTTTTCTTTCAAAAGTGTTGGTCATTTATGGGCAAGGAAATTACTGATGCTCTAGAGGGAATGAGAAACTCAGGACATATTCTTAAAGAGATAAATAACACATTCATTGCTCTTATTCCCAAAAAGGTCAATGCTGAGAACTTTAACGAGTTCAGACCTATCTCCTTGTGCAACACTTTGTATAAAATCTTCTCAAAAGCTTTGGTAGGCAGAATGAAACAACTTCTTCCATTAATTATATCTGAGGAACAAACGGGATTTGTCCCTAATAGGTCAATTCTGGATGGAGTGATTATTGCTCATGAGGCTATACATTCAATAACAAATAATAAGGATCCGAGTATGTTGATTAAGTTAGACATCAGTAAGGCGTATGATAAAGTGGACTGGAGATTTTTGTGTAAATGTATGGAAGCTTTTGGATTCTCAAAACAATGGATCAATATGATTTTTGAATGCATCTCCACCCCTCACTTCTCAATTATGGTGAATGGGTCTCCCGAAGGCTTTTTCAGCTTCTCTCAAGGTTTGAGGCAAGGAGATCCGTTATCTCCTTTTTTGTACATTATTATGGTGGAAGCTTTGGGGAGAGGTATCAAGAAACTTCAGAGAGAGGATAAGGTTAAAGGAATCAAGATTACTTTGGGAGTCAAGGCTACTACTCATCAGCAATATGTCGATGATAATCTCCTTTTTGGAAAAGCGCTTTTAGAAGAAGCTCAAGCTTTCAAAGAAATTTTAAATACTTATGCTAACGCTTCTGGACAATGTATAAATGAGGAAAAATCAGAATTTTTTTTTATCAATACTGAAGAGAGATGAAAGAATGAGATTAAACGTATTCTAAACTACAAATAAGGTTTCTTCCCATGTAAATATTTAGGTTTACCTCTGGATAAGGGGGTCAAATCAAATCACTTATGGGAAAGTACAATTCAAAATATCTCTAAGAAACTGGATCAATGGAAAGGAAAATGGTTATCAAATGCGGGAAGGGCTGTTATGATCAGGTCAGTCCTCTTTACAGTTCCTATTTATCAGATGATGAGCATGAGAATCCTGGCAGGTATTAATAAGGAGATAGCTCGAAAGTTAAGGAGTTTTTTCTGGCAAGGGTCGGAGGAGAAATCTAAACTAGCTTTAATTGCTTGGAATAAGATTTGTAAGCCAAAAGAAGAAGGAGGTTTGGGAATAAAAGACCTTACGCTTCAAAACAAGGTCTTGGGGGTGAAATTAGTATGGAGAATGATTAAAAACCCAAAGGCAAAATGGGTTAAAATACTAAGATATAAATACTTACTAGGAGAAGAGGAGGAAAGTGTTTGTCATTCTGATAATTATCTAACGGGCTCACGCATATGGAACTTCATAAAAGAATGTAAAGATATAGTATTAGAGTCCCTTTCTTGGGACATGAAAAGCAGGAATAAGGCTCTATTCTGGGATGACTCATGGGGTGGAAAACTAGCCCTTCATGAAATTCTTGGGAATGATAAGCTAATTTAACTAATCAAACGTAGTAAGGGAGAGCGGGTTAAAGACTATTTTTCACAAATCAATAATAGTGAGGGGAGCAACTGGGCATGGAAATCTCTAGAGGAATTCAGACTTCCCCTTGATTTCCAGGATAAACTTAACAAGGCTCTACAAGAATGAAACTTCTATCCATGCTCTGGGGAGAACATAATCATATGGGCTGCCTCAAAGAGTGGTGTATACAATTCGAAAGAAGGTTTCAAATTTATATCTGGGATAGATAACCCATCCACCAGTCTTCCCATTGATCTATGTTGGAATAGAAATTATCTTCCTAAGGCAGGTCTATTCTCATGGGCTGCTTTACAGAAAAGGATTCTCACCGCTGAATGGTTTGAAAAAATAGGGTACCACGGTCCTTCTAGGTGTGCCCTGTGTGAGAAAGAAAGTGAGATGATAAATCATATTTTGTTAAATTGTGAGTATGCCAATAAATGCTAGCTTTGGGTTCTGGAGAAATTAGATTTGAAGACTGCTCTTCAAAATGATATCATAGAAGTTTTTATTTCATGGCAAAGATCATGTAGGGAGGATTTATACAGTAAAATGAGATACATAATCCCATCTCTATTAATCTGGGAATTATGGAAGGAAAGGAACCGTCAGATTTTTCAAGATAAAAGAATGAACATTGAGAGATTTTTGAACAAATTAGAGGCAAATATAGTAGAAATTACAAACAATAGAAATATGCTGGGACAATCAATGATGGAATTCTCACTAGAAGACAACTACCAGAGAAAGAAGTGGTATGGCTTGAAAGTTCCTCCCTGGATTGGATCTAGCATTGACAATAAATCCTTATCAAGGGCGAATTGTAAATGGAAACCACCGGAGCAAGGATGGATTAAGTTGAACTTTGATGGGGCAGCTAGGGGAAACCCAGGGGTGGCGGGAATAGGGATATGTGTACATAATGCAGAAGGAAAGTTATTAGGAAGGACAACAAAACCTATAGGAATTAAGACAAATAACGAAGCTGAAATAGAAGCTATAAGATTAGGTCTGGCATGGTGCAAAAAATGGAGGCTAAAAAGAATTGCGATTGAAGGAGACTCGGCTATTATTATAAATGCAATAAGACAGGGTAGAACGCCGAACTAGAAACTAAATAGTACTATTGAACAAATAATGGAATCTCTTGAAGTTATAGGAGATTATACAGTGAATCACATTTACAAGGAGGGCAATACAGACGCAGATAAGTTAGCTAACCTAGGAGTTGATGGGCAAGAAATTGAAGAAATTCATGAGAGTTTGAAAGAAGAACTTGGAAGGTGAAGAAAAATGATTTCAAAATAGGAAATCAAGATTAGATTTAAATAAATTTAAATGAATTTAAAGGTAAACAAGTATAGAAACATTTGTGAGTATAATATAAAAATGCAAAAATACACACACAAACACGCACAAACACACACTCATATATATATTGCCCTCTTACATAGTAGACTTCAAGATAGGGAATGTAAGAAGTTAACGTCTCATTTAGTCAAAACAATCATCATATATTAGGGACATGCCAACCTACAATGAAGTCTCATCGATCACAAAAATGATAATCTTTAAAACAGAAAATGTAATGACAAATTAAAAGGCTCCTAAAGTGCTCATAAATTTCTTATGTTCATAATAATGAAATAAAGCTTATAGCATGACTGCCAATAGAAATGGACTTAGATGGTAATGTTTTATTTAGTAGACTAACTCATGGATTAAGATTTGCAATTACATTATTTCATCAATACCTAACCTGAACTAGCTTAATGAGGATTGAATCATGATAATGATTAATTAACTGTAAATTAGGAGAGTAGAGGTGGCATGGTGTCTATCTATTTTGCAGGTATACAGGAAAACCATAACAGACCAAAAAGGTAGAAATAAAGAAAAGGAGGCTCAAGAACTTATCAAAGCTAAGGCAAATACTCGAAGAGTGAGGATGAGAGAAAATAACACGATTTTTCAAAAGCATAGTTAAAGTTAAAGGAAGGCTCATTAGCTCTAAAGATAAGAGCAAGGTACATGTAATCTCAATATAAATAAATGTACGACACAAGATGGGAATGCTCATTAGTTCTTCTTAAAAGAGCATTGTATTTAAAAGATTAATGAATATCTGTGTTCACTATCATGGAGGTATGCCTCCTTTAATCTGTATTAAAGAGGGAATGCCCTCTTCGACTCCATCAAGTGGAGCTTTGTAATCCTACGCTTGTAGGAACTCTAAACTTGATATATTATTTCTGGACTAAAGTCCCGAGCCAGACTAGAGGTTTTCTTCCCCGTTCTTTCCTACCAGTGCCTGCACGAACGGAGGAAAATGTAAAAAGATAAATTTTAAATAAATAAAATCAAGGCTTCGGCCGTTTATTGATAAAAAAAACAAAAAACAAAACAAAAACAAATTTTTGAAATAAATAAATTGGCAATCTTAGTTTTAATATTAATAAAATTAAAAAATATTAATTTATAATTTTTATAATATATTTTATATGAAAACTTTTATAATATCATTATTAAACTATTATTATTAAATGTTTATTGAGATTAACATTTTAACTTAGCACAAAATTTTTATCTATTTCTAATACTAATCTACAATAACATTAATAAAAAAAAAAACATTTAATATATCTATTTCAAATTAGTTAATTAATTTTTATTTTATAATTATACTTAATCTATTCATCCATGGATAAACAAAGATTATTATCCAACATTCTTTAAAAACTTTCTTTATATTTTAGGATTTCAGTTGATAGCTAACTTTCTATTGAAATAATTAAAATTATACTTATATTGACAGGGTAACTATTAATGCATTAGTAAATATTATTTGTATATTAATTATATTATTAATTATTTAAAGATTTTTTTATTTATATTATTAATTAAAATATATTTATTAAATTACTATAAATTTGTATATTTGTGATTTTTAAGTCTATATATGATTTTTTTTTTTATCGGTAAAAGGCTGAAGCCCTATAAAGATTTTTTTATTAATATATAAAAATAATTTTACATTATGACCCTGCTCGCTGCAGGTGCTGGTAGGAAAGAGCGGGGTTGAGAAAACCTCTAGCCTTGCCCAGAACCAAAGGTCCTGTACTTATACAAAATTTCCATGGGCATATGCACCCACAGCTCGACAGTCGGCGAGATTTGTTAAAAGATGTGATCTCATGGGCATATCCACATCACTACAACAATCGAGAATTTCAATGAATACAAATTTTAGTGGGCATACACTGCTCGATCATATCGAGGATTTCATGTCACATTTATTGCATTGTATTTTCCAAGAATACAGCTTTGCGATTCATACAATTAGTATGTTACATTATAGAATCTTCGATGACAGAGTGAATAAGCTACCTGCTTGATATTATCATCTTGAAAATCATAATAGAGGTCTTCCATACTTCATAGTTAAGGGCTTAAATTATAATTAAGAAAATAAAGTAAATAAATCCAAAGTTAAAAATATTGTATTTACCTTCCTCCAGAGTAAAAATTGCTAGAGAACCTGTCTCACTGTATAAGATATAGTTTATGAACTAGCCCAATCATACATCATTATGCTAAAGATCTATACAAAAATTTAATATTTATCTAACCTAGGAGACTTTAAACGTAAAGTATTTATTCAAAGGTCTACACCTTACCAAGCAACCTGACCTTCTCTGTATAAATGTTAATACGAAGATTATCCAAATAAAATATCTGTCTAAATCCTTTATACCCGTTGTAGAGGTCAACTAAAAAACCTGGCAGAAGGACCCACCCATTATGAGTGGTGAACCATATAACTAAGCCCGAAGACCTTCTACTCTATGATATTTAAAAATTAAGGTGCTAATCCTATGAATAGAATGGTAAAAATTTCCTCAAGGGGTCTCATCTACCATTACTGATCTCTTAAAACAAATTTGTGATGTCTGATCACATGATTTAAGATCTTAAAGAAACATTTTTGCATAAATTATAGCAAATATAAATGTTACCAGAACACTAAGATACCTAATAAATGTATAATTCATTTTGTAGACCTTATATAGAAAGGAACTGATCCAACCTTATTCTGCATGAAACATTCAAATGCGTTAGGATAATCTAAGCTATTCCTTTACTCCCCTGCCTTGGGTCAGAGCATCCATGATTAATAGCATATCCACCTAAGATCAGAGGGTATAGCTGGGGCTCGATATATGTTAATATATATACTTATACATATATATTTATATATATCATTCAACAAAATGATAGTCCACAGTTGCGTCAATTAAGAAGTAATGAATATCCTTTGTGGTTCCTATTGCTGGTTTTGGGTTGAAAGGATGATCAACTATATATATTTGTGTATACTAGCTCTGTGTGTTTTGTTTACACAGATATATTCTATATATATCAATGTTAGTAGTGCTACGATCCTTAGTAATTTTATCACTGTTTCAAAGGAACTTCCCAAAAATTAGATATAGTACCAAGCATACTACTTATTAAGGTTTTGAGAGTCACCTTTGTTACAACACTGACAATTACTCCTTGGATAATCATTGCAGCCTACTAAGCTTGGCACTATACCTATTTCCAATTCAAATACCTGAAGAAAGCCCTGTATTGTTGAATAAAAATAGCAACGTACTTGTTTTTGAGATAGACTACATCTATCATGACTCAAGAGTTTTGCCTTCTTGGCATCATACTAATGCCCTCCTACTATATCAATCCTAAATACAATCTACATTTAGGATTGGTATAGTTGGTCATAATTCTTAAGGCCCCAGCTAGTTGGATGTCTTCACTGTTATGATTAGGCCTAATTCCTTCATATACTATTTCAATTTCAACAGAGTATTATTCCTATAGTTGGGCACAGTCTATTTCAAAATTGCGAGTGAGGGCCATCCAATTCCTTATTTAACAGGGTTAAGTAGAGCATCTTCTCGGCATATAAATTTTCCTTGATTCATTGAGTAGTTTTTAATAATATATTATTATTTCCTTAAAGCCACAAGTCTGATGCAGATTATGATTATTTTCCTAACTTTTTTGCGTAAGAGTATGTATATAAATGTGATTGGATGCAGGAGAAAATTAACTGAGAGTACCCTTATGTATGGTATTCCAGATCTTAGATCCGCTCTGTTATTCGCAAAGTAGAGTGATATTAACTTAGCCTCATCGATCTTTAAATAGAAATTGTTGTGTCTATCAACAAGAGAGGAAAGAGGAGGAAACACAAAACCATATTTTTATTCATTCCTTGATAGAGAATCATAATCTACATTGAGATGTCTTCTTGGAAATGGGATGTCTATGTTGATATTGAGTTTTGAATCATTTTCCCAATTGTCAACCTTATCTTCCATTATGAAGGAATTAATCTAGTCTGCTCCTTCTGGTGGTTTAACATGAAATAAATTATATAAGAAGTTTAATTTTCTTCTGATAGTAGGAGTCCAGGCTACGTAGAATTCTAGATCGTCAACTTGAAGTACTGGATAAGCTAGTACAGGCCGACCTCCTACCATTGAGATTTCATAGAAGCATGGTTTGGGTATAGTTAAATCCTCCCTAATATTTGCCAAAACTTTATCTAAGTTCCCTAAGTAGGACTTTTTGAACAATCTTCTGCATAGGATCCCCAATGGGGTTTCGTCAGTGCCCGCAAAGATGGCCGATGCTATGAAAAGAGTGGGGATATCAGAATTGACCCAGTGTTTTTCTATATTATTGATGCATTCTCTATCTAGGACTCTCAAATTTGCCCTGATAACTAGACTGTGAGTCAAGAGAGTAATTTTTTTCACCCTGAATCCTGAAATTGGTGTATCAAAAGCAATTTGCACCTTTGGGCATTTGAGTTTAATGGGCGTTGTCATGCTGGATTTAAGTTTAAAGGGCCCCTTTACCTAGATCTATTTCGGGCCAAGCTTAATATAGGGTAAATTCAGAATATACGAAGAAGAATCGATCCATATTCTTAAAATTGGAAGTTTAAAACGAAAGGTCGTCAGCTTAATTCTTTATACTTAATTATAGAGATAGGTTGATTATGAACTGAAATTATATTGTTACGACAATTTAATTGATAAAGGCCAAGATTGTCTAAGAGGGTTTGAAATGAAAAACTAACCAAGGAAAAGAAGCTAATTGCACATGAATAGCCTACTTTATAGTTAAAAGCATGGAGTTAACTTGGTTCTTGCTAGGAGACAAGGCTCTTGGAGACTTATACCATATGAGTCATGAAGACTAGTAATAGACTGAGCTAATGTTAAGAGCCAAGGTAATCTAAAATAAGAGGTGTCAAGGAGAAATATGCAACCTTTAAGTGTCCCGTCTCTTCGCTAGAAATCTAGCATTTCTCTTAAGGGCCGAAGGCTTTATAGACAGTATTAGATAGTTACCTGATTGCATTAATCATCCTGCAACTCTAGTGATTCATAACTCTGGGGGGCGACAGAGACTTGAACCTGAATACCATGAAAAACAAATATCTTTCCTATGCCAAACCTTCATAGTTTATCTAACAGCTGCTGGCTATTCTAGAGAAAAGTAAAAAATGAGTTTTGAATCAAATGTTACTCTAAATCAAGCTAAAACTCATGTCTGGGAGGGAGAGCTTGGCTGCGGGGGATGTGTCAAAAAACCCTGGTCCTATCGTTAGGATAGAAAGACCATCGTGAAACATTTGTTTATGCAAGCATCTAATCAATTGTGTAAAGGAATCTATGTAAGTAATATGCATATCTATTCATATATGACAAGATTTAATATCTATACATACATGCAAAGATTAACATAAGTCTGTAGCAGTTTTACTATTAGTCCATGTCGTACTTCTACAAATTTGAGAACATAGACATTCTTATCTAAAACATTGTCATAAGTTTGCATACATAGCCAGAGAAGAAACTAATACACACAAACTGTTTAGGCATTAGCTATACATAATGCTGAGACTGTAATTAGCCTATACTAATTGGAAAGAAACCTTTGTTATTATTGCTTAGTTATCTTCATTCTTCTGTATGGTTCCATAGCTCCATGAACTCCCCTCTTTAACCATCACAACCATGCTTTCCACCTCCTCAGCGCCCTTCTTAGATCGCCTCGTGCACCTTGTAACCTCTGGAGCTATGATATGTATGTTGTCAGGCTCTACTTGATCCAATTCTTCAGGGATTTTGAAGCCCTCACTCCTCCAAAAATGTAGGAGCCAATTCATGTCTAACTCCTCAGACAATGCCTCTTTGTAAATGAATTCCAGATTCCTATTCATCTTCAGCAAATGGTTATCAAATCTTGATTCGTCTTTAAATGTGATCATGGGAATCCGTAGAGCCTACAGAATCTGCTTTAGCTTTGAAATCTCGGTGTTCATTGTTACCTCAGGATATGGTATAGTCAGCTCATTGTCTACACAGTTAACCATTTTTTCCAACCCGCCAAGGTGGTCTTCATTGAAGAGTAACCTTGCTACCTAGATTATATCAGTCTTGGTTTTTCCTGCAAAGATAGAGATTGCTATAAATTGTCCAATGATTTCCCCGTTAGTTCGGTAGGTGTATTCATTATCGAAGTTTTGATCACCCAACACATTCTCAATTGCTCTTCTAGTCAAATCTGGCAGTGGTTTAAGGATCTAGTTCCATCTTTTGGGGAGGATATGTCCTCTGAAGGCCATGGCTCTATTCCCTTTAGTGTAGAAGGTGAGCAATCTGGACTCCATGGTTAAGGTACACCGATATAAGGATGAGTTCATGCTTTGAGAAGAGTAACAAGGGAAATGCCTGAAATTGTCGTGGATATGTTGGGATCCTAAGGAAGTTACTAGAACTGTAATCATGTTGAGTCTAACATCCTTTGCTATCGTGGAAAGCTTGTGATGATTGTTGTTATAGGGCTTGTCTGAAGGGGCTATTAGATATTTCTATTTGATCTTTATTAGTTAATAGAAATGATAACATGATACTCTGTAAAAACTTCCTTCCGTTTATAGAAATGATCACATGGTACTTTGTAAGATCTTTCGAGAGAATGCTTGAGTGTTCTTTATATCTAATGTTAAAACTTTGGAATATCATTATGCCCAGAGGCTCAATAAGTTTTAATAACTTCATGTTTATCTATGTTTCTAGTTTAAGCTAAAGTAGAGTGTGTTCTAGAGTTAGAAGAAAGCTAGTGCTCGGCACATTGGTAGATTATCCATGATAGAGAATTATGATTCAAGAGATACACCAAAAACGCCAGGGGAGAAGCCTATGCTTTCCTAGGCTCCCTGTTAACGTGTTAAGCTACTGGGGCTAAATAGCTAATCAGGACCATGTCATCTAAAGGCTTATAAGGTTAAAAGCCATGGTTTAAATGGCCAATCAAGGAAAGACTGATTCTAGGAAGGATTCCAAAGTATATTGAGTCTAACTTGAGTTACCGATTCAGAGATGTTTATATTGGTAGTATTAGTTAAATATAAAGGTTTATTGGTGGCTGTATAACTTAAGGATTAGACTATCCATAAAAGTGAAGTACCTTAAATCAAAATCTGCATAGAGACCGATGATCGTTAGTAATTGATTTCCTTTTTAAGTATAAGGTCCAAGCTGATAAACTTAAGTAACCAGGGGTAAAACTAGGTCCTTGGAGCTTAATTATGACCACTAGAAGGGGATCTCTAAAAAGTCTATCGTTTTAGAAGATTACACATGCACCTCGTCAACACAAAGATTAGTCAGCTTAATTTACTAAGATTTAACTATAAAATATAATAACAAGTCTATATATGATTTTTAAGTGTATTTATATTATTAATAAAAATAAAAAATCTTTCATATCATATCTATTGATAATATAATTAATTAATGGATGTATTTATTTTATATCATATGTATTGAAATAATTAATTCATTTATTAATTTATAAATTGATTTCTAAAGATATATTGATTAGTTAATTTTACTATTAAAAAATTAATACATCTTTAGTAATTATTTCAAGATTTTTATTTATATTATTAGTAAAAATATATTAATTAATTATTTCAATAGATATGATATTTTATATTTAATAATTTTATTTTCATTATAATTGTTTTAAGAAATCATATATGCAAGTATATAATTGTAAAATATAAATAAAAATATATAATAAATTTTATTATTATTAATTTATAAATTTATATATTAATTACTAAAGATATGTTAATTTTTTAATAATAAAATTAACTAATTAATATATCTTTAGAAATTAAAATATCTTTAATAGTATATCTTTTTTGAATTAGATATCGATTGATAAAAAAAGAGAGAGTACAAAAAGAGGGCTGAAAAGGCAAAGCCTCAACCTACCGGGTTCATAAAATTAAATACATACTAAGACATATATGTTACAATAGTATATCTTTAATAATTAATTTATACAATATATGTTACAATTCTATAGTTACACATGTCTATAATATATATACATATATTAATATACTTATAATTAAAAAAATTTAAGTCTAAATATTTCAAAATCTTCATATATATATATATATATATATAAAGTCTTCGGATGCTAGTTCAAACGGTGGGGAGCAGAGGCTTGAGGTTGTGGGTTACTCCCATGGTCTCGTGTTCGAAACTCCCTTCGAATTTTCCCGGTGGGATCGGCTAGGATGCAGGGATACCTCAGATTAACAAAAAAAAATATCTATAATTTAATAAATATATTTTTATTAATAATATAAATAATTTTTTAAAAATAATTAATAATATAATTAAAAATATCCAAATAATATTTACTAATGTATTAATAGTTACCCTGTCAATATAATAAAAGTTTTTGAAAAATACATTTTATTTTTTAATAAAAATAAACTTTCATTTAAAATAATGATAGTGACTCCCTCTGCATCCGTTCTGTCTGACTCTCTCTGACATCCGTTATCCACGGATACAGGCATGGTATGGGGCTATGGATGATGGTGGGAGGTGGGGAATCTGTCGGCTGGGTAGCCGGCTCCCTTTCTGTTCACGCAGACCCCACTGGTGCTTTGTCAATGCACTGGACCCACTCCAAACGCAGTCCCAGATACTTCTCACGCTCACGGATCCCTGCTACTGCTGCTCACGCCCACGGTTCCTGCTGCTGCTCACGCTCACGGTTCCTGCTGCTCACGCCTATATTGGACACTGCCTATAACTGCCACGTATGGGCGTCACTCCCCTAGCTCGAATTTCCTGTAAGTTTGTTGACTGGGACGGTGTATATTGACTCCAAACTCTCTCGAATGCTCAAGAATGAATCTGAAATTGGCGTCCCTCCCCGAGTGCAAATTTCCTTTAAGTTTGTTGAGTGGGACGGTATATATTGACTCCAGACTCTCTCGAATGCTCTGGAATGAAACTGCACATTTCAAGTTCCGAAATTGGAACTGCTTAGTGAATGCGTGAAGAGAATTGAATTCGTATGTAATTCATTTCATTGGGTGTATATTGAGTTTCGGCTTGAGCTCTTGACATTTCAACTGCATTTCGACAATCTTCAATTGGGATCTTCAGATTACAGGTGAAGCCTTTTGTCTAGTTTTTCAATCTTTCATAGTCAGTGGACATGTTTAATGATTGTTATATGTATTTTTACAGAAGGAAAAATGAGTTCTTCATCTGGGCTAAAAAGTCTGATCAGAATTGATGTGGTGTCTGATACTATCTGTCCATGGTGCTTTGTTGGGAAGAAATGTTTGGAGAAAGCTATGGACGAGACTAAGGAGCTATATAATTTTGAGGTATGATTATACCTACTTTTAATATGATTTTATTTTTCTTGAAATTGGGCGTTTTCTTAGGTCATACGAAATGTTTAAGTAATGGGTGAATATACTTTCCCGGCAAGGAGTGTACCTTTTTCTTTCACAATATTGATAGTTAAATGTCTGAAGTTTCCACAGTCTATGATAAATTGTTCAATGGTTTTTGAATTTAACTCCGTTATCAATTTTTTCAATCAGTATTTTAGATCATATTCCATGATCCATCATCAGGATAAGTGAACTAGCTTATCATGGAATATGATCTGAAATATTGATGAAAATTTTGATAATCCAGTCAAATTCAGAAAACATAAAACATATAGATGATATTTCTCTTGTTTCTGCCACCGAGGACCATTTCTTCGACAAATTCACTCTTTGTCAGCTAAACTGTTGAAGAGGGATCTCCGAGGAGTCAAATTTATCCATAGATCTCTTACAGAAATTCACCTCAGGTCTGTAGGGGTGGGTATCCTTTCTCTTGCACCATGGGAACGATGTTTCTTTTGTCTAGTTTTCCACTTGCTCTTTGTGAGGGCTATCTCTTCCCTTTGATTTACCTCTCATCCATTAGGGAGATACCAATATACCTATTGTCCCTCTCTTCAGTCAAATTTGAAGAAACAACAAAAGAGGCAAATTGCAGCAGCAGAAATCACACAATTGAATCTTTATTCGTTTAAATTGAATTACAAAAGCTTCATGATCGAGCATCAACTGATCAGAGATTAGAGATGAAAATTCATTACAAATTGCCTCAACAAATAGAGGACTTGGGCACATTGAAGAATAGCTAAATATGGAAGAGATTTCATGCATATCCATACACAACTGTAATTATCTACTGCATGCAAATTATATTTTTAGGCCTCTTATTTTTAGCTCCTGCAAACTACAGTTCTTCCCATGTGAAATGGGAGAAAATATTCCAATAATCTACCCCTTAATTTCAACCACTAGTTGATTTAACACAAAATACAGATAATTTCTTTCCACTTCAACGGTCTTCTCTCCAACTGTGATGCACTATGTGGCGATCTCTGTTTGACAATTTATTCACTGCAACTCCTCCATGGGTGTATATTTTCCCTCCTCAAATAGAGGGCTTCAATTCTTTTTGACAAAAACATTATGGCCTTTTCTAAGGCTTTGATTTGACTTCCTCACAAATCAAGGGCTTCACCTTTCTGAAGGTGGCTTCAAATTTGACAGATTATGTCAGATCTTTTGTTTGACATTGATCTGCTCCTTTGAGGGTCGCCTTCACCTTTTTGGAGGTGGCTTCTGCATTGACAGTAGATTTGTATTAGTTAGTTTTCCAAATATTGAACAATTCCTTGGCGACTTTACCCTGGCAGAGATTTCTCTATTTTCTTGCCGGACTGTGAACTCTTCTTCTCACATGCAATCCAAATTGAAAGCTAACTTGTTGCTACTTTCTACATACAACAGCTCTCTTTCATCTTTGAAAGATTTTGATTTGGACCTGTGATTTCTTTCGACTGGTTGATAACACATTTCGATTAACTTATCAAGCAAACAGTGGTCCCTTTTACCTTCATATGCTGCGATGGGCTACTCTTTTCAACCAAAGACTTAAATACTTTTGTTAATTAGCTATTTGATTCGACGCAGCAATCTAATCATTGTCTGCAATCTATTTTCTTTTTGCAAATGGTGATTTTCACCTCTTCAGCGATTTAACCTAGTAGGCGCGATTGACTCGGCTCTGATACCAAATGAAGAAATTGGAAAAAGATTAAATCAAATTGCAGCAGCGCTAAACGCTATTGAATCTTTATTCATTCAAACTGAATTACAAAAATTCATTTATCACATTGACAAGGATCTACTGATCAGAGATCAGAGATGAGAATTCATTACAAATTGCCTCAATAAATAAAGGTCTTTGGCACATTGACGAATAAGTATAGAAAGATGAATAAAAGGACAGTTAAAACTAGAAGAGACCTTATGCACATTCATGCACAACTGTAGTTATCTACTTCACGCAAATTATATCATTAGAGCTCTTAATTTTAGCTCCTGCAAATTACAGTTCTTCCCATGTGAAGTGGGAGAAATGAATATTCCAACAAAATTCATCTCTCATCATCTTTTCAGTCAATTATTACCTTTTTGTTAGTTGGGGGTTTCTCCTCCCTCAAATGCATCCCTTGTCCAATGGGAAGGGGTAGGGTTATGGTTAGTATTTCTTAGAAGTATTTATCTTGATCTAAGAAGCCCGGTACCTCATTCATATCTCATAGGTACTTGAATTCAACTCCTCATTATGCTTCATTCATCAATCCACATTAGTTAAATTATCACCAATTCCCTGGCTACTTCACATTCCCCAAGCCACATTTACTTAGAGACCACTTCAGCAAGGAAAATCCTTTGGAGGCACTCAGGGATCACCCAAATGAAGGAAATGAAATTACGAATCGTCACGAGCAGTCTGACAAGAAGATGTCCATAAGATGAATTACTGAAATCTAATAGGATCTTTGATTATGAGAATTTTAAAACAGATTATACATTTTGCAAATGTAGAACAATTGGCTAGGAGAATCTTTCAATTTCACAAAATGAGTAATCTAAGCATAATAGGCGAATATTTGAGAAAAAATAAGGAAATACTAATAATATATGTACGCTTAAGCTAATATATGCAAGTTATAGGCATTTAGTACGTAAACCTGAAGAAATTCTTTTGAATAATTTGCCACTAAGTAAAAATTTAATTTTGAAATTTGTGATTTTTTTCCATTATTCAAAAATCATCCCTGAAAAAAACTAATCTGATGTACATGAACATTCTATAAGATACGGCAGAGAACAGAACTGAATTTGCAATTTATTTATCAGATTAATTTTTAATTTTAATTATAGCAAAGGTCAACTGTCAACTGTCGAGCTGTTCTTGGATTACCATACTTGCTGATTAAACTGATCTTTGCATGGAGTAGTTGCTCTGTTTCTGGCTGTTATTTCTAGATTCGGTTGTGTTTGTATTTTTTACTTACAACTTTTCAAATCACACTCTGTGATCCACTATTCTATTCCTTAAGCTATCTAACATTGTTCTCGGCTGGCCTTTTTCTGGGATCCTGTTTCTTCTTATGGGCTGTAATGGTTTAAATCTTTAGCTTCTTTTTGTTCAGGGATTCAGGACCCCTTCAAAACCTGTTTTACCTTAATCAAAAACATTGTGATGATGGATCACAGAGTGTGATTTGAAATGTTATGCAAAAACTACAAACACAACCGAATCCAGAAACAACTGCAAGAAGCATAATAGATTGTGGAAAACTGGTATCATCAATGCTCATCTACTATCAAACTCATGAAAAGAATATAAATATAATTTTGTTTTTGAGAAACAGGTGCAATGGCATCCTTTCATGTTGGACCCCAATCTTCCCAAGGAAGGAGTTGACAAGTTTGAGTATCTCAGAAAGAAATTTGGACAGAGTACTCAAAGTCTGGTTGATAACACATACCAGGTAATTTCGATTAGGAAGTCCTGTCATTGTGAAGATGTTGGAGATTTAGTTTCCATCATGAAAATGTGATACTCACGTGGGAAATTACACATCAGGCTTTCCAAAAACTTGGTTTCCACTTCGGGAGTGGTGGTAAAATGTGAGTATATTTAGTTTCAATCTGGAATATAATTCAACACTAAATATTGGTCTATGTAGCCAATTCAGCCTAGTCGTTGTTAGATTGCAGTTTATAAGTTATAACAAACAAACCTGGTTTCAATTGCTATTTAAGTCTTTCACACTCGTACAGTGCACACACTATGAAGCCCTAATGCTAAAGATGATGAGTTAACTGTGTGAAATGTGCATTTACATTGCTCAAGGAGACTGACTTACATATATTCCCTTTAAGTACATTTTTATTTGAACCAAGTTACCTTTCAATTTACAAGTGAAGTGGGATTTTCATTAGAACTGTGGCTTGTATATCATTGCAGAGGAAATACAATGGACAGTCATAGATTGATTGAGCTCGCTGGTCGTCAAGGTCTTGATAAGCAGAATGCAGTTGTTGAAAGCCTTATGATTAAGTGTTTGACACAAGAAAAGTGTGTTAGTGACAGGTACTTAAAAATAATGTCTTTGTTGGATATGTTGAATTGTTTGTTCAAGTCTCCATTGGGTTTATTCTGTTTAAATGATCAATTAGTTGCTACATAATAGTCGTTTTTCTTTTTTGCTCTGTATTGTCCAATTCAAGCACTTGGTACTTGTTAGGACTGCTTATGAATGAGGTTGTATTACAAACGATGCAGGCGATAGGAAATGACCACACTTTACTCCTAATGGAAAGAAATAGAAAAAATACTATTTAAGATCAGACAGTCCATCAAGCAGAGTATTCTTCAAGAATATTCAGCTTATTTAGGTTAAAAATTAAGTTGTAACCTACAATTTTAAAATAAAACCATGCTCTTCCAAGTATACTACAGAATACCTACCGTAATGGGAGGCAAGCATGTCTCAAAATTTTTCCATTAACATAAAAACTCATCTCCCTAAATTACTTCAGTATGTTTAGATTTATTTTCCTGAACAACTTTCCGTCTAGTTGTGATGGGTGCTCCTTACACTTAGCAGAGTGGACCGGAAAGCTTAACCAATTGCTTTTCATTTCTTCCCTGATTTGAAAAGTTCTGATCTCTTGGTTCAGGCTGACCAAGGTATCTATTTCTTTTCTTAATACCAACAATTGAAGAACAGATTTACAAGTCGTCCACATTTTTACACTAAGGTTTGCCACTTCTACACAAACATTATATTTCCAATGAACACTCTACTGGAATTTCAAGTTGCTTGCACAAAATTTTCAAATGGAGTTACAAATAACCTTATTGCTAATACAATTTGTAAACCACTCACACTTACAATAGGTTCAGCAGTTTTTTGCATGCAACTCTTTTTCTTCTCTTTTCTTTCACTAGCAGGTTCTCTATTGTCTTTTATCAGAAATTCCCCTTGACTTGAGGGATATCCATTGTCTTAGATGCCATGATGGAGGGGTATATCTTCCATTAAATTCACCTAGAAGTTGCGCCTAGCCTCATTCATTGGGTATGCCTCACTCATAATTGGATGTGGTATTTTATCAAATCAAACATTTTGTGCATTGAAGCATGTAACACATCTCTTAAGGATTTGAAGATGGTCATCACTATCAAACCCCAATAATTTACCATTTGAGCTCATCCCATTTTTATTTTCTATTGTGTTGTGTATTTCTCTTCTATACCTCCTTCCTTTAGCTTCTCAAATCTTTTTTTCCCACACAAAGGTCATTGTAAGCCTATTTCTTAAGTTCTAGTAAGATTATTGATATTGGTAAGAGGATTCCTCAATTCTTTGAGAGCATAGGTTCAGCCTTTCTCGGTTCCATTGTTGGCATCAAAGTAACGAGAATCGGAATCGACTCGGAATCGGCAAGGCCGAATTGAATCGCAAAACGGCGGTGAATCGCCAGTGAATCGGCAAAGTGAAAAAACCCTTGAAATTTTGAGATTTTAATGATTTAAAACTTATTTCATGCACCATTTATTGAATATGACTTAATAAGCACACTATAACATCATCGAATAGAAGCTAAAGCCTAACATACATAAATAAGGTTCATCCATCACATACGTAAAATGTAAATTGTAGTTGAAGTAAATAGAAAACATAGGATTTCAATGACATAGCTGATGTAAATGTAACTCTATGATAAAGCATAAATGATAAAACCAATGACATCAAATCATAAATATATGTCAAGATGAAGATCCATGAAAGTTATACTTATGAAGTTATGAAACGTATGTTTGTAAACAAAATAAAAAAACAAGTCTATCTGCCAAGTGCCTCAATCTGAATCATCATCCTCTAGCTCGGCCGTAGCCTCAGCCTCAGCCTCTGAGTAATCTATATTATGCCTCCTAGTAAGGCGTCTAAGGTAGGTCCTAGAGCTCTCAGTAGCCATAGCCCCCGCAGGTAACACGAACTCCTAAACAACAACAACAGGGGCTGAAACTGTAGAGTCTCTACTTGCGCGTGTGCGTTTGCCAGTATCTGAATGTGATCTAAGCTCCTCCTCTACTATGGCCACTGCCTCGGCCTCTCTATCTGCCTGGTCAACCCACTCATGGTCTTCCTCCGTGAAGACAAGATCGGTAGCCTCATTCAGCCACTCTGACTCTGTATCAACCTCGTCTAGAGTGATCGGAGAGCTGTCAGGGTCCAAAATCTGTCTGGTCCTAAGCCGGAGGTTGTAATGAACAAAGACAAGATCATTCAACCTCTGCACAGACAACCTATTTCGCCTCTTTGAATGGATATGCTCGAACATGGACCAATTACGCTCACATCCAGAGGCACTACTTGGCTGACTCAAAATCCGAATGGCAACTCTCTGAAGAGTTGGGACAGAGGACCCAAACGTCTCCCACCATCTATTTGAAATAAATGAAAGAAAATAAAAAAACACTTAGTCTCATAAAGGTTACCGTTAAACTGTTAAAAACTTAAAAGATATACAACTTAAGGTTACATTATTTTTATGGTTACCTAGCTGTATTGATGACTGCCTTCTATGGCCATTGGACTAGAGAAGATGACTCCTTCCTTATAATTAAATTTGTCTAGCTCTATGGTTCTGGTTGTAGCAAGGACATTGCCACTCATCTTTTGCAACACTGTAAATAGGCCACTGTAAACCTCGTCATCCACCTTGAAGTTAGGACGGAAATGAAATGCAGGATTTAGGTAGTAAGCTACAACATGAATGGGCCTATGGAGCTGATTCTACCATCTCCTATCAATAATCTCCTATACTCCTGCATGCTGGCTTCTAATGGCTTCCTTGGCCCTATCCATGCCCTCATATATGTAGCCCATAGAGGGTTTCTCGCCATCAACAATTCGTAGGAGAGATACAAGGGGCTCACAAACCTACATATAATCATAATGTAAGATGTAAGCTACATCAATGAAAACAAACAATTGAGTCAAGTATTAAATTATAATAATATATTAAACTAAAAATTAAAAAAAATTCTATAATTGTGAAAATTTTACCTTGCATATTTCAGCTGCAGGTAGCCAAAAACCATTCTCATCAAACATTGTGTTAGCGACATCTATCCGTGCAGTGGTGGTGGCAAAGGAAGAGGCTATCCACTTAGGCCCAACAAACATGGTCCTCAATTCTCCTCTTACTTTCAAGATGGACTGCAATGTGATGAAATTCGAGGCAAACCTCGTGATGCCTGGACGAGCTAACTCCTTTTGCTTTGTGTATTTCCTCATTGTGCTTAGGACGAGTGCATGGTTGTAGATGAACTTGCACACATTTTTGGCCTTATCAACGCATGACTTGACCCACTCAAGCTTACCAATGTCCTCCAACATGAGGTCAAGGCAATGGGCTGCACAAGGAGACTAAAATATTGTGGGGTGCCTCCATCAAGGGTTTACCTACAAATATTTTAAATTAATTAGAATTCAGAAATTAAGTTAAATCAGAGAAGTTAAAAAACTTAAAAGGTTAAAACTAAAAGTTTACCCGCAACAACATAATTTGCGGCATTATCTGTGACCACCTGCACTATATTTTCTTCCCCCACCTCTGCTATAACGTCCTCAATAAGCTCACATAAGTATGTGGCATTTTGAACATGATCGAAAGCATCAACAGATTTGATGAACATGGTGGTTCCTACACAAAATAAATAGAACAAAACAATTAATTATCATGAATCATTATTAAATTAGCATTCAATTATTCAACAAATCAAAATTTAAATTATTTAATCACCTCCACAAGACACAAGAAGTTGAGGAGTGTTTTATTCCTCATATCAGTCCACCCATCAGTCATGATGGTGCATCCCCTTTTGACCCATTCTAGTCGGTGTTCCTCTAGCTCAGCCTTCATGTCCTCAACCATTTCATCTAAAAGGTATCCACTCAACTCAGCCTCAGTAGGGGCTTTGAACCCCGCACCACAAATAGTTACAACATCTATCATGCCCTGCCAATAAGGAGATCTGTCACAAATAGATTATGAATAGAATTTAGAATCTTAAAAATCTTAATTAAGGAAAACCAAATAAAGTAAATTAAATTTTAATTACCTGGCTGCAATAAATGGAATATTGCAAAAGTACCAAAATTTGCAAATTTGTTTTCTTGCAGCATCATGAATGTCCTTGTTCCAAGCCATGCTCTCAAGCGAGGGTTGTGAGCCAAGAGTAGTGTGCTGTACAAAATAACTGTCCAGTCGCGACTTCCGCACTCTAGGTCCAATGGTAATACTATCAGTCTGAGTAGTAGAAGTAGAAGCAATACCAGTGGTGGCAGTGGCAGCAGCCCTAGCACTAGCAATAGGACAAAATGGTGGCTTGGATGAACCCTCTCCAACACAACCTACAGATGCGGATGTGGAACCAATAACTTGCAACTATTCAAGTTTCTTTTTCTTCTCTATCTTTTCTCTTTCAAAGTTCTCTATTTGCATATATACCTCACGTTGTGCCTCAGGAGTTTGTTTAGTGCAAACTGCGATATCATGTCCAGGTATACTAGCAATATGGAACTTGAATCTATAAATGCCACCAGAATTTATTTCTTTGCAAAAAATACATTTTGTTTGATATCTTGTCCTTCCTGGAAAGTCTTTGGTATACTTCCAAGAAGGGTCTTTTCCCATTGTGGAAATTTGGAAAATGAAAGTTAAAACTTAAGGTTGCTGCAATAAGAAAATTAAATTAAAAATAAAAAACATGTCTTAAATAGCTGTTAAACAGTCTTAAACTAATAAAAAACCCTAAACCCGACATTCTTTTTTGTGAAAATTGTAAAATGTTGTTTGCAAATTGGTTGTAAACACGTTGTAGGGTTTGCAAGATCACACTTTGCAATTTATTCAAAATAACATTCAAGTTCTAAATTTTAAAGCTAAAACTAAAAAAAATTTGCAAAAAAATGAAGAATACACTAACATGGAAAAGAAAAATCAACACTTACCTCTTGCAAATGAGTTGAGGAGTGTTGCTATTGGCTCCTTGATGCTCCCAATGCAAACTTCAAGCCTCCCCAAATAGATTTATGCTCTCCTTGATGCTCTTCTTTCTTGCTGGTTGGAAACCTATGTTTTCTCTTTTCTCTTCCTCGCTCTTACTTTCCCTCACTTTAACTCATACAAATGAAATAGAAGCCCTTTTAGGGTTATAACTAAGCAAAACGACCAAACCATTAATAAAAAAGTATTGCGTTTTTTTTAATTTTTTAACTTAAACTTATATGCTGCTTCGGCCAATTCACAATGCCAAGAATCGACGATTTTTGGCTGAATCGCCCATGAATTGCGATTCAGGTGATTTTCGGGGTTTGAATCAGCCGATTCCGATTCAGATTCGGAAAAAATCGACCAGGGCGAGTCGGATCGCTGATTGCCGGAATCGCCTAAATTGCGGCGATTCTTGTTACTTTGGTTGGCATTAAGGATTGCAGTGACACCTTCAAAAGTGTTTTTGGACCCTTGGGGTGTTCTCCAAACTTCTTGGAGAGTATACCAAGTTTTAGTAATTATTCAAGTTGGCCCATGTCATCATCCCTCAACTTCAGTTACATCTTGGCATGATCATATTTGGATTCCCAAACTTCAACAATTCTTTTTGCAACTAAGATGTGAGTATTTAAATATACACTTAAGCTCTAATACTTAATGTTATATTATCTACTTACGTGTTATATTTTTATAAAGTTATTTTATGTACACTCAGAAATGGATACCCAGGGGAATGTGAGGGGAACTTACACAAAGGACATTTAAAGGAGAAATTGATTATTTCATAATGTTAAATTGCTCTTTTCCCTCCAAAAGATATAAAAGCAGTGAAACCCGGGGACACATACCTGACCCTAAACCTCCTCGTTATTGGGATGTGGGGACGATGTTCTTGAGTTTCCCCACCGCCACCCATTCTTTGCCAATGAAACATGGGGACGTGTCACCCCCACCCCCGAGTTTTCAGTATGGGGACATCTCTGGAATGAGGCGTGTAAAGAACCCAACTGGCTCTCAACTGGAAACTAACTCTTTTCTCAATTTTATTTGTAATTTAAGAGAGATCCAAAATATTTATAACTTATTTACAAAATTTCAATTAAAAATCAGAGAATATTTCACTGGATTTCTCAACATAAGCATTATGAACAATAGAAATTTATATCAACTTCATTGCTTATTTAAATTGGAACTCAACCAGCGTGTCATTAACAATAACCATTACAATAAACAATTCAGAATATGGCACCTTGACAAAACGTGCATGCTGGGAATGAAATGCAGCCACATGAAGAATTGGCATCAAGTATTAAACTCCTCCCCTTTTTGCAATGATGTCTTCAAAAACTAACTAAGTGTAACTCCAACCAATTCACAACAGCAGCAACCTGTTTCAGCCCTCAAACTTGCAATCATTAATCAGTAGTGTACGGCCCTGCCATGTCCGTACGACAGCCTACATAAAATTTGTACAGCCCTTCCAGAATTCCGTACGCAGCCTTAAAGATGCTTGTTAATAACTCCCAGCATCTTCCATAATTGCTAAACAATAACCCCCAACAATGCTATCGAATTTCTGAAGAATTCTCTCCAAACTATGAAGACCAAACTCACAAACAACTTCTCAATAACAGTAAACACAGTAGAGAAGTTAATTCAATTTGCTCTACCTCAACAACAAATTGAATTTCGAGAATCAAATTTGTATTCTCAAAATTCAGTTTGCAAAATTCATCATCAATCAGTGATGATTCAAATTGCCAAGAGAGGAATCATTCCTCAAACTCTAGCCATTTCTCATAGCCAAGAACTTCATAAAATTTTCATCAAATGAATAATGGATATCTTAGAATGAGCTCTCAAGTCCCTTTTTATTCTTTCTTGTGAGAGCTCAGACACAATTCTTATCAATGTGGGATAAAAGATATACTTTTTTCTTTTAATAATTCATTTACTCCAATACTTTAAATTAATACTTTGGCTTAGGCTTCCATGAATTAATTAAATAAATGGCCCCTTCCCATGATGACTCAACCCTTAACTTAAGTGAAATTATAAAGTTAAATTATAACTTTATAATAAGTCATTTAATGATTTAATAATACTTATCCTTTTAATATGTCGTCTGAAATAGGTGTCACACCTATTATTTCTCCATGTGACCAAATGCACTTTCCAAAAATAGAAAGGGTCCTTCTCGAACAACATCAAGCTTACTGTAAATAGTAAATGTGGCAAAACTATAGCAAATGAAGTCCGAATGGCGCCAAACGAAAGCCAAACCAAAGCATATTGAATCCTAAAGTAGATGCCCACTGAAAGAGACCCTCTGTCCATCCTCATTAGCCTACGAGGGTCACATGATAGGCTAATCCCAAGAGTCTAAAAAATGGGGACATTACAAGGCGTCCACCCACCACTTCCTTTGCGCCACCTAAACACCGTTGAGATGCGTAGAAGTCCCTAGGACAGCTAGGAGACCCTAGGCATCCCTTGACCATCTCGAGGACTTCTGTGCGTCCCCAATCAGCGGCCATTTAAAAAGGCAATTTTTTTTTAAAATATGTTTTATAATTGTAATTTAGGTTCTATTCAAACCCTAAATTTTGGTGGGTACCATCTTGGCCACTCCAAGCCTACATAAATCCCTCTAAGCTTCATTTTTTCTCACATTTGCATTTCTAATTGTTTGCTATAATAGATAGAGAAGAGTGAAAATGAGAGAAATTGCAACTCTTGTATTTGCAATTGCTTTGTTCACCTTTGGAATTGCAACCTGAACCCTACGAGTACCTAACTCTCCTTTGATAACTCTTGCCATTGTTCCTGTAGGTTGGCTCTCTTTCTTGCTTACTTCTCTTTCTATCACTCTTCAATGTTCCCAATGGGTCGAACAGGTGCAATCTTCCCCTTAGGCTTGAGAATATCTCTCAACCACAATGGCACTGTACACTTTCCCAATTCTAAGTTTGGTTCTTCTTCCACATGTATAACCTCATTAGTTCCTTTTGGTGCTTGACTTCCTTCTTCACCTGATAGGGCCTCCACATCAATTAATCCAACATTCTCACTACCTGTAGGAGAAGAACTTCCCTTAGGATGATTCTAAGTGAGGGGAGAATAATCTGTGCTGTAACTGTATCCCTTGGATGAACCTAAACTCACTTCAACTGTTGTTTCCTTGTCTACCTTGTCGGCAACCACGTTCTGAGCTGCAGTGACACTTTCCCTTGAGGGAACTGTACTCACACCTTGCTTCTTGGTTGGTGGTTCCTTGAATTCCTTTTCCTTTCCTTTTGTACTTTCCATATCCTTTCTCTTTTTGTTATTCGTTTCTACTTGTTGGCTGCCGACTTGATCTTTTTGCCCAGTTGACTCTTTCACAATTTCTTCCAGTAACTTCATCTTTTCATAAGTGAGGTGAACTCTTTGCTCCTCTAATTGAGCCATCTTTGTGTTGTACCATTCCTTTGTGTATAAATCAACGGGCTTCATTATTGCTTCCAATGAAGGGCCTTGGTCACTTGTCTAATCAATGGGATCCAATTCACTTTGCTTTATGGATTTATAATCTACTCTTAATGTCTTTTTATCTTCCTCCAGCTGATCTGGGATGCTAATTACTCTCCATCGATAACTTCTCATCAAGTCCATTGTAAGTCTAAAGAAGGCTCTTTTCCTTACTTCGTAGTCATCAGCTGCGTTGGCCCAATAGTCCTCTAAATGATGAACATGCCTGTTTGGATCAAAATCTTGTCTTGCATTATACCATGCCAAGTGGTAGTATTCCAATTCTGTCTCCGCTGCTGCCAAAGTAATGGAGTTATGGAAAATATTAGCTCCAATTGTCAATGAGAAAGTAGCTCCTGACTTGTCTTTGTGCTTTTGAATCTTATCATAATGTGCTAGCTGTTTAGCTACTTCCAACAATTCTAGTCTGTCAGGTGGATATCTTGGAAGTCTCTTCGGGCAATAAGTATTTCTTGCTAATCTGATTTATGTAAACTTTGGAAACTAAGTGTACCAATTTCCAAACTTCACCAACTTTTTTGCTTCGGGAGAGAGTCTCTTGTGAGGCACCTTTTGCAAAGTTCTCACTGTTTTCATGGAAAATGCATCATAAAATATCGTAAAGTCCTTGGTGTTGTGCAAATGTAATTGTGGATAGCATTCATGCACCAAGTATTGTCCGACCTTCTTCCCAACTGTGCCCAAAGCTCTCAATCCTGGCTGCTGGTACAAGCCTGTTATCATATAGAAAAGGTAGGATCCCATGTAAAACACCTTGTGATCTTGCACTGTTCTTAATTGTAGATCCAAGTTCTCACTTATGATCATGGCCCAATCGAACATTCTCTTACCACTCTCAATGCCCTCGATAAAGTAATATATCCATGTCTCGAATTGCTCACTTTGAGCTGTTCCCATGACTCTACTCAATATCACCATGAGGTCACCATACTCTGGTTTGAATTTCAATCTCGAGAACTTAGGTAACCTTGTAATGACTTCCTTGGCTCCTTCAAGCATTCTCTACATAACAAGGATGCATAAAAATCTGAATTATCATTGTAATGTTTGGTTGCTTGATCTCTAGTCACCAAGATGCCATTATTGTGATTTGGGATATGGAATACTTCCTCGACATCGGGATCAATTAGATTAGTAAGCACCTTCTCGTCCTCACCATAGCACACTGATGTGGATTGGTAGTCATAGTGGATGACACACTCCATGATCAATTTGGGACAAGCCAAGGTAGGAGGGAAAGCTGCTGCCTGTATGATTCCATTCTTAAGCATCCTCTTTGCAAATTGTGAAGAACTTCCAAGCAATCTATCCCTCATTTGTATCATGATTAGTGTCCCTAGGTTGGTGTCACCAACCTTCTTCAACTTGGAGGAAAAGAGGGACTTAGGCATCATGTCCTCTAAGTCCTTGAGTTGAGCTGCCCTTAGTGCCTTGGAGGAGTTCGTGTCAACCATGCCTCCTACAAAGACCACAACCCACCAATTACTTCCCTTGAATACAAATTGTGTATAATATTCAGTTAATTGATTTAGATAGTCATTGTTGTTTATTCAATTAACCTAATCAATAGAGCCTTTGCATCAATTCTAACTTAGTTTGTAAATTTGTTCATTTTAATTATCTAAATTAGCATGAATGTTCATTTTAACCTTTGACTTGTGTTAATTATTCAATTGTTGTTTATTTGTTGTTCGTTTTAAACTTTCCAACTAGTGAAGTTGCAGTTGTTAATTAATTAGTTTAGATAATTGTTTGTCGTTAATTTGTAGTTTGAAAGAAACAAGACCTAATCTAAGAAAGCAAAATAAAAAACAACCACGAAGTTCACCACCTCAGGGTGAACTTCAAATCAAAACAAAGTCCAAGTCCATCAATCTTATTACAATGGTGCTCGCATTGGCACACTTTATCTTTTAAACTCAAAGATTAAAAGAATTAAACTAGGACTAAGTAATCAAGGAAGTGGATCCAAGTAGGATCCTCAAATCAGAAATAAACAAATCTTTCCAGCAAATGGGAAGTGAATTTAATCAGGTACAGAGGCAATTTATGCCCTAATTAAGAGCAAATTGCATAAAAAAATAAAGCATTATTTTAAGAGTTTTAAGGCAATTTCCAGCAAGCTGGAAATAGAATCAGAATTTGTAAAGAATTGATTTTGTGTAAAAAAGGTAAAATACATAAACCGTGACAAGGATGAGAAGGATTTTATTTTCTTGGAGGTTAAAATTTATGATTTGTTTGGTGAAAATATGAATATGCTTTGCAGTTGTTTGATGTGAATTCTTTTGAAATGAAAAGTATAAATGCAATGTTTTAAATTATCATTTTCTTACAAGGCATTTTGAAATTTACCTAAAAGGATCTTTTCCTAGTTGTAATACATGGTTTTCCTTGTAGAGGTAGATGTCGGGTGCTAAGACCAAAGGGGTTTCAAGACAAGCTTGACAAGCTCAAATGAAGTATGATTTCAAGGGAATGCTTCCAAAGTCCAAGATTGTTCCAAAATGAAAGGTCGGAGACACCAACGTTGGACACATCAATATGGAGGAATTCAGGGAACAAATGCATAGAATACAATACATCTAAGCTGGCAAGGAGGATGGTGAGAAATTGGAATGTGCAAGCCGCCACTTTTCCCCATGCAGTGTAATGTACTGAATTGATGCTGGAATGTGCTAGACGCTATGATCTAGACGAAAGGTAAGTGATAGCCCCTGATGATAGAGTGTTGGCTTATCTTTTAGAGGAGGCTATTACAAAGGCATTCAATATTCCTATTTACAATTCTACAATCTACAAGACAAAGGAGAAAGATTTGAAGATGTACAACAATGGTCTTGACTCTTGTATGGAGATTATTAATAATACATAGATGTCGCAACCAAGAAAAGATCATTCCAAATTACCAAAGAAACTTCTTAGATCCAAATTCAAGGAAGAATATGGAGATTTTTTCATCTCATTAAACAGAGTAATGGGATGTCCTCAATTTTGTTTCTTTGAGACATGGATGTTATACTTTGTTGAGGAGATAACATCTAGTGTAAAGATGGTCAATTGGGCCAAGATAATCAATGAAAAACTAGATAACCAATAAAGGAACTTAGAACGTTCTCGATCATTTAATATGAATTCATACATCGTCTATATGTTGGCGAGATGTTATAGATATAGATGATTAACATGTAAGAGATAAGTTGGGAATGGGGAAAGACAACTCAAAATGTATGAATGTTACCCTAAACTACACCTTTACAATGAATATTGTTAGGTTCTTAAAAGGAGGCACTTGTAAAAGATTATCACAAGAAGCTAAGGAGTTGGTGAAGAAGTATGGTTCATGGTTTATTCAATTTCTTAAGCTCACCAACATTAGATTGCAAAGATTTTCATCTTGTCAATATAGACTTCCAAAAAATTACCAAATGGAAAGATGATATTGCTAGAGGTTACAAGACAATTGACCACAATTAATGAGATCTAGGAAAATAAGGGCAAAGATGGGATGTCTTTTCCAATCATTCTTGGGAATTCAATTGAAAAATGTCCTTCACTTCAAGCGGTTGAGGCATCTGAAGAAGAGTTGTAGTTTTACTCCCTTGTGACATATGCATAAAGAATGAACTTTTATCCTTACTATAAAAACTAGACAAGATTTTGGAAGGAAATACAGGCATAGTGATGTAGGAGCATCCTAGGTTCTTGGCAATCTTGCTTCACCCTAAAATACTTTCTTTCATTTTTCTATTCTTGTATTCAGTTTCTGTGTTTCATATTGCAATTCTTCTAGTTGGCTCCTTGGCTCATGCGATCCTGATGGCATGTTCTGGACTTCATGGTAAATTCGTGTCTAGGTTCGCATCTCGATTTGTTCTTTCCAGATGGGGATTTCTTCAGTTTGGGTCTGGTCCTATTTGTTCATCATGTTCTAATAGTCAAATTGGGTTTTTTGATCTTGCGAAGTTGTTTCATGATCGATGAAGTTATTTGGCACATTGTTCGATGTTCATTCTTGGCTGACCTCCTTGTGCAATCTTATGGCATTTCATTTATTTCTGGAGGAGTTCTTATGGATTTAGGAGTTCTTACTATGAAACTAGACAATCTTTTGGAAGGAAATAGAGGCATAGTGATGCAGGAGCATCCTAGGTTCTTGGCAATCTTGCTTCACCCAAAAATACTTTCTTTCATTTTTCTGTTCCTGTATTCAGTTTCTGTGTTTCATATTGTGATTCTTCTAGTTGGATCCTTGTCTCATGCAATCCTGATGTCATGTTCTGGACTTCATGGTAAATTTGTGTCTAGGTTCGCATCCTGATTTGTTCTTTCCAGATGGGGACTTCTTCAACTTGGGTCCGGTCCTATTTGTTCTTCATGTTCTAACGGTCAAATTGGGTTTTCTGATCTTGCGAAGCTATTTCATGATTGACGAAGTTGTTTGGCGCATTGTTCGATGTTCATTCTTGACCGACCTCCTTGTGCAATCTCATGGCATTTCATTTATATCTGGAGGAGTTCTTATGGATTTATGTCATGTCCCCTTTCTAGCGACATGATATTCACAGTAGATTTGCCTATCATGGACTCTCGTAGGCAGATGATTTTTGGTGAGAGAGTCATCTTGATGATTATTTGGAGATTGGATGGTCGTATTTGCTCTTGGAGAGGTGATTTGGAGCTTATTTTTATTATTATGTGTTATGCAGGGCCCACATGTTATAATTTTAAGTTGAGATTGCACTTTTTATTTTATAAAGTTATCTTATTATAAAAGTGTATTATAATGGGATTTTATAATGGATGATTCTAGAAGTTCTTAGTAACTTCTTAGAAAAGTGAATAAATAGAGGGCTTGGCCTCTCATTTGGACACATTGGATTTGATATCTCTACTACATTGTCTCTATGGGCATTTGTGGCACCATCTAGGTCTGCAAATTATCAATTGATCTTTAGGAACGAAAACTCCTAAGGGTTTGCATAACTGAGGAGGTGAAATATCCTTTGAAGGGTTGCACATTGGAGATGGTATTCAGCCATTTCATGTTGAGCTTTATTGAGTATTCAGATTTGGACTGAGATTGGATTTATTTGGAGTCCTTAGACTATATTGAGGGTTTGAGATTTTTGTTGCCAGAAGACTTGTTTTTCCATTTACTCATCAGGAGGATCATGTTGGTTGAGCCTTGAAGACATTTCAGTGCATTTTGGAGGAGTTTTTGACAGGGCCTGTTATACAACTGAGCCACACATTTATGCTCATATCTACCAAACCGCTGGGAGTTTGATTGTCTGATTTGGGGAGGATATTCCTCTACCCTAGGCGCCTCTATCCCTGCCATTTTCGGCATTTTATACCCCTGCCATTATTTCTGCCAGGTGTCGTACTGTCCGTACAGGTACGGTTGTACCTGCTGGCCATACAGGGACTGGTCTTGGGAGCAGTTTGGGGTTGCAGCACTGTTGTTTCATCACTAGCATACGAGCATTAACATTGCATAATTCCCAGGTTCTTCTACTACCGTTTGTAATAGCTAGATTTATGTTTGAGTGACATAAGTGTTATGAGGGTTTGCATATTCAGTCACTGCTGTAACAGTCATCGCATATCTAAATATCATTAGCTGATCATGTATAAATTCAGTCACTATTTTGTACACAGCTGTATGAGACTTTGCATATCTTGAAGTAGTGGTTGATTGTATGTGTCAAGTCATACATAAACAGTTCAATCAATAAGGACTGTTCTTGCATTATGTAATTTTGTAGTAGATTCATAGGTGCCAAATAATTTCTAAAATCTGAAAGTGCAATTGATTGTAAGAGAGTCTACATTTGTACTGATTTTGCATCAATGAGTTGAGTGGACTGGTTGCTCATCAATTACATATTCAGTCTACACTTTCAGCAGTATAGTTTGATTGCTTGCCAACTGTTTGACAATATTCCATAGTACAATATCAGTGTTTTTGGTGATCCTATTAGTAAGGGTCATTACAATTTAGGTCTTGACCTATATGTTGTAACATGTTTTCCTTCATCTTTGGGGAATGTGATCTTCTTGGCCGACTTTTGGCTTGTGATCTTGTATATATTGTTATAGTTGTTCCTAGTTTAGGGTAGGTTGAGGAGAGTTATGAAAAATATTATCTTTCTAGTCGAGGCTGAAGAACCTCATTGTAATCAGGCTTGTATGCCTGTCATGTAAGATTGCATGTTGCAATTTCATTGTTCTGGATAATCTGATAATAAGAAGGTTGATCTTTCATATCTTTCTCTCTGTTCTCTCAATTGCTTTGTTTAGCTTTTGTTGTGTAAAATCTTTCTGCAAGGATTAGACTGAATTCTTTGAGCTCCCTCCTATCCTTGGCTGCATCATTTGGTATCAGAATAGGTAGAGTTCCTTGTGGTGGTGAGATCTTTTTTTCAACTTGCGAAGTCCTAAATCAATTTTTTATGGGGTGGCAGTGTGAGGATCTGACCTGTAATTGCAGAGGATTCGTCTGAGATGGCTTGCAAAGGACATGCTAGAGGTGGAGGTAGGAGAGATGTAGATGCAACAATATTAGATATGCTAAGACAAATTTCAGCTAGGTTAGAAGCTGTGGATACAACCCAAAGAAGAGGACGACACATAGAAGATGTAAGTGATGAAGAATAAGAAATAGCTGAGGAAGCAGCTAAAGAAGGTGAAGAACAACCTGAACTTGATCAAGGAGATGATAGGTTCGTGAGAGTTCTAACTAGAGTTAATGCTAGACCACATTTCAATCCACCTGATTATGATGGAAAATTGGATTCAGATGAATTGCTTGATTGGATCAGAGAGATGGAGAAATACTTTGATTATAAAGGCATTGATGAAGCTAAGAAGGTGAAGCACGCTTGCACAAAGTTGAAAGGACATGCATCTTTATGGTGGGAATATTTGCAGACTGATAGACAAAGAAGAGGCAAGGACAAAATCAAATCATGGGATCAGACGGTGAATAAGTTGAAGGCTAAATTATTACATGCTGATTATCAAGGTAAGTTTGTTTAGGAAATTGCAAAATCTAAAGCAAAAGAATCTTAGTGTGAAGGAGTATACTGAGGAATTTTATATGTTGGACATTAGATCTGGTCATACAGATGATGAAATTGAAAGAGTTGCTAGATATTTGAATGGTTTAAGAATTTCAATTCAAGATGAAATTAGACTAGTCAAATTGCAAAATGTGAAGAAGCCTATCAGTATGCCCTAAAGGCAGAAGAAATGTTGAAGAAGAGACAAGAGCAGAGACAAAGAGGAAGAGGTGGAAGATTTAAGAGAGGAAGTACATTTGCAGGAGTTGGAAGATCTTATTCAGATCCAAACAAAGGAAAAGGAGAATTCAAAGCAGAAGAAAGCTCATACAGGAGGCATGTAAGAAGTTTTCAGCGAGGTGGAGGATCAAGTAGCTATGGAAGAGATGATAAAAGAGTGTTTAGAGACACTTGTTTCAAGTGTGGAGGACACCGAGCTTTTGAATGTGTCTAAGGAAATTCAAGCAAGAGGATTGAGAACAAAGGAAGATCTACATATGCAGAGGAAGACAACTAGATCTTTTAATCAACCAGAAAATGGAGAAGCCCTAATAGTAAGGAGAGCCCTATGTCATGAGAAAATAGATCAAGATCAGTTGAGGAAGACCTTGTTCAAGACAAGGTGTAAAGTTGTAGGGTGATCATTTATAGTGGAAGTTCAAATAACTTGGCTTCGCTAGAGTTGGTGAATAACTTGTAGTTGTAGAGGTTACAACATCCTAAACCTTATCATATTGCACGGGTTCAAGATGATCATAAGATACTGGTAAGTGAACAATGTCTGGTAAATTTAAAAATTGGTTCTTATCAGGATGAAGTTCTTTGTGATATTATGCCTATGGATGCATGCCATATATTGTTAGGGAGACCATTGCAGTATTATAGACAATCTTTGCATGATGGAAGAAGAAACATGTATACTATCTTTGCAAATGGGAAGAAACAAGTATTGTTTCCTTTGATAGATAAAGTCAAGAGTGAGATCTGTACTAGTGTTAGAGTTTGTTTAATGGAAGGAAATTTTCGAATGGTTTGAAAAATGATAGTATGTGTTATGATTTGATCCCTAAGAAGACTAGTTTGGAATCAGAGGAGGAACGACCTAAGGAAATACAAGAGTTACTGTCAGAATATAAGGACATCATATTAGATAACGTACCTAATGGATTGCCATCTATAAGAAGTATTAGTCATTGTATGGATCTTATTGCTGGAGCTAGTTTGTCTAACAAAGTGTCACATCAGATGAAACCTGCAAAGACCGAAGAATTGAATAGACAAATGCAAGAACTATTGAGGAAATGATTGATCATAGAAAGCTTAAGCCCTTGTGTTGTACCTACAATATTAGCACCTAAGAAGAATGGATGACATAATGGATTGTTTGAGTGGAGCTAAGTATTTTACTAAGATTGATTTGAAAAGTGGTTATCATCAGATCAAAATCGGAGAAGGGAATGAGTGGAAGAATGCATTCAAAACAAATGAAGGTTTGTATGAGTGGTTGGTAATGCCTTTTGGATTGACTAATGCACCGAGTACTTTCATAAGGTGATGAATGAAGTATTGAAGAAATTCTTTGGTAAGTTTGTGATCGTTTACCTTGATGACATTCCAATTTTTTGTAAGAATAAGGAAGATCATCTGTTACATTTGAGACAAGTCTTGTGGAGATTGAAGGAAGAAAAGTTGTTGATAGACATCAAGAAGTGCTCCTTTATGAAGGAGGAAATAGTGTACCTAGGATTTGTGATCTTAGCAGATAGATTGAAGATGGATCTTGAGAAGGTTAAATCAATTCTTGAATGACCTACACTTGAAAGCGTTGGAGAGGCAAGATCATTTCATGGATTGGTTAGTTTCTATCGAAAGTTTACAAGGAATTTTAGTTCAGCTTGAAATCCTATGACTGAGACAATAAGAGGGGATAGAAAGGATTTCTAGTGGGCACATGGAGCAGATAGGAGTTTTGAATTGTTGAAGCAAAAGGTAACTGAACAAACTATGTTGGATCTACTTGATTTCACAAAAGTATTCCAAGTTGATTATGTTGTAATGGAAGTGCAATTGGACTAGTATTGAGTCAAGAAGGTAAATCTGTTGCTTATTTCAATGAAAAATTGAATGATGCTAAGAGGAGATATTCAGTTTGTGATCAAGAATTTATGTCATAGTTCAAGCCTTGAAGAAATGGAGACACTATCTATTGTCTAAGGAATTTGTGTTGTATACCAATCATCAAGCAATGCAATATTTGAATAGTCAAGGTAAGTTGAATCAGAGACATGAGATGGGTTGAGTTCCTGCAGAGTTACACATTTGTGTTGAAACATAGGAGTGGTAAGTCAAACAAGGTTGCTAATGCTTTGCATAGAAGAAGGATCTTGCTAACAGAAATGAGAGTTGCAGTACTAGGATTTGATGAGTTGAAGGACTTGTATGAGGAAAAGCTTGATTTTGTTGAACCTTGGAAAGCTTGCAGAGAACCTGTTGCAATAGACCAGAGCAAATTGTTGAATTATTTCATTCAAGAAGGTATGTTGTTTAGAGGATCTTAGTTATGTATACCTAGAAGTTCAATGGGAGGTAATTTGAAGAAAAGCATAGTGGCGGATTAGCTGGACACTTTGGCATTGATAAGATAGTTGCTTTGGTACATGAGAATTACTTTTGGCCCTAGATTCATAAAGATGCTAGGAAATTTGTTTAGAGTTGTAAAGTATGTCAAGTTGCTAAAGTAGGTAGTTAGATAACTAGATTGTATACCCATTTTCCCATACCAAACAGACCATGGGAGGACATTAGCATGGATTTTGTACTTGGTCTACCCTGGACACCAAGAGGTAATGATTCTATATTCGTAGTTGTGGATAGATTCTCAAAGATGTCACATTTCATTCCTTGTAAGAAGACAAAAGATGCATTGCATGTAGCAGAACTATTTTTCAAAGAAATTGTGAGACTGCGTGGACTACCTAAAAGCATAGTTTCAGACAGGGATAGTAAGTTTGTTGGTTACTTCTAGAGGACACTTTGGAAGAAGATAAATACCGATTTAAAGTTCAGCTCTACATTTCATCCATAGACAGATGTAGTAAACAGGAGTTTGAGAAATTTGTTGAAATCCTTGGTTGGGGGTAAGCCTAGAAATTGGGATTTGGTTTTAGCACAAGAAAAATTTGCTTATAACAACTCAGTGAGCAGGAGTGTAGGGAAGACACCATTTGAGATAGTTACTAGATTGAATCCTAGGTGAGTATCAGAAATGAGAAATATTAGTCAAAATAGGACAAAAGGAATGCGAAAGGAGAGGAATTTGCAGATGATATTAAGTCATTACATGAGGAAGTCAAAGAACATCTTGAGAAAATGAACCAAAAATACAAGGGGAAGGCAGATGGATTGAGAAGACATAAGGAATTTGAGGTAGGAGATGAAGTGATGGTGTTCTTGAGAAAAGAAAGATTTCTAGTTAGCACATATAACAAGCTAAAGATGAGTAAGTTTGGACCATGTAAGATCTTGAGAAGATTTCATTCGGGGAATGCTTATGAAGTGGAGCTTCCAGAGGACATGGATATATCACCTATATTCAATATTGCAGATTTATATGAATATCACGAGTCAGATTCTAGTAAGGGTGATGAATCAATTGTTAAACAGAAGTACCCTAAGAAGAAAAAGATGTCATTGAAAGGATTTTGGATAGTAGAGTTGGTAGGAGCACCAGAGATAAGGAGTACAAAGAATACCTTGTCAAATGGAAAGACAGACCCATGGAAGATTCTTCATGGATTTCTCAGGTTGAGGTTGATCTTTTTTATTTTTCTCTAGCCCCATCAAAGTGAGAAGCTCACTTTTCATTTAACCTTTGGCATTTGATGCACAAGCATCCTGCATTCTTGGTAATCTTGCATCACCCAAAAATACTTTCTTTTAGTTTTCTATTCCTATATTCAGTTTTTGTGTTTCATATTGTGATTCTTCCAGTTGGCTCCTTGGCTCATTCGATCCTGATGACATGTTGTGGACTTCATGGTAAATATGTGTTTGGGTTCACATCTTGATCCGTTCTTTCTAGATGGAGATTTCTTTAGTTTGGGTCCGGTCCTATTTGTTCGTGCTCTAATGGTCAAATTGGGTTTTCTGATCTTGCGAAGCTATTTCACGATTGAGGAAGCTATTTGGATCATTATTCGATGTTCCTTCATTCTTGGCCGACCTCCTTGTGCGATCTCATGGCATTTCATTTATATATGGAGGAGTTCTTATGGATTTAGGTCCTGACCTATATGTTGTAACACGTTTTCCTTCATCTTGGAGGAATGTGATCTCCTTGCCCGACTTGTGGCTTGCGGTCTTGTATATATTGTTGTAGTTGTTCCTAGTTTAGGGCAAATTGAGGAGAGTTAAGAAAAAGATTATCTTTCCAGCCCATGCTGAAGAATCTCATTGACATCGGGCCTGTATGCCTGACATGTAAGACTGCATGTTGCAGATTCATTGTACTGGATAATCTGATATTGAGAAGGCTGATCTTGCATATCTTTGTCTCTGTTCTCTCAATTGCTTTGTTTAGCTTCTGTTGTGTAAACTCTTGCCGCAAGGATTGGATTGACTTCTTTGAGGTCCCTCCTATCCTTGGCTACATCACATAGGGTATTTCTTGAGAATTATTGGGGAAATGCTATTGATTTCCAAAGTAGAAAGATAATGTGTTGTAGATTGTCATTGCAAATGGTTAGAATTTGCCAATTATTCCTTGTTCAAGATCAAATTGAAGATGATGAGAATTGTGTTCAAAGTCACTATGAAGAAGAAAAGGGTAAACCTCTTACCACCCCTAATTGGTCCAAAGTATAAGTGGCAGATTTGGATGTATTGATTAGACCAATTATGATATATACACAAAGATGAATGGATCAACAAGTCAATAAGTTGAAAGAAGCAAATATTCCTTTGACTTATGATTTGATGGGGGACTTAGAATCACAATCTTCCAAGGATGAATCGTCTGAATAACAAGGAATCAATGTTGAAGAAGAAAGAAGTAGGCAAGAAAGTGAAAGTAACAAAAAAAGGGAAGATATAGATGAGACTTCACAAGCTAAGAAGACAAAGAGAAAAGATGTTTCTAGCAAGAACCACCACAATAAAGGTGAAAATCAAGAGTAACTCATTCATCAACTAGTTCTTCTCCAGTGCAAAGAAATGCGACATTTATTGCAAAGAATGAATCATCCAAAGGAGTTGGAATACACTCAAGAGTTTCAAAAGGTCAAAGTATGAATGAATCCATGGAGTCTATCCAACAACAAAGTTAAGATAGGAATCCTTCTTAAAGGGTGGAAGTTCTTCCTGATGATCACTTGATGGAACAATAAACAATACCAATTGAAGAAGTCCTAGAGGATGCGGAAATGGGTTTTCCAAATGATGATATCAATGAAGGGATGGTATCAACACCTCAAGAATCTCAAGAAAATGAGGAGCTCAGTAAAGGTGCTAAGCAATCCATGCCTCCTGAATGGCTAAAGAATACGACGAAGAAGGTTATAATAGAAAGTAATCCAGCTAATGTCTTGGAAGATTTCCTAGGAGGGGTTAGTAAGACTATGGAGAAGAAGTCAACAAAGAATTATTCCAAAATTACAAAGGAGAATTCGAGATCCCACACAATGCAAGTTGCAATTCCAAAATTTGGCAAGGCATAAGAATACATTTCTCTAGAAGAATATAAGATTGTAACCGTTGACTTGGGGCCAACGACAAAAGAACAAGAGTTTGAGGAATTAGATGAATCTATGAAAACAATTTAGGAAAGATTGAGAAAAGAAGAAGAAAAGATGAATCAACTTAAAGTAGATGTCAAGGAATTGACAGATTATGTACAAAAATGATGAATCCAATTCAACAAGTGGAAGAAACATTTGTCCCTTCTGCAACACTTCCAAGGGAATTAGTTGAAGATTTGGAAGGAATGAAATTGATAGCACAAGCAAAAAAGAAATGGATTGGAAATGTTTTTGATAGAGAAAATGAATTTTTTAAAGAATTGGTACATATATATGAGAGAGTTGTAATCATTTAGGATAGGATTCAAGTCCTACTTACATTGTGTGAAGTGTTTCATCTAGTTTTCGAAGTGACTATCCCACGCTTGCATGCATTAATGGATATTCCTAAGAAAACTTTGGTGGAAGTAGGTGTAATAGAAGCAAATCAAGATTCTGACTTTTACCATTGGTATTGAGGATGGAAATCCTCGAGAAGGTAAAGAATGATTGCATTAAGTTGAGAGGAGTGGCCTAGGATACTCAAGATGGAATTCTCGTTTCAATAGAGGTAATGTTTGGAGAAAAAGTGAATAATGATAGGGATGTGAAAGTGGAAGAATTGAAAAAATAAATGAAAATACCTTCTTCAAGGCTACAGGTTCCACTTTGGAAAATCATCTGGAAGACACAACTTCATTCATAACTTTCAAGAATACATGTCAAGAATGAGATTCATTCAAGAATACATGTCAAGAATGAGTTTCGGAATGGGAAAAAGGTTTTTGCCATGTGTAAAGCTGATTTGGCCATCATTGAGTACAAGGTGGAGGCTATGCCAAGTCCACCAAAGGAGGAGCTTGATATCATCATGAAAAAGCTCACCAAATTTTCTACCAAAGAGAAGGATAAGGGGCACACATACCTAAAAGATAATTTGTTATTGTAATGACCCTTACCAATAGGCCACTAAAAACCCCTCAAAAATGCAACTCAAAATGTAGATAGAAAATTATTTTGCAATATATGAGTTCGCTGTCCCAAAATTCAGAATAATAGATAGCAACCAAATACCATCTAAAACACTATCAATGATGTAGGAAATTGCTCAAAACCATATGCCATTCATATATCAACAATTTGCAACAATGCCATACATTTTTCAGTCAATAATATGATCATCAAACCCTAGGTTTGCAATATAGATAGACTGAAAATTACAATACCCTTTCACTTGCAAAATCCTAGCCTTCCTTTGTTACCAATAATGCCAAATGGCAAACAAAAACAAGTACAATGTAAAATAGTAAAGTGCTGAAGCCATATTTTGTACTCAGCTGAAAACATACATTTCTCAGAAAATATGCCAAATGCCAAATGAGAAATGAGGAACCTGATTGTAGATGGCTGCAATAATTTTTCGGACTGCTTTTTCGCTTTGCTTTTTCGGATCTGCTTTTTCAGACTGCTTTTTTCGAATCTGCTTTTTCGGACTGCTTTTTTGGATCTGCTTTTTTGGACTGCTTTTTTGGATCTGCTTTTTCGAACTTCTTTTTCGGATTGCTTTTTTCGGATCTGTTTTTTCGAACTGCTTTTTCAGATCCGCTTGCAACCAAAACTCAAACCCTCAGGTAAATCTGAGGATTCCAAATTGGCTCAACATGAAATGGCTGAATACCACTTCCAATGTGCAACCCTTCAGAAGATATCTCACTTCCTCAGTTATGCAAATCCAAGGGAGTTATCGTTCCCAAAGATCTAATGAAAATTTGCAGACCAAATGACTACAAATTGCTCCAATATGGAAAAGTAGAAGAATCCTCAAATCAGCTTGTCCAAATGAAAGGCCCAGCTCTCTATTTATTCACTTTTTTAAGAAGTTACTAAGAACTTCTAGAAGCATCCATTATAAAATCCCATTATAATGCACTTTTATAATAAAGTAACTTTATAAAATAAAAAGTGCAATCTCAACTTAAAATTATAACATATGGGCCCCACAAAACACATAATAATAAAATAAGCTCTAAATCACTTCTCCAAGAGCAAATATGACCATCTGATCTGTAAAAATGACTCTCTCCAAACCATTTGCCTATGAGAGTCGATAATAGGCAAATCCATCATGAAAGAACATGTCTCTAGAAAGGGGACATGACAGTTATGACCCTATGGGGACACAAATTTTCCTAATTTTCCTTGGAGAATCCTTTTTTCCATTGGTTATCATTTAGTGTATGTAGGTGGTAGTTGTAACCACCCTAATTAGGGTTTCCTTCGCATTACCTTTCCTGTTGATTGAGAACCAATTTGGGCCCTTCGTTGTAATTGAAAGCCTTGTTGTCTTGCATTTTGTCGCCACAAAATGTAGGTAACAGAACGAAACTTTAAAACTTAGTTTCACGTTTCTCTATGTTAATTCGCTATTTAGTTAGCCAATATTGATCAATCAATTGACCCTAATATGCTTAGCGAATCCTTTTGCTGAAGGCTTTCGTCAAGTCTTTTTCATTTTTTCAGTTTGTCTTCCTATACTTGACTTTTGAATCCTTCAACTTCCTTTTTCGTGTTTTCAAGTGTGTGTGTGTGTTTAGTTGTTTTTAGTCTTTTTGTTTCCTCCAATCTCTTGCTTTTGGTTTTCCCTTCGATTTGATCTATCTTAGGGCTTAATCGGACTTATCAATCAAAAGATATGATCATTTAAGTGCCCAAAAAGTGGACTCTCCAAGCTCAATTGCATTTTTAAAAAAATAGATGTTATTTTCTATAGTTGAGTTGCACTTTTTGAAAAATATATAACATAAATTCATTTTATGTTATGTTTTTAAGTTACTTTATCACTTAAATTTATCACTTAAGTGATTATAGTGCACTTTATGTTATATTTTGATGTTAAGTTGCTTTTAAATTTTTCACTTTAAGTGACTTTATCGCTATATAGTTCTAATTTAATGTTGAGTTTTACTTTATGTTTTTCAAAAACATATAAGTTAAATATTACTTTATGAAACAATGTTTACACATTATATATATAACTATATAGTGTAAATATTATTTTTGACCCCTTTAGTAATATTAGATTCAATAAATAAATAGATGTGCTAAATAAATCACTTAAGTTGTGCAAGTCAACAACACGACTTCATTCTCCTACTTTACATGCAATTGCATCTAGAGAATCCGATTTTGCATAAAGGCCAAAAACTTCATGAAAAACATGTAGTGCATACATGCAATCCCTCTTGGAAAGTGCGACTTGCATATGTTGACAAAAATAAAATATGCAAATGCATCTAGAGAGTGCGATTTGCTGGCAAAAGCCCAAGTCATGCTCATTACATGTAAAAAGGCAAGTTTTGAAAGCATGTAAATGCACTTGGAGAGTGCGATTAGCATGTAAAGGGCGTTTCTACACATGTAAATGCATTGGGAGAGTCCGATTTACATCAAAGACATCATTTGCATCCAAAACGTCCCATGTGTTTGCATCTTGAGACCACGATTTTGTTTGGAGTATTTTTCTAAGCCATTTGTTGTAAAAATAAACCGTGTTTGCATCTAAAGGGTGAGATTTGGCTTTATGTCATTCACAAAGGCATTTCCAGCCAAGAATAGCTCACGCGTATGCACTTGAAGGGTTCGATTTTTCTCCAAATGCATGTGTCTTCATTTCAAGAACACATTTTTTGCATTCTCAGCAAAAAACGTCTCTTGCAAAGGCATGTTTAGGCTGCGTTTTTTTCCAAAAACGCCCAGCAAACTCATTCTTGCCAAAACATTTTGCATTAGAAGGGTTTGAAAGATTGTTTTTTGGTAAATACGTGCAAAAACGTCTCATGTATTTGCATCTTGAGACCACGATTTGCAACTTGGAATTGGTCAAAAGCTTCTAAGTTGTTGTATGCAAATGCACTTGAAGAATCCAATTTTGGGAAAGACAAGTTCATTCCAACTTCTTCTTCTTCCATTTTTGGCTCTTTGAGCTCTAAGTAAGTGAATGTATTTAATTTTGATTGTATTTCTCACTTGTTTTCCTACATTATTGCATTATATGGCTCATTTTTATCCATTTGTTCATATGCGGCCCTGTATTTTGCATTTTGTGTTTAAATAAGTTGAAATCTTCTTTTGGCATGCATAAAATCATCCAAAATCCAAAAACGGATTTACATGTAGAAGAATTCCTTCAAGTTTGTCATGTTTGAGTCAATAGCAAGAGGTATGTTTTTGTTTGTTTGCTTGTTTGTTGTTTGTGTTGTTTTCATTTTTTGGAAGAAAGTTGAAGTCATCCTCTCAAGAATGCAAGTGCATACATGCTTCCTTCATTCATGCCAATTCATCCTTCATTCTCCAACATATGTGATTGCATTTCCCAAGCCCATTACATGTAAAAACATGTCATTGTCACTCTAGTAATTACCTCTAAAGAACCCGATTTTGGTAAAAGGTCACTCTTTTAGATACCAAAATTATCATTTACATATGTCCATATGCATGCAACTTGCATTCTTGACCATACAAACAAAGCCCCACATGCAATCCATCTTTATAAGTCCGACTTTGCTCCTTTTTGCCCACATACATGTGCCATTTGTTTCACATCCAGCCAATACATGTGTTCCATGAGTATCTAATCAATACTTCGAACACCTTGTTCTTCATAGATCTATCATTACAAACCAGAGCCTAACCCTCTCATGGATCTACTATCCTCAGATGATGTATTTACCCTTTGGAGTTTCCATGTTGCAGCATAGGATATGTCAGCACTATCAAAAGTCAAAGGAAAGATGAAATATCAATATGACAAAGAGTTGACTCATACCACAGCCTCCCTTGTTTCATCAACTTTTGATCAAATCTCAGATACAAAGATTGGGTATGTTGACATGACCAATTTCTTGCAAAAGCTTGAAGATCCTGTTAACAAGGAATTATGTTGTATCAAGAGGAGCAATATTCACCCGATATCTACTTTTCCTATGGCTGCTCTGGAACCTAAGTTCGTTTTTGAGTGTGCATGCTATTTTAATCCCAAAGGCAAGACGGTCAAAGATGCAGATGGTAAGGTGATTTTCAGCCTAGATGTCATTGAATAGATTTTTAGAATTCCTACAAATCCTGAATGTGCAGACTTGTCTAAAGATATGTCCATACAGTTGTGGAACCAAAACAAATCAGATTATCAAAGGTACATGAGTGATTAATGGTTGGTCAATAAAAGATAAAATTTCTCTAGATGGCCAAAGACAATACACAAATCTTACTTCTCTCCAGAAGTTAATGATTTGATAACTCTCCTCAGTAAAATCTGTGGTCTCAAAGAATCTTGTAACTTTGAACCATGGATGTATAAATTCATATTTCAAATTCTTGAAAACAAAAAACCTATCTATTGGGGAGAGCTCATAAGCACAACACTGTGTGAACAACTGAGTCATGTGGGAACATTAGTACCATTCTACATGAACTCCTATTTGGTCTACATTGCTGCAGCCATGGGGACATTCTCCGGACTCTACACCAAAGGTGATCGGTCACTGGTACCCCTTTGGGAATATCTTGATCAAATCACGCTGACACAAAACAAATATCATTATAGGAGGGTACAAGATGCATTCTTTAGACATTTCAGGTGCCTTTTTGACAAAGAGTTGGCAATTAAGAGACTATTAGATGAAGCTTGGGTAAATCAATTTGGGTGTATCTTCCTACAATTTCCAACTTTTACTTATTTGAGAGTTGGTTATTTTCAAGGAGAACCCTATACTTTACCAAGATATCCTACTGATAGGATCATCCTCATGGAGATGGCAAGGCAGCTCATGGAAGTTTAATCATACCAGCACAGTCAGCATAGGCCAGGTTTCGGTACCACTGCCTAACCCCTCCAAATTGGTTGATATACACTCAATTCAATGTATAAGGAAAAAGCTATGGAAGCAGGACTTCAACTTATTACATTGAAGAAATTCAAAGCTAGATCTGACTTCAATTATCGAGGGATGCATTCTAAAATCAAAAGGGCCTTCACCCATGTTCATCGATTGGAGGATGAATGGATTGACTTGCGCACTAAGGTAGACATCATGAGAATGGATTACTGTAGACTCACACTACAACAAATCATTGATCTTAATACGATCGAGATTCCAAAAGGCTTTGAGGTTGATGATGATGGCTTGATTTTGGATCCAAAGTACTACAATACCCAGTTTGAAAAGCTTGTCCCTTTTCCTATTCAGTGGCAACAAAAGGAAGGGAATTCTGTCTTCGATAGATTCCAATCCATTTTGATGAATACAAACAAATGGCTGAAAAGCAAAGGCCTCAAGAGAGTACATCTGGAAATTAGGGTAGACTGCAATCATTGTGGCCCTATTTGAAAGAGATATCAAGTAGAAATCAAAAGAAAGGATGATTCATCTTCTTCACAACCAGTTAAAACTATTAAGTTTACGCTCAAAGGAGAAAAAGGGTTAGATCCATCCTTAGGTTCTTTTCAATCACCCCTGCAAGAGGAAGAATCAGATGAAGAAGGAGAAATAATGATCATATCTCCTCCTCAATTACTAAACAGCCAGGATCCATCTAATCAGGAAGAGCCATTTCTAGATGTTGTAGATAATGATGTGGATTCGTTCTCCACTGTATTTACACCTACTATTTCTATCTCGGAGGTGAACATGTCTACGTTTCCCATCTCTTCTGCAGCTCCTTCCATCCTTATAGCAGGGCATTGTGAGAATTTGGAAAATGTTTTTGGTGATTTCCTCTCACGGAAGGTCAAGTTTCCCAACTTGATACTTCAGTCGCAGGTTTTGAAACATTCATGACGGAGTCATCTCAAAGAACACCCATGATTTCCACTGTGCAAACGGAGGCGTGTACCATGCCAACAGAGATACAATCGGGATCAATGCCTACTATAATCACTATTCCAAGTTCAATAGAGAAGGGTTTCAGTTTGCCAACATGGTTGGGAAATGTCACCATGAAGAGAAGAAAGGTCACATTACCTCTAGATGATTTCTCTACCAAGAAGGGTAAATCTAAAGCCTCAAAGGCCAAGGTTGTCTCAAGAATCGTGGTTGATTCTGATAAGACCAAATATGCTGAAATTGCAGAACCCTTGGTAGATAAACCAGCTCAAGAGATTACTCGCTCTGATTACAAGTTCACCAAGGTTGAACTCGGTAAACAATCATGGCTGGGATGTTTGCAGGATGCTCAAGATGCACTCTCAAACATGTCAAAAAGAAATCATGAGCTTTGGGAAAAGAAGAATTTGTTAAAGCAGGAGAATGCTCGTCTTCATGAGATTATTTGTCAACAAACATATCAATCCGTGACCATTCCGTCACAAACGACTCAGGTGAGTAGGAGAGCATAAGCAACAAAGACTTGGTTTGAAGAAGTTATCTTAGGAGTTCAATCAATCAAAGATGCACACAAGATCCTTGAACGTATTAGAGAAGTTAAGGAAAGACTCCATGACATGATTGCTTCCTTTAGCCAAGAAATCAGTATCCTGTGAAGAGCCCAACTGGCTCTCAATTGCATTCTGGCTATTAACACTATTTTATTTGCAATTTTTATTAAATATTTAAAATGTCTATAACCTTTGCAATTTTTAACATAAAATATTTTTGACATCAATAGCAAATTAATTTCCAAATGCTCTTCAATTGCATACCAAATCAGATTCCAAACAAACTATTACAATAAATAACCATAACCAAAATGACTAAACTGATTATTGCACCTCCATAATGTAGTACAACTTCTTGGTGTTGAAACGCAGCCACAAGAAATGATGTGAAGCTCACTGGGAATTAACGCCAATGATAGTTAATTTCATCTTCAAATAGTAGACGCATCCTTAAGGATCTCCAGCAGTTGACACAGCCTTGGAAGGAAAGAAATGTGGCCACCAAGCAATTTAATATGGCTCCCAAGAATAAGCAGCAGCCTCAAATTGAAATGTAAGCCCTCACCAATGTTACATAGCTCTTCAAGAGGAAGTTGCAACCTCCTTGAACTGAAACACAGCCTTCAAGAGGCCATACGCAACCCTTCTAGAATTAACGCAGCTTCCTTCCACTTAATGATTTTACTCCTCACACAGTACAACAGTCCTTGTATCAAATTTGTATTACAAATCTACAACTCACATTCATTAACTTAGTCACCATTCCAAATTGCAAAAGACATCTGGAAGAGTTCTCTCCTGGAAGAAGAACAAACTCAAACCCTCATCCTTTCTTAAGAAATTTGATTTTCTCTCTCAAGACAAACTTCTCACTTTTCAATTTTATCAAAATGATCAATTGGTGAATGAAAATCCATTCTCAAGGCTTATTAATAAGCTTTTAAAATAAAGGCTTCTTTCACACACTTTTCATTAAAGAGCCTTCCTTCACACACCACTCAATTATAACATTAAAGAATAAAAGTTATTAAATTAAAATAACTTAATTTAATAACTTCAATTAAAATGTGGTGCGACTGAATCATTCTGGCAAAACCATCTGACTTCTGACAACAGTAGCCTATGCTCACACTGCCCTGTCAGAAATAGCAACTAGACCAAAATAGACTTACTAAAAATAGTAAGTCCCTCAAATTGGACAATATTGCAAACAAAGCTCTGAATCAACTGAAACCACTGCACAGGCACTCTGCTAAACATAGTAATGCCAAAAATACAACTTACTATAAATAGTAAGTCCACCAATCTGAACCCAACCAAGAGCAATCTTGGCATCTGAGATCTCCAGAGTGGAATCCAACCACTGGCTCTGCCAAACAACACCCTCTACAACCTGATTAGCTTGCGAGGGTCACTGAAACAAGCTAATCCTAGAGGCCTGAAAACGGGGACATTACAGTCCTCCCTTCCCAAGATTGCTTGTCCTCAAGCAATTAGGAAAAACAATGCAACATCACTATCCACCTGGATCCCAAGGATGGTCAAGTGTAATGTCCCTATCATCACCAAACTCCGGCAAAGATAACTCCATCATCAACAGAACAAATGACAGAGTCTGAGAAACTGAACTCTACACTCGAACTGATGATGCTAAGACAGGAACATCACACGAGAGTAGCTCAACCGTGAGTAACTTACACGAAAGAAACTCAACTGACAAACTGGACTTGCCCCCAGTTTGTGTGCCAACTAAACCATCATACTAGTCATCAAACAGATGCATTGATGGACTCTATAACTGGTAGATATCCTAAACATGAGGATCAAAAGTAAAGCTGTATGCACTCCTCACTATGTACACTTCTGTAAACTACCCAACAAAATCTGACTGACAACCTGTAAAATCTGTATGGTCATCTGGTGTGCTGATCGAATCCCAATCATCATCATCATCCTCACTCATCACCTGAAAGGGATCATCACTGAATTCAAACAATGGATTGTCTGACATAGTGACATCCATGTCAAATAAAGGATTGTTCATATGCCGTTAAGATTTTTCAGATATTTTCAAGTAGAAAATTGCAAGAGTTATAAACAATTTTGAAATTCAATTAAAATTGCAAATAAATTTAGAGATAATAGTCAAATTGCAATTGAGAGCCATTTTGGCTCATCACATATCCTGAAAGAAGACCTAAGCACTTGGGAGCAGATGGTGAATAGTGATTTAGATGTTTTTGTCTCATATGACATCATTCCATCCATGAACATGTTCTACCGATATCAGGGACTCATGGACCACAAAGTCAAGGGAATGGAAAAGATTTTGGCAAAGCTACAAGGGGATCTAGAGAGCTGTCAAGCAGTAGAAGCAGATGTCACCAGCGATCTCAGGAAAATAGGATGCAAGGTTCTTACCGGGAATGATAACCTCTTCTCTGAAGAGGAAATGACTACAGAATAGACTGACAAAGTTAATGCTGATTTTGATTTTGTAGAATTTGGAGCACAGACAATGAACAAATTTGCTGCATATAAATTTGTGGCAAAACACTTTAAGAGATTCTCTTTCACATGATTACAAAATTGTGAAATCAGCTCATAGGAATGCAATCAGGGTTGAAGCCATTTCAGAGACAACGAAGATTCTAGATCTACCTATGGTTCATGATTATATTGCCAAATATAAGGCCTTCCTTGATAATTTCAATGATTGATTCACTTTTCTTCACCTTTTTGTTTTATTTTTCATGCTTTGTAGATTGGAGAAGATGAATTGCATGTGGTGCAACTGTATGTAATTCGATTGCATGTCCTCATGACATGTAATCCAATAATTCTTCTCACCTAGTTTTACCAGGTTAAAGTGGTTGAGTTGCTCCCACTTTTTCCTCCTTTTTCTCATTTCTTTTCCTATAAAAGGAATGCCTCTCTCATTGTAAAAACTATCTTTATTTTATGCAAGAAAGCTCTGCCAAACTTGTGCAAGCATAACTGTGATTGTGTAGTACTATTTTGGAGAAAAGTGAATAGAAAGAAACAACTGGAACTGAACCTGTGACTGAGTGCAATTGTGGCGAATCAAATTGGAAGTGCTGATTGCAATTTGGTTTTATTGTCTTTATAATTAATGTTATTCCTGTATTTTATTAAGAACAAAGTGAATATCAAAAACAATCGGAGCTGAAGCTGTGACTGGGAGCGGTTGTGGTAATATAAAACTAGAAGCTGTGACTGAAGGTTATGTTATCATCTTATTTTCACGCACTTTGTTAGAATAGTTAGAAAGTCTCTACTTCTGGAAGTTTGTGCACCCCAATGGTAGAGGTATTTCTTATAGATTAGATAAATAGGTCTTAGAACCAAGCCGATACGCTTTTCAACCAGCCTGTGAGTTGGTGTTGGTTTATCGGTATCATTGTTTCCAGCTTTTAGATAGAAGTGTAGTTTAGAGATTAAAGTTTTTCCCATTACTCGTTCATTGGGTAAGTGGATTCCTTCTTGAAAGATAAGAAGAAGGAATATTTGTAACATCCTATTTGATAATCTTTTAACTTCTTGTTTACCTTGAGTTGATCCAAGGAACGGTGAGAAGGGGGTGCCTTCCCTTTAAGGTAGGAGAGACATTGTCTTAGACACTGTGGCTGGTATACCTATTTTGTGACTGGATATTTTTCCAAAACTATCAGTTGCAAAATATCCACCCAACAAGCCCTATATAAAGGCTTGCTCATTTCATTTGTAAAGTAGAAGAGTTTTCTTGTGAAATTGTAGCTAAGATACTGCCAAAATAATTGCAAACTCATTGAAGCTTGGTGAGAATTTGTATTGTGTGTTAGCACGATTTCCTACTTCTCATTAGTCTAGACGTGTTTATATTGAATTGAATAGTTGAATGGAAGATTATTGTTGTTGATTCATGTTGAAACCCTTATGTTCATACCATGTGTAGTTTGTTGATTGCAAATTGCAATGCATGGTTAGTATGAACTCATTTCAGGAGCTTAACTTCAATTGCATTATCCTCATTGATTCGCATGTTTATGGTGTTAATGTGTATAAGTGATTTGAAAATCATTTGCATACCCTTGAGAGATTGCATCATCTTTGCGTAGTTGTTTCCTCATGGCAAAGAAAAGCTGGATTAGGTTTCAATAAGTCAACAATAGTTTCTTGCATTGTTAGAAGTAGATTAGATTCCTAAACCCATCTCTTTTAGATTTTATTTCAAAAACCCTTGTTAGGATTAGTTGAAGATTCTTATTGAAAAATCATTTATTATTTAAGAGAAAAGAGTTGATAAGTCTAGGAATAATAGCATAAGTCCCTTGGTGTGTTACCAACAATATCACATCAATTTACTGAGTTATATCCAACAAAAAGTTGCATGTTCGTAGTGTAAATGCTGAGGTTGTCTTGCTTGATCACACAATTTCACATTTTTTAGCATTTGAGGTTTCCTTGTTCAAGAGAGGATTGAATGATTGGTATTTTATTCTATGTTGGCAAGTGTCACAAAACACACATCAACAGATTTAAGGTCTTTTGGATCAGCTCCATGGTGCAAAATACTTGCTTAGCCTTTTTACAAGTCCTAGTTCCTTCTAATTGTTTTCTGAACTTCAAGCATTTGAAATGAGGGGTAATTTGAATTGTTGTTAATGCCCTTCAGCTCAACTAAGGAATCTCTGTCATTGATGTGGGTCACAACTTCATTTTTTGCCTATCTAGATGACATTCTCTTTTTCTGTTCGGATTTTGTCCAGATTGGAAAGATGTAATAAATACTATGATAATGTGGATTCTTGATTAGGATCCATGTTCTCTTGTCACTGGTGTGCCCTAGAGGATGGTGTTATTAAATTATAGACTTTTCCTTACATGATTGCATGGTTATCTTCCTATGACCTAGTGCTTTGCTATTGCTTCCAATGACTATATTGTGAATTTCTATTATTCTAAAGTTCAACGGAGTTTCCGGTACAAGTACGGGTCGAAGCCAAAATTTAGGGGATGGGACCTTAGGGGACGGCGACTAAAAACATAGGGGATTTTTATATAGAGAGAGACAAAATTCATATATGAATATCATAACATTGATAAACCTTTCACCATAGAGTCATAGACAATGAGACTTACATGGAAATTAAAAACTTAGCTATCAAGGATTCAAGATTGAAATGACAATATGATCATGATTCATAATAGTATATTTGAATATCACATACATATAGCAAAAATGCCCAAAGGCTCCAAGTATCAATGTATCATGCATGAAATCAAATTATCAAAATGACATAAAGTATCTAACTCATAATAATCAAAAGCAATAATGTATCTGAGTATCTGCAAAGCCAAATATATGGCTGTCCTCTAGGAATCTAAATCTATATCTAAATCAAAATCAGAGTCTAAATCACTGGTAGGGGTAGGTAGAGGGTCATCATCCAATGGAACACCAAGCAGCCCTGGAGGTGTGTCATCCTCATCAATCTGCAATGCATCCTCGGGATTAACATCCCAACGTAGTGCTGGAGTCTGCCGATACTCAAGACTCTGCCGCTCCTGTAGTCACAATACACTGTGAACAGCCTTACTCATATCTATTACAAACTAGGGTTTCCATATTTTATTAGAACCTAAAATCGCATGTGGGGCCCACGCGGAATTCAAGTAATAAAAAAAAATGTTTTCTTTTGCTGTTTTTTAATGTGCGGAAGTTCTAGAAAATCGGGGACGGATTTTCGTACTGGGTACGGTCGAGGTACGGTTTTTCCATCCCTAGTACGGAAATCCATACCGCTGTACCATTTTTTTGGCAAAAAAATTCAAAATGCGTCCCCTTTTCTTTTCATTTCGGGACTTCTCTGGGTATGGCCAAAAACCGTAACGGTGTCCCCATTTTGTACTCGGTATGGGGACGAGGCCAAAAGGCCAGGGGACGCGTCCCCGTGGAACACAGTCTAAACATATTTCCTTTCACAATTTATAGTCAAACTTACTATACTCATCAAAGTTCCTACACTATATCTTCATGGTGTTTGAGCATTTGTACTCTCATACATTCTTCCTTCCTATCTTTTGGCATACACCAGGTATATATTTCAATGGCATTGTCATGTTCAACAATCCTATGCTGTTTTTAACTTTTTAGTAATGTCTTACCCATGTCATTTGTATGACTTATGTTTGAAGAAAGAAAGGCCTTGATAATCTAAAGCATGCACCCCATTTTAATTTGAATGCAAGAATATATCTCTTGAAACAGTTATAAGTATTCATAACACACACATGGAATAGACTTGCTAAAAACACACCAGACATTATACAAAGCATGTTGAAGACATTAGACATACATTACGAAGGTGCACACACACATGAAGTAATCATGCTGAAAATAGTAACATGACAGACATGGAGCAAACACATAAATACATGTAAGATACGAAGCATACATGCAGGATACAAAGTATACATGAGAAAGGTAGACATATAAAACACATATGGAGTAAACATGCTGGAAGCACATCAGAAGTGTAGCAAACACATAAATACTCATAATATATGAAGCATATCCATAAATACACATGAAGCATAGACATAAATATACGTAAGGCATGGAGTGTACACATAGGGCACATAAATACGTGTAAGGCATGGAGCATACACGTAAGACATGTAGGGCATGAAGCAATACACACAAATACACACAAGATATAAAGCATGCCCACAAATACACATGAAGCATAGACATAAATGCATGTAAGCATGATGTATACATGTAGGGCAAATAAATATGTGTAAGGCATGAAGTATACATGGACAACATGTAAGGCAGGAATCATACACACAAATATATGTAATGCCTAAGTATACATTTGAAAGGCACACATATAGAAGTGAAATGTTGGCCTATTTGATTTTATTCTTTAGTTCACCTAAGAAGGGGTTGAATTTTTAGTCTTAATTGTATGACGGTTGAGTAGGTTTGTCTTGCAGGTTGGCATGATTAATGCTCTGATACCAATTGTAATGTCCCCTTTTGGGATACACCTAATTTTGGCTAAAAGAATAGTAAATCCAAAAAATACTACTTATTTACAAGAGAATTCTTTCACTAAATTACACAATAGCAATTGAAATTTAGGAGAATAATCAATTAATCATCAATTAAAATGATAAGGAAGATTCCTATTTGTAAACATGCACACTATAGCTTCAACCATATTAGAAACTTGAGTGGAAGACACCATAGGATGCTGGGAGACTATCCTGCACAATTAAGTCCAAGAGCATTGAACAAGCAACCAACTCAATCCGACCCCTTGGCCCACAAGCAACCAACTCAATAGGGGCCTACATGCAATCAGCTCAATCTTTGGGATTCTTGAGTCTACCATTTTGTCTTAAATCTGATGGGTTTTTCAGTTGCCAAACCTGTCTGGGTAACATTGTTTCTTGCTAAGTGTGTTGCCACATAGTTGAACCAGATATACAAGTCCTTACATAGCGAATTAACTCATGTGGGTTCCTACATAGCCGAACCCTCCACTTCAGTTGTTTCCACAAAATTTTAGGTCCCAGGAACCTCTGGATTATCCTTGATCCTTTATGCACATGTAATCCTTTACTCCTTTCACTTCTCTATTTGACTGACAGCTCCTTGTGGAGAGAGTGCAAGCATGTCTCAGTTGCTTCATTGGTTATTGAATGAAGCTGACCTAATTACATCAATTAAACTGATCATTCTCTTTCATGATCCAATCAGTATAATGTGTGCCATGATCATCTCACTAGCTACTGTTAGAATCGAAATAATAAATTAGAGTGAGTAATGAGGAGTGGTGGCTGTATCGTCCAGGGAATGTTGGTGCTGAATTGCTTATCACTGACATGTTGTACTTCAAGATTTCCTTTAGATCCATTTTATATTCTCAATCCATAGTATATAGAGTGTTATTAAAGTATGCTAATGATCATTCTCTTCTCTTTTTTCTTGTCAGCAGAGAGGTGCTCTTGAACGCTGCAGAGGATGCAGGCATTGAGGGTGCTGAAGAATGGATTGATAATCCAAATGCTGGTTTGAAAGAGGTAAATGGAAAAATTGCAATCCAATAACTCTTCTATAGAAAAATGTCTTAATTCGTTAACATGCAAGGTTCAAACTAGTTGTTGAAGCTTGTTTATGCTTACTGGATTTCAGATACAGGCTGATATAGAAAGATATGAACACAACATATCTGGTGTACCTCATTTTAAGGTGAGCTAGATTTTGTTATCTATTAAAGTCCTAAAACTCACAACATTATGCATATTCCAAGGAGCTGGGTTTGTTTACATGATTGTATTGTCATCTTTTCATGAGTGTACGGATAAAACCATAAACACTTGGTAGTTGGGAGTACATTATCAAGGTTAGGATATTGTTTGGATAAACGGTTGTTGAAACTTAAAATGGTTGTGCTTTGCAGATAAATGACAAGTATGAACTTGTGGGCGCCCAAGCTCCACATTCTTTCATCCGAACTTTCAAGAGAGCATCCCAAGATTTGGAATAAGTTATCGAGTTTGAAGTTGAACATGGATAAAATCAACTTAGAGATAAATAAGCTTTCATGGGTTTGAGCTATCTATTGTTTCAATGCAGTCATTGCCTTGCAGATTCGATAGATAGTTGTGGAAAGCACAAGCATTTGTAAGTTCTTTAGGCTTTTGAAATTTTTTTCACTGTAATGCGAGTAATAGTATGTATACATGTTCCATTGTTGATTGTGTGTGAAGTGTTTTATTGTGAAGAAATTAATTTGTATTATAAATATGTTTTTAACGTTAAGTTGTTAACTACCGTGAAACAAAATTTGTTAATATATTCTAATGCAATTGTAAAAGCCTCGTTAAGTAAAATTCTTGTTGAATGCAATGCCAAGTAACCTTTGACTAATGTAGAATAATCAAATAGTCATAATCATCAGATAAAATTTGGAATTTCCACTTCTAGAAGAAGAAGCTTATATTTTGTACGACACCTCTCACTTGTGTTTCCTATTCTAAGCATAATCGGGTGCATGGGAAATCTATATGCACAACCTGTATATTATATTTTAAAAATAAACTTTCCTTATTTTATTTTTCTCCCACAAAAGCATAGACACTGGTTGATGCATTTCTTTTGAGATCTCTCTTTCTATAATTCGCTCCTGTTGAACGTGAATGGGCATGTTAGAGAAGAAATGGCAACTAATAGGACAATTTGATGTTGAGATCAGAAACAGATCAAAAAGAGATTCTCTGGAGGAAAACAATTTAATTTACAAACTAGCATGCTTATCTATAGAGAAATAAATCTGAATACTTATTTAATCCCAAGTTTATCCAACTTCCGTAGAAAATATAAAATATTGAAAAAAATGAGAAAGTATAGAATAAATTTGTACTATCCTAGTACCAAAATGTAATTTTGTGAAGTGGATAAACCTAATGAAAATCAATCATTATTTGACCAGTCTTCATAGTGTTACAAAAACAAAATGGTAGAATCTTCAAACTATAAATCAACTATGAAGATGCAAAGGATAAAGGGGAAGAGAAAGTATAGAATTAGCTTGTATTGTTCGTGCCAATTTGGATTAGATAGGGTACGCAAATCTAATCAAAACCAATCATGGCTTGAACAATCTTCACAAAGTTAGATAAACAAAATGGTATTATCTGTGTTATAAATCATCTACAAAGAGAAGAACAACCACCTCATTCCAAGCGGAAATAGACCCATGAATTACCACAGGTCCGCAACCTTTAATATCAATGATATATTATCAAGCTTTCAGATCAAATCTATCTTACTACAATAAATTATAGATATAAAAATATAATATCGACTTAGTTTGAAAAATCATCAAGTAAATAAAATGAAAGAAAAAACATTTTAATAATACATGTGTTTTATGTGGAGAAGTTCTTGAAGATACAGATCACTTGCTAGTTAATTGCGACTTCTCTAGGGAAGTGTGGTACTGGGCACTTCAAAAGCTGGGTTGGCAAGGTCCCTTACATCATCAACTCCACTAGTTTCTTTTCCAATGGCCTTTGCTCCACAAGGAATCATTTTTCTCTTGTATTTGGAGAGTTATTCCAGCTGCAATTGCTTGGTGCATATGGTGGGAGAGAAACAAAAGGATATTTAGGAAGGAGATCAGCTCGGCTTCACAAGTTATTGAGATTGCAGAATTGTCTATTTCAGAGACGGTCAATGCTCATGTCAGTCACTCCAAATCCCTATCCTCAACCTTTTCAGCCCAAGACTCCAAAATTTTAAATAACTGGCCTATGATTCGTATTCCATTTGTGGGAGTTCTAGTGGGAAAGAAGACAAAGCAGGAAGCTAGAAAGGACGTTAAATGGGAACCTCCAGACCCAAACTTCATCAAGCTAAACTTTGATGGATCCTCCAAAGGGAATCCGGGAATTTTAGGGTCTGGTTGGGTTATCAGGGATTGTCATGGAAATATTGTTAAAGTGACAGGTAGTAGGTTGCCATCGGGATCAAATAATCTGACTGAGGTAAGGGCTCTTCTACTCAGAATTCAGAGGTTTTTTTGTCTTGGTATTAAGAAGATTCATATCGAAGGGGACTCTCAGTTGATCACTCGAGCTCTTTCCATGGGAAATGCTTGCAATTGGGAGATCAAGTACATTCTTGGCGAAATATACAAGTTACTGTCCAATTTTGATGATTATAAAATTTCTCATTGTTTTAGGGAGGCGAATTGCCTCATTGATTGGCTCGCAAATAGAGGAGTACCTTTGGACCATGGGTCAGTTGAGTGGGATCATAGGGACATTATGTCATTGCTTCGTACTCATGAAATGGTGGGTTTTTTTTGGCACAGAATTGCCTTCGTGGAAAAATTAAGAGTCATATATCTTTCTGAATGAGGGAGATGTCTTCACTAAGGATGGTTGTATAATCTGTCTATCTTCGGAGATCAATGTTTTGTATTCTGTTTAGGCAAAGATGGGGGGTATTCTTCCCGCTTCTTTCCCCCTGGAGCATTTCTAAAGCAATTTTTATTAATAAATTATAATGGCACAGCCATTTTTATCAAAAAAATGCTCAAATATAATATTTTATAACAATAGATTTCAAATGTTTACAATATTAACTTGTTGAATATTCATAGGATTTGAGAAATATGATAAGCTTCTCAAATTAGTTGCAATGTCTAGACAATTTTAATATTCAGTTTGAATTTCCACACAATAAAAGTCTCCCAAATTTTTGACAATAAGCCTTAATTAAATCTCAAAGTAAAATATACCCTATTTAAAATTATCATTTTGGTAATAAGAAATAATTGTATAAGCAATAGTCTATCTCGAATCTTTACCCCTTTCAAAAGGTCCCTTTTCTATACATTAACTCTACAATCAATGTTTTAAATAGGTTTTCAATTAAAATTTGGAAAATGTACAAAATTCATATGGTTCTAGTATTTAATTTTAAGTGTATCTTTGGCTATCAAAATATCAACTATATTGTCCAATATTAATCTCGCAATAAGAATACTAATACCAAATTTCACTAATTTGAATAATCCTTTTGAAAATCATTAATTGAAATAATATATACCAAATTTTAAATTTATTATTAAACATAATTTTCATTTAGCATCTTTGTTCTATGTAAGCTAGGGAGCTTTTATGTGATAATTAAGATTAGTTTCATAACCATGTTACAATACAATTTCATAATCATGGTTATAATTCATGGGGGCTAGATTAATGTAATCTCATTAATGACATGGAGTTATCCATGTATCCACTTATTTATTCATTTCTTAACATCTTTTTTAAGCATTAAATTGTGTCAGTATTGATAATGGAAAATATTTTGTTATTGATGTCGATAACATAAACAAAACAAGAGTTGCACATAGTTGGAGTTTTTATCATTTGTAAATTATAATTAATTTATGTTATGATGTAAGAACCCTTGCTAATTCTGACCCGGATTTTTAATTTTGGTTGTTTGACATTTCATCAAACAATTAGCATGCTAACTATTTGAAATTTGATATATGCATTTTGAATGTGTTTGATATTTGTTTTCAATGTGAAATCATTGATACACATATAAATGATAAGCAAAAACATGGGAAAAAAATGATGAACATGCCATAAAGTTATGATTTCTCCTTGAATAACAATGGAAAATACAGTGATATCATATCTGACTTGTGTAGGAAACAAATGACTCCTAAAATTATGATATATAAAGATGACCTCCAAACCCTAGCTAAACACTACCAAAATATGCAAATATTTCTTCAAAATTGCAACAATCACCAAAATGGGTTTTGAAACCCTAGCTCCAACAACATTAAATTATTTTAGTCCATAAACCCTTGTCAAAACACCACAAAAATGATGCCAAATGAATGTTATAGTTGTGCCACGGTCAAAGCTGTAATTATCTTCAATTCCTATCAAACACTCCAAAGAGATTTCTAGTTGAAACTTACAAAAATTTGATAATAAGCAAAATGGTGAATTCTAGATAAATCGACACCCAAGATGGATTTGGTTTTCTATCTAAGCCACCAAGAATCTCCAATGGTTTTCGTCCTCATAGTTTTGTATTGAAATCCAAACTCCCAAACCTTTTAGAGAGAAAATAAATAATAAACCAAGTATATCAAATGATTTCCTCAAATCTTCTTTTATAATCCTCTCGTGAAGTTTTCAGAGACCCTATTTAAATTTCTCCCTTTTAATATTTTTAATATTTTAATATTTGACTTTGATATGACAAAGAATAATAAAATGACCTGCTCATATTTTCTTCATTGATATAGTCACTTTATAACTCAATATGTCGGCACCCATTTTAGCATAATAATTAAATACTTTATGACATTAATACGTTAAATGCACACTTGACCCCTTATAATCCCTTTAGTCATATATATATTTATTTTAAATAATTATATTAAAGTGAATGCTAGATTAGATTTTAATTAATTAAACTAAATCATTAAACTCCATTAAATGTCAAATATAAAAAAAGACACTGCTTATACTAATTTTTTTGGATATAATCATTGTGTTCTTTGACCATCTAAATGACTTGTACCTTAAATAGTAAGTATGGATCCAAATGTCCAAGTGACTTATTAAAATTAGTGTGTATAAATAGAACCTAAAAGACCTGTGGAAGGAAAACCACAAATAAATTGATGCATTAAGATGTAGAGTACTAGAATAAACGCCCAAAGGATTTGCTGAATAGCCTTGAATCACCCTCAAATGGCTCCCTAGTCACCACAATAGCCTATGAGGACTACTACTACTAGGATATTCTCTTAAAATAATTGATTCACATTGGGAAGGTACAAAAATGGGGACACTACAGTCTGCCCTTCCCAAAGGTTACTTGCCCTTAAGCAATCTTCATTTGCATACCAAACCAAATGCTATTTACACATGTATGCCAATCAGAATACTAGGATCTCATACCAATCTTGAAGATATTTATCTTTCAATCCATTGTGTCACTCTAGTATAATTTTCATCAACCACAATGTCATGTTGCATTTCCCTGTGAAGCATTCCATCTATCATGTGAATCCCTGGATCCTAAGTTTGAGAATTATCATATATCTTGAGAGGATTGGATAGGTATACCTAAATAGATCAACCAAAGGGAGTATCTTCATGCTGATAAAGTTTCCCTATCTCATAACCTTCCATGGGTGCACACCAATTAGATCCCATGGACAAATTAGTCGTCTACTTACTTCAATATCTGGAAATTCTTGTTGCTCTATAGTGGCTATAGGTGAAATGCCAAAATGCCATAACACAGGGTAAAAGCACAATCGAGTGTCACCTTTTGGGCTAACTCAAATCACTCGGCCCAGTTAGACTCGGCCGAGTCTAACACGACCGAGTACACGTAGGCGCCACACGGCGCTGAATGGCGTCTACGTGGCCCATTAGACTAGGCTGAGTGGTACTCGGCCGAGTAGGACTCGACCGAGTCAAAATAATATTTTTAATATAAAAAAATATCACAAACCACTCATTTGCACAGTATTAGGCTATTTGAGTGGGGCCGACCCCTAGGGGGACTCGGCCTAGTCAGACTCGGCCCAGTCTACTTAGGTGGCATGCCATGTTGGCAGCCAAACCACCAAAAATACAAAAAAACTAAAATTTTGCACTTCTGTTGTTCCTTTCTTAGATCAAAATAGAAAATGTTAAAAAACTAAAAGTACCCTTTTCTAGATCTCGAAAGTAAGATTTTGGACATATAAATTTTATATTGTTTCATCTACAAAACATTAAACAAATTCGCTAAAAACTACATGTAGGTATATTAAACTTTGAGAAGACATTGATTTGGAAAATATAGAAAAATACTAAATCAATTCAAAAAAAATTTAAAATTATATAGGGCACTAGAGGAGAGAGTCCTCTTCAAGAATATATAATTTATTTGGTTTTTGGTATATTTTTTATAGGGTAAAAGTGACGGGAGACAAAAACTGTTGATTTCAGGTAAGGTCGACTTTCAATACTTATAACGGGTAAACTATAGATCGAAAAAACTTCTTTCTTTTTTCTTGCACTAGATATACATGTCATCTAAAACATATTATGAAATTGGAGGGAAAAAAAATATTTTACTTATAATGATTTGACGGGAAGTGAACTCGCTTATTTGTAGTATTTTTAGGATATGAAAAATAGACCCAAAAAATTAAAAAAATATATTAATTTTTGCTCAAATTAATTTTTAAAAATTATAGGCATAAAATTCATCCTATTTTACACATTTCATCAGTTTACATCATCTTCAAATTCTCAACAGAAATGTGACTTTTATGCCCTTGAAGTTTTTCAGTTTTTGTGTTGTTAGCCTCTTTCTTTGTAAAAGGGTGACAACTTATTGTGCTTTTACCCCACAACCTCCCTATCTTGTGTCCCAAAATAGTGACCATACCAAAGAAGAAAACATGGAGGTCTATAGGATTTATTTCCTTCATCTACAGAGGAAGCACCTCGTACTAGTCATCCACCCAAGTCTTATGTGTCATTCAGAACGTAAAGTCTTCAATAGGTGGTCTAAATAAAAAATAATATGCATATCTTATGGTGTAATCATAGTGAAATGCATTAACAGACTCTAATGGAAGTCTCAAGTGAATCAATACTAGAATTTCATACCTCACCAAGTGAGTTAGGAATCTCACCATGTAGAAAATGGAGCAAAAAAATTAATGCATCATCATTCACAATCTGCCTACTAAACCTAGTTGAATTGCACTCATCCTGCCCTACCCTTGTGTTATCATCATGTATACCCCTAGTGATAGTGGAACCACTGCTACCCTCTACTATTTCATCTAATATCATAAATTCCATCATTAATTTTTTCATTTGTTATAGTCTTTGAAGTAGCTTCTTGGGCCACTTTCCCTATAAATGCTTTATATAGTTTCCTTGCAAACATGGTGGTATAGTCTCTACCTAAAAACAATTTTAAGTAATTTAATTTTATCACTTCAAGTGCTTGTTTAAGTGTTTGCAAACTTGATGTTGAGACTCCATCCCTATGCGCATTTCATCCCTCATCAAATTGAACTATCCAAATGGCTATTCAATGGATTTATCTATGATATCAAAACAAGTTAAGGTTTGTGCAACTTCTTTCTTTGTTAAGAACTCACCATCAAGAGCTACTCCAAGAGGTGTAACCTACTAACAATCAAATTTATTTCATATCAAAGCCTTTTCCTCATGGCTGTAAGTTTCACTTCCTTGTAAAATTTTCTCCTCCACTTTAAGAGTTCAAACTCTTGATTTTTTTTAGGTATCATTATTTCTAGTGGGATATGAAGTTTCCTTCTCCATGATTGATTTGCAATTAGTATCATGCTATCTTATCACATTTTTAAAGGTAACAATCTCATGCCTACAATCAAAATCTTCATGCATTAACTCTCCTGCATGAAGTTTGTTAGCTACTCTTGTCACCTGTTAGTCCTCCACATTTGTTGTATCTAAATGTTTCATCTTAGTTGATGATTCCATATAAGATAGGAAAACTAATTGAGCTAAAGAATAATGTGAAAAAATCAATTCTAAACCAAGCTCATATATCTGATTTTCTACTTCACATAGTGCCACAAAAGTAGTCTCTAGGGTGTCCTTAGTGTTTGAAAGCTCTAAGGTAAGGGTGTTTACTCCTTCCTTCGTCCTCAATTACTTTAAATAAATATCTACAAGATTGAGGAGATGATCTCAATTTGAAAGAAGATGTAGATAATCTAATTTCATTGATTTCATCCCTTCCTTGATAACTTGCAAATGTGAAAATTCCTCTTTGAGTCCCTTTTGTCTCTTCTCTAATTGAACCTCCCAAAGGTGCTTTCAAGTCATCCCATATGTATTATCAAAGTGTGTTAGAGATGCAACAATTTTATCTTTGACAACTTTTAATTGAGTTTCCAAATTATGTAAGCTAACAAGCCTATGAGAAAAATCAGATTCATATGATGCAATGGTTGATTGTCCTTAAAGAACTTGAATATCTTCTATGCCACCTTCTCTACACACTTGTTGATATGAAACTAAGACACCATTAGTTCCAAATACAAAACCATCATCATCATCATTTTGTATCAAAGCACACTTAGAATCTATTGTTTCCTTGTGTTAGTGTAGGTTTTTATTTCCTAGTGGGCTATTTATTTTTCCCTATATTATTAGGTTTTTCCTACACTTTTATTTATCTCACTTAGGTTAATAAAGCATGTATTATTAGGTCAGTGGTTGTGAGGTGTCACCTTCCTACATGTGAGAATTATTTAGCTATCTTGGGAAGATACTTTGCTATCTTTAGTCCGATAGATGGTTGCTCCTCATTGGTCGGTGTTGCCACCTCCTCCCTCTTCCTTGTCTATATAAGCATGCTACCTGGGTTGTATTTGATATCGATTTCTTTTGCATCCTCTTAATGTTATTTTACTTCTAGAATTTGCATTACTCTCTTGGAGCCTAACTCTGTGTTTCTATTTTGATTTCGTATCATTTGCATTCATAGTTCTAACTTTGCACTAGGTTTTTGGGTTAATAATCTTTTCAAAGTATAACATGGTATCAGATTTGTTCTATGTGCAAGAGTAGATTTAAGTTTCCATATTTGAGAGAATCGGGGGGGTGGGGGTGGGGGTGGAGGGGGGACGCTAATAAATCTGATTAAAATTTTCAATAAACCTAATATGCTCTTCTCTTGCATCTTTGGATGATCTTGAGGATCAGAAAAGTTTGACGGAAACTTTTGTAATCTTTGGGGTTTGCACATGTGTTTTATGAAATATGGGTGATTGCAACATTTCTGGTTATACTAGCAGCATTTGTAGTTGTTCCAACGCGTCCAAGAGGCTTCAGAAAGTCAGATTTGGCTTTCATTTCACCAAAATCAGAGATCACCATACACAACTGCGGAACTGGGGTTTAAAGCTCAAATATGACAACCATCTTGCATATTCCATGTTTTCAATCAATATTGCAGGTTCTAGCAAGTCATAGATTGTCTTAGGTAATAGATTCAACCTTTGAATGTCATTTTTTGGTTACTGCCCGATCATTTTTTGTAGCTAAAGGCGTCTTGTTTACACTGGATCAACATCTTTTGTATATTATCAAGAAAAATGCCTTCTGGGTTTTGTTGACAGCATAGAAAAACCATCTAGGCATCTTTCTAATTTTGCATGCAATTTTTATATTTTACAAAATCAAACTCAGAAAGATATAGCAGTACCCCTCTCTATTGGCAACTGCATATTTTAAGGTAGTTTTCAAATGCTCTGTTCTTGCTCATACGAACTTCGTTCCTCACGAATTGTTTTATTTATTTTGGCTATTTTTTCATGCTCTATGCACTAGTGCAAATATTTTTTTATTTTGATGTAGATATTTTTTTAGAAATTATAGATTCTCATTCGTGACATTGCATAGTTCTTGTTTTGGGAACTTTTGAGGATCATAACTTTCTCATACGACCTTGTATCGAGGTGACTCTTTTTTAGAAAGTGCATGATTTTTTGAGTAGATTGCAATGGTGCTATTTATTTCTTTGAGTATTGTGCCAAAATTTTATTTTCAGCATATACTTTTCATGAGGGTTTTATAATGCATTGAAATCAAGACCACTTAGTATTCCTTGCTAGTGGTAGTTGTAAATGCACTAATATAAAGTTCCAAATCATATTTTCTTGGGGGGTTCTTTAAATTGAGTGAAAAGGTGGGGGTTGTCTTGGTTTGGCTCTTGTCTTTTCGACATTTTTTCTCTGCATTTCTTCATCATGGATCAAACAAATGTGCCCATCCTAATTAACTCCATACAATAAATTTGAGTGGAAATCACACATGACAATTTACTTAAAGAAAGATAGATTAAATAGGATAACTATGGGACTTGAAACTGAACCTGCTAGAGATGAAGATAAACCTAAGTGGTTTAAAAAATGTGACGAGGCATATGGAACATTGTGTTTGTCTTTTTCTCTTGATTTTCTCTCTCACATTGAGTCTTTGAATACACCAAATGAAATCTGGACAAAGCTAGAAACACTATTTAGCACACAAGATTCAATGATGTGTCATATATTGGAAAATGAACTAATTAGTTTAAGTCTAGGCAATTTCAACACAATCCAAGATTTTTTTACTAAATTGAAATTACTAAGGTTGTAGTTAAAACAATGTGGAATTGAAAAGAAAGATGAACAACTGATTCTTAGTATTCTCTGTAAACTAAGCTCATAATATTTTGTGTTTGTTTCTACCTTCTATGCTACTAAGGGTGCACTTGGTACTCAATTCACCATGTCATCTTTAGATGATTCTGCTATCAATCTCACTCGGGAACAGGACAAGATAATCCAGATGGGCACTCTTAAGTCCTCTAATTCACATGCTTTGGATGGCAACCAAGGCACACAAGAACAAAAAGGAAAAATTAGTAACAACAATAGTAAGGATAAGAAATAAAAGAATAGCAAGGAGAAGAAGGATTAGATACTGGTTTCTTCAAAAGCAACTAATGAGACCCAATCTTCCCATGGCGAGAAGCCTAAGAAAGAGAAGGTCCAATGTGCCTATTGTAAAAGACCTAGTCATGATGAACATAAATATATGAAGAAACAAATTGATCACTTGAAATACATTCTTGAGAAGAATAATGTCAGTGTTCCTGAGTCCTTCAAACAAAGTTCTAATGAGGGGTCTAACAAGGAAAAATAAAATAGCAAGGGGAAAGGAAAGGACAAGGCCCTTGTTGCAGCTGCTCTTTGACCTTCCACCTGGGTTCTTGATTCAGGTTCTTCACACCACATGGCTTCATCTAATGAAGAAATTGCATCATTGTAGCCATGTTCTATGCCTTCTATTTTTATGGGTAATGACACTCATGTTGAGGTGTGTGGGAGGGTTTGTTTATGTTGGGGATGGAACATTCCATGATGTTCTTTGTGTGCCCTCATTATCAACTAATCTCCTATCGGTATACCAGATCACTCACACAGGTTCAGGTAAGTGGGTTGAGTTCACTCCTAATTTAGTGGAAATTTGTGACTTACACTGTGGTTCTCTAGTTGTAGTCACGAGAGCAGATCATTAGTCATGGCTCTATCTATTTTCTCACTTTGTTCCCAATTCTCCTTTGATTGTTTTTCTCACTCATTCTAATGATGTGAGTAGATTATGGCATGAGCAGTTTGGCTATCTAAACTTCCACTACTTGAGCAACTCAACCAACAGAGCATGGTCACAGGGTTTCCTTTAGTTCAATTTTCAAGTGGCGTTTGCCAAGGTTGCATTCTTGGTGAGCATCCTAAGGAAACATTTGACAAAGGTAAGGCATGGAGAGATTCACAAATATCAAAGTTAGTTCATAGTGATTTGATTGGTCCATTTTAGCATCCTTCTTTGAGTAGGACTCGATATGTCCTCACATTCATTGATGACTTTTCTCTATATACTTGGATGTACTTTATCAAACAAAATTCAGAGGTATTTGATCATTTTTAGGACTTCAAAACCTTTGTAGAGAACCAATCTGGGAAAGCCATCAAAATTTTGTGCACTGACAATGGTGGCGAGTATGTCAACCATCAGTTTGAGAGGTATTGCACTTCAGAAGGGATTGATTTGTAACAGTTAGTTCCATACAATCCTCATCAGAACGATGTTGCAGAATGATGTTGTAGAATGGAAGAATAGGTCCTTGAAGAAAATGGAAAACTGCATGATTCACTATAGATCTCTTGCACCACAGTATTGGGCAGATGTCATTAACTGTGTTGTTGTATCCAGAATCGTGTTCCTCACCGAGCCTTGAAGGGAGTCACTCCTTAAATAAAGGTTGAAGTGGTCAGAAACTATTAGTCAAGCATTTTTGAGTTTTTGGTTCTCCTGCATGGGCCCACAATCTTGCAGAGAAACGCAAGGCCTTGGATCTGTAGAGAAGACCTTGCATATTTGTAGGTTATCCTAATAGTGTGAAGGGTTAGTTGTTGCTCCACCCTACTGCACATGAGTTGTTCATTGAGAGGAGTGTTCAGTTTGAGGAGGGTTCTTAGCACTACAACATTTGGGGTCGAATTTCGATGCCAATTTGCAACGACTCTACTATTTGTATTTTTTTTTTGTGTTTTTTTTTGTAAGTACCCCCAATAGTGTCATAATATCGATGGTGACATCGTAATTTCAACTCCCGCTTGATTATAAACCAAAAAAAAAGAAAGAAAAAGTGTCATTTGTATCTTTTGTGTTCAAAGAGGCGTTGCAGGTGCAAAGAGGGCACAAGACTTTTGCATGGCCCAAAGAGGGCACTGGACTTTGGTGTGCGCAAAGAGGAACCATGTGGGAAGACTAGGGCACTAGTCTTTTGTGTGCACAAAGAGGGCACTAGTATTTTGCATGCAGGAAGAGGCCGACACCATGCATGAAGAGTGAAGTGGACTTTTGCATGTGCGAACTGGGCATTCAAGTTTTGAGGTAGGCATTCAAATGACATTGGATTTTACTGGTTTTATGTCATATCTTTTTTTGTGTATTTGTTGTAGATTTAAATGACATTGTATTCAAATGGAATCCATTTATTACTTGTTATCTCACTACTTGGGGCCCGTGAGTATTTATGTTATTTCAGACATTGACTACCGCTCATCTCCAACCATTACACCTGTAGAAAGATGAATTGAAGCTCTTTCAAAGATAAATCACATAAATATGTCTTCTTTTAATTATTGCAGATAGGAAATGACATCTCTCACCCGCCATCATTTTCAACCTTTAAAGATACCCAATTTAGCTTCCTTTTTTAGATGATTTCTAATAATGGGGGATTTTTTATTATGTAATATTCAGTTTCTCCTATTTTTTAAACAAGAAGGGCCAAAAAGAAGGGGACCCAGTTTTATACAAAGAATGTGGAAGATCTATGGTGAATCTTCAAAAGATTGATCCAGCATAATATCATCCGAAACCCTAGCCTACTGACCAGGGTTGAGAGTTTCTCCTATACTATTTAGTTTCTCCTATTTTTTAAATGAGCATCCCTATAAGCTCTTGATCAATGTGTAATGGACCCTCATCCCAATTGGATAATTCAGGAGTTGAACCCATGACCCGAACTACCTAAATCTACAGTCAAGGCAGAGTAAGTGATATCCACATATCTAAAATAAAAAACTTATAGATTACCTTTCACTTCCAGTGATATCCACATATCCTTGAAAACTTGTGGCCTTTCTATATTTTGTTTACTTATAGAAACCTATGATCTAGTCAATTCTTTAGTTGGGGCTTCACACAAAATCAACTATCTCCTACAATAGTTTCTACACATGGCTCTCCTTTGAATTCTAGTTGTAGCTTTTACATTTTGTGATTCATTTGAGTTGACAGAATCATCTCTATTATTTTATGATATCATTTTCATCAATTTGATCTAGGAACTTGGATCTCTTAACATATATTTTGAACTCTCTTGAACACTAGTTCTATAGATTGGAGCATTGATCCATATACAATATTTGATAGGTCATACAATGATGAAGAAACCACACATCACATACCAACTATAAGAGGAAATCACCATCACAAAACCAATGCCTGTTAATAAAGGAGAGTTGGGATATGATGCCTCAACCCTTAACTGCAAATGCCACATCTTCCATCATCATCACAAATATTTCTACAATAAAAATCAACTAATTAACTCCATTTGGCTTTGATACCAGTCTAATAGGGGTGGATGGACACAGATCAATACATATAACTAAACACAAATTGCATACACATTTAATAATAGACACAAAAATTAGGAAACCAATTTCATTGCTTACCCAAAACATAGTTACATCAGCCTCTTTATAGAGGGCTCGGGAAATTTACAAACTTAAAAACAATAAACAAATGTGAGGCAATGGTGGTTAATGAGAACCACCTAGAATAGTGGTGGGGTTATTGAATAAGTTTCTATTTGATGCATTTAATGTAAATAGTGGTGGTAGAAATCAATATCTACCAACAAACAACAAGTATCTTAGCATCATGTTTAGAGGTGTGGTAATATTGGTGATTTTTGTGTCTTTCAATTCTTTGCATTGTTGTATTTATATGGCTTTTAGTTTTTAGTTATTAAGGGGGAGAGATTCTATTATAAAGAAAACAAATTAGTTGTCAATGCAATTATAATTCATGAGGTATTTTCTCACACTCCTTTCAAATGATACTTATTTCATAGACACTAATTATAAGAGTTTTATGTTTTCATAGCTTGCATTAAATATTGTTTCCCTTTTCTCAATATTTTTACAAAAACAATCTCTATATTGTCATGTGGAAAGAATTTCATACAGTCAGTTCCTATTTTACCCGAGTTGCTTCTTTCAACTTCTTTTAGAGTTGTCTCTAAATTCAATTCAATTCAATTTAAAAATTTCAATTTCACCTTGAGATAATTCAAACATTTATCAAAGGAGAGCATTCCACACTTGGGTTTTCCTTCCAACTAGTATTGTTGAATAAGTTAATCTAAATTGTAATGCCAAATCCATATCAATGGGAACCTGAAAGGAACATGACCCGAGATGGATTTACCTATCTCCAAAGGCATTAACCAATGCTAAAAAATAATGTTGTTTAGAATCTGAACCTTAAGAGTGCAATCCTTTAACCATCATTCTTCAAATAGATTGAAATATATAAATTCTCATAGGCATTCTAGAATTACCAATATGCATTCTAGGCCTTATTTTTTTATGCCATATCATTAAACCATTACTGAACCTATGGCATGTTTACAACAAATAAATAGAATGATAATAATATGCTGAAAATTCTATTATGTTTAATACATGCCAAAGGACCAGTCCCAACAATTCTTAAACATACTTTATCTGATATGATGAATTCTTAATAAAGGTCTAATTCTGTAGACTGCTAGCATGAATGAAGATTAAATGCAGATAACACCTTTATCAGTTTAGTATGTTTAATGCATAGGTGTTATCTGCATTTAATCTACCAATTACTGATAAAAAAATGAATAAAACACTCACAACCTCTATGAAATGGATGCCCTCTTCGCAGCTTGCAAGAAAAAGTCCAATGCCTTCTTCCCTCTTCACGCACAGTGCCCTCTTCTGTAGACTGCTAGGTCAAATCTTCCTTCGTGCTATCAGTCCCAACAATTCTTAAACATACTTTATCTGATATGGTGAATTCTTAAACAATTAAGGTTGGAGTAGACATAGTTATCACAAAGTTTTTTGTGTGGTACAAGGAAGATTTGGCTGATTAAGAGTGAGGTCTTCTTTAGAATCTCATGAGTTTTGTACAACACATACAACGTATTGTGAGTTTGAAGAGAGTCGGTGCCATGTGTGATAGAACCTACTTTATCTAATATGGTGCATTGTTAAATAAATTAAGGGTAGAGTAGTTATTACTTAGTTTTTGTGGGGGAAATGAAGATTTGTCTGACAAATAGAGGTCTTCAATAGTATCTCATAAATTTTTACCGCATATGCATGAAAAAAATATGTTATTTTTCATCTCCAGTTAGTTAATGCTTTATAGCAACTCTGAAAGTATATTTAGGAGTTCCCTAGGTGACTTCTTGGAATGAATTACAAAGAAGGACAATAACCTTATAACTCAAAATTTTAGGAGTGCAAGGCCTTTTGATCATCACTAGATTCATATAAAATTCTAAAATTATCAACTTTATATGGAAAGGGAAATGGGGTTTTTAATGTTAAATCACTTAAATAAACCCTCTAACCGCCAAAAGAGGTTGAGGAAGTTGTGTTGAGGATTATTATATGTATTTGGGACTCCATTTGTATGGCAATGAAGCATGGAGTGCATGACAGGAACAGAGGTTTTAATGAAATATCAATTTGATTTGCAAAGTTTGTGTTCTTTACAAATTTGAAAGGCTCTAATACTTAATGATTTTGTTTACAAATCTAGAATGGAATAGTAAGAAATCTCCAATCATTCATTACACTATTGAATGTATTGAGAACTACCTTAAAGCCCGATTCCATGCGTTAAGGACTGGTGAAAACCAGTGACTGTGATACAAACCTCTTAATACTTTGAATCTTCATTCTATTCTTCATGTAAACCAGTTGGGTTAATGATTTGAAAGATGAAATAAGTTATTATAAGGTTACATTTCATATTTTGGAGGATTAGAGAGGCATTTAGCATGACTGTACATTCCTGTGCGGTGGCTTGGACTAGCTATTATTAGTTTTCCTTTTGTATTTTGAAGTCTAACTTGTAACCCACACCTTTCCATGGGCTCAAAGGCCTAGGATCCATGGAAAGATGATTGCTAACAATGTACCCTAGTTCTAATGATTTTTACTTGTAGATATTTAACAATTAATGTGATCACAAGTTGATTTAAAGAAGGTTTTCTAATGAATTTGATGGCTAAGATATAACAGTGGGAGATCGGGTTGAACAACATAGTATTTTTAAGATTTGGATAGTCTTATATTGGCATATAAATGGTGAATCAATCACCAATTAAGCCAAGAAGGGTTTGGAAGGCTGAGATTGGAGAAACCCTCAAATTAAGGGTTTGAAGCCACCAAATTGGGGCTTTTGATGTTGTAGGTGTTTTGGGTTTAATTCCTCTTAGGATTAGTGGTTTTGAGTCATTTAATGACACTGTCCAAGGTTTGAGAACATGGAGACATTTATATGATATAATTGCTTTGAAAAATCATCAAGTTTCTAGTGTAATTGTAGGGGTGGAGGCAGAGTGCTACTATTTGGTCCAAAAGACCAATACCTAAATTTGAGATATGTTACCCTACTATTCTAAAGCCTACGACCCATATTACTCGTGCTATGGTCATTGGTCATTGGTCAACAAACTCTACATAGTGGGCGACTATTGGGGTGCCTGCGGATGGCACCCCATCACTTGCTTTCTTTATTGGTACTGAACAAGCACTATCTGTACTTTGCATGACTACCTTTGGAAGGAAACACGACTACCCAGAAGCACTACTCCTCGCCCCTACCCTTCGGTAATGGTAATGGGCGAATACTGCTTTATTGAAAGGATAAAAGGGTGTTTGAATGTGGATTTAGTTCTTTTGGTGTTTTGGAACAGTGGAGTGTTTGAAGACCAAAAAGGTCACTGTTGGGCTACAAGGTTGGCTCATTAGGCCTATGGGCCAATTTGAAGACATTCAGCCATTGGGAGTAAAGGGTAAGTCTAGAAACCTTGAAACCACTTGAATCTATCCTTATATACCTCAAATACATCAAATATATTATTAGTTTGCATTTAGAGTAACCTTGGTTGGGCTGTGTTTCTTAAAGCCATTGGGCACTTGGGAGAAGTTGTGGATTTTTAAGCCAAATAAGTGTAACTTATCTTGTTTATCAATCCACCACCCTTTCCTCTACATTACATAGTTATCACACAATTTTTTTGTGGTACAAGGAAGATTTGGCTGATTAAGAGTGAGCCCTTCTTTAGAATCTCATGAGTTTTGTACTACACATGCAACATATTGTGAGTTTGGAGAGAGTCTGTGCCATGTGTGATAGAATCTACTTTATCTAATATGGTGCATTGTTAAACAAATTAAGGGTGGAGTAGTTATTACTTAGTTTTTTGTGGGGGACAATGAATATTTATCTGACAAATAGCAGGTCTTCTTTAGTATCTCATGAATTTTTACCACATATGCATGAAACGAATGTGTTATTTTTCATCTCCAATTAGTTAATGCTTTATAGCAACTATGAAAGTATATTTAGGAGCTCCCTAATTGTTTAAGAATTCATCATATCAGATAAAGTATGTTTAAGAATTGTGGGGACTGGTCCTTTGGCGTGTATTAAAGAGAATAGAATTTTGAGCATATTATTATCATTCTATTTCTTTGTTGTAAACATGCCATTGGTTCAGTTTTGTAAATTTCTTTTGTGTTAAATTCATTTAAAATAAAGGTCTAATTCTGTAGACTATTGGTCAGACAAATCTTCATTGTCTTCTGATTGTCTTCTTTATATACTAGCATGTATTAATTGGCTGACAAATAAAGAAGCATTTAGACAATCAAAAGACAATGAAGATAATTTTAAATGCATTTAACACAAAAATAATTTACAAAATTGAACCAATGGCATGTTTACAACAAAGAAATAGAATGATAATAATATGCTGAAAATTCAATTCTCTTTAATACATGCCAAAGGACCAGTCCCAACAATTTACATCATGTTATATGCCCATATCAAAACTCATGGGCCCCAAGTAGTGAGTAAACAAGTAATAAACGGATGCCCTAGCTTCAAACCAGTGTAATACAATGCAATAAAACCAAGTAACAAAAAAGACATGGCCACAAAAAAAAATTACAAAACTAAACCAATGGTAAAAAAATACTGTACTAATAAAATACTGTACTAAAACTTGTTCATCTTTATTTTTCATTGCAAAAATATGCAAGTTTCCAAATATGAATTGTTTAAAATGCTACAAATATCAGGTATAGCCTCTGTACCCAACTAGATTTTTACTTGAATCATATTCACCCAAGAATTCATATGGCTCCACCCATTGAATCACCTAAACTATCAAAATGTACAACCATTGAGTACTCTATGCCCAAAAGGTTAGTAATCTGAATGTGTTGTGAGATAACCCCTGTCCCAACTGCTCAAACACAACTAATGAACATGTTTTCAAACTTTTCATTAACGAACAATTATAAGATGGTACTAAGTTGAATCTATGTTTTATGCATGCATACAAGTGTTGGAGTTGCTTATTTTATGTCTCAGAGATGACATTTTCTGATTTCACCAAAAATCTTGTCATTAAAAGTTCTCTAAAACATAAATAAACCATATATTAAATACTGCTTGCAATTTCATTGCCAAAGTGGCCAAAGACTATGTTAGGCTGCTAAAATATGGGGATTCTCTTTACCACTACAAATCTTTGAAGGTTGCTTCACTTGGATGGATGTGTACCATTGTTAAGAGAATTGGACAGAGTTTGTCTTACCTCGAACAGGTGAGGCAATATATGGAAAGGTTGTCATCTATTGACCCCAAAACAAAGACTATTTTGATCTGTGGGTACCCTAATGTTGGCAAGAGTTATTTTATTAATAAGATTACTAGGGGGATGTGGATGTGCAACCTTATGCTTTTTCTACTAAGTCACTGTTTGTTGGGTATACTGGTTATAAGTACTTGACATCTATCACAAATGTTGCTAAGGTTGGCAGGATGATTACGCCTAGCCTGAAAAAAAACTATCAAATCATTATGCTTTCAAATCAATTACCTATCGGTGTATCCCTTGCAAGGGAGAGAAGCCAAACACATAAAGAACATGCACATAAACACGATAGCTGAAAAACTTAAATGGAATACACCAAGAAGTACCAAATGATGAATGCTCAATTGTTGTAATGGAAAAGCATCAAAACCGTCCATTTCTAGAACTTGATTTTCTAGTCTAAATGATTTTTCTATAGTCGTAATGATTTTTCTATAACTTGATTTTCTAGTCTTAATGATTTTTCTATAGTCCTAATGATTTTTCTATAGTCTTAATGATTTTTCTTTCATCCTAATGTTTGTTTCTCTTGATAAATTAGGCCTTGAATTTGAATTTTTGTTCACTTTTTATTTTAGCTTGATATTTCATTCATTTTTCATATACATAGAGACTACACATGCCGATAAAAAAATGAGCTATTTGATTATTCATTGTTCATGATTGTAAATGGTCAATATTCATGATGGTACTCCTTGGTGTATTCCATTTAAATATAATCATATTACTATGACTATGATAATTGTCCCTCTGTGGGCCTATGAACTGTGGGCTTAGTTCCATGTTTTCTTTCATTCTTGCATTTGAAATGTTAATGGGTTGCATAAAGAGGTATTATGTGTATCGTTGTTGGTGATTATTTAATTGCAGTATTTTATTTTTTATTTGTTTTCTTGTTGTTTCTTTTCCATTTCTACAATATGGACATGTACTTTGTTTTGAGCAATGTGCTTTATGTTTTGGGCTACAAGGTAGAGCCATTAGGCCTCTGTGACAGTCTAAAGCTATTTAGCCTATTGATACCCCTGGTATTTTGGACCACCCCTTGGAGGATAGGAACACCATAGAGATGCTCAATATGATTACCTTGGCTCATCTGAAGGCAGTTGTTTTGTTTTTCCTTGATGTTTCGGGGTCCTGTGGTTATAGTATTGTGCAACCGGCAGCTCTGTTTTCCAATAAGCCTCTTATTGTAGTTTGTAATAAGATTGATTTGCAACCACTAGAGACACTACCAGAGGAGGATTCAAAATTGGTTGCGGAGATGAGATCTAAGGCTGGGAAAAATATGGGTGCGAATTTGCAACCACTACACGCTACTCTCTATGAGTGCTTTGAAGGAAGAAGGGGTGATTGCAGTGAAGAATGCAACATGTGAGAGGTTGTTGGAGTAGAGAGTGGAAATTAAGATGAAGTCGAAGAAGATCAGTAGTTGTCTCAATAGGATTCATGTTGCAATGCCCAAGATGCGAGATGAGAAAGAGAGGCCCCCTTGTAGGATTCATGTTGCAATGCCCAAGTGAGTTGCAATGACCAAGGAAGTTTGACTGCAAGAACAAGGAATATGGCTTAAACAAAATAAACCAAAGATTTTTGCCAAGTTGAAACCTTGACAAATAGTTATGAAAGCTATGAAGCGGAGAAGAAGTTATGAGAGGAATTGTAAAAATGAAAATAAAAGTAGCAGGCTTGTTAAACATTCTCATGTTGCAATCTGATTTGAGATTTTGTTTACATTAGTACGATACTTTTTATTGCAATTATAATTAGTTCCTTGGTTCCTTAGTAACTTCTTTTTATTGCATGATTGTCTGTGGTTTGTCATTTTGTTTTAATTGTCTAGTGATTTAAACCAAAGACTTCGACTTAGCCAAAAAATGTGCAAGTCTATATTAGTATGTTTCTTTTTATTGTAATTATAATTAGTATGAATGAACAAAATAATGATAATGAAATATGTGTGATAATGCAATATTTGTGATAATGCAATATTTGTCGAAATAGCGTCAATGACTTCAATCAATGTGCCTATGTGTCAATGTGGTGTTGGCCCATGCATGTTTAAGACGTCATGCACAACAAGTAATCCTAGTTGTCAATTTTGGGTTTGCCCAAATAGGAAAAAGGTTCGGATAAGTAATTATATTTTATTTTTAAAAATAATGTGACAACTAATCATTTTAGGAAGAACTGATGTACATTTGGTATTGCAGGGAAATAGTGGATGTCAATACTTTCGGTGGGTCGATGAACCGTATTTACATCTACCCCATCTACATGTATACTTGATGTAGGAAATGAGTGCAACTTGTGCAAGGCTCGAGAGGCAGCTAGTGCCACCAAGATTGCTTCAATGGCGAAAGCAGAAATCATATTTTTGCAATGCCTTATTTGTGTAGTTTGTGCACTACTTTGTTGGGACCATATGTATAAATGTGGTTAATAGAGGGCTATTGTAGATACTAATTTTTTTTTTATAATTTCAAGTAGATACATTGGACATATTTTGATAAACTCATAAACTTTTTTGTTGTTTATGACTTCGTTATGATTTTTTATATAAAATTAAACAAAATTAGAAATTAACCTTATTATCAAGCTAATTGTCGAAGGATCCAGGCCCAGGCTAGAAAGATGTCTTCCCATTCTATTGCGGATAGGTGTTTCATAAAACATACATACCTGTTGCACGTGCATTCTCAATTCAGAGTGGGAAAATCTTATTTTGGATGCAAGGGAGAGAAGCCAAACACATAAAGAATATGCACATAAACACGACAGCTAAGAAACATAAATGTAGGAATCATGGTCACAATTTTTTGGAGACACAACATAATTGAATGGTATACCCAGACGATGCAACACAACTACTAGTCCTCCGGTTCCAAGTTAACACTACGGGATCCAAAAACCATAGATAAGGAATAAATTTAGAGAGAGGAAGAGGGTTGTAATGACCAAAATAATACAGGGTCACTATATTATTTCGATCGTTATGGCCCTCCTCCTTCACTTTCTTAATTTATTCCTTATCTATGGGTTTTGGATCCTACAGTGTCGACTTGGAATGTTGCGTTGCATCATCTGGGTATACCACTCAATTATGTTGTGTTTCCAAAAAAATGTGACCATGATGCCTATGTTTATGTTTCTCAGATGTTGTGTCCCAGGACCCCTTATGACCCTTTACGATCCCTAAGAATACATCTTAGAGGTCTTAAAATGTTGTAAAGGGTCATAAGAGGCTCCTAGGAGGGGCCATATGAGCTTCCACCTTCACGTGGTTGGCCCTGTTAAGTAGAGAATGTTAAACTATTCTCAAAACAAAGAGAAGCTCAATAATTTAAGGTCTCAGTCCACGGAGATGCTGAAAAAAAGACGAGAATCAATGATGGAGAGTTTTTAGATACTGAGAAAATGTATATGCAGTGGAGGCCAGAAGGGATTTTTGTTGGAGCAGAGAGTGTAAATTAAGATGAAGTCAAAGAAGATTAGTAGTTGTCTCAATAGGATTCATGTTGCAATGCCCAAGCTGTGAGATGGGAAAGAGAGGCCCCCTTGTATTCCTCAAGCTGTTTTGGATGCCAGGGTGCATGCTGCCAGGGAGGCCATGAAGGTGGAGAAGGATATTGAGAATGAAAATGGTGGGTTTGGAGTTTACTCTACAAGCTTGAAGAAGCGGTATATTTTAGCAAATGAAGAGTGGAAGGAAGATTATATTCCTGAGATCATGGATGGACACAGTGTTGCAGACTCTATTGATCCAGAATGGGAAGACATTTTTCTAGCCTGGGCTTGGATCCTTTGACAATTAGCTTGATAATAAATGAAGCAGATGAGAGATGAGCAATTAGATTCCCAAGAAAAATTTCATAAATGAACTGTGTGTACCCCAATTACTGTGCCCTCTGCACGTACCTAAATGATATATTTGAAACAACAAGGGTAAGGCTTAAATAAGTTAATTTTGCATCACAGTCTGTAGTTGTTGCAGCAGTAGAGCATCATGCACCACCTTCAACACAATATGATCACTAGACAGATCTGTATGTTTTATCCACACACACAAATGGCGCCCACCGAGAGGTCTTTAGGAGTTCTTTTGGCACAAGAAGATGATCAAGGAAAAGAGAGAGCTATTTACTATTTGAGCTGAACATTGATTAAGTATGAATTAAATTACACTTTCATGGAAATAGCATGCCTAGTTGTTGTCTTTGCTTCCCAAAACTTGAGACACTACATGTTGATGCACAAGGTGAAGCTCATTGCAAATATTGACCCTTTGAAATACTTGCTTAGCAAAACTACCTTAACGGGAAGAATAGAAAAATGGGTCATGGTGTTGAGTGAGTTCGATATTGAATATGTGGATAGAAAGGCCATTAAAAAAAAGTGCTAGCAGATTACTTAGCTGAAAATCCATTGATTTATACACATCCCATTCAAGTGGAGTTTCCTGATGCAAAAATTGTTAATATAGAAGCTAAGACATGGAAATTATACTTTGATGGATCATACACACAAGGAGGTTCCAGAGCCGGCATATTGTTGATTACCCCTCAAGGGTATACTATTCCAAACTCATACAAGCTCTTATTCCCATGTACCAACAACATAGCCAAGTATGAAGCTTTAGTCATTGGTATCAAGATGGATTTAGAATGGAATATTACTGAGCTACAAGTGTATGGTGATTCTCAATTAGTGATCAATCAAGTCAATGATGAGTACAACACAAAAGATGAAAAATTAATGCCTTACAAGACAATGATTGATGCTTGGAAAAAGTACTTTGTATTGATAACTTTTGAGAAAATTCCAAGAGAAAAGAATAGAGATGCCGATGCAATGGCTACCTTGGCTTCATTACTCCAAAACCCTGATCAGAATGAAAGGTATGAATTCTTTGTGGAAGAGTTGGCAAAATCGGCATTTGACCTTCCTGATACACAAATTATTGCTTTACTTAATGGACATGACTCACCTTGGTACGGTCCTATTTACACGTACCTTAAAGACCAAGTATTACCCTTACACCAATCTCGAGCCCAAAAATGACACTTCATTAGACAATCAGCTCATTATATTATCCTTTCCAACACATTGTATCATAAAGGTCTTGACGGAACTTTACTTAGATGTCTATAGGAAGAGGAGTCTAAGGTAGCTTTAGGTGAGGTTCACGAGGGCATTTGCAGATCGCATTCAAGCGGGTTAAACTTAGCTAAGAAGATCCTTCACATGGGGTATTTTTGGAAAACCTTAGAAAAGGATGCTTGTCACTTTGTTAAGATATGCACAAAATGTCAATATCATGGTGATATGATACATGCACCGGCTCAAGAATTACATCCTTTAGTTACACCTTGGCCATTTTATCAATGGGGGTTTGACTTGATTGGTGTGATTTATCCACCTTCCTCTAATGGGCACAAATACATTATCACGGCTACATAGTACTTCACTAAATGGGTAGACGTCGTTCCTTTGATCACAACTATGGGAAAACAAATCTCTATGTTCATCCTTAATCACATCATTTGTAGATATGGTATTCCTTATGCCATAATTACCGACAATGGAAAATAGTTTAAGAACAAAGATGTGGATGAACTTTGTGATTCTTTTCATATTACTCATCACTCTTCTTTCATTTACTATCCTAAAGGAAATGGACAAGACAAGGCTACTAATAAGAATATCCTTAAAATCTTGAAGAGGTCAGTGAACAAATCAGGAAGAGATTGGCACGTACAAATCAACCCAGCTTTGTGGGCTTATAGAACTAGCATTCAAACACCTACAGGAGCTACACTATATTCATTGGTTTATGGAGCTGAAGCTATTTTACCTTTGGAGGTTGAAATCCTATTCCTACGAGTATCATTACAAGGATTAATAATGGATGAGGATTATAGGGTTGCCTGACTTCAACAATTGGAATTGTTAGAGGAACATCAAGCACAAGCCTAAGAACATTTGAAAGTTTACCAAAACAGGATTTCAAGGAACTATAACAAACACATGAAACCAAGAGTCTTTCAAGTGGGTGATTTAGTGTTAAGGGAGAACCCTAAAAATCAAGCAGAAAGGGAAAAGAAAGGAAAATGGGAAGAAAATTGGCTTGGTCCTTTTATCATTGTTTCTTCTTTTGGAACATGAACTTACAAATTAGCCAATTATGATGGGGAAGAATTACAAGAGCCCATTAATAGCATTCATCTAAAGAGGTTTCATACCTAATCAGATAAGAGAGTATCAGAAGAAAGAGTATCAGATGAGTGTGTATCTAATGACTCAAGCATCACTTTTGTACATGAGAAAATAAAAAAGATCAAAAACATTGAAAAAGAGAAAAAAAGATAAAAAATGAAAAAAAGATAAAAAAGTGCCTTGGTGGAAACCTAGCAATTAGGCACCTTGGTAGCAAAAAAAAATAAAAAAAGAGAAAAAGAGCAATAAACCCAAAAGGTGAAAACTTGGCAATCAAGCACCTTTTGTTCCCTTAAGTCTTTCCTAGTTGCATGTGTACATATTGCATTTCCATCATCTCACTTGTAAATCTTCATTGCATCCATCATTTGTGCATAGTCATAATAAACCTTTCAGCTGCATTATTGCATTTTAAGTTTCCTATTGCCCTAAGTTTATCACACGATCACATTTATCACTTGGGGGCAGGAAAGGATTGGATTTTTGGTACAAGTGGATTCAATAGTGCTACTTTCAGTCATATTAGAGAGGGACTTATCAGAGCTTTAGAAGAAGGATTTTTTGTTGAACCTTTGAGTGATATCATTGTTCACAACCAAGTATTTTGATCCTACAACTTGATCCTTGATCCTTCATTGACTGTATTATTTAGGATTAAAAATTGACATCAACTTAAATGATCAGAATGTTTGGAAGTTCTTGTTGAAAATCTTGATACATTACAAAAACACTTGAAGCTTTTTGATGATCTTTATTGATTTTTTTTTTATCATGTCTTTTTGGCTAATCGATGATGTTCTGACTAGATTGGCGTGTTGGAAAAATGGTTAGCACTCCCCTCAGAATTCATGACATGGCTTAACCACCTCTTGTGTCTTCTATAAGTCTAGTGGTTGTATCAGGCATTAATAGGTCGATCTTTTGGTGCGACAACAACCACTACTTGTAACAAGTGGTATCATAGCTTGGTCATAGGTTCGAATCCCCTTGGGTAGTGCTGAGAGGGAGATTGTTGGAAAAATGGTCAGCGCTCCCCTTGTGATTCGTGGCATGGCTTAACCGCCTCCTGTGTCTTCTACAAGTCTAGTGGTTGTATCGGGCATTAACAGGTCGATCTTTTGGTGCAACGGCAACCACAACTTGTAACATGGCGATGATGGAGACATGATATTTTTCTTGCCTTTGAGGGACTATCTTGAGGGAGATCCAACAACTTATGGGAATTCGCCTGATGACATGGTCATCAAAGAACCATCGAGGACTTTCATATAAGGTGGAGGATTGACTTTTGTTTATTTACGCAAATAGATACCTTGGCTATTTAGATCTTCCATATCTTAATACCAAAATCTAATTGCAGCATTGAATCCGTTGAAGCTGGTATTCATATTCCCATAGTTGGTCATTCAACTAGTGAGGGTTGTACCAGTTTCCTAAGAGGTTACCAAAAGTGATATAAAACAATATTCATATCATCATGATTTGGTCAGTGATGGTTGTACTTGCTTTCTAGTCCTACAATGCTCAATGATGAAAATATTTCTCTTTTGCAGTTCTTTTGCAAAAAGCTAGTGACAATTAGTTGCATTGCATTTTCATGTTAGATTAAGTGCATTGGTTTGTAGTATATTTTTCCAAGTGAAAGGGGGTTCATTTATTATCTTGATCAATCATTAAGGGGGATTCAATTAAACACTTTAACCTTGGTTCAAATCAATAATGTGAGATTATCTTTTGCATTCATTCATAGCATTACTCATTATTCTTTATCCTTATATCTGAGAAGACAAAAAAAAGATTCATTAATCATTAATCATTTGCATACATTTAGTTAAGGATTTCATTTTAAGAGTTGCATACATAAAAAAATAAAAAACATAGTTGCATTCATTATCCATATTCTCATAATAAAACATTTGCATCCATACATTGAAAATCATTAAAATATATTAAAGTTACATTATCATTTGCATTCATTTATCTATATCATATGTAAGATACATTGCATCCATAGCAATCAAAAGTAAATGCATCATAAACATCATATAGAGCTGCATATAAAGATAATTTCACATAAACACATCACAAGAATCAAGGAAAGTCCATAATCATATAAGTGTCCATAAACATCAAGGATCCATCAAATTTATATAGCAAGATACAATATCATCAACAAAGTGGTACATCAAAGTCCTGATCAATAAATATAACCTGATACAACAACATCAACAAGGAAGATCCATCATCATGCATCTCAAGATCCTGTAGGGCCACCCGCTCCATCACCCATCCCTAATCCATCTGGTCCCCTGTCACCTAGTCTATCTTGAGTAGGAGGAGGAGCCTGACTAGTACTAGCAACACTAGGCCTCTGAGCCATCATGGTCATGAAGTGCTGCATCATCATAGCCACCTGATCTAGTCAGCCAACCATTGTTGTCCTCTTTGTCTGCAAGGTCTGCACATCCTGTGTCAGAGAATCTATGCTAGGAGAAGCCTGTGAAGTTTGACCCATATCCTGAGACCTAGGTATCTGAGGAGGCACCTACTATGCTAGAATCTGTCCAGGCTGAATCACTGGAGCCTATTGTGTTTGAACCAAGGGAGCCTGTCCTCTAGGAATCTGTCTAGCAACATCAACATGACCCTGTCATCTAACTCTCTTCTATCCCACTACTACTGTAGCTCTAGGCTATACGAATCCATGGCCCTATCCTTGTCCTTATTGCACCTATTGGACATCTCTATCTTTGCCCCTGATGTGACCACCTCGTACTTGTGGCCCTACTCATCCTCTACCTATCTCCCTGGGAGGTCTTTGTCCTCGACAAGCTTGCCGTCGTCTAGGTCTACCATCCCCATCCCCATCATCATGTCCATCCTCATCATCTAATGGCTCATCTCTGCCTGGGATTGACTCTGTAGGATTTATGAATCTAAAAAATCTATTCCGAGCAAACCAATCTATGAACTCAACGGACATCCCAACATCTACTAGATGATCCAACATATCCCATCTAATATATACCAATCTATCAATATGATCATAAGTGAACTGATAATCAATCTATGGACCCCACAATGATCTCTCAGCCTAGACTTGAGAATACAATTGCATACCCTAGGGCATATCCTGATATCGGCCATACTCTTGAGATACTCGACCAAAGTATAATCTCTCAATCATGAGTGGTGATTGACCTATCATCCATCTCAGAGAAAACATGTATGGGAGCTCATCATCATCCTTTCACCAACCCTCACAAAATAGATATGGCCTCCAAACTACCTGATCAAGGTCATCGATCATGTGACACCAATACTCTAGCTTTCCCAGATGATGCTGGAGAACCATGCCACTATACAAAAATACATAAGGATAACCACGACCTTGGGTACATGCCGATACTGGTCTAGTAATGGGAAGATGCTCCCATATCCATAACTGCAACACAACTGCACCTACTAACAAGGATGCACTTGATTTGTATAAAACCTCGTGCAAATCATGATACAACTGTGCTAACACACAGGAACCCCAATCTAGACGTCAAGGGTACACAAGCAAATCCTCTAGTACTCAGCCCCATCCAATGGAGAATCCTCACCCTCACCGGTCTGGAAGTAGTAAGCCTCCTATCAGAGCACCTAAGACCATCGGCAATGTCAGAAAAGAAGCAAATTGTTCCCATGTAATGGTATCATCTCCAATGGTAGGATCATTGAAAATGCATCTGCAGACAGTGTTGTCATATACAGAATCATAATACACTCTCTCACCATGAGTCAGAATATGGAGTAATTTGTAAACATCCTCAGGAGTGATAGTCATCTCCCCTAATGGCAAGTGGAAGGTATTATGGTCAGAGTGCCATCGCTCTGCCACAGCTGTCAAAAGAACCCAGTTTAGCTGAAATTGAGGGATTTCTAGAAGGAATCTCAAACCATGCATCTCAATAACATGGTACTCTAGCTAGGTCAGTGCTTGATCCAAATCTAGAATCCAAGAGGCTACGGTCCGTATATACAACTTACAGAAATTTGCCTATTTTGCAAATCAAGGGAATCATATCAGTATTCTATATCAGTGGATTATTTTAAGTCAATCGGTTAATTAATCCTATTAGTCAATTAATCCTATCAGTCAATCTATCCTATTAGTCAATCAATCCTATCAATTATCTACCCTATCATTTATCTACCCTATCAGTTTTCTATCCTATCATATTGACAAATCAAACATTCATTGTTATGATTATCCTGATATCCTAATCACTTGTTCGCTTAACTACAACAGACCTATCTATCTTGGACATTCAATCAGTCAGCCAGAGACATCAAATTTATCATGAAAAATCAGGTTTTGAGCAACAAAATTTTCAAAATTCCTATAGGCATCATTTGCCTACGTAGAGGCAACATTTTACCATAGGCGGTGAATAAATTTGCATAGGCATCGCTTTATCATGTAGATGCGGCATTACTATGTTTACGCAGTATTTTATGACCTTAAGCAGCATCTAAACATGTCTAGCCGTCATTTAAATTATTAGGGTTTTTTAGGCGGTGTTTTATGCATAATTTAACACAAAACCCTAGTTTATAGGTGGTAAATAAAAGTTCACGGGCGGTATTTGCCTATGCAAATGTGGCATTTAAATATGCAAATGTGGCATTTGATCTTCCTAGGCATCATTTAAATCTTCCTAGGTGGCATTTTACAAATTTTAACTGAAAAATCAAGTTTTTATGCAATAAATGCTCAAAAATTATGCAATAAATGCACAAGGAGGGTCATAGTCACTTACTGGAGGTTTGTAATCCAATGGTCTCTAATATTCTCGACCTCTCTCAAACTGATGCTCTCGAATAGGGACCACCATCACAATCAACTTTCTCAGGATCAGAGCAAAATCTCAACAGTCAAAAGTGAAAATGAATAGTAAATTTGGGTTTTTCAACATATTTATGCTATTTGACCTAATTTTGAGGAAATTTTTGATCTGTTGACCTATATCTGCATATCAATCAAACTAGGGCATTTGTTGAGGCCTTGATTATCAGAATATTTTTTTAGAAATGAAAACATACCGGATCTATTATCAATCAATTTCATCAATTTTTTCTATTAGGAGATCAATCTGTTTCATTTCTGAGGGGGCATCATAAGAGTATCAAATCTGCATCAATATCAAAATGGCATCAATATTGAACTATTATCAGTGGGGCATGTTGTATCAATCAATCAAGTATTGAATCAGTGATCAGGACATACAATTTTCTTTGAATCGATGCTCTACACACATCAATTCAAAGAGGGGCATTTGTAGACACCCAAAACTGGACAGGTGTCTTAGAATCATTTAAATTTACAAAATCTTAGCCAAATGCTCTAATTTTCATCAAAATGGATTAAATCAGTTTTAAGTGGACATTTGTTAATCAAAATTGGACCTATTCCCTTACATGGCTAATTTAATTAATTGATGGAATTTAATTAATCCTAATATCTTTCAACATAATTTGAGCAACCTATAAGAATTGAGAACACAAAGCACATAGATCACTTAAAATTGTTGAATCTCAACCACTCATTTTCAACTTTGAATCTCAATCACTCAAATTTTTCTATTTGTCCAAATATTTGAGACAATAATTTAAATTGTCCCCCCATTTAAAAACATTTCAAAGTTTTTGACTCAACCAAGGCTAAATCATGATCAAGTAACTCTACCCCCTACCCTTAGGATTTTACTATAAATAGAAGTCATTTTGAGAGCATAATAATCCTAGAAATTTGAATGCAAAGCATCATCACTATAGGCAATTTAAGAGCAATTGAGCAATATCATGAGCATTTGAATTAATCTTTATATCATTTGTGAATCAAGAGTTAGATCATAGGCGTAGAGAATAAGGCTGAGAGCTCTACTTACCAAGATTAGATAGAGAACCATGAGATGTTATAGATGTTAAATGCAATTCTTTAGATTAAATTTACATTGTATTTTCATAGAAGTGTAGTTAATTGTCTTAATTTCATGAAGGTGTAAACACTTACACACACAAATATATCATTTGGGTATGCACAGAGAGCATAGGAATTGGGGTACACATAGTTCATTTATGAGATTTTTCTTGGGAAGCTAATTGCTCATCTATCATCTACTTCATTATTATGAAGCTAATTGTCATAGGATCCAGGCCCAAGCTAGAAAGATGTCTTCCCAAACATATAAAAAATATTCACATAAACACGACAACTGAGAAACATAAATGTAGATATCACAACAGCTAAGAAACATAAATGTAGGCATCATGGTCACAAGTTTTTGGAGACAAAATAATTAAGTGGTATTAGTTGTTGTGTCCCAAGACCCCTTATGACCCTTTACAATCCCTAAGAATACACATCTTAGAGGTCTTAAAATGTCGTAAAGGGTCATAAGAGGCTCCTAGGAAGGGCCAGAAGAGCTTCCACCTTCACGCAGTTGGCCATGTTAAGTAGAGAATGTTAAACTATTCTTGAAACAAAGAGAAGCTCAATAATTTAAGGTCTTAGTCCACAGAGATACTGAAAAATGACTGGAATCAATGATGAAGAGTTTTTAGATTCTGAGAAGACGTGTATGCAGTGGAGGCCAGAAGAGATTTTTTTGGAGATTTGCTAGAGTGGATATATACATACGAGGGTTTCCAGATTGAGTACTAGTGCAGAGATGACGATTCAATAACCTACGTCTATAAAACCTTCACAAATATCCCTTCTTTGGCCTCCACTCATGTACCTCTTTTCAGAATCTAGAAACTTTGGATATTGTTTCTCATCCATGCACGAAATGTGATAGTGATCGTATAAAATTACTTTTGCGAGATTGTGATCAATTATGAGAAGGTAAACAACAAGTTAATATTATTTTATATCTTTCATTTCTTTTATCCATTCATATTTTTTGTCTGCTCTTATATTAGATATTGTGTAGTGTACATAAAGGCAAGGCGGTGATTATTCTTGATGATAGTTGGTCTCTTTCTTCAGTCCATATTACTGATAAAATGTTTTATCTTTCATTAGCTCATCAAATGCAGGGATTCGAAATAATTTAATAAATGATATTTTCATCACTAACGTACATTATTTTAGTTTGACATTGAACGAATTTATCCTCTTCTCGCACTTGTAGACATTAAGCATAGCCATAAAGAAGCATCCCCTCCTATGGCTTGAGTAATGTAGGCCATGGAAGGAGATGCTTCTTTATCATTGTGCTCGTAGTCTACAAGTGTGCGGATTTGATAAAGTCATGCAATGTCAACTTAAATAATATATGTTATCATGAAAATATTCTATTAAATTCTTTCAAATCCCCGCATTTGATGAGCTAACGAAAGGTAAACCATTTTGTCAATAATATGGACCAAAGAAAGAGACCAACTACAATGGTCTCTTGAGTTTTGTTATTTTTAATGTGCCTATCCATCACTTTTTCGATAGCTACTCGTCAGTAAAAAACTACCAATGATGGCTATCTATCAGAAATATCCGACAGCTAGCCATCACATGTACAGCATCCCCATCGGTAAAAAACTGCAAACGATGGCTTTGTGTCAGATATTTCTAACAACAATGTGTTGCAAGTACAGAATCTCCGATGACATGCCCTCAGAATTACAACAGTAAGAAATGGACCAGACGGTATGTTCACCATGTTGGCCACCCCTCTTTCGATGCAAATTACGACAACCATAGTCATCGTAATTATGACGACTTTGGTGGGCGTCATTTTTTTCGACTGGAAAACTATGACGGGGTATGGTGTCGCATGATCGACAGTATGGTGTCGTAATTCTGACATCATGCCATCAGAAAAAGGTCTCAAATGTACTAGTGTAGAGATCACTTTCTATCACTTCTCCAACTCCTACTTTAACATTGGAGTCACTTGGGATACATGACAGATATTCTAATGAGTTAGATTCACCTGATTAGTCTTCTACCTCCAATTTCAATGCAGAGAGTGATTCAGAAGACACACCTCCTTCCTCTCCTAGTCATCATTCATAGGTTGATGAATCTCCTCTAGATTCTCCATCTTTCGGTGCACTTTGGGCTAGAAAGACCTTGTAGTCTATAGGTGATTGGGTTGGGGATCCATCAAACACTAGGAAGACTCATTCAAAGTTCTAGGATGCTCCACATGTCTTCATTGCTACTACCTCAGATGGGTTAGTTGACAAGCATAAGGCACGCTTGGTCGCCAAAGGATTCTCCCAAGTTCCTGGGAGTGATTACTTTGAGACTTTTGCCCCAGTTTATCAAATGAATTTCATCTGACTTTTTCTTTGAATTGCTACAGCTAATCGTTGGGAAGTATACTAGATGGATGTGAAGAGTTCTTTTCTTCACATGAACTTCAGGAGGAGATCTACATGGAGTAGCCATAGGGGTTCCTTTAGGATTCTTCACTTGTGTGTCTTCTTCAAAAGTCTCTCTATAGCCTCAAACGGGCTCCTCTGTCCTGGTATGCCAAGATGGACTCCTTCCTTCTATCAGTTGGGCTCACTTGGTATCATTTTGATCCCAATGTCTACATTGTATAGCAAGATGACTCACTCCTATTTTGGGTTCTGTATGTTGATGACTTATTGATCACAAGGAGTTCTTCATCCAGCATTAGGACTGTCAAAACTACCCTTCATGGTAGGTTTTTGATGACTGAATTCTTCTGGGATCACCATCACACAATCCAAGTATGCTCTAGATTTACTCTCAAGGTTTCATATGGCTAACTCTAAGCCTGTTCGAACTCCCTTTCTTTCTAGAGTTGAACTTGAGGCTCATTGTTCTTCTCCACTTGTTGATGGTACTTTGTATTGACAGCTTGTTGGGAGTCTCATTTATCTGACTCATACGAGACCCAACATTTCATATGTTGTAGGCATGGTCTCTCGATTCATGTAGGAGCCTCATGAGCTATACTGGAAAGAAGACAAGTAGATCCTTCACTACATTCAGAGTTCTCATAGTTTTGGGATTCACTACGCAACGGGTATTGAGCTTGACTTGGTGGGATACACAAATTTAGATTAGGCGGGTGATTCTTAGGATCTCAAGTCTACTTCAGGTTACAACTTCTCACTTGGTTCAGGTCTTATTTGTTCGTCGAGAAAGAAGTAGTCTTCTATTGCTCTATCTTCTACTGAGGTTGAGTATCATGGTGTTGTGAATGCCGCCACTGAGGCCATTTGGCTTCAAAATCTCCTCACTAAGTTTGGTATCGAGATCAGATGACCATTAGTCATATTTTGTGACAACCACAGTGCCATTCAAATCTCATGGAATCTGGTCCATCATCAACAAACCAAACACATAGAGGTCCACATGCACTACATCTGGGAGCTCATCCATGGCCATGTCATCAACCTTCACTACTGTCTGACTTCTGAGCAAGTTGTTGATATCTTCACCAAACCCTTCACTGAGAGAAAGTTCCTTCATTTGCGATCTTTGTTGGGGGTGCAAGATGCTTCATCTTCTAGGAGGGCTTCTTCCTCTCACTCGGAGTTCTAACTCTCTCTACTTTTGGGGGGGGTCTCTTCTCTCTCTAATTTTTTTTTTTTTTTTTTTTTTGGGGGGGGGCTTTTATCTCTTTGGAGAGGGGAAGGATTTTATGTACATGGGTACCTCATCGGGATAGATTTTTTGGGATCCATTTCTACATCCACCTAAGCTTTGCTTATGGGGGGGTGTTAGTGTAGGTTTTTATTTCCTAGCGGGTTATTTATTTTTCCCTATTATTAGGTTTTTCCTACACTTTTATTAATCTCGCTTAGGATAATAAAGCATGTCTTATTAGGTGAGTGGTTGCGATGTGTCACCTTCCTACATGTGAGCATTCATTAGCTATCTTGGGAAGATACTTTTCTATCTTTAGTCCAATAGATGGTTTCTCCTCATTGGTCAGTGTTGCCACCTCCTCCCTCTTCGTATTCTATATAAGCATGCTACCTGGCTTGTATTTGATATCGATTTCTTTTGCATACTCTTAATGTCATTTTACTTCTAGCATTTGCATTACTCTCTTGGAGACTAACTCTGTGTTGCTATTTTGATTTCGTATCATTTGTATTCATAGTTTAGATATCTATTCTTTGCACTAGTTTTATGGGTTAATAATATTTTCAGATTCTAACACCTTCTACCCATCATCCTTATGAGAAAAATTAATTCAGACTTCATTATACTTATCAATGTTGATCTCTAGATCACCCATATAAAAACTTGAGCTCCCTTCATTAACTATCTTAGTGAGATAAAAGTCTATGTTCTCATCAATGCATTGATCTATAATAGATATAATGCATGATGATTCATCTTCATCCTCTTTGGAATAAAAATAATTTCCTTATTTTTTATTTCTTTGCAAACTCTCCGGAAATAGATACTCCATATTCATCATGAGAGAAGGTATTCTATTCAACACATTCTTTCATCTACTTCTTTGTATTCAAGTGAGGTTTAAGCTTCCCCTCACATTGCTTGAATGCACTATGGACTAATTCATATGCAACTAATGAAATTGCTTATTTTTGTTTCCAAACAACCAATAGTAAAGACAAGACACGTTGGGAGAGAGAGAGAGAGAGAGAGAGAGAGAGAGAGAGAGAGAGAGAGTAGCCAATTAGAAAATAGCGAAAAAATTAGTTTAACGAAGATATCATTACTAGCTATAGGTTAAATTTTTAGGCATGATTTTTTAATAAAAAACTAATGAAAAAATTAGTTCTCACCTACAAATTGGAGGGATTAACAAATAATAAATATATGAGGTAGTTTCCTTTGCCATATGCATGTAGTTAGTGGTAACCAATAATATGTTTTCATGTTAATTTTTTCTAAAATTCTCTTAGTTATGCTGTTCAATTTAAAAGATAGTAGGGAATATAATTTAATATTTATTTTTAGTTTAGATCGTAATATAATATTCTTAAAAAAAACTAATTACACAAGAAAGTAGCGAGTAGATTAAGCATTGTTGATTCTTAAATTCTACATTAGGAGTTTATAGATAAATATGAGTTATAAATCAATACGCTTAACATAATTTTTGATCAGTTATCTGGGAATGCACTTTGGCATAATTTGACCAATCTAGAATATGGGGACATCTCCAAACCTCGAAAACATGCCACCTAGTTGTCTCATAGTTTTAATGTTTGAGTTTTGATAGTTTGTTTGACTTTGACTCTCATGTGAACTCTCAATTTAAATTGTTTGCATGCCTTGTTCATGTTTTCATATGAATATTTAAAATTTCCCTACATATTTAAAATTTTCCATTTTTTTTAGTCATCCCCTTTGTCCCCTCCATCCCCTAAAATGACAAAAAAACTTGTCCTAGAAATCCATCTGCCTATCCCGAAAACTTGAAAAAGGGGAGTTATATTTAAGTTGGAAAGGTTCTTGGGGATTGATGAATGCCATCATCAATCCCCAGCTCTCATGTGGATACATGAAAATCTCCATATTGGAGCTTCTTAGTATATACAATGATTGTTGGATCACAAAAAAAAAATTAGAGATTATGTATAAAAATATGTTTCTTGAATGTTACTTGAACATCTTTTAAAATTAAGTGTTGAACATTAAAGGTGCATGTGAAATCTAATCAAATGTGACAATATATTGTGTGACACTAACTTTCTGCTTAATTTTTTTTTCTTGAAAGAGTTTTCTCTATGGTAAATTTCTAAGTTGTTTTTCTATAAAATTTCTATGCCTCATACTTTCTAATCTCCATTAATGTGTTGTCATTTGGATTCAATATTTTCATGCTTCCATTTATTATGAAGTTTATTCCTAACACAAGTTTCTACATTTGATATATGCTTTTGAATATTGAATTCCTTAAATATGATTAATGGTAAAATAGTTAAGATAAAAATAGCAAGGCAAGACATACTATATGCAAATGAAGTTGTAAGGCTGGGGTACATTGGAACTTGGTACTTGAAAAATAAAATATAAAAAGGTGATTTGGTATTTGAGCATGAAACTTGTGTTTGCATATTGATCACAAAAAGACAACATCATAAGAATACAATGTAAGTGTGGCATTATGAGAGGAAAGATGATTCTAAGAGACATAAGGCTAGTGGTGAGTGATTATGAGTGATAAGTGATTTGAAGAGTGGTTAAATTAGGAGTGCTAAATGATTCACAATATCTCTTGTGTGATGTTATTTTATGTATGATCTTCGAAACCTAGAAATGCACAAAATTTGAATATTTGGTATATGAATTGACATAGAGGGAGCTTAAAGAGAAGTTTGAATATTGAAGATAAGGGTCAAATCCACAATCCATAATTTGTTTGAGTCATTTCTATGACTTCACATTCAACCTAGAATTTAAGAATTGAAATTTTGGAAGCTATGAAATGTCTATCTAAAGCGGTTAACTTAGCAAGAAAATAAGATTGATGAGAAGACTGAATCAATCAAAATTAAATACCAAGACCAATGCTTAAAATACCCACATAATTTATGATGTTACATAAAAAAAATATAAATTTATTTGTCATTACAAACTCCATTCTTATAATTTTTTAAATAAACTTAAAGTAAATTTAATTGCAAAATAAAATTCTTACTAGAAAAAAAAAGAAAAGTATTGAAGCCTCGAAAAAAATGACTTATTTAAAACTACTAAAAAATTACCACAAAAATCTTGTCAATTCAATAAAATATAAATCCTAACTTTCATCCTAAACAATTTCAAATGAACCATAGAAATCTTATCTCATTAAAATATAAAATTCAACTTAAATTTGCTAAATTCAAATGTTGGTGTTACCCATGTTTTTCCATTTTCACATTGCACTCTATTCTGCTTTTCTTGGTAGTGGGTATTCCCTTTATATCTATGCTTTTCCAAGTGGCCGACATATTATTCTCTTTAATCTTTCTTTTGGAAGTGATGCTCTTTTCTCCAATTGAAAGTAAACAATAGAAAACTGATGTTGTGTATGATATCGTTGTAATCACAAGCTTTTCAC